>LR738710.1:837971300-838031343 GCA_902687465.1 Secale cereale
GAAGGGGAAGGGGTGGCTACAGTCCTGCCGCTTGGTGTGCGTTCATTATAGCCACTCCCTGTCTCTTCAGGTTAATTGCGCACAATCTTCCAAGCGGGGGAGGGCCGCCTGGTCAGGAGCCGGCTTCCCCCTGAGCCGGCTAGTCTGGGCTTCCTGTCTTCTGGCGTCTCACAGGCAGGTAGGGCCCGCTGCCTGGGGGTCGTACCGACAGTATGTTCTGGGAGCATGGCTCTTTCGGTCAATGATGATGTCACATGTTGTATGGCTACAGTGCCGCGCCGGGTGAAGGACGTCTGCCCAGTATGCTGCACTATAGCGATGCTCTGCCCTGGATTCGGGGGTAGTGGTCAGTACTATAGCCATGCCCCATCTCGTCATACTTATGTGGGTGCAAACTCTGAGGGTGCAAGGGGGCCGTCTGTCGGGAGCCGGTCTCTCTGCAGGCCGCCTGCTCGGAGTCGGCCGCTTCATGGTCGAACTTTAGGTCCTACCGCCTTTTACCAGCCGGCTGCTTGGCCAAGCTGGCTTCTAGAAGGCGGCTCTTTGCTTCTGATGCTTGAGGGCGCAGCCAGTCCTGATGTTTTGAAATACCAGGGGAGGCTGATGAGGCTACCCATGGTCATTTACTCCGACAATGCTCCTCCACGCCGCGTGCGGCTACGACTGCAGCTTCCACAAGTGCGAGGTCGAGGATGTCTACTCTGAATGTTGTCCTCGCCACTGCAGAAATATGTTTTGTTACTAGCTCATCTGGGTTGATTGGCTAATTGGCATCGACAGGTAAGTTGTAGGGGCATTGAGATGATTCCAGTCTATCTTGCTGGATCAATCAACTATATATATGAATCAGTTCATTGTCTTCTTCCTCGCCCTCTTGGTATTTCATTTTAATTTGGTGATCGAGCCCGTGCGATGTAGTTAACATATACAGTGTGTTCATGAGAATCCAAAGTGATGTGTAGACCGATCGATGATAATACAACTAGTGCGGGTAAATCCACGTGCATGTGACGAATTTAAAGACAATCACTGTTGACTGTATCTTGCCTGTTGTCGCCCCCATGACACCACCAACGTGTTGGACAAGGTGAAATACTCATGTATCGCCGTTGATGATTATTCCGTCCTAATCCTCTAATTGCTCCATGGTTCCATCCTAATCTTTCTCTACTATCTTGGTACTTTATTAGACTGAGTTTATCCCACATGATTTGTTATTATTTTTTCCATACATTTTGTATAAAATGTTCTAGATGAATGAACGTTCATATCATTTGACATACCAACTTCCCAAGGATCCATTTTTATTGGTTTCCAAATTATTTTATTATTATTTTTGTACATGCCTTTGGTAGTTATGCTCAAAGATGAATGAACGTTCATATTATTGCCATCCCAACTTCCGGAGGATCGATGTTTATATGTTCGTTTACTGGGTTGTTTCCAAATTGTGCGATCAATCTCATGTCTTATACCAGAATAACATGGTTTGGTACAAGGAGTGTTGGAGTTTCATAATTTAGTATGAATGGAAAAGTAGGAAATCTTTGTTACAGAAATAAATTAATCATTAATAGATATGGATAATATTAATTGAACTTATAAAAAAGGATTATATCAAATTGTCAAGCAATTATCGAACACCGCAGAATGTTTTCCTTGACCTAGGAGACATAATTTTTTGATATATACTTCATGCTTAAAAGTTTCCTGTTGTCCAATCACATGTGACCTCAACATCGCACCTCAGTTTGACCAGAAGATCTTGCAAACTCTACTCACCCGTCGAAAATCTTGATGGAGTGGTAACCAAACAATGAAGACTCCATTCTTGATGTGTTGTCAGTTATTTCCCCCAAAGTTTGTATATTTCAATTTCATTCAGGCCAACCCGAAGGAATGCTTGCATGTTAATGCTAAATCTTTGTTGTTTGTAAACAACACATTTAGTCAAAATTTCGAATGTAAACATTAAATCCAAATTGGATCTTTAATTGATGTCTTATTTCAATTTTCATTCATACTATGTGTCCTTTTTAAGCTGCATATAAAATTTAGAAAGTCACGCGGCAACGTGCGGGGAATCATCTAGTTATACTAATGCATCTCACGAAGTTCCGTTAAGTTTTGTGTGATTGAAGGTTTTAAGTTTTGGGTGAGATATCGATATGAGAAGAATAAAAAGTGCCAGGACCCTAAGCTTGGGGATGCCCCGGAAGTCATCCTCTCTTTCGTCTTCAACATTACGGATAACCTCACTTGGAGCTATATTTTTATTCGTCACATGATATGTGTTTTGCTTGGAGCGTCATTTTCTTTTGTTTAGATTTGCTAGCTGTTCTTTAGAATAAGGTTTTGTATCTTTTGTTTCAATAAAAAAGACAAGTATAGCCTTTACCATGCTTATTTTGCAAGTATATATGTTGCTGTCTCAAAATCGAAAGTTTTCTATCATTGTTTGAATTCTTCTAAATAGTCAAAACATGATAAAACCTTGAAATTTTTACACAGTGAGCATGAATAAGTTATCTGTAACGTGGTAATTTTTCAGAATGTTTAGAGCTAGGGAAGTGTCAGAAAAATTCCACTCTTTACAGACGGTCCTATTTAGACAGCTTGCTGTTATGTTAGCATTGTTTGCATATGTTTGCATGTTAATAATTCTATTTGACGACAGGTGTAACACCTGGGTTATTAATATACAGTAATTCCCTGCTAATGATGCTAGGTCACCTCGATTACTGTTGTTAATCTCGCGTTAGTTCGAAACCAATTCAAATTCAATTTTGAATTATAGCTAAACGATAAAAGTTTTGAAACATTAAAACTAAAAATGTTCTGAATGGGACAAATAAAACATATGTAGTAATGGTGGAGAAACCACATTTTTATGAAGAATTTAAATGCTCTAAATTAACTAAAACAACAACTAGAACAATGAATTAAATACCTTTTCAAGTTATAAGATTACATGTTGTTTTTAATTAAGTGCCTAACTAGTATTGGCATGAGTATAACTAGTAATACTACATTAGGTGTTGTTTTCATAACGAAGAAAACTAAAATGAATAGTAAATAAAATAGAAAACTAATTAACATAAAAAGTAAACAAAAGATAAAAAAACAACAAAACGAAAAAAAGTGCCAAAACCCCTTGGCCCAAATGGGCCTCGGCCCAGCTGGCCGGCCCAGCTCGCCCCTGGCCTATTTACGCGTCCCCAACCCCCACCGTGACCTAAATCCCCTCCCTCGCAGCCACTCCTCCTCTCTTTCCCTGCCCCCATCTTTTTGGATCGGGGCAAACCGCCGCAACCACGTCGCCCCCCCCCTGACGCCCAGTGGTCGCCCGTCGCCGTCCATCACCGACTGGACCTCGCTGGACGCCATCGCCGTCGTCCTCCTCTGTGTTGCATCGTCACCGACATCCTCCCCGCGCCCACTGCCTTTGCCCTACACTATGCCGTGGGCTCCCCCTCTCCTCACCCGGTCACCGCGCGCCCGCGTCGTCCATCACTTGCACACCACGGTGCGTCAACACGCGCGCACGTGTCCTGCCTCCCATGCATCGACCGCGCTCACCGAGGCCAGCGCCATCCACCTTGCCGCGCCTGCCTCTGCTCGCGCCATGCCCGCCCCTACTCACGGTGCTCGCTACGCCCCGCCTGCCGAGCCCGCGCCCCTCGCTGCCACGCCTCGCCGGTGCTGCTGCAGCTCGCAGGATCCGCCGCTTCGCTCTCGGTGTTCTGCTGCCGCCAATACTAGCCGTGCGCCGGCCAGCACCGGTGTCCGCAGCCCCCCCGTGTGCGCCCCTCCCCCGCACCCACCTTCTCCTTGCCCCGCCGTCAACCACCGCCCGCTGCCCACGCCGCTCGCCCCGCCGCCACTCTGCTCCCCTGTGTGCCCGCGCTCTGGCTGCGACTCGCCCACCGTCGTCGCCTCTGCCCGCACCGGCTATGGACGAAGCGCCCCTGCTCACCGTGAACCACCGCGGCTGGGAGGCCGGCGCCGTCCCCTAGCCGCCCGTCTCGGCTTCGCCGCGCCAGGACGGGCTGACGCCGCCCTTCGCCTACTACGGCTCGCCGAGCTCGGGCGGCCTCGTCTCACGGCACCTCCAGGTGAGTGCCTACTCGGGTGTGCCCGCACCTTACGCCCGCTTCCCGCTAGCGCCTGACCCCCAAAGGGCCACACAGGCCTATGACCAGCAGGCCCCATGGCCCAGAAGTTTTTATTAAAAAGAAAAGAAAAATAATTAAAAAAAAAGTAAAATAAAGTAAATTATTAATTAGGCAATTAATTAAAGATTTAATTAACTTAATTAATCCTGATTAGATTAACCTAATCACTAGTTAACCTAATAAATCCTGATTGGTTAATCAGTCAATGACATGCGGACCCCACGCGTCAGTTTGACTCAGTCAACTGACTGGTCGAATGCTGACATCGCGCTGACATCATAAATGTAATTTAGAATTAAATTAATTATGTTAATTCTTGAAAATGATTTAAAACTTTAAAAATAAATTTGAAATAATCCGTAACTCGGATGAAAAATATTTATACATGAAAGTTGCTCAGAACGACAAGACGAATCTAAATAGTCGGTCCGTTTGTCTGCCACACGCCCCTATCATAGCGAACCTGAAATATCCCCCCTCCGATTCATTTGTCCGAAAACACGAAACATCGGGGATACTTTCCCAGATGTTATCCCCTTCGCCGGTATCGTGTAGCACTGCATTAGGACACCCTAGCTTTACTTGTTGTCATGTCATGCATTTGTGTGCTCGTATTTACTGTTTCTCCCCCCTCTTCTCTTTGGTAGACTTTGAGACTGCCGCCGATGTTACCCCTGTGATCGACTACGTCGACAACGACACTTCTTCCTTTTCAGCAGAGCTTCTAGGCAAGCCAACCCCCTTTGATCATTCCGATATCACCCATTCCCTTATCTCTTATGCTTGCATTAGAACTGCTACTATTTTTGTATGATCCTATTCTGATGCATAGCCTGTACTTGTTACCTGCTTTCATACCTTACATGTTTATCCTGAACTACTTAGTATAGGTTGGTTGTTGACCCACTAGTGACCCCCACCTTGTTCCTGTTGCCCCGCTGGATTATGAGAAGACTCGATCAACGGGATCGAAGATCAGTCCCCGGCACCGCACATCACTTTGCCCTTAGATGCTCGACACTACTGGGTTACTATCAAGTGCCGAGGGTGATACCTCATCAGCACTTCTGATGTTAACCTTGTAGGTTAGTTCATCGGTTATGGCCATCGAGGGTGATTCCTCCTTCTGCACTCCCGATAACGACACTGTCGTGCAACTCCTCAAGACTGGACCTTGAGCGTGAATCCTCCTTCGTTCACCTTGATGATAACATCAAGTGGAATTCCATCGAGGGTGATTCCTTAGGGTTCCCTTTGGTGTTAGACACACGGCTACTATGGTTACTATGACTTTACACTGACCCATGTTACTAAAGACGGGTCGGCCCTAAGGGCTACCCGCGCGACCTTAATTGCGAGTGATGTGTAGTCGGGTTGACCTGGAAGGTGCCCGCGAGATTATTACGAGGGCGTGGCTGGGCATTCTTAGCTCTTGCCGCAAGTCCTCGAGACGGGGCGATGGGGTCACATGATCGTGACTCTCTGCTTGTTACCGCGCGTTCCCAATACACTAAATGGTTTGGATATTTTATGCGATGTGCCTCTAGTATGATAGGATTAACCATCACGTGGGCATAGTATGGGCGTTCTATGTCGTATGCCTCAGCCGAAGCTTATTAGACGTCACGCGACAGAGCGTCGCGTGCCGGGTTGGACTGGTAAGCACCTGCCTTTTTAAGGAGGTAGCTAGGTCTGCTCACCGGCCGCCCACACAATGTGTAGGAGTTGCCGGGCAATGGCCCAAGACCCCTGGGGGCATAGGTTTAGTCCGCGTGCTGACCTTTCTGTTGAGCCTAGGTTGTGTTGCGGCGTATTGTTTGGCCAAGGCTGGGCATGACTTGATGGTGTGTCCGGCTGGAGTTAAGCGAGCGTGGTGGGTAAGTTGGTGCACCACTGTAGGGAAGAAAACATATATCGATAGCCTGTCCTACGGTAACGGACACTTGGAGTTGTAAACCGATCGATACAACTAGAACTGGATGCTGACCAATGAAATGGATATGTGGCTCCAGGAGTCGAGAAACGATCCCGGAGCATTGATATAACAACATAAATATGACTGATGTTATACTACTCTACTCCCTCCTGTTGCTGCAAGACGGTGGTTCCAGAAGATGCTAGTCTTCGATAGGAGTAGCTCCCCCCCTCGTATTTTGGCATTCTGCAGTTTAGTCCACAAATACTACCCTTTTTCATTGATACAGATGCATAAGTAGTGTAGATCCTTTCTTGCGAGTACTTTGGATGAGTACTCACGGTTGATTTGCTCCCCCTTTTCCCCATTCATTCTTCTTTCTAGTTGTTGCAACCAGATGGTGGAGTCCAGGAGCCAGATGCCACCTTTGACGACTACTACTACCCCGATGGAGGCTACTACTACGTGCAGACCACTGACGACCATGAGTAGTTAGGAGGCTCCCAAGCAGGAGGCCTTGCCTTTTCGATCATAGATATTTTGTGCTATCCTTCTTAAGGCAAACTTGTTTAACTTATGTATGTACTCAGATATTGTTGCTTCCGCCGACTCTTATGTATTCGAGCCCTCGAGTCCTCCGACTTGTAATATAAAGCTTGTATTATTTTATTTGTTTCTAAAGTAGTGTTGTGATATCTTCTAGTGAGTACCTGATCTTGGTCGTACACGTTTGCGTGCATGATTAGTGTACGGTCAAATCGGGGGCAACACAAGTTGGAATCAGAGTCGACTGCCTGTAGGAATCCCCCTTTCCGACTCCTTGGCCGAAGTAGAGTCTAGTCATTGCAAAACTTTTACTAACATGGTTGTGTGGCTTACGGACCCACGTGGCCATTGGCTGGTATTAGGATCTTTTATTCTCCGTCTTTACTCTGAGACTCTGATCTCTCTTCTATTCGGGTTAAATGACTTTGCTAAAATCTAACTTTAGGTTGTCGAAAATACTTTTTCCCGGAGAGCCCCTTCAGTCAAGATGGTCGCCTAGTTCGTCAGAAGATTCTGGAGATAATATTCGATGTTTTCCGAGATTCTTCTGGCCACCGCCTTTTGCAATTCCTTACCACCGTTATATCCATATGGATAACGACTTACACTTCTCATTCATACAATCAATTCTCCATTGCTCTTGTTATTACAAGGTACCCCGAAAAATCTTCCTATATTCCGTAATCATAGTGTTTGTTCCTGATCCTTTGAATTGAACACCATAATTCCTTCGCATTTGGGCTTTGAATTAGTCAGTTGTTTCTATGATCCAATTCATTTTCATTGTTTCTTTCTCTCGTTGTGTGCCGATGCTCACATCAGCTCCATTATGAACTGTTCGATACTTTGTTGACTTATTATCTCACATTGTCCTTCATATTCCACAACTTTGTGAGTGTTTCCTCAGATACATAATGCCTTTGTTAAATTGTATCCTCCGCTTTGTCAACCATGCTCTACTATCGATATTGTGATAAGTACTTCTAAAATATTGTGGTATATGTTCCTAAGATGCCCTGATGGATTAAACTTATACCCCATAAAGCCGTGTGAACCCGAAATATTTCACGGGTCATACTAATCTGGTATTTCACCAGGTAAAGATTTCAAAACTAATGCCATTTTCAAAACAAGAAGTGAATGAATGGTTATAGTTGAAGAAGTGGGGTCAACCTTGAACTTTCTGTTCATGCCCATGGACACAGTGTAGATATTATCATTAAAGGTTCTCTTAAAATTAATTATTCCATTGATATAAGTTCATCTTATATCTCGGATCTGGCGTTTTGCAATTGTGGTTCCGACCATGTTCTCCTTTAAATACCATTTCTTGTGCAGGTTTAAGCACTTGTCTCCTACAGAGCAATACCCCAGCTCAACCTCTACTTTGAGTTGTTCTCGAGTATTACCCCATGGTATCTCGAGATTACCACATAACTACATAGCTTCTTATGAGTTATTCATTATGTGTTACATTTTCACTGACTCCAATTTTCCTCGGGTTCTGAGTTGTTGGACACTCAAGGATACCGATAACTGAATCAAGTCCGCACCACAACTAAACAAGTCTTAGTAATCTTCTTTACTTACGAGTTTAATACTCCCATCATGTCATTCGTAGCTTGATCGGCTAGATCATTATCGTACTAATTTTAACTATGCTACCTGGCCCTTCTTCCCGGAGCAGAATTGTCGACAATGAGGTAAGCTTATGTCGATTTCCCTCTTCATATCATTTCTCATTGACCAGCAGATTTCGGTTTCGTATCGTACATGTGGTTCCATTAACCTTTCGCTTCATCATTCTTT
The DNA here is from genome assembly GCA_902687465.1 of Secale cereale. NCBI lineage: Eukaryota > Viridiplantae > Streptophyta > Magnoliopsida > Poales > Poaceae > Secale > Secale cereale. The sequence goes on from LR738710.1 coordinate 837,979,746, forward strand.
GACTTGATGTCCTCGCCGATCGATTACATCTTCATGAAATCTCTCGACAAATTTGCCGTGATCATTAGCGATATTCTGAGCTCTTCTATGTTATCAATCGAACTCACGATGAGAAAAACTATCCTTACCCCCTCGATGATTTGAGTTATCATCGATAAAATTATTGACCTTGAGATCCTTGGTATCCAGCATTTGTCCTTTACCTTGCAATATTACCGTCTATTACGTCAAGAATGTAGTGAGAATTTCACCACCTCTTATGAATTCTTGATATAGGTGATAGTTCTTGCCATATCTGTTCATTCCTTGGTCCCCTTGTTGTTTCTAACTGGAAACCCAATAATTGAAGTATGAAGTGCGAATTAAAAACTTCTAGCAACCTTATTGCTTTGAAGTGAATGGTCGATTGTCTCATTCTCGGTATTTTGGTTATTGAGTCACCATTATAACATTGATCGTGCTACTTAGTACATTTTCCAGGTGCACGTTCCATTCATTTTTCTTATGGGTGTTCTCCTCTAACATACTGCGGTATGTCCAATGTTATCATCTTGTTCACTTAAATGTAGAAGTCCATGCTTATGGAAACCTCGAGGAATTGTTGCTGAGCCCGTCGGCCACACCCTCATCTTTTCCTTGCTGAAATTGCATGACTTATTAAATAAGTTGTTCCTGATGGATCCTTGGTGTCGTGGATTTAGCACGGCAGATGTCCTAGCAAAAGGACTTAGTCGTTAGGCCATCGCTACGGGTTAGCTTAAAGGGGTTAATGCGGACAAAGGACACAGGGATTTTATACTAGTTCGGCCCCTTCGATGAAGGTAAAACCCTACGTCTAGTTTGGTGTTTTATTGCTAGGGCTTGGATGACCAGGGAGCGAATCCGCTTTGCCTGTGTCTCAAGCTGTTGTTCTCTGTCCTGAACCGTCGCCGGGTCGTCCCTTTATATAAGAGTTGATGCCCTGTCTGGTTTACGCAGTCCCGAGGCCGGCTCATAAACGTGTCCGCCTCGGTCTCTACTCTTTCTATCTTACATCCCAAGTACATAGTATGACGGTTTACAAATCACGGGCCCTAATACTTGGGCTCTAAACCTCATGGGCTGAAATCTCCTACTTCATGTTCTGCTGGGCCTTTGGTAAGATAATCTTGATAACGTAAACCGGCCCCTCCTGGGCGGTTTATACTTGGTAGTAATATCCCTGACATTAGGCTCCAGATTGATTTGAACCAGTTCATGTCAATCTTCAAAGTCTTGTACAGATCTTCCTTTCTGCTGCTTCAGAATGCTTTGTAAACCGGCATGACGTCATCTCCTCACGTCAGTTTAAACCATCGTGACGCCATCCGTGCATTTAATACGTGTACCTATTTTTTACCTTTACTCATTAAAGCTTCAAAGATCGAGGCGACAACACCATCAATATCCGATTTTCGGGCTCCTCGATTCCCACGCCTGCTGTTTTTCTCTTCGGCTTATAAATAGGGCCAAAGGGCATCTCTTTTCCCCCCTTGCTTCTTCTTCCTCTGTCCTCTGACGCTCCAGCTCCGCCGCCGTCCGCCGAGTTCTGCGCCTCCGTCGAGCCCGACCGCTGCATCAACCTGAAAGCGTCCAGAGATTCACCAGAGCCTTTCCCCTTCCGTTGCCTCAGGTACGTTCACTCATCTCCTTCCCTTAGATCCAGTTCTAGGGTTTCCTGTGCGCTCATATACGAATCCCTGTTCTTCGCGGTTCTTCGCCATAGATAGTGTTTACCTATAGATTTTCAAGCTTTTTAGGTCAACTACCGTTAGCATGACCCCAACACTGCTAGTTTAGATTGAATCTGCAAAAAACCTTCACTGTTTCCGCTGAATATAACTTGAATTATCTTGAGTTTTCCATATGCTGTAGATCCATATCTTATTGCTGCTCGTGTTAAAGTTGTTTTCCCATACATTAGATCTGCATCTCATCTGCCTATGTCGACGGTTTAACTTTAGATCTGTGCCTTACCTGTCTGTGTTTGGCGGTTTAAATTTCTCCTTTCAAACATGATAATCCGGTAGACGTCATACTTATAACTGTTCCGGATGTTTAATTCGATAGATACCATTAGGCCCCTGCTTAAACCGCTAGTTAGATCAGTACCTTCATTAATCATACCGGTTTAGATCTTCATAAATCATAAACCGGATCTTTTATGCATTTTCAGTCTTCCCCTTTGAAAGAGATGACTTCCGTGGCCAAGCAGTTTGTTGCTTGCAACTGGGTCCCTTCCCAGATCACTGAGGAGGACTTAGAAAAGATGGCCTCCATTGGCGCTTTTAGGTCCAAAAGATGTCCTCCACTGGAGGGCTCCTGGAAAAGAGTGTCCTCCTAAGCCTAAGGAGGGAGAAATTGTTGTCTTTTTCGATCACCCAGCCCGTGGCTTTAAGCCTCCAGGGTCAAAGTTTTTCCGCGACATGTTGGCAGATTTCCAGCTCCATCCCCAAGACATAGGTCCCAACTCTATATCAAATATTTGCAACTTCCAAGTCTTCTCTGAAGCCTATCTGCAAGAGGAGCCATCAGTGGAGCTATTCCGGGACTTCTTCCATCTAAACCGTCGGACTGAGTTTCAGGATGGTCCAAATACTGAACTTGGCGGAATGAGTATTCAGAAGAGGAAAGATGTCAGCTTTCCTCACGCTACTCTCCATAGCCATCCCAAGGAATGGAATCAAACTTGGTTCTACTGTGTCGACACTTCACCAGAAGGGGAAAATCCAATGTCGGGTTATCGCCCCCACCGTCTGTCAGCGGATCACCCCTTTCCACAACGCTTAAGTGCCCAGGAGCGAGCTAAATATGCCCCCAGCTTTCAAAGCTCCGGACCTTCATAGCCAACGGATTAACAGGAGTTGAATTCGTCCGCTGCTGGCTTTCTTGTAGTATACTCCCACTTAGCCGGCACTCCGGCTTAATGTGCGAATACACTGGGAACCCCAAGGACCCTCTACGCCATACAGAGATGGTGCTTCCAGAGAATGAAGTTACTGACTCTGCCAAAAAGATGCCGAATATATCTCTGGAGGAGTGCAGTAAGACCGGATTAGCACCCTTCTGCGTGACTAATAAAACGCCATCGGTAAGAGATTCTTCTGTCCCTTTACTTTGCTTAATCCATCCACATTGCTTGTCTTAATATGCTTTTATTCCTTTAAACAGGATAATGACCCCTTCTGGAAGAGGAAACTCCAGGACAAACCGGCAAAGCCATCTCGCAAAAAGACCCTGGCTGTGAAAAAGCATAAGAAGAAACCTGCTGCTGCATCTGGTTCAAATGCCGAGGAAGATGATCCGGCCTCTGAGGTACCACCTAGTTCCTATGACTTTTTAATCTTTCCTTTGTCTGCATTTCTATAAAAAACGACTTTTCCCTGGATCCGCATGAAGGTAGTAAAGTGGGCGACGTTGAGGTAATCTCTCTTTCCTCCGATTCAGAACCACCGCCACCAAAAATTCGTCGGGTAGTCCGGAAATATCAGTTTTCTCATCCTTATGCTCAACTGGATCCAAATTTTCTTTTGAAGAAACAACAACATGAGTCTCGCCGCACCACACGCCACAGTGGCCATGTGGTTGAATCGACCGGACTGACTCATACTCCGGTTCGAAGGCGTCGTTTCGAGGTTTTACTTTCTCCAACTGCTCTTCATCCCAAAGCAGGTCTTATTCGTCAGCCTCTTAACCCATCTGACCCGAATTATCAGGAAACTCCTCTCCCGTCCTCTGGCGAGTCAACCGCCACACAAGTCCCTGCGCTTAAGACTGTTTACAGGTAAGCTGTCATTCACATTATCCGGTTTATCATTACATTTTTGACTTGTGATTTTCATTGTCCCTTTAATCTTTTTTCAGTATGCCCAAGCCTAGCAAAAAGGCAAAATTGAGTAAACCGGCAGTCGACAACACCGCTTCTGGACCGGCAGAAGATCCTGAACTTGGCAATCCCTTAGAAGACAATGTTGAGCTTCCACATGACGATCCTCCTCCTATGGATCGAGAAGACCTTGCTGCTCCGGGGGACGACCCCATGGAGCATACCGCTGAACCGGCCAGCCCTGTCTGGACTAGCCCTACTCGGATTAGTCCGGCCCCTGCTAGTCCTGTACATGCCAACCCCACTGCTGCTGATCCTTCCAGGCCAACTTCTACTTCAACGGACGATGTTGAGATTACTAGGACTGGTTTTACCACCCCAGGAGAGCCTGTTATCTTGGCCAAACATACTGCCAAGGAAGAAATTCTTCATAAGAACAAGGGCAAGTGGAACACTGACTTGTCCAGCCATGCCAGCTTAGTGCCTAGGAGCTTCACTCTAGGTACTTAAACCGGCTATACACAAGCCGTGACCATGAGGCCGGCTTGGTGAACTTAATGAAAGAACGATATGAGGTAATTTCTTTTCTTTTGTCTTTCATTTCTGCTTTTGCCATGTAGCTGTACCTTTAGTCCATTGTAGCCCCCAAGTGCCGGTTTAGCCTTTTAGGGTGAACCGGGACTTCAGTAGATCAAATGTAGAACTTTTGACTTGCACATATATCCCTTAAGGGCCGGTTTACTTTATTGAAGGTAAACCGGGACTTTTCCTATGCTTAAAATAATGACATATTAGCCCCCAAGTGCCAAGTATATAACTTGTTATGTGCTTGGGACTTGTCTCGAAAAATTGCCTGCTTTTTACTGCAAATGTACATTAGCCCCCAAGTGTCAAGTGCATAACTGGTTATGTGCTTGGGACTTTGATTGAATTGTTTGCTCTATGGATATCTGATATGCTTTATCCTTGGCAGACTGATTTGAACCGGAGGGCCTCTAAAATAACTGAATTCCGGAATAGCCTAACCTTCCAAGAGACTGCTTCGACTAAAGCCAAGGAGGAGCTTACCCTTGCTTTAGCTAATATGGAGAAGTTGAAGAAGGATTTTGAAGAAGAGCGGTCCACTTGGGAGACGGAAAAGGCTGCTTTGGAGAAAAGAGCCAGTGATGCTGAGGCTGCTCTCAATCTGGTGACAGAAGAGTTGTCCGGGTTGAGGCAGCAAATAAATGACATGACCTCTGCTATCTTCGGTAAGTTCTTTGACATAAGTTTATTCTTGCAACCATGTACTGCTCTGGTTTAACTCATAATGCTTACGCAGGGAGGCGCATCACTCATCTTGGAGATGATGTGCGAAAGAAGCTGAAAGTTGCGTATACCTTGGTGGAGCAGCTTTATGCCGGCGCTCAGAGGGCCATCAGCGCTATTTCGCACAATAAACCGGCTCCCACCACCATCCAAGGTACTTTGGAGAAACTATCAATTTTGCCTGCTCTCATTGTTGAAGTAAAGAAGTCATCCGCGAGAGCTGGGTCTCTGATGGCTTTAACCCGAGCCAAGGTGTGGGTTCCTGATTTTGATCCGGTTGAGGCAATGAATGGCTATCCGAGCATGAAGGAGGACGGATCAGCTTTCTCCAATGATGATCTTCGTGCCTTAACCAAGGATATGCGGCCTCTTGCCAGTAAACTTGCTGATGAAGCGGATTTATCAAGATACCACCCGGGTTATGATCTGGAGAACGTACGGGAGGAGCGTCCGTCCTATGACATTGAAAATCTTATTCCACCTGTCCGTAAGCACACCTTCGCTCCTGACATTGAACCGTCAGAACTTATAAATGACGAAGTTTATTTCCGAGCCCTTGCCAAGATTGACTGGAGCACCCCTGATTTCCAGCAGCTGCAAGAAGCCGCCGAAGACCCGAAACAAGCTGACCCTCAGCCTTCACAGCAAGCTGAAGCAGAATCATAAACCGTCTCCGGTTTACCTTTACGCCTTGAGCACCTATGAGGAAACTGATATTCTTTTGGGCCTTTTAGTGCCTTGTAATATAATAGTTGAGATATTGTCTTTGTCCCACACTATCTTTTGTGATATTGCTTTAATTGGCAGCTTCTGAAATACATCCCGCGTGCAATGCTTATATGGTTGATACTACCTATTTCTGCATAAAACAATGCTCGAAGTGTCCTGGCGGTTTTATCACCGGACGGGTCATCTTGCCCAAACACATGATCTAAGTTAATAACTTGAACTGTGTATAAAATATAAGCATGTACCATACCTGCGGTTAAGTGTATCTTAATAGACCTTAATCCAGCAGAAACCATTCAAGGTGTAAGTGCTGATGACTCCCTTGATATTTTGTCGGCTCGTCATGAAGGACAAACAGGGTTACCATGAGCTCCCGTTTAACTGTAAACTAGTACTCGTGTTTATAACCCAGAATATAACTCTGTTAATACAGATGTAGCAACAACTTTGTAGTCATCCACTCTTGAATCAATGGACTTGGTTGAAAAAACCAATGACCTTGAAGATAAAGATTTTTGAAAATATAAAAATGAAAAATAAAGTTTTTTGGGCAAATAAGACCATGTAGTCGAGGCTTTTTACGAGCTACCAGGCTCGAAATTCAAGGCTTTTTATGAGCTGCCAGGCTACTGTCATTAACCATTTTAGCAAAGCCTGTTAAGATGGTTTGCAATCCTTAACCAAATCATCTATGTCAAATGCTACAAATGTTCAAAATCTCGTAAAGATCTGACTTGTGTAATCACTTGATGATCATCAATTTAACATTACCAAGTTCAGGGTCCATAAGGATTGACTTGTGTGTACGTTCGATGGGTCGTACCAGGTTTACCTCGACGGCGGGACTTACTTGATGCAGGCAGGTTAATCTGGGGTTTTAGGTGTATACACCAAGCTTCCAAGCCGTGTTCACTACAAGAGTTTTCAACTCGCTGATGACTTGCATCAGGAGCCCCCAGGTAGCGTTTGAGCATTGCTCGTCGGGGCCTATGTTTGAGTTGTGCTAGGCATCAAAACTCTCTTTTTCCCCTCATCATCAGGTGCAAATTGCCAAACCAACCAGAGCAGTGCTCTTATGATGGTCTTGACATGGCCGCCGGTTTAAGAGGCCATAGGAAACTCCCTTGCCCACGGAAACCCCCATGTGATACTCTCATGAACAAAAAGACGGCTGATACCTTGATTTATCCAAGGCGCCGGTTTAAGAGGCCATAGGAACTCCTTTGTATGCAGAAGCCCCCATGTGATACTCTTATGAAAAAGATGGCTGATACCCCGGTTTACCTGGGGCCCCGGTTTATTATATTGATCATAATATATACATTGTACATAAAGAGGAGCCTATGTCTCAAGTATAGTAAGGTCGAAGAAGAGCGATGTTCCATGGCCGCTTGGTCTCATCCTCCGCCGTACGTGAGTCCTTACGTTCTCGAACGTTGACGAGGTAGTATGATCTATTGTGCAGGTTATTGCTGACCACAAAGGGTCCTTCCCAAGGTGGGGATAGCTTGTGCATGTCCATTTGGTCTTGGATGAGCTGGAGCACCAAATCTCCCTCTTGAAACATCCTGGTTTTAACCCGGCGACTGTGGTACCGGCGCGGGTCTTGCTGATAAAGTGCCGATCGAGCTGCTACCGTGTCCCGTTCCTCATCCAGCCGGTCCAACGCATCTTGTCTTGCTTGTTCATTATCCGCTTCAATGTAAGCGCCACCCGCGGCGAGTCATGACGGATATCACTAGGGAGGACCGCTTCAGCTCCATATACCATGAAGAAAGGCGTGTACCCTGTGGATCTATTAGGTGTAGTATTGATGCTCCATAGTACAGAGGGCAATTCCTCCACCCCAACAACCCGGCGTTCTCTGCAAAGGAACCATAAGCTGAGGCTTGATGCCTCGCAAGATCTCTTGATTGGCTCTTTCAACTTGGCCATTAGACTGAAGATGAGCTACTGATGATACATCAAGATGGATGTGTTCTCGTTGACAGAACTCCTCCATAGCCCCCTTGGATAGATTGGTGCCATTATCAGTTATAATGATGTGTGGAAAGCCAAACAGGAAAATCACCTTTTTGATGAACTGAACCGCTGTTGCTGCATCACACTTACTGACAGGCTCCGCTTCAACCCATTTTTTGAATTTGTCCACTGCCACCAAAAGGTGGGTTTTCTTATCTTGGCATCTATTGAAGGGTCCAACCATATCAAGCCCCCAAGTCGCAAACAGCCAAGTAATTGAGATCATCCTCAGCTCCTGCCCCGGTATATGAGCACGCCGCGAAAATTTCTAGCAAGCATCACATTTTCTGACCAAGTCCTCTGCGTCAGCATGAGCCGTCAACCAGTAGAACCAATGACGAAAAGCTTTAGCCACAAAAGATTTTGAACCGGCGTGATGACCACAATCCCCTTCATGAATCTCTCTAAGAATATCACAGCCTTCATTTGGTGACACACACCACTGAAACGCTCCAGAAATGCTGCGATGATGAAGTTCTCCATTGACAATAGTCATTGACTTAGACCGCCGGATTATCTGCCGAGCCAGGACTTCGTCCTCTGGTAACTCACCTCGGTTCATGTATGCCAGGTAAGGGAGCGTCCAATCCGGAATGACATGAAGCGCTGCGACCAATTGTGCCTCCGGATCAGGAACAACCAAGTCCTCCTCTGAAGGTAATTGCACCGACGGATTATGCAACTCATCCAAGAAGGTATTAGGTGGCACCGGTTTACACTGGGAACCTAGCCGGCTTAACGCATTGGTTGCTTCATTCTTTCGCCGATCTATATGATCCACCTGATAACCCTTGATGTGTCCGGCAACCGCGTCCACCTCTCTTCGATATGCTACCATGAGTGGATCTTTGGAGTCCCACTTGCCAGATACTTGCTGTGCCACCAGGTCTGAATCGCCAAAGCACTTAACCCGGCTCAAGTTCATCTCCTTGGCCATCCGCAGACCATGGAGGAGAGCTTCATACTCAGCAGCATTGTTAGTACAAGGGAACATTAAACGGAGTACGCAATAGAACTTATGAGCTCGTGGGGAAGTTAACACGACTCCAGCCCCCGAGCCCTCTAATTGTCTTGAACCGTCAAAGTGAATAGTCCAATACGTGTGATCCGGATTCTCCTTAGGCGCTTGCAACTCTGTCCAATCATTGATGAAATCCACCAGTGCTTGGGACTTTATCGCCGTACAGGGCACATACTTTTATCCGTGCGGGCTAAGTTCAATAGCCCACTTTGCGACCCGCCCCGTAGCTTCTCTATTCTGGATTATATCCCCTAACGGAGTTGAACTGACAATGGTGATTGGGTGGCCCTGAAAATAGTGCTTCATCTTCCGGTTGGCCATGAAGACTCCATACACTAGCTTCTGCCAATACGGATATCTCTGACTCGATGAGCAGCTCACTGATGTAGTAAACCGGCCGCTGAATCGGATATTCTTTGCATGCCTCCTTGCGCTCTACCAAAATTGCAACACTTACTGCCCGGGCATTAGCAGCCACGTATAACAACAACGGCTCATTGTCGATTGGGGCAGCAAGGACCGGCGGCTCTGCCAATTGCCTCTTCAGATCCTCAAACGCAGCATCAGCAGCATCACTCCAGACAAAGCGGTCTGTCTTTTTCATCATCTGATAAAGCGGGACGGCCTTCTCCCCCAAACGGCTGATAAATCGGCTGAGTGCTGCAATACGGCCTGCCACGCGTTGGACATCGTTGATGCATGCCTTGATCTTCTCCGGATTAGCTTCGATTCCTCTGTTTGATACCAAGAACCCCAGGAACTTGCCCGACGGAACACCAAAAATGCACTTCTCCGGATTAAGCATCATTTTGTAGACCCAAAGATTATCAAAATTTTCCTTCAAATATGCTATCAGTGTCTCCTCCATCCTGGATTCCACCACAATGTTATCAACATATGCGTGAACATTCCGCCCAATCTGTCCGTGAAGGCAATTCTGCACACAACGCTGGTAGGTCGCCTGGGCACTCTTGAGCCCAAATGGCATAGATACATAGCAGAAGGCTCCAAAGGGAGTTATAAAGGATGTCTTCTCCTGGTCCTTAACTGCCATCTTGAACTGATGATAACCTGAGTATGCATCCAAAAAACATAGCCGCTCACATCGTGCCGTAGCATCAATAATTTGATCAATACGGGGGAGAGAAAAAGGATCGGTTGGGAAAGTTTTGTTCAGATCTGTGTAATCAACGCACATTCTCCAAGTGCCATTTTTATTAAGTACTAGCACCGGATTAGCCAACCACTCTGGATGAAACACCTCAACTATAAAGCCCGCGGCTAATATCCTAGCCACTTCTTCTCCAATAGCCTTGCGCCTCTCTTCATTGAAGCGGCACAGATACTGCTTGACCGATTTGAACTTAGGATCGATATTGAGAGTGTGCTCAGCGAGTTCCCTCGGTACACCTGGCATGTCAGAAGGCTTCCATGCAAAGATGTCCCGGTTCTCACGGATGAACTCGATGAGCGCGGCTTCCTATTTCGGATCTAGGTTATCACTAATAGTGAACTGCTTGGATGAATCGCCAGGAACAAAGTCCACCTGCTTAGTCTCTTCAGCTGACTTGAACTTTAACGCCAGATCATGCTCTGTGGTTGTTTTCTTCAGCGAACACATATCTGCCGGGTCAACATTGTCCTTATAGAACTTCAGCTCCTCAGTTGCACAAACCGCTTCGGCAAAAGCTGCATCATGTTCCTCGCACTCTAATGCAATTTTGCGGCTCCCATGGACCGTAATAGTTCCCTTGTGGCCTGGCATATTGAGCTGTAGATAAAAATAACACAACCTATTCATGAACTTTGCGTAAACCGGCCGCCCAAACAAAGCATGGTATGGGCTCTTGATCTTTACTACTTCAAAGGTTACAATCTCTGACCTAGAGTCATGCTCATCTCCAAAGGTAACTTCTAGATCGATCTTGCCAACAGGATAGGCCGATTTACCGGGGACCACCCCATGAAACACCATATTGGACTGTCGAAGCTTTTTATCTGTCAGCCCCATACGCCGGAAAGTCTCATAATACATGATGTTGATGGTGCTACCTCCATCCACAAGCACTTTGGTGAACTTGTAGCCACCCACCTGAGGTGCTACCACTAGAGCCAGCTGACCCGGATTGTCAACCCGGGGCGGATGATCCTCTCTGCTCCACACAATGGTCTGTTCCGACCAACGCAGAAAACGTGGCACCGCCGGTTCAACAGAATGTACTGCCCTCTTCAGAACTTTCTGATCCCGCTTGCACAAGCTCGTGGTGAAGATATGATACTGCCCACTGCTCAGCTCCTTCGGATTATTCTGATATTCAGATTGCTGCTGCTGTTGACGTTGTTGATTTCCTTGATTGTTATATCCGCCCTGACCATGCTGCTGGTTATGCTGATTGTGCCCATTGTGATTGTCGTTGTTACCTTCATATCCTGAACCTGATCCACCACCTGGATAACCCGGACCCTGGAAACCAGGGCCTGATCCGCCGAAGGGCCCGTGATCATACCTATTCCGGTTCATGAATTCCTGCATGATGAAGCAATCTTTCCAGAGATGCGTAGCTGGTTTTTCCGGCATACCATGCTTTGGGCAAGGCACGTTCAACTGGCGCTCCAGATTAATAGGCGGCCTCCCATTAGTGGGGGCGGTCTACCCTTGCGGCGTTGCCCATCCTCCTGAGCGTTGGTGTTGGCCACAAAATCTGAGTTGCCATCCGCTTTACGCTTAACATTGTATCCTTGATTCGCTGGATTGGGCTACGGTGGTTTACCGTTCTTGCTCGCCTTCCCTGACTTGTCTCCGTCTACGTCTGGATGCTTGGTGTTATCAGAGTCTCCGTACTTTACTAAAGCACCCATGAGCGTCCCCATGTCATTGCAATCACGTTTAAGCCGTCCCAACTTTAATCGTAAGGGTTCAAACCGGCAATTGCCCTCCAAGGTTACCACTGCTGTACTCGGGTTGATGCTATTGGAGGAGTGCAAGATTTCTGACACTCAATGCACCCAACTGCTTGTAGACTCCTGCTCTCCTTGAACGCAGGAAGCTAAATCAACGACAGACATTGGCTGCTTGCACGTATCCTTGAAATTGTTGATACAACGGCGCCGCAATTCAGCCCATGATTTGATGGAATTAGGTGGTAAACCCTTCAACCATGTTCGGGCCGTGCCTTCGAGCATCATTGTGAAATACTTGGCGCACGCTGCTTCATCCACATCGAGCATCTCCATTGCCATCTCATAACTCTCCACCCATGCCTCTGGAGCCAGATCCGCCGTGTAGTTGGGCACCTTGCGTGGTCCTTTGAAATCCTTGGGTAGTTTCACGTTCCATAAAGCAGGGCTTAGACACGGCACGCCCAAGGAACTTGACATGACTCCCGGTCTAACTGTGGTGGTGGGACGAACCGGCGTTGCCTGACGGGCTTCGTACTATGCTGCTAACTCGGTCTCCCAGCGCTACCTGGCCTGATCCACCACATCTTGAGCGTGCGCCTCTCCTCCTGCCGGATTATCCCGCCTTGGCTGATTATGTCTCCGTGCACTTCTTGATACGGCCGGTACATCCAGGCGCCTCGTATAACTCCGGCTTGGGCGGGGAGTCGAGTGAATCCTCTCCCGGCTGTAGGAATAAGCATGCTGTTGAGTTAGCGCCGTGTCCAACAACTCCCTGGCCCGTCGCGCCTCCACTGCTATGGGGGATGTCCCTTCAATGAGAAGGGCGGCCAGAAATGAAGCAGCGGCAACTATGTTATCCGGCGGATTAGAATAATGACCAGGAGGGGTGGGCACATGTTGGGCCGGCACAACTTGGCGGTTTGGCTCTGCGGTCGGCGGCTGAACTGACGCACCTGTGCCCGGTGCTCCTCCCCGGTTCACCTCCGACTGGTTACTGGTTCCTGCTCCTGGCATGCTGAAGAAATTTCGTGCCTCATAAACCGGTGGCGAGCGAGATCGTTGCTTTCTCATCATTACTTCGTGTGAAGCGTTCTGATCTAACATGAGTCGATAGCCCTGAGCATCAAGCTCTGCCTGCTTTGTAGCCATCCTAGATATCTCAGCAGCCAGGTCCAACTTGTCTTGCTCAATCCGGCCTTTCACCTGAGCGACCTCCGCGTCATGCTGCTCCTTGTTGGCCTGGGCTACCTCTGCTGTCAATAACGCTGTCAAAGTATCGACCAAGGTGGATAGAGCGTCAGATGGCGATGGGGGAGGATCTCCAGCTCTAGCTCCCATTGTGTCTGATGTTAACGTCGCTGTTGTTGAAGGCTGCTGCATAGACTGTGATTCGACCACAAAGACAGCGACCCGGTTTGGCGGATCGAGGGGGTCTGGAATACTATCACCCTCGGAACAACCCTCCGATCGACCGTCCTGCAGCAGATACAATGATTCTGTCTCTCCGGAAGAAGATTTGTCGTCGGAATAGACAACAGTCTCCTCGCCAGTGTCCGATCCTTGCTCGGTTTGCACTCCATGCACTGCTCCAACGAAGAAGTGTTTCACGGCTGGCTGAATCTGGGCTGGTCCCACACGCTGAGCCAGCTCGACGATGTTGGGGTAGATGTTCGGCTCAGGGCCCGGTTCGCCAATCTTGCCGATGAAGACGTGGATGCCGCGGAAGGGGACCCGGTACCCATATTCGATTAAATCGGCCTCGGGGCCCCAGCCTGCATTGTCGATGTAGATCCGGCCGCGATGACTCTTAGTCATCCGGCCCACTGCGTAGCCCTTGAGTCCTTCAAAGCTGCCCTTCAAGTACTAGAAACCATCGTGCGATAGCCCCACGGTGGGCGCCAACTTTCGTGGATTTAGCACGGCAGATGTCCTAGCAAAAGGACTTAGTCGTGAGGCCATCGCTACGGGTTAGCTTAAAGGGGTTAAATCGGACAAAGGACACAGGGATTTTATACTAGTTCGGCCCCTTCGATGAAGGTAAAATCCCATGTCTAGTTTGGCGTATTATTGCTAGGGTTTGGATGACCAGGGAGCGAATCCGCTTTGCCTGTGTCTCAAGCTGTTGTTCTCTGTCCTGAACCGTCGCCGGGTCGTCCCTTTATATAAGAGGTGACGCCCGGTCCGGTTTATGGAGTCCCGAGGCCGGCTCATAAACGTGTCCTCCTCGGTCTCTACTCTTTCTATCTTACATCCCAAGTACATAGTATGACGGTTTACAAATCATGGGCCCTAACACTTGGGCTCTAAACCTCATGGGCTGAAATCTCCTACTTCATGTTCCGCTGGGCCTTTGGTAAGATAATCCTGATAACGTAAAACGGCCCCTCCTAGGAGGTTTATACTTGGTAGTAATATCCCTAACACTTGGTGTATCCAAAATCTGACCCTTACTTGATGACCATGTCAATGCTATCTCGAAGCATGTCTGTGGTACTCTGATTTTCAACAAGAACATTTGAAGCCCAATGCTAAATGTTTCCTACTCAATTATCCAAACACCGCTGTATGGGTAATGTTAGGAAATTTCTCTCCCCGTAGGTAAAGGGATTTATACATTATATCCTTCATGGATATCATGCTCTGCCTGTCCTTCTGTCGGAGATATTGACCATGGGTTTCCTCAGCAACCACCCTTGGTATTTCAAGACAATTTGTGGATGCCTGCTACCCCCTCGGCCGTCTGCTCATCGGGCCGCCTCCTAGGGTAGCTTGCCCTAGGAGCCGGCTGCCAGCAGGCGGCAAGGATCCAGGCAGGCGGCAGCGTCACGGCTAGCAGCTAGCAGACGGTCCCACGCCCCTCCCTCGGGATGCGTGCTGGGGGGCCACCACACAGCTGAGGCATGGCTACAGATGAATATGTCCTTAGAGAATCTATAAGGGCGTGGCTACAGTGAACGTGTACCTTATGTACATCTCCTAAACGGCGAATCACTATAGCCACGCTGCTCGTGACCAAGCTTCGGTCAGAGGAAGCCACGATCCCACTACCCCCAGACGGCAGGGCCAGCAGGCGGCTGGCCCCACCGGCCAGTGGGTAAGTCATATACCAGCCGCCCCTGGCAGGCGGCCAGGGGAGGCGGCCGCCTGGTAACAGACAACGAATCCTGCCCTAGAAGTATGAACCTCATCAAGACGACAAGACAGGGCGTGGCGGCAGTGTACGGCCGGAGACGGCGGCACTGTAGCCAGTTCTCCCCTGACGAGGCTGCCGTCAGTGGCAGCACACCTACAGTGAAAGGCAATCATGTGGGCCCGCAGGCGGCGGACCCCAGAAGACAGGCAGCAAGGCCGGCACAAGAAGACGCTGACAGCCGGGGGCCACTCCGTCGAGATTACAATTGTACCCCTTTGGGGTAGGCCTATATAAACCCCCCAGGGTCCTCCATGAGGAGGGGTTAGAAGTTGGGAGATTTAACCCTTAGAAGAAGTAGACAAAGAGAGAGGGAAGAAACCCTAGCAATCACCCCCAATTCATAGAGTGAAGGTAGCGAGCTAGCCTTGCTCGTCTTCCTCCTCTAGACCACACAGCTCGAGGAGCAACCTTGTAGCTACCATAGTGACATTAGTCTTGACGCGGAGCCCCTGCAGAGCAGGACTAGGGATGTTATCTCATCGGAGAGCCCCGAACCTGGGTAAAATCCGTAGGCGTCCTAAGTTTCGCCTCATCCCGCTTCCAGGGCCCGGCGACGTTCTATTGTCCCCATGCATGATAAGCCATCCGTTGGCATATGTCGCCCCAAAACCCCAACATTTGGCGCCCACCGTGGGGCTAGGTGCACCGTGGTCCGGAGACATGTTCTAGACGGGAACTTTGTTCCTCCCTGGCGAGAGCAGCCAGCCCGACACGCCTATAGGCGTGGAAACCGGGATGCTTCGCGGCGCTGAGGCCGCATGCGCCGCGAGCGGACTCGCCGACCTCCTCGGCGGCGCCCGCATTCATGACAAGCCCTCTCCGACGCCCGACCCAGTGGCACCGGAGAGCTGCCTCGTCGAGCTCCTCGACAAGCTCCACATCATCGACGAGCGTGCCTCTGACGTGGAGTCAGTGGGCTCTTCTGACCCACCAGTAGACATGATCATCGACCTCGGCGCAGAGCTCGTCGACTTCTTCCCCGAGCACGTGGTGATCATCGACGACCCCCTCCCCGCTCCAACGGTCAGTAGCGCCATCAGCACCGTCACGGAGGTGCTCGTCACCAACCACGACGCACCGCCCGGCGGGGCAGACCAAGACCCGCTCGAGGCTGCTCTGCAGCATCTCGCCGCTCCTGTTGCGGCGGGGGCAGACGGCGCGGCATTAGAAGCGCTCCGCGTCTCGCTCCTCGACAGCGCCAACAAGTTGGCTGCCTCCGGCGCCTCACTGAAGCCTACCGCCGCGAGATGGACCGTGCCATCTGCGGCAAGCCGGCTGCTGGCGAGCCTAGCCAAGCTGGCGCTGTTCGTGATCGTGGCAGGCTGCTAGCAGACATGCTGGGGGCTCCGCGGCCTGTGTACCTCACTCCATCGGAGAACCTAAGGGCTGCCCAGGCAGCAGACGATGAGATGGGCCACTTGGAGGGAGACGAGCTTCGTTGCATGACTCAGCGTGCCCGCCAGCTCCTTGATGCTGCTGCCATGCAGCAAGAGGCCCGTCGCCAGGTATCAGAGGCCGGCGCGCACGCTGACAACCGCCCTCTTCGGCGGGAGCAAGGAGCCATGTCTCGCTCTCCAACAGTCGGCGCCCCCAACTGACGAAACTCAGAGCCGGCTGCTAGCCGTAGCCGGCAGACTCGTATCACCATCGAGCGCGATGAGGACGGCCGCCCCAAGGCTGTAGAACGACGAGGGGAACATCCGCCTCCTGCTAGGCGGGAGAGGCGCGTGTCTCCTCCGCCTATTGACCACCCCTCTCTGGCAGGCCGCTTGGGCCGCCGCAAGGGGGTTGGGGAGAACGACGCCCGCCACCGCCTGGACCGACTAGCTCGATCCCAGGTGGTCGTAGAAGAAGATGACCTCAGTCCGGCTTGTTTCGGCCCCCGCATCCGCAACGAGCCTTTCCCCAAGGGATTCTCGCTCCCCAGAGATACCCCCAAGTACAAAGGATCAGTGAAACCAGAGGACTGGCTCATGGACTACTCCACAGCCGTCAGCATAGCTACCGGCAACAGGCGTGTTGCAGTGAAGTACATGCCTCTTATGCTCCAGGGCACGGCCCAGACATGGCTGAACAGCTTCAAACCCAACAACATCAACGGCTGGTTGGACTTCACCGACGCCTTCACTCGCAACTTCACCAGCACGTACAAGCATCCTCCCAAGCCGCGCCAGCTCTCCCTATGTATCCAAGGCCCAGATGAGTCGGCCCGCGATTATCTGACACGTTGGGCAGAGCTACAAAATTCTTGTGAGGGAGTGCACGAGGTACAAGCCATAGAGTATTTTACAGCCGGGTGCAGAGAGGGCACCTTACTCAAACACAAACTCTTCTGTGACGAGCCGACCACGCTGGAGGAGCTGTTGAGCATAGCAAACAAGTACGCCACCGCCGACTCCTCCATGAAGACCGAGCTGCAAGTGGATGCTTCTGGCAAGATGACTCCTCCAACCCCCAAGACGTCGACTGGAGAGTCCAGCCGACCCCAACAGTCGAACGACCACAAATGCAGGACCCACGTGCCGGCTGCCAATAGCCGGCTGGTGGCAGCAGTCGACGGCCAGCAGCCAGAAGCTCAACCAGGACCCAAGCGCCAGAAGAGCGGCAAGCTGATACGTCCAAAACGTATCTATAATTTCTGCTTGCTCCATGCCTCTTCTGTGTGATATTGCTATGATATTTATGCACTTCCATACACTTTTTGATCATATTTGGACTAACCTACTAATGGTTGCAAAAGTGCACAATGTTCTTGTTTTACACTTTATTGTGTAGAAATTACTTGGAAATTGACAAAAACGCAAAAGGAGTCGTATTGGAGTAGGACTCTGACTTTCCTGAAATCTGTCTGAGAACTTTTTTTAAAGATGGTCACGTTCCAGCTCGAAGCCGATGTCAAACGGAAAATGTCTAGTTGCGAAAGTTGTGGTAAATTTCGAGGCGATGCTTCTGGATATAAAATTCGTCCAAATCGGAGTCCGGACGGCCGAGTAAAGCCCGTTTTACTGAGGCCAAAAATCTGATGACGGGAATCCAAGAGTCTATATAAAGAGAGGATACCTAGGTCACCAAGGGCCACGAATTTTCCTCCTCCCGAGCCGCCGTCTTGGAGTGGAGGACCAGCACCATTGCAGGACCATCTACAAGGAAAGAAGGGGGGCCAAGGAGCCGCTGCCCCCTAGGGCCGTCGCCGCCCCGAGGGCCGCCGCCGGCCGTCTCCTCCTCGCGGGGCTGCACCTCTCCATCAACACCATCATCAACCTCCTCCTCACCATGTCCATGTGTGAGTAGTCTTCTCCGAGGCCGATGGCTCGTACGTGTAGCTATGTGGTTATCTCTCTCTCCCATGATGTGATCTTCATTGTGATCATAGGCTATGTTAATCTAGGGTGATCCCATGATATTTCCCCTTCCTCTATGTATTGGATTGATGTACTCACTTGTCTTTATCTAGTATAATCCCCGAGACCAAGGTGACAGCGGTCTATTGGACATGGATTAGAAAAATATTTTCATGATTGATTTCCTCTCTTGTGTGTTGATTGAAGATTGAGAGTCTCTTGGTACTTGTCTTTGACTATCCTTTAGATATGTTGTGGTGATTGTGGGACTCTCTTTGGATGGCCGCGGTGACATTGGGAAATCCTTAGATTGAGAACTACGAACTTTGAGGTGTGCTTTTGTAGCCCTACATAATTCTCGTCCTCTCTTGACCACGAAGGAATGACCTCCGGGTGCGTCTCCATTGCATGTTTTATAGGAAATATCATGTGATTCGATTATGTTAATGTTGTTGGGAGTTGCCTCTAGTGAAAGTATGATCCCTAGGCCTTGTTTCCACCATTGCAATACCATTTGTGCTCACGTTTACCACTTGTTTGCTTGCTGCACTTTTTATTACAGATTTATATTACTTTGCTTTGCCAATCTTATCATCCATATTTTACCATCTCTTCGCCGAACTAGTGCACCTATACAACTCCTAGTTGTATTAGGTGTGTTGGGGACACAAGAGACTTCTTGTATCTTAGTTGCAGGGTTGCTCGAGAGAGAACATCTTCAACCTCTACTTCCCTGAGTTCGATAAACCTTAGGTCATCCACTTGAGGGAAATTGCTGCTGTCCTACAAACCTCTGCGCTTGGAGGCCCAACATAGTCTACAAGAGTAGAAGCGTGTGTAGACATCAAGCTATTTCTGGCGCCGTTGCTGGGGAGGTGAGTGCTTGATGGTATATCTTTAGATCTTGCAATTAAATCTTTTTGTTTCTGTTTTTTTTTCACTAGTTTTGCTTAATGAAAAACAACAAAAATATGAGAGAGCTTTATAAGCTCTACCTTGAACTTGGACATGATGTGTTCGAAGAGAAAATTAAAAAACCTTTGGAACTTTATTATTTGCATAACAATCATGATGGTGGTGATGTTATTAGTATGTTTTTATTTAATATCAATATTGCTAATGACATGGAAAGCTCTAAGCTTGGGGATGACACGTTTGATGAAAATGATATTTTTAGTCCCCCAACTTTTGAGGAGAAAATTTACTTCGATGATACTATGCCTCCTATATATGATGATTACAATGATGAATTTTATATTTTCAGTCCACCTACTATTGAGGATATAATTTATTATGATTATGATATGCCTCCTAAATACGATTATTACCATGATGGTTATGATAGTCTTACTCTCACTATTCCTAATAAGAAAGATTTTGCTTATATGAAGAGTAATGACACTTTTATGCTTTTGGATCATGGAAATAATGCCTTATGTGATAGTTATATTGTTGAGTTCATCCATGATGCCACTGAAATTTATAATGAGAGAGGGAGACATGGTTCTAAATATCTTAATAATAAGAAGTTTCCTCTTTTTATGGTGAATATTTTGAAGTTATGCTTGTTCTGCCTTCCTATGCTAGTTGCTTTATGCTTCAATAATTTATTTTCTTACAAGATTCCCATGCATAGGAAGTATGTTAGACTTAAATATGTATTATATATGCTTCTTGATGCTCTCTTTTGTTCTTCAACTCTTATTCCTACGAGAGCATCATTAAAGTCTTAAGCCTATCTTTATGGCTATAAAGAAAGAGCTCTAGGGAGACAACCTTTGTTATCTTTACTTTCAGTTTGTTCTTTCCGTTTTTAGTGGTCTTGATGTTTGTTACTAATGTAGCAACATCATTGTATCTTTATTTTTCAGCTTTGTGCCAAGTGTAGCCTCTAATTGCAAGAAAGTTCAAAAGTTGTGACGTGCTGTCCAGGAAACAGATTCTGTCCTTGGATAGAAAAATTCGTATAAAATCACCAGATCATCTTTTTGGTCTGAATTGTTTCGACAGCGTGCTCTATACAATTGGCTTTCGGGCGTCTGTTCTGAGTTTTTTGATTAGAGTTGCAGAACTGCCCCGAAAAAATTATTTACTACCTGCTGGTCTGTTTTTCACAGATTCTGTCCAGTTTTGCCTTTTCTTCATTTTGCAAACCTTGAGCTTGCTTTTTCTTTGAAAAATCCTTTTGGCAATCTTGAGAAACAGTAGACCTTCAAGAATATCCTTATTTCCAGGAAGGAACAATTATTTTATTATGGGTACTAACCTCGCTAATCAGCTTATGATGAGTTATGTATGAAGGGAGTTTTCAAGTGTGCGAGGGAAGATGATAAAAAGATTCAGGAGTGTCAAACGCTCAAGCTTGAGGATGCCCCCGTGCACCCCCAAGAAATATTCAAGAAGACTCAAGTGTCTAAGCTTGGGGATGCCCCCGTGCATCCCCTTCTCCATCAACATTATCAGTTCGTCTTTCGTTCCACTATATTTTTATCACTACATGTGTTATGTGCTATGCTTGGAGCGTCTTGCATTTAGTTTCCTTTTTAGTTTTCTTTAGCTTTGCTTGCTTTTCATAACGAGTTGGAACTCAGCTTTCTTTGTGTGGGACAGAAACACGCTCCACTTCAACCTAGAACATAACATAGAATTTTCATGTCTATCTTTGCTGTGTGTGTTCTTGGTCTTTCAATAGCTACTGTCATGCTTAGCTCTTAGTTTTCATGCTTATCTTTTTAAAGAGCTTTTGTTTAGTTGGTCGTTGGAACTCTCTTTAGTTATCATGCTTATCTTGTTAAGAGAGTTGGCTTCTGTTGCATTGGTTTGTATGTCTATGATAAGAATGCTATGTGCATAATGGTGCTTAGTAGTTCATGTTTTCTTATGGTTAGTCTCAAATAGCTGGGGGGTTCTCAATGTGTTATTGGAGTACCAACATGATTTGTTTGCCTATGATGTGGTATGGTCTAGTGATATCTTCCTTCAAGAATTTATTTTGATTGACTTGGCATATGCTCACGCATATTTAAGACTGTAAAGAAAGTCTATCAAGCCTTGATGATCTTTAATTTCTGAGTAGCGATATAACTTCCATGCCTGATTCAATGTTGCTTTGTCGCTCGGCATGATTATGACCGTCATTGCTCTTTTAGTTGGTCGCTCCCAGTCTTTTGCTAACCTTCGCCTGTACTAAGCGGACTGACTGCTTGTGCATCCAAAATCCTTTAAACCAGTTATGCCATATGAGTCTACCATACCTTCCTATACATGGTATTTACCTGCCATTCCTAACGAAGACTTTCATGTACCATCTCGAAATTATTCAAAAAAGCATTTCTATTTTGTGCCTCTGTTTTAGTTCATGAGGAAGTAGTAGTTAATTCATGATCTTTTTAAGTTGGACAAGCTTCACCCCGGGATTGCATGTCTAATGTGCAAACCCATAATACGAGAAGGAACTGGCATAGAGTGCACCCGGCTCATTAAAAAATTATACAACAAACAAACCCTCCTTCACGCTTTGTTCATGAGAAATCAGAAAACTTTGGCAGTGATAAACAAAGGAGATTAAGAGGATGTGATCGTCCTCATTCGGGAGCCGTTCCTCGAAACTTGTCCATCTCGAGAAGTAATTGAGTTATCTGCTAGCATTCGTTGACGAAACATGCATATCCAAAAAAAATATAATTTTTACTTTTGTTTTTAAAACCAAGAGCTCTGGTACATGTTTAGTTTTTGTTTCCGACCATGGGTTTTCATCCTTGCCATCAAAAGCCACGGTTCGAGAGTCTCCACCTTCTTTAAAGCACCAACTATTTAGAGCATGATTGTCATTCTGAGTGTAATGTGCATTGTCCCAAAGTACCATTGTCTTTTGCATGATTATGATATCGTTTATTCTGAAATCATTGTATCTAGTCGTCACTTAAACCTTGGAGGTGCCCCTGCATTTATATTTTGCTTCACTAAAGGGGGCAAGCGAGGTATCAGTTTATCATATTTGCACACCATGCTCACTACAAATCTATTTGATGTTTCAGTCCTTTGTGATTTTCTCATGAGGCAACTTAATTACTACAGATTCATTGTCTCAGTAAGCACTTGTCATGTGACTGTGAAAAGTCCTTATATGGTTAATAGCATGTCACCACAGAAATTATGCTTGTTATCATTTACCTACTCGAGGACGAGCAGGAATTAAACTTGGGGATGTTGATACGTCCAAAACGTATCTATAATTTCTGCTTGCTCCATGCCTCTTTTGTGTGATATTGCTATGATATTTATGCACTTCCATACACATTTTGATCATATTTGGACTAACCTACTAATGGTTGCAAAAGTGCACAATGTTCTTGTTTTACACTTTATTGTGTGGGAATTACTTGGAAATTGGCAAAAATGCAAAAATAGTCGTATTGGAGTAGGACTCTGACTTTCCTGAAATCTGTCTGAGAACGTTTTTTAAAGATGGTCACGTCCCGGCCCGAAGACGACGTCAAACGGAAAATGTCTAGCTGCGAGAGTTGTGGGGAATTTCGAGACGATGCTTCTGGATATAAAATTCGTCCAAATCGGAGTCCGGACGGCCGAGTAAAGCCCGTTTTACTGAGGCCCAAAATCTGATGACGGGAATCCGAGAGTCTATATAAAGAGAGGAAACCTAGGTCACCAAGGGCCACGAATTTTCCTCCTCCCGAGCCGTCGTCTTGGAGTGGAGGACCAGCACCATTGCAGCACCATCTACAAGGAAGAAGGGGGGCCAAGGAGCTGCTGCCCCCTAGGGCCGCCGCCGCCCCGAGGGCCGCCGCCGGCCGTCTCCTCCTCGCGGGGCTGCACCTCTCCATCAACACCATCATCAACCTCCTCGTCACCATGTCCATGTGTGAGTAGTCTTCTCTAGGGCCGAGGGCTCGTATGTGTAGCTATGTGGTTATCTCTCTCTCACATGATGTGATCTTCGTTGTGATCATAGGCTATGTTAATCTAGGGTGATCCCATGATATTTCCCCTTCCTCTATGTATTGGATTGATGTACTCACTTGTCTTTATCTAGTATAATCTCGGAGACCAAGGTGACAGCGGTCTATTGGACATGGATTAGAAAAATATTTTCATGAGTGATTTCCTCTCTTATGCGTTGATTGAAGATTGAGATTCTCTTGGTGCTTGTCTTTGACTATCCTTTAGATATGTTGTGGTGATTGTGGTACTCTCTTTGGATGGCCGCGGTGCCATTGGGAAATCCTTAGATTGAGAACTACGAACTTTGAGGTGTGCTTTTGTAGCCCTACATAATTCTCGTCCTCTCTTGACCACGAAGGAATGACCTCTGGGTGCGTCTCCATTGCATGTTTTATGGGAAATATCATGTGATTCGATTATGTTAATGTTGTTGGGAGTTGCCTCTAGTGAAAGTATGATCCCTAGGCCTTGTTTCCACCATTGCAATACCATTTGTGCTCACGTTTACCACTTGTTTGCTTGCTGCACTTTTTATTTTAGATTTATATTACTTTGCTTTGCCACTCCTATCATCCATATTTTACCATCTCTTCGCCGAACTAGTGCACCTATACAACTCCTAGTTGTATTAGGTGTGTTGGGGACACAAGAAACTTCTTGTATCTTAGTTGCAGGGTTGCCTGAGAGAGACCATCTTCAACCTCTACTTCCCTGAGTTCGATAAACCTTAGCTCATCCACTTGAGGGAAATTGCTGCTGTCCTACAAACCTCTGCGCTTGGAGGCCCAACATAGTCTACAAGAGTAGAAGCGTGTGTAGACATCACAAGCCAGTCTGGCAGCCAGCTTTCTCCTTCGACCAAGCTCTGGACGCCCCCTGCAAGTTCCACAGCGACGCGAAGCCTTCCAAGCACACCACGCGAAAGTGTCATTGGCTCACGAGGATTGCCAGAGGGGAAGCTCTGCCACTGTCGCCTGCTGGGCAACCGGCCCCGCCTCCCAATCCACCGGCTGCACGTCCTGGCGGCCAGGTCCAGGACGAATTCCCAGACGATAACGGGGCCTATGTCGTCTTCACCAGCCAGACGGACGATAGGCACAGCCGGCGCCAGTAGCGCATAGAAGTCAACACCGTTGCCGGCAAAAACCCAGAATTCATGCAGTGGTCTAAAAGGCCTGTCAGCTGGAGCCGAGAGGATCACCCGGCTGTCATGCCGTCACCAGGGGCCTATGCCTTGGTTTGGATGCTACTCTCTTCACCGATAGGCAGGCCTGTCGCTTCTCCCGAGTACTGGTAGATGGCGGCAGCAGCATCAACATAATGTACCGTGACACCATGGAGAAGTTGGGCATCAAAGAAAAGCAGCTTCAGCCTACCAGGACCATGTTCCATGGCATTATGCCAGGCCTGTCTTGCTCACCAATCGGCAAGGCCAGCATCGATGTCCTGTTTGGTGACAAGATGCATTTCCGGAGGGAGCCGGTCTGGTTTGAAGTGGTGAACCTGGAAAGTCCCTATCACGTGATCTTGGGCCGGCCAGCTCTTGCAAAGTTCATGGCAGTACCCCATTATGCCTACCTCAAGATGAAGATGTCGGGCCCCAAGGGAATAATCACCATAGCCGGGGACTACGAGAAGTCCATCGCATACACAACAGCCAGCAGCCATCTGGTCGAGTCCCTTGTCGTAGCTGAGGAGAAGCACCGTCTGGAATGACTGGTGGCAATGGTTGGCGAGCAGCCAGCCATACCAGCTGATCGCAGGGAGGTGGAGCCGCAGGGCTTGTTCCAGCCGACCAAGGAGACAAAGAAGATTGCCTTGGATCCATCTCACCCAGAGCGATTTGCTGTCATAGGGTCAAACCTAGACAGCAAATAGGAAGGCGAGCTCGTCGATTTCCTCCGTGAGAATCGGGACATCTTTGCATGGTCCCCTAAAGACATGCGGGGTGTCCCGACGTATTTCGCCGAGCACAAACTCCATGTGAGAGAAGATGCAAAGCCTGTCAGGCAGCCGCTACGCCGCCTGTCAGAAGAGAAGAGAAGAGTTGTTGGGGAAGAAGCTGCCCGCCTGCTAACAGCCGGCTTCTTTATGGAAGTTTTTTATCCAGAATGGCTCGCGAACCCAGTCCTAGTACTGAAGAAGAACAACAAGTGGCGCATGTGCATTGACTACACTAGCCTCAATAAAGCTTGACCTAAAGATCCGTTTGCTCTGCCGCGAATAGATCAAGTGATTGACTCCATAGCCGGATGCGAGCTGTTGTCATTCCTTGATGCTTATTCCGGGTATAAACCGATCAAACTCGATCCGGCTAACCGACTGAAGACCGCCTTCCTCATGCAATTTGGGGCCTTCTGCTACCTGACCATGACGTTCGGCTTGAGAAACGCCGGCGCCACCTTTCAGCGTTGCATGCAGAAGTGTCTCCTCAAGCAACTTGGCAGAAATGCCCATGTTTTTGTGGATGATATCGTGGTGAAGACGGAGAAAAGAGTAACTCTTTTGGAAGATCTCCAAGAGACATTTGAGAATTTGCGCCGCTTTCGGATCAAGCTAAACCCGGAGAAATGCGTCTTCGGGGTACCAGCCGGCCAGCTCCTCGGCTTCCTGGTATCCGAATGCGGCATCGAGTGCAACACCGCAAAGATCAAGGCCATTGAGAGAATGGAGCGGCCAACCCGTGTGCGAGATGTCCAGAAATTCATATGGTGCCTAGCATCTCTCAGCCGTTTCATCAGCCGGCTAGGAGAAAAGGCACTCCCCCTATATCAACTCATGAAGAAGACCACTTGCGTCGAGTGGAACGACCAGGCAGACGAAGCTTTCCAGCAGCTCAAGAGACTGCTGTGCACCCCGCCTGTCCTGACGGCGCAAGCAGACAAGGAACCCATGTTCCTTTACATAGTCGCCACCAGCCGGGTGGTCAGGACAGTCATTGTGGTCGAGCGCCCAGAAGACGGCAGAGCCTTGCCCGTCCAGAGGCCGGTCTACTACTTGAGCGAGGTGCTGTCAGCGTCCAAGCAGAACTACCCAAACTACCAGAAGATGTGCTAGGGTGTATACTTCACCGCCAAGAAGCTGAAGCAGTACTTCCAAGAGAATCCAATCATGGTCTTCTGCACGGCACCGCTTGCTGAAATCATGGGCAATAGAGATGCCTCAGGAAGAGTGGCCAAGTGGGCCATAGAACTGGCCCCCTTCACCATCTTCTACCAGCCACGCACCACCATCAAGTCACAATCATTGGCTGACTTCCTTGTCGACTGGGCCGAAACCCAGTACCTGCCGCCTGTTCTAGACTCAACCCATTGGCGGATGCACTTTGACGGATCAAAGATGCGCACTGGCTTGGGAGCCGGCGTCGTCCTCACCTCCCCCAAGGGCGACAAGCTCAAGTACACCCTGCAGATTGTCACATCCCTAGTCAGTGATTGCATTAGGACTAGCTAGAGTGTGCATCATGTTTATTTTCCACAGAAACTTGAAATGGGAATGACAGAAACCCCAGCACCCCTCTTCTAACAACTAGGGTTTAATAAAATCTTTTCCAATGTACCCAAAATGCCCTTCAAAAATGTTCATCATCTTTGCCTTGGTCTTAAACCTCTGCCAAAAATGGTGCACAATTTTATAGGACATCCAAAGGTCTATGGATTAATTCATATTGTAATTGCATTTGGGCATTTAAATGCTATAAAATATTTTATGTGCCCAAATAATCATAAACTAAAATGTTCCACGCTGTTCATATTATATATAGTGGGCATGACTAGTTTTGTGATTTCTAAAAATGCTCTAGCATTTTTATTAATTCAACAAAGTTGCAAAAGAAACAAAACAGAATGAAAATAGAAATGAGAGAGACACGGGGGCAGCCCACTCACCTGGGCCACTTACATGGCTGGCCCAGCACGGCCTAGCCCGTTGGCGCACGCCAGTCGTCCCCCTTCTCTCGCCAGGA
Organism: Secale cereale; assembly: GCA_902687465.1. Classification (NCBI taxonomy): domain Eukaryota; kingdom Viridiplantae; phylum Streptophyta; class Magnoliopsida; order Poales; family Poaceae; genus Secale; species Secale cereale. The sequence continues at coordinate 838,007,031 of LR738710.1, forward strand.
TGACGGGGCGCGTGGCCACGGCGTGCAAGCACGCGTCCGGCCACCTCCTACCTGGCTGCCTGCGTCCCCCGACGCCTCGACGCTCCTATGCGTCGCCACAGAGCTCCTTGGTCGTCCCTCACTCTCTCAAGTGTCCTCCCCCTCCTCTATCCACCTCCGCCGAGATCCATCGAGTGGGCTCGTCGCCGCCGTTCGCTGCCACCGCTCCCAAAGCCACCACCTCGCCTCCCCGACGCACCCATCGGCTTCGCCATGTTGCCCTGAAGCTCCCCACCAACGCACACGACGCCGGAAGTCCCGTAGCGCCGTCCTCGCCGTCGTCTTCAACCTTTGTCACCAGAGATCGCCGCCGCCCGTACTTCGCCGCCTGACCTTCCCCAAGCCCGCGTCGACGCCCTCTACAACCGCTGTGAGCTCGCATGTCGAACCGCCCTCTCCTCGAGCTTGATTACGCTCTGTAGCCGCCGTGCCGCAAGCCCCGAAGCTCACCGTCGGCGTCCTCGTGGCCGCCGTCATTATATTATTCCTTGGACACGCCCGAGAGCTTCATCGTGCTCCTGACCTCACCAGGATGCCGTTGAGCCCTTCCCCTTGCTCGCCCGTGCCTCGTAACGCTTAACCCGATGATGCTCGAGCTCCGGCCGCCGCCACAAGCTCTGCTCCGACGAGCTCCCGCCACCCTAGCTCCAGCCACCACCACCACTAGATGTGCACGAGCTCTAGCTCGCAATAGGGCCAAACTCCGTTGCAAACCACAGCTTGTAGCGCCGTTCCGAGCAACTCCGGCGAGCCACTGCCACGCGAATTGGTCGCCATCGGCCAAACTCCGGCGGGCTGACGTGGCCAGTTAGTTAGGGACTAATGATGTTTAGTTTAAACTCCACAGCCACTCACAGTGGGCCCCAACGCGTGGTCAAACCCAGTCAGCCCCAGTTTTGACCGGGATTAGCCTCTGTGACACTGACATGCGGGACCCACCAGTCAGGTTTGACCTGGACCAGGTCCGTTGACCTGCTGACATCAACATGATGTCATGCTAACGCAGTAAATGTTTTTCTGGGATTATTTGATTTAAAACAATTCAGGAAATTCCAGAAAATGCTTTAAACTTAAAAAAATCATATAAATTCAACAGTAGCTTAGATGGAAAAGATTTATATATGAAAATTGATCAGAAAAATCCAATATTTCCAATGGCACTGGTTTCATGCATGTTTGAGCAAGTTAACCTTGCTTTTCACATTAAAACATGATAATGCACTTTAATAAATAATAGTTTGGGTATAAATTTGAATCTTTGATTCAAATGAGCTCAAACCTTTCTGTTTATAGATGCATTAGCCCAAAACACATTCATCTTGCCATATCATGAGCATGCATCACATTGTTGTATTTGTTTGCTTATTGATTGTATCATCGGTGTTCTCCGTGGTAGGTCCTGCTCCCGAGGATACTTCTGCGTATCCAACTGAAGAGCAGTACCCGACAACCAATCTGTCAGGCAAGCAACCATTGATCATTCTGATACAAACCCATCTTCTCGCTCCTGCTCTCTTTTACTGCATTAAGGCAACTGCGTGTGAACTGCTACTTGCTGCGGTAGTTGAACCCTATTCCTTTGCATGACCAGTCATTGCCACAGTAAGTAGTTGAAACGCACTAGCATGTGTAGGAGTTGATTGAGCCATGTGATGCGTGTTCCACCATGCTATTTGTTTATGTTGCCTGCTATGCTTAGAGTTGTGGCAGGTCTGGTTCATCTGGGTGATCAATCAGAGTGAAATGATCATGCTAGGTAAAGAGAGGGAAGTGTGGAACATGTTTGGTAAAGGTATCGATGAAAGGCCATGTAGGAGTACATGGTTGGTTGTTTCATTGGAACCGTCCGTAGGACCTGAGATCTGTATGTGTGGTTCGAGTTTCAGCTACTACCACACATTGGGATCCTAAATTGACCCTCTCGTCTTATTAACTACCCTTGTCCTCTGTCCAGGAGTTGCAACTAGTTTCTGGTGTTTGTAGTATACTGGTGGTCGTGCGCAGCGCTGACCCTCGGGGTGGGCTGTGATGCGGCAGGTACGTGGCAGGGTGTACCGATCGCCCATTTGGTGACTCGGGAACCCTGTACACATCGTTTGGGGCCGTGAGCGACACCCCGGCCAGATCTCCCCACCGATGGAACCCAAATAGGCGATAAACCTGGACGAGAGACTTGTGTAGTTAGTCAGGTCATGGCCGACACCCTCGCTAGGCTCCCACTTGAAGGTTGCCGAGTACATGTCGAGTAAACAACGATAAGTGGTGGAAGCGTGTGTGAAGAAGTACACCCCTGCAGGGTTACCAATCTATTCGAATAGCCGTTGTTCACGGTATGGATTACTTGATTACTCTTACAGTTCATAGACAAGTTGATGGATACTACTAAAAGACTCAAGACAAGTGTGAGTGTTGTGGATGGCCCTTTCGTAGGATGACGAAAGAGGATCCACGGTGGTGTATTGTTGTGGTGAGTAGAGGACTCGTGTACGTAGTCTTATCTTGCAATCTGTTGAGAGTCGTAGTATAGGTTAGCCAAGAGTCAAAGCTGGCTTGCTGCTGTGAACTCCACTACCCTTATTGATAATGATGCATGTACAATAGGTTATGTTGTAAGACTTGCTAAGTACCTTTGTACTCATGTTTGCTTAATAACTATTGAAGAGGAGAACCCTGCCCCTTCTGATGGTTTTACATAGAAGTTGACGTCGACGAGTAGCTTGCTACCCAGACCAAGATCCTTTGCTTGAGAAGGGCCTTGTAGATAGTCAGGCTACACCAAGCTTATTTTACTTCCAAGTTGTCTGTACTCAGACATGTTAGCTTCCGCTTGTGCTTGTATGATTGTATGACTTGAGTGTTGGGTCATGTGACCCCTACCTGTATGGATATGTTATGTATGGCTCTTCGGAGCCTCTTAAATAAAGTACTTTGAGTCATAGAGTTCTGTTGTGATGCAATGTTGTATTTGCACATATTGAGCATATTGTGTGTATGATTGAAATGCTTGGTATGTGTGGGATCCGACACCTAGTTGTTTACCTTTGGTAGCCTATCTTATAGGGAAATGCCTCCTAGTGCTTCCACTGAGCCTTGGTAGCTTGCTACTACTCGGAACACGTAGGCTGGCCGGCATGTGTCCTTCTTCGTTCCTGTGTCTGTCCCTTAGGGGAAATGTCACGCGTTGTTCCTTTAAGTCCATGTAGCTTGCTACGACTTGGGTTCATACGTTGATGACCGACACGTTCGTTGTTGGGTCATGGATGCCTATCTCTGTAATTTAGTGCCACTTTTGGTTAATAACTAGCCATGTCGGCCCGGGTTCTCTGTCATATGGATGCTAGCGACACTGTCATATACGTGTGCCAAAATGCGCAAATGGTCCCGGGCCAGGTAAGGTGGCACCCGTGGGGATACCGTGCGTGTGGCCGCAAAGTGATATGACATGTTACAAGCTAGATCAGTGTGACTTTGGATCGGGGTCCTGATAGCGTTGGCATCAGAGCCGGACTGCCTGTAGGTTTCTCAAGCCAAACTGGTCGATGTTGAGTCTAGAAAATTCTTAGTTATATGTAGGGGAATTGATTGTGGAAGGGAACGTAAGGCTCTTTTTACTTCTTTACCTTATGCCCTTCTGATCTGAGTCAGCCTATTCTTTCTACGGGAGTTTAGGACTAGGCCTCTCGTCTTTACTCGGTTCACGTGTTATTAATCCATAGACTCTTAGGATTGTTGGTTTTAAGCCTCAGTTCAGTTTCTACCCTTCTAGTATGATGATTAGTTGGACCCGGAACCTAGATATGATATTGTTGAGTGGCTATGGTATCATCTGTATGATGTCTCAAAATCTTTTTTGAGCATTTACAGTTGTTATGCTGCCCGATTTCTTCCAGAAATTCTAATGCCTTTGCGTTATTTCATGTTTCACATGTCTGGTCGCACACCTCACCACATGGTCCATTTGACTAGGTGCATTAATGTGCTAGGTCACACGACCATGCTAGTCCGTGTGTTGACTGAGACCGGCTACCCTTGGTATCCTGAGTACACTATGGAGGAACAGTACCGGGATTTCAACCAGAGTCAGTATTTCTGCACCGTCCGAATATGCCCTTCATATCCCGGAGCTAACGACCCCATCCATTGGTGTTATGGACTCGGGGTTACCATCGAGATGGCAGTACAAGATGCCACTTAGTCGATGATGACCATCATCCGGGCTAGGCATGCCCTGCTGCTGAACACTGAGTTCTGTTACATGCCAGCCTCACTTCCTGGAGAGGAAGGCTACTACACTGGTCTGTATACTGATGTCACTCATGAGGAGCCCCTGCTTGAGACTACTACTCAGATGCTGGAGGAGAGGGACCATGAGGTCCGTGCCCTTCGGATGGAGCTGTATAACACTCGAGCCGCCCACTGGACTACTTTGACACGGCTTGCACGTGCTGTGCACGCCGGATATCTGGATATGCGGGATTTGTACCCCGTGCGGACTCGTCTGCCAGATCGTATGGATTGGCGTGACGTTGGGGGTATTACACCTCCACGTGGGCGTCGGTTACCACCAGCATCGGGACCGAGACCGCATCCATGTCCCTATGGTCCACAGCCTTCGAGTGCTCGAGAGTTTCAAGATCCACATGTTCCACTTCCAGGCTACGGAGGTGATCTTTACGAAGATTACTACGGGAGTGTCTGAGCTAGACCGTGGCAGTAGTAGTATCGTAGTAGTTGTATTTCCACAGTCCTGCTTGTCTTGTGGAATATGACTTAGTTTGTACAGAGTTCCAGAGGCGTAGTTAAATAATGTATAGAATCTTGGAATGCCTCTGATGAGATGTATCGTCTTTCACCACAGTTGTACTTTAGCCTTGGCTTATACTAAACTATGATTGGTGTGTATGACCACTGGTGTATAGATGGCAGTTTCTATATTACCATGTCGTACGGATGAACATCTCTGCATTCCGTGTCATACATTACATTCTGCACTCCTTTGTCAAGTTTTGCCATCCTTGTCTAAACAGTTGTTTTGTTTTCCTAGGATGGTCAATACTCGCAGCATTCCTGCTGCTCAAGAGCAGGGTGAGGCTAGTGGGGCTAGAGATGAGAATCTGCCCCAGCCACCCTCCTTGGCTGAAGTTATGCTCGAGGCAGAAAGGAACAAGAGAGAGACCAACCGTCTGCTGGAACGCATAGAGCATAACACTGCCCTCCGTCAGAGGAATGACGTGGTGTCAATCAATGACTTTGTCAAGATGTGTCCACCGAAGTTCCATCATTCCGCCGAACCTCTGGATGCGGATGACTAGCTTCGCAGTATCACCCACAAGCTACACTCTGCCCGTGTGGCCGAAGCTGACATGGTTACCTACGCCGCCTACCATCTTGAGGGCCCTGCGAGCCTCTGGTGGGAAAACTTTGAAGCTATGCGTCCTGCTGGCCAAATCACTACTTGGGCTGAGTTCAGTGAGGCATTCCATGAACATCACATTCCGGAAGTTCTCATGGATCGCAAGCGGGAGGAATTCTGCAATTTCACCCAGGGCCGGTTAACCGTGGATGGTTATAGTCGCGAGTTTGGCAACTTGGCATGCTATGCACCCGAGGAGGTATCCACCGATGCCAAGAAGCAGGCGAGGTTCCACAAGAGACTCAGCCCAAAACTTCGCCGAGATCTACGTCTGCACGAGTGCACCTCCTTCCAGAAGTTGGTGAACAAAGCTATCAGTGCTGAGACGGGCCAGACTGATTTCGAAGCCACACGCAAGCATCCTCATGACTTTGGTTCCTCATCCGGCTCTGGCTCTCACAAGCGCCGTGTGTGGGTTCCTAACACTGCTCTGCCACCCAAGTACACTCCGAGGCCATCCTATGAGGCGCCTCGCCCAACTCATCAGTATGCACCTGCCAAGACTTATGGAGGACCCCCTGCCAAGTTTGCTCCACGCACTGGCACTGTGACATGTTTCAAGTGTGGAGAACCAGGGCACTACATGCATGAGTGTCCTCAGAACTAGCCAGGAAGGTCCGTTGGCCGTGGTAAGCCAACAGGCAAGGTGAACTATGTCAAGCCAATCCCAACGGCACGTGGTCATGTCAACTATGTCTCAGCTGAGGAAGCTTCTGAGGATCCTAACGTCATCCTTGGTACGCTTCTCGTTAACTGCCATCCGGCATCTGTTCTTTATGATACTTGAGCATCTCATTCGTTCATATTTGAGAGCTATGCTCAAATGCACAACATGACTTTTTGGGACATGCCCACCACCATGGAAATCCAAACTCCTGGCTCTAGATGGCAAACCTCTAGAGTAAGCCATGGGAATGAAATTCTTGTCCATAGACTTGTTTTCCTTGCATCACTAATCGCTCTCAAGTCCTCGGACATAAACATCATCTTGTGTATGGATTGGATGGCAGCTCATTATGCCAAGATTGATTGCTACACTAGGATTGTTCAACTTACACACCCGTCCGGCAAGACAGTCAATGTCTTGACCCAAATGGCTGAGCGTCAGCTTTACTCTCTTAATGCCAGTCCTCTACCAGAACTCGAAGATATCCCGGTAGTCCGTGATTTTCCGGATGTCTTTCCAGAAGAACTGCCAGGTGTTCCACCTGACAAAGATGTCGAGTTCATGATAGATGTTGTTCCAGGAACTGTCCCAATCTCTAGAAGACCTTATAAGATGGCACCCCTAGAACTAGCTGAGCTTAAGAAACAACTCGATGAGTCCTTGAAAAAGGGTTTCATCCGTCCTAGTTCTTCCCCTTGGGCTTGTCCCGTCCTCTTCATCAAGAAGAAGGATGGAACGGAACGGATGGTTGTAGATCATCGACCTGTCAATCTGGTCACCATAAAGAACAAATATCCGCTCCCTAGGATCAATGATCTGTATGATCAGCTTACTGGATCCTCAGTCTTTTCCAGAATGGATTTGAGGATGGGTTACCATCAAATCAAAATCAAGAACGGGGACATTCCTAAGACGGCTTTTGTTACTCGTTATGGCCAATACGAGTACACCGTCATATCCTTCGGGTTAACCAATGCCCTAGCTACTTTCTCCCGGTTAATGAATTCTATATTCATGGAGTACTTGGATAAAGTCATCGTGGTATACCTCGATGATATACTCATTTACTCCAAGAACAAGGAAGATCATGCCGAGCATTTAAGACTGGTATTGACGAAACTTCGAGAACACCGCCTTTTTGCCAAATTCTCCAAATGTGAATTCTGGTTGCCAGAAGTAACCTATCTGGGTCATGTAATCTCTGGCAAGGGTATTGCCGTCAATCCCGAGCGAGTTCAAGCCGTCCTTGATTGGACTCCCCCTGAATTGGTCAAGCAAGTTAGGAGTTTCCTTGGCTTAGTGAGCTATTGCTGACGCTTCGTCGAGAATTTCTCCAAGGTTGCTAAACCTCTAACTGAACTCCTCAAGAAAGATAAAAAGTTCGAGTGGACCCCATAGTGCGAGTCCAGCTTTCAGGAACTGAAAAGACGCCTGACATCTGCAGCCGTACTGGTACCACCAGACTTATACACGGACTTTATTATCTATTGCGACGCCTCGCGATAGGGACTAGGTTGCATACTCATGCAAGATCGTCAAGTGATTGCCTACGGATCTCGGCAGTTGCGTCCACATGAGGATAGCTATCCTACACATGACTTAGAGCTTGTAGTTTTAGTCCACGCACTCAAAACATGGCGACATTACCTTCTTGGTAATCGCTGTGAAATCTTCACTGATCACCAAAGTCTGAAATACATCTTCATCCAACCGTATTTGAATCTCAGGCAAAGACGTTGGGTTGAGTTGCTCACAGATTACGACTTAGGAATCACTTACACCCCTGTGAAGGCCAATGTCATGGCTGACGCACTAAGTCGTAAGTATAATTGTAACAACCTGATGTTACAACAAGGGCAACCACTTCCCCACGAGGAATTTCGTAAGCTTAACCTTCACATTGTTCCTCGAGGATTCCTTTCCACCTTGGTGGCCAAACTTACCCTTATGGATCAAATCATAGCTGCCCAGCGATATGATAGAGGTATATCTCGGATCAAGGAGAACATTGCTAGCAGTGTTGCTAAAAGTTTCTCTATGGATGATCGAGGTGTTGTGTACTTCGAGAACCGCTTGGTGGTTCCCAAGAAACAACAACTACGACAGTAGATCCTTATGGAGGCTCATGAATCTCCTCTCACAATTCATCCCGATAGCACCAAAATGTATCAGGACCTACGCCAGAGGTTCTGGTGGACTAGGATGAATAGAGAAATCGCTCAATTCATTGCTAACTGCGATGTTTGTCGTCGAGTCAAAGCAGAGCATCAACGGCCTGCTGGCACCCTTCAACCTTTGGCTATTCCTGAATGGAAATGAGACAAAAGATCGGTATGGACTTCATTACCGGGTTTCCCAGGACCAGGAAAGGGAATAATGCTATCTTCCTCGTTATCGACCGCCTATCCAAAGTAGCCCATTTCCTGCCTGTTCCAGAGAGTATAACCGCTAGCCATCTAGCAGACTTGTATATCTTTTGGATAGTATCTCTTCATGGTGTGCCGCTGGAGATTAACTCAGAGCGTGGAAGTCTTTTCACTTCACGATTTTGGGAAAGTTTCCAGAATGCTATGGGGACTCATCTCTATTTTAGCACTGCCTTTCATCCTTAGTCAAGTGGTCAAGTAGAACGCGTCAATCAGATTCTGGAAGATATGCTTCGAGCCTCTGTCATCTCTTTCGGTATGGATTGGGAGAAGTGTCTTCCATTTGCCGAATTCGCTTATAACAATAGTTATCAAGCCAGCTTGGGGAAAGCTCCCTTCGAAGTTCTATATGGACGAAGGTGTCGAACGCCTCTTAACTGGTCAGAAACCGGGGAAAGACAATTCTTTGGTCCGGATATGATCCAGGAAGCGAAAGAGCAAGTTCGCATCATTCGTGAGAAATTGAAAACAGCCCAGTCTCGCTAGAAGAGCCAGTATGATAGTCATCATAAGGCTGTGAATTTTGAAGTCGGCGATAAGGCTTATATTCGGGTTACTCCTCTTAAGGGAACCCATCGTTTCGGTATCGAAGGCAAATTGGCTCCTCGTTACATCGGTCTTTTTCGCATTCTTGCCTAACGAGGAGAAGTTGCCTACCAATTGGAACTTCCTCCGCACCTTTCCAGAGTTCATGATGTCTTCCACGTTTCTCAACTCAGGCTTTGCTTCTCGGATCCTATCTGCGGAGTGGACCATGAAACGCTTGATCTCCAAGACAATCTCACATATCGAGAATACCCCGTTCGTATTCTTGATCAAACCGAGCGCACCACTCGATGTCATAATATAAAGTTTCTTAAGGTTCAATGGTCACATCATTCCGAGAGTGAAGCTACTAGGGAAAGGGAGGATCGTCTTCGACTTGAGTACCCCACCCTTTTTCCGGAGGAACCCGAACCTCGGGACGAGATTCTTTCGAGTGGGGGTGAGTTGTCACATCCCTAGTCAGTGCTTGCATTAGGACTAGCTAGAGGGTGCATCATGTTTATTTTCCACAGAAACTTGAAATGGGAATGACAGAAACCCCAGCACCCCTCTTCTTACAACTAGGGTTTAATAAAATCTTTTCCAATGCACCCAAAATGCCCTTGAAGAATGTTCATCATCTTTGCCTTGTTCTTAAACCTCTGCCAAAAATGGTGCACAATTTTCTAGGACATCCAAAGGTGTATGGATTAATTCATATTGTAATTGCATTTGGGCATTTAAATGCTATAAAATATTTTATGTGCCCAAATAATCATAAACTAAAATGTTCCATGTTGTTAATATTATATAAAGTGGGCATGTCTAGTTTTGTGATTTATAAAAATGCTCTAGCATTTTTATTAATTCAACAAAGTTGCAAAAGCAACAAAACTGAAAGAAAATAGAAAAAGAGTGAGAAAGGGGGCCAGCCCACTTACCTGGGCCACTTACCTGGCTGGCCCAGCACGGCCCAGCCCGCTGGCGCATGCCAGTCGTCCCCTCCTCTCACCAGGAGGACGGGGCGCGTGGCCGCGGCGTGCACGCACGCGTCCGGCCACCTCCTGCCTGGCTGCCTGCGTCCCCCGACGCCTCGACGCTCCTATGCATCGCCACGCAGCTCCTGGCTCCTCCCTCACTCTCCCCCGTGTCCCCCCCCCCTCTTCTATCCCTCTTCGCCGAGCTCCACCGAGCGGGCTCGTCGCCGCCGTTCGCTGCCACCGCGCCCAAAGCCACCACCTCGCCTCCCCGACCCACCCATCGGCTTCGCCGCGTCGCCCTGAAGCTCCCCACCAACGCACATGACGCCGGAAGCCCCGTAGTGCCGTCCTCGCCGTCGTCTTCAACCTTCGGCACCGGAGATTGCCGCCGCCCGTACGTCGCCGCCCGACCTTCCCCAAGCCCGCGTCGACGCCCTCTGCGACCACTGTGAGCTCACACGTCGAACCCCCCTCTACCTGAGCTCGATTACGCTCTGTAGCCGCCGTCCCGCAAGCCCCCAAGCTCACCGCTGGCGTCCTCGTCGCCCCCGTCGTTATAGTGGTCCTTGGACACGCCCGTGAGCTTCATCGTGCTCCTGACCTCATTGGGATGCCATTGAGCCCTTCCCCTTGCTCGCCCGTGCCCCGCAACGCTTAACCCGATGATGCCCGACCTTCGGCCGCCGCCACGAGCTCTGCTCCGGCGAGCTCCGGCCACCCTAGCTCCAACCACCACCACCACTAGATGCACATGAGCTCTAGCTCGCCGTAGGACCAAACCCCGTTGCAAACCGCAGCCGGTAGCGCCGTTCCGAGCAACTCCGGCGAGCCACCGCCGCGCGAATTGGTCGCCGCCGGCCAAACTCTGGTGGGCTGACGTGGCCACTTAGTTAGGGACTAATGATGTTTAGTTAAGACTCCACACCCACTGACAGTGGGCCCCACCGCGTGGTCAAACCAAGTCAGCCCCAGTTTTGACCGGGATTAGCCTCTATGACACTAACATGCGGGACCCACCAGTCAGGTTTTACCTTGACCAGGTCTGTTGACCTGCTGACGTCAGCATGATGTCATGCTGACGCGGTAATTGATTTTCTGGGATTATTTGATTTAAAACAATTCAGGAAATTCTAGAAGATGCTTTAAACTTAAAAAAATCATATAAATTCAACAGTAGCTCAGATGGAAAAGATTTATGTATGAAAATTGATCAGAAAAATCCAGTCTTTCCAATGGCACCGGTTTCATGCATGTTTGAGCAAGTTAACCTTGTTGTTCACATTAAAACATGATAATGCACTTTAATAAATAATAGTTTGGGTATAAATTTGAATCTTTGATTCAAATGAGCTCAAACCTTTCTGTTTATAGATGCATTAGCCCAAAACGCATTCATCTTGCCTTATCATGAGCATGCATCATATTGTTGCATTTATTTGCTTATTGATTGTATCGTCGGTGTTCTCCGTGGTAGGTCTTGCTCCCGAGGATACTTCTGCGTATCCAACTGAAGAGTAGTACCCGACAACCAATCTGTCAGGCAAGCAACCATGGATCATTCCGATACAAACCCATCTTCTCGCCCCTGCTCTCATTTACTGCATTAAGGAAACTCCGTGTGAACTTCTACCTGCTGTGGTAGTTGAACCCTATTCCTTTGCATGACCTATCATTGCCACAGTAAATAGTTGAAACCCACTAGCATGTGTAGAAGTTGATTGAGCCATGTGATGTGTGTTCCACCATGCTATTTGTTTATGTTGCCTGCTATGCTTAGAGTTGTGTCAGGTCTGGTTCATCTTGGTGATGGATCTGAGTGAAATGATCATGCTCGGTAAAGAGAGGGAAGTGTGGAACATGTTTGGTAAAGGTATCGATGAAAGGCCATGTAGGAGTACGTGGTGGGTTGTTTCATTGGAACCGTCCATAGGACCTGAGATCTGTATGTGTGGTTCGAGTTTCAGCTACTACCACACATTGGGATCCTTAATTGACCCTCTCGACTTATTAACTGCCCTTTTCCTCTGTCCAGGAGTTGCAACTAGTTTCTGGTGTTTGTAGTATACTGGTGGTCGTGCGCAGCGCTGACCCTTGGGGTGGGCTGTGATGCGGCAGGTACGTGGCCGGGTGTACCGATCGCCTGTTTGGTGACTCGGGAACCCTGTACACATCGTTTGGGGCCGTGAGCGACACCCCGGCCGGATCTCCCCATGGATGGAACCCAAATAGGCGATAAACCTGGACAAGAGACTTGTGTAGTTAGTCAGGTCGTGGCCGACACTCTCGCTGGGCTCCCGGTTGAAGGTTGCCGAGTACATGTCGAGTAAACGGCGATAAGTGGTGGAAGCGTGTGTGAAGAAGTACACCCCTACAGGGTTACCAATCTATTCGAATAGCCGTTGTTCGCGGTACAGAGTACTTGATTACTCTTACAGTTCGTAGACGAGTTGATGGATACTACTAAAAGCCTCAAGACAAGTGTGAGTGCCATGGATGGCCCTTCTGTAGGATGACGGAAGAGGATCCACGGTGGTGTATTGTTGTGGTGAGTAGAGGGCTCGTGTACGTAGTCTTATCTTGCAATACTTTGAGAGTCGTAGTATAGGTTAGCCAAGTGTCAAAGCTGGCTCGCTGCTGTGAACTCCACTACCCTTGTTGATAATGATGCATGTATAATAGGTTCTGTTGTAAGACTTGCTGAGTACCTTTGTATTCATGTTTGTTTAATAACTGTTGCAGAGGAGAATCCTGCCCCTTCTGATGGATTTTACATAGACGTTGACGTCGATGAGTAGCTTGCTACCCAGACGGAGATCCTGAGCTTGTGAAGGGCCTTGTAGATAGTCAGGCTACACCAAGCCTGTTTTATTTCCAAGTTGTCTATACTCACACATGTTAGCTTTCGCTTGTGCTTGTATGATTGTATGACTTGAGTGCTGGGTCATGTGACCCCACCTATATGGATCAGAGCCTCTTAAATAAAGTACTTTGAGTCATGGAGTTCTGTTGTGATGCAATGTTGTATTTGCACATATTGATCATATTGTTTGTATGATTGAAATGCTTGGTATGTGTGGGATCCGACACCTAGTTGTTTACCTTTGGTAGCCTATCTTACCGGGAAATGCCTCCTAGTGCTTCCACTGAGCCTTGGTAGCTTGCTACTGCTCGGAACACGTAGGCTGGCAGGCATGTGTCCTTCTTCGTTCCGATGTCTGTCCCTTAGGGGAAATGTGGCGCGTTGTTCCTTTAAGTCCATGTAGATTGCTACGACTTGGGTTCATACGTTGATGACCGACACGTTCGTTGCTGTGTCATGGATGCCTGTCTCTGTAATTTAGTGCCACTTTTGGTTTATAACTAGCCATGTCGGCCCGGGTTCTCTGTCATATGGATGCTAGCGACACTGTCATATACGTGTGCCAAAATCACTACAGGAAACCAGTTATTTGCCGTCTGTGGATCACAGACGGCAAAGACCTAAATCTAGACGGCAAAGATTTTGCCGTTAGGAAGCAGACAACAAACTCAGACGGCAAAGATAACTCGGCAAAGAAAACTTTGTCGTCAGCTTTTCATCGGCCAGACGGCAAAGAATTTGCCGTCAGCCAAATCTGCTTCGCCGTCAGCCTTATAAATCACATACGGCAAAGAAAAGTACTTTTGCCGTAAGCCAGAGTACATCTTTGCTGTAAGCTATTCACAAATTTGCCGTTAGCCTCGTATATCACAGACAACAAAGAAAGGGGTCAACTTTTTTTTAAAGAGGAACACAACTTCCTAGGGATGTGGTCAACGCATGTTGTGCACTACATATGTTTATTCTTATTTTTTTAAGATGGAAAGGCCCAGCCATGTTTAGTGCCTTTCATTCAATGTTAGTCCAGTAAAAAAATACAAACATGATCCTGAAGAAACTACTGTTACAGAGTAATCCTGGAAATTAACACAAAGGACCCTAAAAACTAAAACTAAAATCAATTGGGTCCTTCTTCTCTACTGTAGCGCTCTATTCGCTCCGCCGCCTGGCCCCGACGCTCAACGCACCGCTCTGCCGTGCTCCGCTCGCTGCGCCGTCGTCCGGCCCTGCTCAGCCGCGCCGCTTCGTCCCAGCCGCGGTCGGGAGCTGCCTCCCTCCGGTGCCGCGAGGATGCACGCGAGGAAGGTCGGGGATGGCCGGTGCTCGACCGCCGGTGATGGCACTGCTCAGCCGCGCTGCTCTGGCCCAGCCGCGCTTAGGAGATGAGTCACTCCGGTGCCACGAGGAGGCACGCGAGGGAGGACTGGGTTGGGCGGCGCCCGATCGGTGGACCTCGTGAGGCGGATCTCCTGGCTGCTCTAGCGGCAGAGCTCGCGAGGCGGAGCGCACGAACGGCGGGTGAGGAGGAGCTCGGGCCGTGGACAGGCTCGGGTGTTTGACTGGAGGAGCCGGGGTGCGGAAGGCCAGTGGGTGAGGACAAGCTCATGAGGTGGAGCTTCACATGGCGCTGGCGAGGTGCCAGATGGATGGGCGGACGGAAGGATGCTCGGCGTCGCGACGGACGGACGGGCTCGAGGGCGTCGGCTGGCGGCTAGTGGTTGCTCGAGGAAGGAGGGATGAGGGACAGTGTGCAAGATGGAGAGAGGAGGGAGCACGGGGGATAAGGAGATGGGAGTCGTGGGTGGGGCAGGTACGGTCGTGGAATCATGGGCGGGGGCGTGCGTGGGGGCTGTCGGTGGGATCGTACGACCGATAGCTCAGAGTAGGTGCGATGTGCATCTAAGATGTCGCCCAGTCATCGATGCGGGTGATGGATCCGCGTGGTGTGCTTTTTCTTTGCCGTCTGCAAAATAAAATACAGACAGCAAAGAGCTCCCTTTGCTGTCTACCATAAAAATCACAGACGGCAAAGAACCTTTGCCGTCAACCAAAATAAACACAGACGGCAAAGCTTCTTTGTCGTTTGTGATTTTTATGGCAGACGGCAAAGGTTCTTTGCCGTCTGTGATTTTTATGGTAGACGGCAAAGTGAGCTCTTTGTCGTCTGTATTCTTTTTTGCAGACGGCAAAGTTTATTTTGCCGTTAGTTTTTCTTTGCCGTCTGCTAATGACGGCAAACCCTTTCTTTGCCGTCTTCCTGACGAAAAGCTGACGACAAAGATGCCTCCTGATGGCAAATTAGCTGTCCCGGACCAGGTAAGGTGGCACCCGTGGGGATACCGTGCGTGAGGCCGCAAAGTGATATGACATGTTACAAGCTAGATCGGTGTGACTTAGGATCGGGGTCCTGACAGCGATCCACTTCGCCGCCTCTTACAACGTGGCCGAGTATGAGGCACTTATCCACGGGGTCCGGATGGCCAAAGAGATTGGTATTCGCAGAGTGCTGTGCTATGGTGACTCAGACTTGGTTGTCCAGCAGTTATCTGGGGACTCGGACGCCAAAGACGCAAACATGGCAAGCTATCGTTTCCTTGTCCAGTAGATCAGTGGACACTTTGATGGCTGCGAGTTCCTCCATGTACCACGAGCCGACAACATGCAAGCCGACACTCTAGCACGAATCGGTTCCAGCCGCCAAGCAATACCAGCTGGCGTGTCTCTCCAATGCGTGCGCAAGCCGTCTATCTAGCCTTCACAAGAGTCGGAGTCAACCTTTATACCAGCCGGCCCGGAGACTGCTCCAGCAGGCGGCCCGACAACTTCAGCAGCCGGCCCGGAGACTGCTCCAGCAAACGGTCCACCAGTAGCTGCACCATTTCCTAGCCCGGGAACTGCTCCAGCAGACGGCCAGGAAGCGCCAGCCCCAGCAGACGGCTCGGGGACTTTGGAAGCACAACAGACGGCTCAGCCCAGTCCTCCGCCTCCCAGCCCAACCACCCTGGTCTCTCTGGCAGAAGCAACAGGAGTCTCAGCGCCGTCTTGGGCACAGCCAATCCTCACCTTCCTGCTCAAAGGAGAGCTGCTAGCAGAAGAAACCTTGGCACGGCAAATTCAACGCCGAGCTTCAGCATACACCATAGTCAACAAAGAGCTTGTGAGAAGAAGTGCAACAGGTGTCTTCCAGCGCTGTGTGGAAGCAGAAAAGGGTATGGCTGTCCTGAAGGACATTAACCAAGGGCAATGTGGCAATCACGCGGCCTCAAGAGCCCTCGTCGCCAAAACCTTCCGCCATGGTTTCTTTTGGCCGACTGCTTTGGAAGCCGCCAAAGGTTTGGTAAGAAAGTGCAGCGGCTGCCAGCGCTTCAGTTCCAAGCAACACTTGCCGGCTTCTGCACTCAAGACCATTCCGATCACTTGGCCATTTGCCGTCTGGGGGCTGGATATGGCAGGCCACTTCAAGATAGCCAGAGGCGGCTTGACACATTTACTCGTGGCAGTAGACAAATTCACCAAGTGGATCGAAGCAACACCAATAAAGAAACTCAATGGCCCATCTGCTGTGCCATTCATAGCAAACATCACAGTACGGTATGGCATACCGCACATCATCATCACCGACAACGGCACAAATTTATCCAAAGGCGCACTGGCCCATTTCTGTGCAACACAAGGCATCCGACTGGACCTAGCGTCCGTTGCCCACCCACATTCCAACGGCCAAATTGAGCGTGCCAACGGCCTTATCCTGTCTGGCATGAAGCCCCGGCTGGTCGAACCTTTGGAGCGATCAGCCGGCTGCTGGATTGAAGAATTGCCGCCCGTTCTCTGGAGCCTCAGAACAACTCCGAACAAGTCAACCGGCTTCACCCCTTTCTTCCTAGTGTATGGGGCCGAGGCCGTCATCCCAACAGACGTTGAGTTTGACCCACCTCGCGTCACCATGTACACAGAAGCCGAAGCCAAAGAAGCACAAGAAGACGGCATAGACCTACTGGATGAGGCCCGGCAGGTAGCACTCAGCCGCTCCACCATCTACCAGCAGGGTCTCTGCCGCTACCATAGCCGGCGAGTCAAGCCACACTCCTTCCGCGAGGAAGACCTTGTGCTCCGGCTGATCCAGCGAACAGCCGGCCAGCACAAGCTCCCGGCTCCTTGGGAAGGACCGTTCATCGTCAGCAAGGTACTAGGCAATGATGCCTACTACCTCATTGATGCCCAGAAGCTAAGAACACGCAAGAGAGACGACTTAGGCAAGGAGTCGGAGCGCCCATGGAACGCAAACCTACTTCGCCGCTTTGATAGCTGAAAGATAGTATGTGTCGCGCTATCTATTTTATTTCGAGAACCAATGGGAGCCCCGAGGAGTTCTCGAGGACTGCCCAACCCTTTCTCTATATGATAAGAATTATGCCTGTGAATGAGTATTGTTCATTCCTTTGTCCGGCACCGGAGCCTAGCAGACGGCCCGGGGACTGGCCGCCTAGCCCTATGTTTAAAACTTCTCCTTAAAATAGTCGGACAACTAATGTGATGGCATCCTAGCCCTCTCCCGCATTCAGTCACAGACTTGCAGAACGCGGCTGTCCGACTGGCAGGAGCCAAAGGTAAGAAGTGATGCCACATGAAAAATGGCTAAGGAAAACAAACATAGGGCATGACGACCCTTCATACAAATCAGCCGGCTGTTACACAGCCGGCCAACCGGCTTTGGGCTTACCCACGCCACCTTCCAGAGGGCGGAATACTTGCCCACCCTGAAAACAGCCAAGTACGTGACCCAGCCACAGAACCACAGAGTGGCTGTCTGGCTGACAGGACGACAGTTAAAGGAGACAGCAAAGGAAAATCGCCCTAAGGAACCAAGGGCGGGACTAATCCTAGGACTCGGCACAATTGCATAAAAACCATGCAGCATTGAAAGAATATTTACATCAAATAGGCCTCAAGGGCCACCTTGCAGTAGCAGCATATTTATACACCCAGCGGGTGGAATTGTTCGGACTAATCCTACCAAGTCATACAAAGAAACAGGAACCAAAAGATACAAGAGTAAAATCTTAGGGCACAGCAGGCGGAGCGGGCGGCACGACAGAGCCGGCTTCTGAGGGGGCCGCCTAGCGGGTCTCGGTTTGGCCGCTTCCTACAGCAGGAGGAGCCATCACACCTGGTCCGCTTGTTGAGGATCGGTTAGGTTGGTGGCCGGCAGACGGATCCGCCTCCTGGGAGCTGGCCTCCTCGTCGCTGTCTTCTTCCTCCTCGCCCTCATTGCTGGAGGCAATCTCCTCGTCCGGCTTCTCCGGCGCCGCCAGGTCCAGCCCGAAGTTGTTGTGTGACACCACATGGCCCCTATCATCCAACTTTGGGACGAAGATGGAGGTGTCGGCCTACTCGGCAAGGGCGGTGGCATGTTTGACGAGGTCCTTTTGCACCACGGCCAGCTCAGGCTGAGCCTCTGCACGGAAGGTCTCCGGCAGTTCGAGGCTCAGGTCCGGGTACCAGCTCTTGACAAACTCGAGCGCGGTCCGCGTGCCATCCCTCGCTGCGGAACCCTTCCAGGCCTCGAAGCGGTGGCCGGCTGCCACCAGCCAGTCGGCACACCTTGCCAAAGGGCGGCCAGCACCTGGGCACCAGCGCGATGCAGACGGTGAAGCAGGCGGCGGACCAGCTGGAGGCGCACCCTGACAGCAAGAAGCTCCTCTCCTGGGGTCATGGGCGCATTAGGTGCGAACACCCGGCCCGCCTCGTGCCTCTCGTCACGCTCGGCCTCAATGGCCAGGGTGGCGGCCACAAAGTAGCCCGGGAAGAACTCTGCCAAAACTAGAAGAAGAATCAGAAGAAAAGAAAGGCGGCTGTAACAGATGGCAAGTACAAGAAGAAAGGGTGGACATATCACCGTCGACCATGTCTGCAATGGCAACATAGCCGTCTTGCAAAGCCGCCTCCTTCTCGACCCAGTTCGAGCGCTCGGCCTTGAATTCTGTCCGAAGAAGTGTCTCGGCGTCCGACATCTTCCCAAGCTCAACCTTATGGGCCGCCGCCTGGTCTGCCAGCTCCCTGGCCAGGCGGTCGCGGTCCTGAGCAGCGAGATCGCGCTCTCGCTCCTTGGCAGCTAGCTCCGACTAGGCCTCGCCCAGCTGGTTGCGGAGGTTGGCTGCGACCGTTGGCTAGAGAGGAAGAAGAACAATAATGTCAGCAGCAGCAAAAAGATAACCTTGGAATTCCAAGCCGCCTGCTCAGCAGCCGGCTCGGAACTCGGGAACTACACCCAGCGGGTGCGCTGACGCGCCCCCGCAAGGAGGAGAAGGAAAGCACTCACCTTGGCTATCTGCCAGGGTAGCCTGCAGTTGCGCCAGCTCCTGGCGCTGGGCGTTGTAGGAGGCCACACGGAGGTTGTGGTACTCCTGCAATGTCAGGACCCCGATCCTAAGTCACACAGGTCTAGCCTGTAACACATCATATCACTTTGTGGCCTCACGCACGGTATCCCCACGGGTGCCACCTTACCTGGCCCGGGACCGTTTGCGCATTTTGGCACACGTATATGATAGTGTCGCTAGCATCCATATGACAGAGAACCCGGGACGACATCACTAGTTATAAACCAAAAGTGGCGCTAAATTACAGAGACAGGCATACATGACCCAGCAACGAACGTGTCGGTCATCAACGTATGAACCCAAGTCGTAGCAAGCTACAAGGACTTAAAGGAACAACGCGTCACATTTCCCCTAAGGGACAGACACAGGAACGAAGAAGGACACATGCCGGCCTGCCTAAGTGTTCCGGAGCAGTAGCAAGCTACCAAGGCTCAGTGGAAGCACTAGGAGACATTTCCCTGTAAGATAGGCTACCAAGGGTAAACAACTAGGTGTCGGATCCCACACATAGCGATAAACATTACACGTACACATGACATGCAAGTATGTGTTGTACAACATGGCATCACAACATAACTCAACAACTCATATAGATAAAGGCCCAGAAGATCCAACATAGCATTTATTACAAACAGAGGTCACATGACCCAACATAAATAGCATACAGGCAACGGAAGCATAACATGTCTGAGTACACACAACTACAAATGAAAAAGGCTGAGAAGCCTAACTATCTACAAGATCCTCCCGAGGGTACAGGATCGTAGCTGAGGTAACAAGCTAAACGTCGAAGTCCACGCGGAACCACTAGTGAGACTGAAGTCTCTCTGCAAAACATAAATTAAGCAAACGTTAGTACAAAGGTACTCAGCAAGACTTACATCAGAACTAACTACATATGCATCAGTATCAACAAAGGGAGTGGTGGAGTTTGACTGCGGCAAGCCAGCTTTGACTCGGTGGCTATCCTAAACTACGACTGCAACTAACTCTTTTGAGGTGGCGCACACGAGTCCACAAGTTCACCAATCAATACACCACTATGGATCCGCTCCCTTCTCCCTACGAGAAGGCCATCCATAGCACTCACGCTTATCTTGCGTGTTTTAGAGTATCCACTTCCACTTGTCTATGAACTGTACAGGTAAACCAAAAGTCCATTACCGCGGACACGGCTATTCGAATAGATCATATAGAACCCTACAGGGGTGTACTTCTTCACACAGGCTCTCACCACTTACCGCCGTTTACACGACATGTACCTGGCAACCTTCAAGCGGAAGCCCAGCGAGGGTGTCGGCCACGACCTGACTTACCACACAAGTCTCTAGTCCAGGTTTATCGCCTATTTGGGTTCCATCCGTGGGGAGATCCGACCGGGGTGTCGCTCACGGCCCCAAATCATGTGTACAGGGTTCTCGAGTCGCCAAACGGGCGCTCGGTACACCCGGCCACGTACCTGCCGCGTCACAGCCCACCCCAAGGGTCAGCGCTGCGCACGACCTCTAGTAAACTACAAACACCAGAAACTAGTTGCAACTCCTGGATAGAGGACAAGGGCAGTTAATAAGTCGAGAGAGCTTGGAGCGTCCGGAGCCCAATGGGTGGTAGTAGCTGTTCATGGATCAAACAACACATAACTCAGTTCCTGAGGACGGTTTCAATGAGACAACCCACCATGTACTCCTACATGGCCTCTCATCGCTACCTTTACCAAATCGTGTTCACACACTTAGCTCACACACAGTAGGACATTTTCATCACCATTCTAATTCATCGCCGATGAATCAGACATGACACAACTCTAAGCAATAGCAGACATAACCAAAAAGCATGAATGAGTAGGCACAACATGGCTCAAACAACTCCTACTCATGCTAGTTGGTTTCAACTATTTACTGTGGCAATGACAGGTCATGCAGAGGGAAAGGGGTTCAACTACCACAGCAGGTAACAGGTGAAGCGTTGTTGTCCTAATGTAGTAAAAGAGAGAAAGAGCGAGAGAGTGGGATTGTATCGGAATGCTCAATGGGGTTTTGCTTGCCTGGCACTTCTGAAGAGAGTAATGTGTCTTCATCAGTGTCATCGATCACATATCGTCGGAACGTCGTCTACTGAGAGGGGACAAACACCGGCAACAGAGAAAGAACACAATCAATGCAATGCAACAATATGATGCATGATCATGACATGGCAACATGTTATGACCTGATTAGTAGGCATAAGTTGCTCAAACATGCATGATAAAACCATAAATAGATTCTTCATATTTTTCTGATCATTTTTCATATATAAATTATTTTCATCTGAGCTACGGTTGATTTTATATGATTTTAGAAGTTTAAAGCATTTTCTGAAAATAAATAAATCATTTAGATTTATATAAATTCCAGAGAAGGCTTTACTGCATCAGCATGATGTCTGTGTGACGTCAGCAAGTCAACAGGGCGGCTAGGGTCAAACCTGACGTGTGGGACCCACACGTCAGTGACACAGGGACTAATCCCGGTCTAACCCTGTGCTGACTGAGGTTTGACCAGGGACTAGGCCCACTGTCAGTGGCTAACTAAACTACCTAAACTTAGTTAACACTAACTTAGGTTAAGCTAATTAGGTTTAAGCATAAACTAGGTTAATTAGCCATGCGGGACATGCATGTCAGCGACCAAGGGAGGTCAAACTTCCGGTCAAAGGCCCAAACAGGTCGGCGGCTCGTCACCGGCGTCTTCAAACACGGCGGAGGAGGGCGGGATTTGCCTACGGTTGACCAAATCGACCGCCGTTTGGTCCTATGCGTAGCTGGGGGTCGCGCGCATCTAGTAGGCCAAGCGGTAGGAGCCGAGGTGTAGCGAGCTCGCCGGAACAAAGCTCGCGGTGGCGGCCGACGTTCGGGTGCGCGCGGCGATGAGGCTGCGGTGGTCTTCGCGGCGCGTGCTTGGCACCTACGGAACCTACGAGAGGCGGTGAGTGTTTTGGACAAGACGGCCGGACCAAAAGATGGCCGAGGGTACGTTGGCGGCGAGGCCAGGCGGCGGCGCGTGCGGTTGCCAATGGTGTAGTAGCTACGGCGAGCGAGAGGGAGAACAGGGTGGGGGAATACAGTCAGGGGCTCACGGCGGTTGCAGTGGTCGTCGAAGCAGGCTCGGGGAGGCACCGGAGGCGAAGAATCGATGGCGACCTCTGGCGGCCAGATGCGGCGGTGATGAGCTCGAGGGCGTCAATTCCGGCCATCCGAGGGCGCGTGCTTCAGCTTGGTGCTTCAAGGCATCGTGGCGGAGCTTAAGGATAGGCTGGCTAGGCGAGGGAGACTCGGTGGGCGCGGCGGCAGCGTGCGACGGCGACGAGCTCTGCTCGGGCTGTGCGTTAGAGAGAGCAGAGGAGAGCGGATAGGTCGTGGTAGAGTGAGAGAGAGCCAGGGAGTTCGGGGAGGTTGCGTGGCGCCTGCAGCCATCCTCCATCATCGGCGGAAGCAGGAGGTGGCTCGGACGCGTGTGTGCACGCCGCGGGCACACGCCCCTGTCCTCCTGGCGGGAGGAGAGGGATGATTGGCGCCGGCCAGCTGGGCTGGGCCGGCACAGTGCCAGGCCGGGTAAGAGGCCCAGGTGTGCTTCCTGTCTCTCTCTTTTCTGTTTCTCTTTTTTTTGCTGTTGTTTGTTTTCTAGCTTAGTAAAAATACTAAACCATTTAGATAAAAGCTGAAAATATTTATGGGCACCTCAGAGATTAAATCCAACAGCCCAAAAATACTTTCAAGATTATTTGGACATTTAAAAAAATATTTATAGCATTTAAACGTCCAAATGCAAATACCTTATGATTTAATTCAAAGATCCAAAATGGCTTCCAAATTTATGAAACCATTTTTGGCAGAGGTTTTAACCAAGACCAAAAATGATGAACATTTTGTGAAGGGCATTTTGGGTACATTGAAAAGTATTTTAGTAACCCTAGTAGGATTCTAGGGGGTGCAGGGGGTTTCTGCCATCCCCATTTCAAGTTTCCTTTGAAAACAAACATGATGATCATGCAGAAACAAACAAAGACTAATCTAGGGCTATGACATGCAGTAAGACGCAAAATCAGCCCACGACGCACACTTTGGAGTTCCAAGCCGCCTGCTGAGCAGCCGGCCCGGAACTCGGGGACTACACCCAGTGGGTGCGCTGACGCACCCCCACAGAAGAAATTGAAAGAATAAAAGCGAAAGAACATGAAGCCTGCGTACCCGAATAGAGGACCGCGCAGCCACGAACTCCTGCATCACCATCTGCACGAAGTTGCCCAGGGAGTTGAAGCGGTCGAGGACGTCCCACGACGCGACAATCAGCGCGCCGCTGCCTCCGGGCCTACAACCTGACGACGCCGCACTGGTGGCCTCATTCTCCGGCTCGGACGAGCTGGCGCCGCACTACAAGGATTCCCCCTATAAAGCAACAAATATTCTACAACGTTTTGACTATGTGTTGCGAAATTTACAAGAGATACACATATAAGCATTGTAGCATATGCGCTGTAGATTTGTAGCTGGTGGCTCATTGTAGTACATAGATTCAAACCAGCCCCGACTCAGTAAGAGCATCTCTAGCAGAACCCTCAAACCCCCAAACCCTTTGAAATAACCGCTTTTTTACAGGTTTCGTCCGAAAAACCACATAGACTAGAACCCTTGAACCCTTAAAACTGTAAAAAAATTTAGAGGTCCAACCCTCAAACGAGTTTTCAGCCTGTAGAAGTGAGGGTTGGGAGGAGAAACTCCTCCCAACCCGCACTCATTTCCGTTCTAGCGCGGGAACAACCTCCCGCTCGCCCCATGGAGATCCCCGCCGCCACCTCGCCTCCGCCGGCCGCCGCGCCGGCCGCCGCCCCCGCCCCGGCCGCCCCCGCCCCCGCCGCCGCGCCCGCCGCGCCCGCCCCCGCCCCCGCGCCCGCCCCCGCGCCGGCCCCCGCCCCCGCCCCCGCCCCCGCCCCCGGCCCCGCGCCCTCCCCGGCCCCGGCCCCCGCGCCTCCGCCGGCCACCCTCGGG
>LR738710.1:838031701-838059690 GCA_902687465.1 Secale cereale
TTGCAATGGTGGAAGGACTACAAGGAGGACATCGCGGAGAGGAAGAGGATATTCCGTGGTGCGTCCTCTACTCTTCGAGGTGACACTCCGATGAGTTGTGGTGGCGATGGCGGTGTGGAAGACTCCACCACCGATGGAGGTGCTTGATGGACGTGGAAGTGGTCTAGGAAATGGCGCCAAGTGTAATTTTTTGGTGATGGTGCCTAGTAGATGGGGAAGATGATGATTGTGTGATGTAAAAACTATTAAACCATGCATCAATGATCTTTATTTCCGTGTTTGTTTGGAGGTTTATTGTGTTTTTCTAGTGAAAATTATGCAATGCCAAATGACAGGTTTACGGGTTGGGGTTGGGGCAAAGAGTAGAACCCTCAAACCCAACCCGTATAACCGAATATTCGGTTATACGGGTTGGGTTTGAGGGTTCTACTCTTTGCCCCTGTTTTTCAACCCGTAAAAGTGTCAAAATTGGGCAATTCTCAACCCTTAAAACTGGTTTTACATTTAAGGATTTGAGGGTTCTCCTAGAGATGCTCTAAAGCCTCTTTTCTAGCCCAGCCCAAGTTGGCTTTCAGGATAATCTTAGGTCGTCCCCAGCATCCCCCGTTCCTCTCGTGACCTCCCACGCTGGCCGCCGCCCCTCGTCATTTGCCGCACGTACCTACTCCCATGCGATCCTCTCTCCCGGCGTGCGGACCCTCACCACTGCGACCCTCTGTGCTGGCGCGTCTCCCCTCGACACTCCCCTGTGAACCTCCATTCCGACGCGCTGCCATCATATCTACTCCACGGCGACCCTGCATCCAGGCGCGCCGCCCTCGTCTCCACTCCACGACGACCCTATGTCCCGGCGCGCCACCCTCATCTCCACTCCGTGGTGACCCTGTATCTCGGTGCGCCGCCCTCATCTCCACTTCGCGGCGACCCTGTACCCCGGCACGCCGCCATCATCTCCGCGGCGACCCTGCATCCTGGCGCGCCGTCCCTTGGCACCGCTCCCCAGCAACCAATGGCGAATCCAAGGTACGACGCTCCGCCCTTCATCACCACTCCCCTATGACCATGTGTCCCGGTGCGCTGCCCGTCGTCACCGCTCCCCTATGACCCTGCATCCAGGCACGCTGCCCCTCGTCACAGCTCCCCTGCGACAATAGCGAATCCAAGGTATGGCCATGAACATGCTCAGGTTCTCCCTTTGCCCAGCTGTATATTGTATCATTGATGGCGAAGAGTAGAGAGACCAAGGATGAAGTTATTCTACTAGGGATCCAGTGGCAAGATAATTACTACTGGAGATTCTGACCGTGTGATGAGTTTCTATGAAACAAAAAACGTGATGGATAAGCACGTATTCTCACATAGAAAGACTCAGACAACCGGCTTAGCCCTCCTTTCATTGGATTAAGTTTGTTTCTATGTCTATTTTTTCTTTCTTGATGTTTAATTTTGTTTACAATTTGGGCATACTAGAAAAAGTCTAGATTACCTGGCAAAGAAAAGAGTCCAGATTCATGCTATTGTAGTTATGGTTGATACACATGAAGAAAGTGAATTCGAACCTTCACTGCAAGACTTTGTGAATTATTTGTCTTTTATAAACAAGACTCATAATCCATCTAAGAGCTGGCAAATGTTTTTCATGGTGTCTTATACAGCGTCAATAAATATGGTGTCAGCAAGAGGTTTATGGCCCTGTTTGGCACTAGGTTTTATTGTTGTTCGTGTTCCTGCTCTTCCATTCGAACAATCTTCTTGAAATTGGATGCCACAAGGATTGTCTTCTGCTTGCAGTTATGATGTGGGATGATAGTTGTGTGTGTAGCCTGACCAAACTCCGGCCCCTCCAAAGTCAGGTGCAAGCTCTCAGGTTCATTCTTCATCAGTTTTAATGCCAAGTATTCACATTTGGATGATGCTTCCTGATCAATGGGTCAGTTATTTGGTGCATACTATTAATGGATCAACACTTGGATGGTTGGATTGTGATGTGAACATATTATTGAATAGGTTCCAACATGCATATACACTATTTACACCAATTGCTTTCTTCATACAATTATGCAACTGTTAACACTCACTGATGTTGCAATATTATATGAGAATTTTACTGAATTTAATCTACTTGTCTTCTTTATGTCAATAAAACATTGTCTAAATATGGAGCTACATAATCGTTCGTTGGTGATCGACCTAAACAAAGTGGCGTTTCCAATATGTTGATGTTTGATCAAGGTACAAGAAGAATTTTGATTGTGTAGTTTCGGCAGACATACTTAGGACTATTCTCCATTCATCTTCCATATGGAGGGACTATAATAGCATTTATGAAGCTTTCGTAATTCCTTTAAATGTTACATCCTTTCGATCCACTGATAACTTTGATTTTCTCTAACATGCATGAACTAAAGCATTCTTGAAGAGCTTGGAGGATCATAACGGAGACATAGCTCTTGCTACAGTTGTAAGTTGTGGTGCTAAATTTAAACTTGATGGTGTTGAACATATAAATGAATTTTGGGTCGTTCATGTCGATATGGCACTTGTGTAGGCTTAATATTTGTTATGGAGTCGCAAACTGCAATACTTTTGGTAATGCAAAAAAAAGATTGCATAGCTTCAACCTTTATACGTGACCCATATCCTACTCTATCACTACTTATATCATGTCAATGCACCGTTTGTTAATAGTTCATTTTTTTTTTGTGTTTGTACTTTGTAGATTCAACAGAAAAGTGGATGATTATATGGGTGCATGGCAAGTATATTGCAATGATGATGAAGATTGTCCTGTTCATGATGAAGAAGATGGATGCCTACAGTTTTAATTAAGTTGCAGGGATGATGTTCCTAGGTTATGTTTTAGTTAAGTAGTAGGGATGTAGAGGGATACTTTCAGCTAAACATTTTTGTCAGGAAAATATTTAGATTATCCATCATATTTGTGTGTGTTTCCCTCGTGTAATATCCACTGCTGTAATCCAACAAATTTATCTAATATATGATTTCTTCCTTCCGTGCATATATTCTATTCATTTTTTGTTTGCTTGAAATACATAGTTACCACAACTACGTGGAGCATTAACTTAGTAGTTGGCAATATAATTACTAACACTTGAAGAGTTGGAAATTATTCATTGCTAAGCAATGAGATTTTGCTTCCTGTAAATTAATCACCAACATATAAAAGTGTTGTAGAAGTTTGTTTTATCTGTTGTAGTCTTGCAACGGTCCCGTTTACCAACGGAAATATAATTGTTGCATTACACGCTAGCAACACTGGATAAGGCTGCGCATCCTAAACCGTTGGTAAATACACTAACAACGCATATATAGACTTTTAGATACGGAAACACGCGTTGCTATAGGGGGGTTCCTGTTGTAGTGACGCCGGCCTCCACCTACTGCGGTACGGAGACCGCCCTCGCAGGGCGCTGGCGAGCTGTGGCTCGGGTGGCCGGCTGCGGGCCTGTCACCAGCACGCCCTCAGCTGGCGGCACCTCCGCCCCTGCAGGGGGTACGAGGAGCGGTACCCGCGTCTCTAGGATGATGTAGTAGTCTCCCTCGTCGTTTGGAGCCGGCTGCTGGTCAGCAGCCGGCACTTCGGCGGACGGCTCCTGAGGGCCCGCCTCTGGGAGGACGGTGCGGCCCACTGGCTACTGGGAGCCCGCTTCCTGCTCCTGGGCTCGGGCGGTGTCTGCCTGGGCCTTGTTCGCTATTTCGGCCTCCACACTGGCGGCGGTATCAGCCACCGCTCGCTCGCGGTCTGCGGCCTCCTGCTCCTCGTGCGCCTCGCGAGCGTTCCTCTCCGTCGTCTCCCGGAGCACGGCGACTGGGTCCACGCGGCGGGGCGCAGGGGGGACATCCGTGCCCCCCACAATTGAGGACACTGGCGCCCGCGAGAGGGAGAGCGGCACGCTGCGTGGATACCCCGAAGAAAATGGGGAGTCAGCCAAGAGGGGAACGGCTGAGAAGGATAAGCATCAAACAAAAGCAGAATACAAGACACTTACCCGGATACGACCGGCCTGGCCTAGGGTACCCTGGGCACGATCGCCTTGGCGGCCGCCTCCCGGCGCCTGGTGGCGGCGGCCAACAGTCGGAGTTTCTTGGGCGGGGCACCAGATGGCCCTGATGAGGACCGCCGCTTCACGCCGCCAGCTGTGCCAGACGGCCACGCCTGCCGGCTGCCGTGACCAGGAAAATCCGTCTCCTGGACACAGACGGGCGGTTCCTCCTCCTCCTCCTCCTCGTCCGGCCAGTTCTCGACGCCGCCTTCTGGCAGGCCGCCATATGGTTGGCCCCTGCCGCCTGTCACCTCTTCCTCCTCCATGGCGGCGGCCCCAAGATCGGGGTCGCTTGTATCGCTCTGGGAGCAATCTGGTTCCAGGGGACGGCCTAGCTAGTCAGAACCCGGCGCTGGCTGGCCGGGGAAGATCTGAAGACGACACCAGGATCAGACGGCTACAACAGCCGGACAGAAAAGAAAGAAAAACAAGAGAAGGCAGAAGAACTTACTTCAGGCGGTTGGTTGTTGCGGCTGTATGGCGGCTTGCCAAAGGCCCTGCCGGAGTCGGAGACCTTGCAGTTAGAAATGTGGTTCACCAAGTGCGCCACCTCCCTGTATGGCATTGGCTTGGTGCATGTCCGGCTGGGATCCCGGTGGCCGCTCATGTCACAAATCAGATGAGGGCGGCGCTGCAGCGGCAGTACTCGGGGCTTCACAAACGTGAGAAGCAGATCTGCGAAGACCAGACCCTCGCCCTCCCTCAGCTCCAGGAGACGCCGCACCGCGATGGAAGCGCCTGCTGTGAGGGAGGTAGGCCGGGTCTTCCAGCAGTCGCGAGGCTCAACAGGCGGACCTGGCGCCCAGTCCGGCAGGCAGATGAAGTCTTGGTCGGAGTCGATGTTGGAGACGTAAAAATACGTCTTCTGCCACTGTTTCACTGACACCACGAGTTGTGGCGCCGGGAAGAAGTTTCTTGATCCACTGCGCTTCACCCCAATGCACCCCCCACACTGGGCGGCCACGCTCTGGATTGCGGTGCCGTGCTTCATGTAGAAAAACTCGGTCCACAACTCCATGGTGGGGAGGATGCCGAAGTATGCCTCGCACAGGACGACGAAGGAAGATAGCGTCACCACCGTGTTCGGCGTGAGGTGGTGGGGTTGGATGTTGAAGAATTCCAGGAACGACCGAAATAAGCCGCTCGCCGGGTGGCCCAAGCCGCACGGGAAGTGCGAGCGGAAGACGACCCGCTTGCCCAGCCATGGGGCCGGCCTGATCTCCGCCGCCGGCTCTAGGTGCACGGCGACCTTGTCGGCTGGAGGCAGCTTCCGCGACCAGCGAAGATTGTCGATGTGCTCCTCCAGGACGTCGCTGCCATCCCACTGGCCGTGGTGGCGGACCGGCGGCACGGCGGCCATGGCTCGGACAGCGGTTTGCTGCGGAGTTGGCAAGAGGGGCAGACGGGAGCGAGGAAGAAGACGAAGGAAAGAGGGGAGGGGCGAGCGCGAGAACGGTGCTAGCTCCTCTCCCCCGGCCTACTTATAGGCACGGGGCGGCGAAGCCGAGGGGGTGGGCGTGGGATCATCTGCTCCACGATCTGCACTACCCCCACCTTTTGCGCGCCTAATCCTCGCGCATTAAATGCGCGTGGGAGGGCAATTGATTATCCCTGCCACACTGGATCCACGCGCGGACCGAGGCCCTGTAGTTGCGGGCCCCAGCCCGCTCTTACGTCCCGTCACGTGCGTGGGCTGGCAGGCCGACGCGACGGGGCAATGAGGCGTGGGGAGCCGCCAACGGTCGGCAGGCCCGCGCGACTGCCTGCCGACCAAGCGGTGCCTTCCCCCCGAAGATTTGAAGACAGAGGTTCGGCTGCCAGAAGCCGGCCCCCTCAACGCGGGTCTGGCTGCGAGCAGACGGATCCATACTAAAAACGGACGAAGGTCGCTGATCCTTCCTAAGGAGGGAAGCTGCTGGAACCCCGCATCCCTCCAACACTAGCCGCGGAGTTCCACCAGCTTGTTGGGGAACGTAGTATTTTAAAATTTTCCTACGATCACGCAAGATCTATCTACCAGATGCATAGCAACGAGAGGGAAGAGTGTGTCTACGTACCCTCGTAGACCGGGAGCGGAAGCGTCAAGTGACGCGGTTGATGTAGTCGAACTTCTTCACGATTCAACCGATCAAGCACCGAACGTACGGCACCTCTGCGTTCAGCACACGTTCAGCTTGATGACGTCTCACGAGCTCTTGATCCAGTTGAGCTTCACGGGAGAGTTTCGTCAGAACGACGGCGTGGTGACGGATATGCTGTATTCACCGGCGCAGGGCTTCGCCTAAGCTCCGCGACGGTATGACCGAGGTGTGTTTCTGTGGAGGGGGGCACCGCACACGGCTGGAACAATTCAACTTGTGTGTCTTTGGGTGCTCCCCTGCCCCCGTATATAAAGGAGCAAGGGGGGAGGCCGGCCGGCCCTTGTTTGGTGCGGCTAGAGGTGCAATCCTACTAGGAATAGGATTGCAATCCTATTCCTAGTAGGAATCACCAAAGAAGGAAGAGAGGGAAAGGAAAAGAAGGAGAGGTGGCGCCCCCCCAATCCTAGTCCAACTAGGAACCCTAGGTGGGCCGCCGGCCAGCCCTATGGGCTGCCTCTCTCTTTCCCTTAAGGCCCACTATGGACCATCCCCCTTCGTAGGGTGTTCCGGTAACCCCCTCCGGCATTCACGTTAAATCCGAAACTTTTCCGGAACACTTCCTGTGTCCGAATATAGTCGTCCAATATATCAATCTTTATGTCTCGGACATTCCGAGACTCCTCGCCATGTCTGTGATCTCATCCGGGACTCCGAACTACCTTCGGTACATCAAAACTCATAAACTCATAATACCGATCGTCATCAAATGTTAAGCGTGCGGACCCTACGGGTTCGAGAACTATGTAGACATGACCGAGACTCATCTCCGGTCAATAACCAATAGCGGAACCTGGATGTTCATATTGGCTCCTACATATTCTACGAAGATCTTTTATCGGTCAAAACCGCATAACAACATACGTTGTTCTTTTTGTCATCGGTATGTTACTTGCCCGAGATTCGATCGTCGGTATCTCTATACCTAGTTCAATCTCGTTACTGGCAAGTCTCTTTACTCGTTCCGTAACACATCATCTCGTGACTAACTCATTAGTCTTTTGCTTGCAAGGCTTATTGTGATGTGTGTTACCGAGAGGGCCCAAAGATACCTCTCCGACACTCGGAGTGACAAATCCTAATCTTGATCTATGCCAACACCATACTTTTGGAGACACCTATAGAGCATCTTTATGATCACCCAGTTACGTTGTGACGTTTGATAGCACACAAGGTGTTCCTACGATATTCGGGATTTGCATAATCTCATAGTCATAGGAACATGTATAAGTCATGAAGAAAGCAATAGCAGTAAAACTAAACGATCATAGTGCTATGCTAACGGATGGGTCTTGCCCATCACATCATTCTCCTAATGATGTGATCCCGTTGATCAAATGACAACTCATGTCTATGGCTAGGAAACATAACCATCTTTGATCAATGAGCTAGTCTAGTAGAGGCATACTAGGGACACTCTGTTTTGTCTATGTATTCACACATGTACTAAGTTTCCGGTTAATACAATTCTAGCATGAATAATAAACATTTATCATGATATAAGGAAATATAAATAACAACTTTATTATTGCCTCTAGGGCATAGTTCCTTCAGTCTCCCACTTGCACTAGAGTCAATAATCTAGCTCACATCGCCATGTGATTCAATACCGATAGTTCACATCGTTATGTGAATAACACACATAGTTCACATCGCCATGTGACCAACACCCAAAGGGTTTACTAGAGTCAATAATCTAGTTCACATCGCTATGTGATTAATACCCAAGTGTAATAAGGTGTGATCATGTTTTGCTTGTGAGAGAAGTTTAGTCAACGGGTTTGTCACATTCAGATCCGTATGTATTTCGCAAATTTCTATGTCTACAATGCTCTGCATGGAGCTACTCTAGCTAATTGCTCCCACTTTCAACACGCATCCAGATTGATACTTAGAGTCATCTGGATTTAGTGTCAAAGCTTGCATCGGCGTAACCCTTTACGACGAACTCTTTATCACCTCCATAATCGAGAAACATTTCCTTAGTCATCTAGTTACTAAGGATAATTTTGACCGCTGTACAGTGATCTACTCCTGGATCACTATTGTACCCCCTTGACAAACTCATGGCAAGGTACACAACATGTTTGGTACACAGCATGGCATACTTTATAGAACCTATGGCTGAGGCATAGGGAATGACTTTCATTCTCTCTATATTTTTCTGTCGTGGTCTGGCTTTGAGTCTTACTCAACTTCACACCTTACAAGTCAGGCAAGAACTCCTTCTTTGACTGATCCATTTTGAACTACTTCAAAATTTTATCAAGGTATGTACTCATCGAAAGTCTTATCAAGCGTCTTGATCTATCTCTATAGATCTTGATGCCCAATATGTAAGCAGCTTCACCAAGGTCTTTCTTTGAAAAACTCCTTTCAAACACTCCTTTATGCTTTCCAGAAAATTCTACATCATTTCCGATCGACAATATGTCATTCACATATACTTATCAGAAAGGTTGTAGTGCTCCCACTCACTTCTTGTAAATACAGGCTTCTCCAATAGTCTGTATAAAACCATATGCTTTAATCACCTCATCAAAGCGTATATTCCAACTCCGAGATGCTTGCACCAGTCCATAGATGGATCGCTGGAGCTTGCATACTTTGTTAGCATCTTTTGGATCGACAAAACCTTCTGGATGCATCATATACAACTCTTCTTTGAGATATCCATTCAGGAATGTAGTTTGGACATCCATTTGCCAGATTTCATAATCATAAAATGCGGTAATTGCTAACATGATTCGGACAGACTTAAGCATCGCTACAGGTGAGAAAGTCTCATCGTAGTCAACTCCTTAAACTTGTCGAAACCTTTTCGCAACAAGTCGAGCTTTGTAAACAATAACATTACCGTCTGCGTCGGTCTTCCTCTTGAAGATCCATTTATTTTCGATGGCCTGCCGATCATCGGGCAAGTCAACCAAAGTCCATACTTTGTTCTCATACATGGATCCCATCTCAGATTTCATGGCTTCAAGCCATTTTGCGGAATATGGGCTCATCATCGGTTCCTCATAGTTCGCAGGTTCATCATGGTCTAGTAACATGATTTCCAGAACTGTGTTGCCGTACCACTCTGGTGCGGAAGGTACTCTGGTTGATCTACGACGTTCAGCAGAAACTTGATCCGAAGTTTCATGATCATCATCATTAACTTCCTCACTGATTGGTGTAGGAATCACTGGAACAATTTTCTGTGATGTACTACTTTCCAATCCGGGAGAAGGTACAATTACCTCATCATGTTCTACTTTCCTCCCACTCACTTCTTTCGAGAGAAACTCCTTCTCTAGAAAGGATCCATTCTTAGCAACGAATATCTTGCCTTCGGATCTGTGATAGAAGGTGTACCCAACAGTCTCTTTTGGGTATCCTATGAAGACACATTTTTCCGACTTGGGTTCGAGCTTATCAGCTTGAAGCTTTTTCACATAAGCATCGCAGCCCCAAACTTTAAGAAATGACAACTTTGGTTTCTTGCCAAACCATAGTTCATAAGGTGTCGTATCAACGGATTTAGATGGTGCCCTATTTAATGTGAATGCAGCTGTCTCTAAAGCATAACCCCAAAAGCGATAGTGGTAGATCGGTAAGAGACATCATCGATCGCACCATATCTAATAAAGTACGGTTCTGACGTTCAGACACACCATTACACTATGGTGTTCCGGGTGGCGTGAGTTGTGAAACTATTCCACATTGTTTCAAATGAAGACCAAACTCGTAACTCAAATATTCTCCTCCACGATCGGATTGTAGAAACTTTAGTTTCTTGTTACGATGATTTTCTACTTCACTCTGAAATTCTTTGAACCTTTTCAAATGTCTCAGACTTGTGCTTCATTAAGTAGATATACCCATATCTGCTCAAATCATCAGTGAAGGTCAGAAAATAACGATACCCGCCGCGAGCTTCAACACTCATTAGCCCACATACATCAGTATGTATGATTTCCAACAAATCTGTTGTTCGCTCCATAGTTCCGGAGAACGGAGTTTTAGTCATCTTGCCCATGAGGCATGGTTCGCAAGAACCAAGTGATTCATAATCAAGTGATTCCAAAAGTCCATCATTATGGAGTTTCTTCATGCGTTTACACCAATATGACCTAAACGGCAGTGCCACAAATAAGTTGCACTATCATTATTAACCTTGCATCTTTTGGCTTCAATATTATGAATATGTGTATCACAAGATCGAGATCCAACAAACTATTTTCATTGGGTGTATGACCATAGAAGGTTTTATTCATGTAAACAGAACAACAATTATTCTCTAACTTACATGAATAACCGTATTGCAATAAACATGATCAAATCACATTCATGCTCAACACAAACACGAAATAACATTTATTTAGGTTCAACACTAATCCCGAAAGTATAGGGAGTGTGCGATGATGATCATATCAATCTTGGAACTGCTTCCAATACACATCGTCACTTCATCCTTTAACTAGTTTATGTTCATTATGCAACTCTCACTTCGAGTTACTACTCTTTAGCAACTAAACCAGTATGAAATACCAAGGGGTTGCTATGAACACTAGTAAAATAACATCAATAATCTGTATATCAAATATACCTTTGTTCACTTTGCCATCCTTCTTATCCGCCAAGTATCTAGGGCAGTTCCACTTCCGGTGACCATTTCCTTTGCAGTAGAAGCACTTAGTTTCAGGCTTGAGTTTAGCTTTGGGTTTCCTCATGGGAGTGACAACTTGCTTGTCATTCTTCTTGAAGTTCCCCTTCTATCCCTTTGCCCTTTACTTGAAACAAGTGGTCTTATTAACCATCAACACTTGATGTTCTTTCTTGATTTCTACCTTCGCCGATTTCAGCATTGCGAAGAGATCGGGAATTACCTTTGTCATCCCTTGCATATTATAGTTCATCACGAAGTTCTACTAACTTGGTGATAGTGACTAGAGAACTTTGTCAATTACTATCTTATCTGGAAGATTAACTCCCACTTGATTCAAGTAATTGTAGTACCCAGACAATCTGAGCACATGCTCACTGGTTGAGCTATTCTCCTCCATCTTGTAGGCAAAGTACTGTCAGAAGTCTTATACCTCTCGACACGGGCATGGGTATGAAATACTAATTTCAACTCTTGGAACATCTTATATGCTCCGTGGCGTTCAAAACGTTTTTGAAGTCCCGGTTATAAGCCGTAAAGCATGGTGCACTTAAACTATCAAGTAGTCATCATACCGAGCTTTTGTCAAAACGTTCATAACGTCTACATCTGCTCCTGCAATAGGTCTGTCACCTAGCGGTGCATCAAGGACATAATTCTCTGTGCAGCAATGAGGATAATCCTCAGATCACGAAACAATTCCGCATCATTGCTACTAACATCTTTCAACTTAGTTTTCTCTAGGAACATATAAAAAATAAACAGGGAGCAACATCGCGAGCTATTGATCTACAACATAGATATGCTAATACTACCATGACTAAGTTCATGATAAATTAAAGTTCAGTTAATCATATTACTAAAGAACTCCCACTTAGATAGACATCCCTACGGTCATCTAAATGATCACGTGATCCAAATCAACTAAACCATGTCCGATCATCACGTGAGATGGAGTAGTTTCAATGGTGAACATCTTATGTTGATCATATCTACTATATGATTCACGCTCGACCTTTCGGTCTCCAGTGTTCCGAGGCCATATCTGCATATGCTAGGCTCGTCAAGTTTAACCCGAGTATTCTGCGTGTGCAAAACTTGCTTACACCCGTTGTATTTGAACGTAGAGCTTATCACACCCGATCATCACGTGGTGTCTCGGCACGACGAACTTTCGCAACGGTGCATACTCAGGGAGAACACTTATACCTTGAAATTTAGTAAGGGATCATCTTATAATGCTACCGTCGTTCTAAGAAAAATAAGAAGCATAATAAGATAAACATCACATGCAATCAAAATATGTGACATGATATGGCCATCATCATCTTGTGCTTTTGATCTCCATCTCCAAAGCACCGTCATGATCACCTTCGTCACCGGCGCGACACCTTGATCTCCATCGTAGCATCGTTGTCGTCTCGCCAACTATTGCTTCTACGACTATCGCTACCGCTTAGTGATAAAGTAAAGCAATTACATGGCGATTGCATTTCATACAATAAAGCGACAACCATA
Organism: Secale cereale; assembly: GCA_902687465.1. Classification (NCBI taxonomy): domain Eukaryota; kingdom Viridiplantae; phylum Streptophyta; class Magnoliopsida; order Poales; family Poaceae; genus Secale; species Secale cereale. The sequence goes on from LR738710.1 coordinate 838,044,070, forward strand.
TGGCTCCTGCCAGTTGCCGATAACATTACAAAACATGATCATCTCATACAAAACCGTATAACTCATCATGTATTGACCATATCACATCACAACATGCCCTGCAAAAACAAGTTAGACGTCCTCTACTTTGTTGTTGCAAGTTTTACGTGGCTGCTATGGGCTTAGCAAGAACCGTTCTTACCTACGCATACAAAACCACAACGATGTTTCGTCAAGTATGTGCTGTTTTAACCTTCACAAGGACCGGGCGTAGCCACACTTGATTCAGCTAAAGTGAGAGAGACAGACACCCGCCAGTCACCTTTAAGCAACGAGTGCTCGTAACGGTGAAACCAGTCTCGCATAAGCGTACGCGTAATGTCGGTTCGGGCCGCTTCATCTCACAATACCGCCGAAGCAAAGTATGACATGCTGGTAAGCAGTATGACTAGTATCGCCCACAACTCATTGTGTTCTACTCGTGCATATCATCTACGCATAGACCTGGCTCATGATGCCACTGTTGGGGAACGTAGTATTTTAAAATTTTCCTACGATCACGCAAGATCTATCTACCAGATGCATAGCAACGAGAGGGAAGAGTGTGTCTACGTACCCTCGTAGACCGGGAGCGGAAGCGTCAAGTGACGCGGTTGATGTAGTCGAACTTCTTCACGATTCAACCGATCAAGCACCGAACGTACGGCACCTCCGCGTTCAGCACACGTTCAGCTTGATGACGTCCCACGAGCTCTTGATCCAGTTGAGCTTCACGGGAGAGTTTCGTCAGCACGACGGCGTGGTGACGGATATGATGTATTCACCAGCGCAGGGCTTCGCCTAAGCTCCGCGACGGTATGACCGAGGTGTGTTTCTGTGGAGGGGGGCACCGCACACGGCTGGAACAATTCAACTTGTGTGTCTTTGGGTGCCCCCCTGCCCCCGTATATAAAGGAGCAAGGGGGGAGGCCGGCCGGCCCTTGTTTGGTGTGGCTAGAGGTGCAATCCTACTAGGAATAGGATTGCAATCCTATTCCTAGTAGGAATCACCAAAGAAGGAAGAGAGGGAAAGGAAAAGAAGGAGAGGTGGCGCCCCCCCCCAATCCTTGTCCAACTAGGAACCCTAGGTGAGGCGCCGGCCAGCCCTATGGACTGCCTCTCTCTTTCCCTTAAGGCCCACTATGGACCATACCCCTTCGTAGGGGGTTCCGGTAACCCCCTCCGGCAATCCCGTTAAATCGGAAACTTTTCCGGAACACTTCCGGTGTTCGAATATAGTCATCCAATATATCAATCTTTATGTCTCGGACATTCCGAGACTCCTCGTCATGTCCGTGATCTCATCCGGGACTCCGAACTACCTTCGGTACATCAAAACTCATAAACTCATAATACCGATCGTCATCAAACGTTAAGCGTGCGGACCCTACGGGTTCGAGAACTATGTAGACATGACCGAGACTCATCTCCGGTCAATAACCAATAGCGGAATCTGGATGTTCATATTGGCTCCTACATATTCTACGAAGAGCTTTTATCGGTCAAAACCGCATAACAACATACGTTGTTCCTTTTGTCATCGGTATGTTACTTTCCCGAGATTCGATCGTCGGTATCTCTATACCTAGTTCAATCTCGTTACTGGCAAGTCTCTTTACTCGTTCCGTAACAGATCATCTCGTGACTAACTCATTAGTCTTTTGCTTGCAAGGCTTATTGTGATGTGTGTTACCGAGAGGGCCCAAAGATACCTCTCCGACACTCGGAGTGACAAATCCTAATCTTGATCTATGCCAACACCACGAATACTTTTGGAGACACCTGTAGAGCATCTTTATGATCACCCAGTTACGTTGTGACGTTTGATAGCACACAAGGTGTTCCTACGATATTCGGGAGTTGCATAATCTCATAGTCATAGGAACATGTATAAGTCATGAAGAAAGCAATAGCAGTAAAACTAAACGATCATAGTGCTATGCTAACGGATGGGTCTTGTCCATCACATCATTCTCCTAATGATGTGATCCCGTTGATCAAATGACAACTCATGTCTATGGCTAGGAAACATAACCATCTTTGATCAATGAGCTAGTCTAGTAGAGGCATACTAGGGACACTCTGTTTTGTCTATGTATTCACACATGTACTAAGTTTCCGGTTAATACAATTCTAGCATGAATAATAAACATTTATCATGATATAAGGAAATATAAATAACAACTTTATTATTGCCTCTAGGGCATATTTCCTTCACAGCTTCGGGGACTACTGTCGGAGATATTGACCATGGGTGTCCTGAGCGACCACCCTTGGTATTTCAAGACAATTTGTGACCGCCTGCTACCCCCCCCCTGGCCGTTGTCAGGACCCCGATCCTAAGTCACACAGGTCTAGCCTATAACACATCATATCACTTTGCGGCCTCACACACGGTATCCCCACGGGTGCCACCTTACCTGGCCCGGGACCGTTTGCGCATTTTGGCACACGTATATGATAGTGTCGCTAGCATCCATATGACAGAGAACCCTGGCCGACATGACTAGTTATAAACCAAAAGTGGCACTAAATTACAGGGACAGACATACGTGACCCAGCAACGACCGTGTCGGTCATCAACGTATGAACCCAAGTCGTAGCAAGCTACAAGGACTTAAGGAACAATGCGTGACATTTCCCCTAAGGGACAGACACAGGAACGAAGAAGGACACATGCCGGCCAGCCTAAGTGTTCCAGAGCAGGAGCAAGCTACCAAGGCTCAGTGGAAGCACTAGGAGACATTTCCCTGTAAGGTAGGCTACCAAAGGTAAACAACTAGGTGTCGGATCCCACACATAGCGATACACATTACACGTACGCATAACATGCAAGTATGTGCTGTACAACAAGGCATCACAACATAACTCAACAACTCATATAGATAAAGGCTCAGAAGAGCCATCATAGCATTTATTACAATCAGAGGTCACATGACCCAACATACAGAGCATACAGGCAACGGAAGCATAACATGTCTGAGTACAGAGAACTACAAATGAAAAAGGCTGAGAAGCCTGACTATCTACAAGATCCTACAAGGGTACAAGACCGTAGCTGAGGTAACAAGCTAAACGTCGAAGTCCATGCGGAACCACTAGCGAGACTGAAATCTCTCTGCAAAACATAAATTAAGCAAACGTGAGTACAAAGGTACTCAGCAAGACTTACATCAGAACTAGCTACATATGCATCGGTATCAACAAAGGGGTGGTGGAGTTTGACTGCAGCAAGCCAGCTTTGACTCGGTGGCTATCCTGAACTACGACTGCAAGTAACTCTTTTGAGGTGGCGCACACGAGTCCACATATTCACCAATCAATACACCACTATGGATCCGGTCCCGTCTCCCTACGAGAAGGTCATCCATAGCACTCACGCTTATCTTGCGTGTTTTTAGAGTATCCACTTTCACTTGTCTATGAACTGTAGAGGTAATCCAGAAGTCCATTTCCACGGACACGGCTATTCGAATAGATTATATATAAAACCCTGCAGGGGTGTACTTCTTCACACACGCTCTCACCACTTACCGCCGTCTACACGACATGTACTCGGCAACCTTCAAGCGGAGGCCCGGCGAGGGTGTCGGCCACGACCTGACTAACCACACAAGTCTCTCGTCCAGGTTTATCGCCTATTTGGGTTCCATCCGTGGGGAGATCCGGCTGGGGTGTCGCTCACGGCCCCAAACGATGTGTACAGGGTTCCCGCATCACCAAACGGGCAATCGGTACACCGTGCCACGTACCTGCCGCGTCACAGCCCACCCCGAGGGTCAGCGCTGCGCACGACCTCCAGTAAACTACAAACACCAGAAACTAGTTGCAACTCCTGGACAGAGATCATGCTGATTAATAAGTCGAGATAGTCAATTAAGGATCCCAATGTGTGGTAGTAGCTATTTCATGGACCAACCAACACATAACTCAGTTCCTGAGGACGGCTGCAATGAGACAACCCACCATGTACTCCTACATGGCCTCTCATCGCTACCTTTACCAAATCGTGTTCACACACTTAGCTCACAAACAGTAGGACATGTTCATCACATTCCAATTCATCCCCGATGAATCAGACCTGACACAACTCTAAGCAATAGCAGGCATAACCAGAAAGCATCAATGAGTAGGAACAACATGGCTCAAACAACTCCTACTCATACTAGTGGGTTTCAACTATTTACTATGGCAATGACGGGTCATGCAGTGGAAAGGGGTTCAACTACTTCAGCAGGTAACAATTGAAGCGTTGTTGTCCTAATGCAGTAAAAGAGAGCAAGAGCGAGAGAGTGGGATTGTATCGGAATGCTCAATGGGGTTTTGCTTGCCTGGCACTTCTGAAGATATCAATGAGTCTTCATCGGTGTCATCGATCACATCGTCGGAACAGCGTCTACTGAGAGGGGACAACATCGGCAAACAAGAGAGAACACAATCAATGCAATGCGACAATATGATGCATGCTCATGACATGGCAATATGCTGTTGATTGAGCTAATGCAACTAGCAACCATGTTAAAGGAAGTTGGTTTGAATCAAAGGTTCAAAGTCAACTCTATATGTGACTAATCAAATGCCATTTATTCAAATTGTCCAAAACAGTGGCTGTAGGTTATTCAAACATGCATGAAAATGCCATAAACAGATTCCTTGAATTTTTCTGATTAATTTTCATATATAAATTATTTTCATCTGAGTTATAGTTTATTTTCTGTGATTTTTAGAAATTTTGGCTATTTTCTGACATAAATAAATCATTTCTGATTTATTTTAAATTCCAAAAAACACTTATTGCGTCAGCATGACGTCAGGATGACGTCATCGGGTCAACAGCGTCAGCCCAGGTCAAACCTGACGCTGGGACCCACTGGTCAGTGACTAGGCTAATTTAACAGAGACTATTAGTGTTAATTTAATCCTAACTAAAGTGTCAGGGGGGGTGGCCCACATGTCAAACTCTCAGGCCTAATTAAGTTTATTTTTAAACTAAACTAATTTAACAGGAGCTGGCCCCACCTGTCATTGAGTTAGTGCTTAACTAAGGGCGTGGGGCCCATATGTCAGTGACTCGGGGGGGGGGGTCAACCCACCGGTCAAAAAGTCAAAAGCGCCGGCGGCTAGCCGCCGCCGAGGCTGAGCGCGGCGGAGGGTGTCGGAAAACCACCTCCGACGACCATTCGAGCGGCGGAGGGCACCTACAGGATGCGCAGGCTCTTGCGCATCCAACGCACTAGGCGGCATCAGCTGGGGTGGCCGGAAAAGTGGCCGGCGACGAGGTCCAGCGGCGGCCGGAATCGGGCCTCGGTGTTCTGGGTGATACGGGGCACAGGGAGGTGAGCTAAAGGGCTCTACGGGTTCCTAGGAGCGTTCTGAGCATGATGGAAGGCTCGGTCGCGAGCGGCAGCAGCTGTGGCCGCGGTTGCGCCATGGCCGGCGGGTGGAAGCTCACGGCTCCGGTGGTTAGCACGGCAGAGGAAGAAATCGGCGGCAGGGCTAGGGGAGAAATAACTGGCGGCTCACCGTGGTGTCGTAGGGGTGCTCTGCGGCTCGGGGGAGGCATCGAAGATGGTGGGCAAACGCCGGCGATCTCGGGCGGCCGAGGTTGAAGAGGATGCCCAAGAAGACGAAGCGGGGCTCCCCGAGGCACGTGACTTGGTAGAGAGGAAGAGGAAGTTGCAGCGGTTCTTCTGTGCTCAGCAGTAGGACGTGGAATGGCCGGTGGCCACGGTGGTGCTCGCCGGCGCGACCGCGGCGGCTTCGGCCAAGGTGAAGAACGGGCGAGGGAGAGAGCCAGAGGAGAGGGAAGAAGCACGGGGAGGGTCGTGGGGGTTCCAGGGTGTCGTGGCGTTCATCCAGGGCGTCGGGGAGGAGGCAGGCAGGCTGGAGGTGGAGGCCGCGGGCGTGCGCCGTCGCCACGCACCTGCCTGTCCTCCTGGCAGGAGGAAGAAGACCACACAGCCCCTGGTGGGCTGGGCCTCTTCTGCCAGGTAAGGCCCAGGTGAGTTCTTCTCTCTCTCTTATTTCAGTTTCTGTTTTCTATTTTTCTTTCTTTGTTTTATTTTCTTTTGCCACTGTTTTGAAATTTAAACAATTTCAAACAATGCCAAAAACCCCTCTGAACAATTTTATGTTGCTAGATGGACTTTTCCAGAAGCACATAAAACATTTCAAAGTTATTTGAAAATATATTCTATATATTATGAATATAATTCCAAATTCAAGTACAATAATAAATTAAATTCCATGCCCAAAATATTCCACAAAAATATCCATTATTTTTGGTTTGCTGCAAAAGCCTTGCCAAAATATCCAACAAATATTAGGAACATTTTGGAAACATTGAATGCAATTTTTTTGACTGGACCTATTTGAGATTTAAAGTGCTAGGGTTTGAACAATCCCCATTTCAAGTTTCCTTTTGAAAATAAACATGATGCAACAGACAGTGCTATCCTAATGCAGGGTGAAGCTGGGGATGTGACAACTCACCCCCACTAAACAAGAATCTCGTCCCGAGATTCAGGACGTGAGATAAGAAATCAGAGGGGACACTATCTAACACAATCTTCTCGATCCAGTTTCCCTCCTCGAAATTGTTGATTCATTGCATCATGTAAATCTTGGCATCCTTGATTTCGAGATCTTTGTCCAACACGGTGACGACGAAAGAAACTCCGCAATAGTTGATCTTGTGAAAGATCGGGCAACTCAAGATCAACTCTTGGAGTGAGACGTTGAAACATCTCTTGAGATGAGACACGAAGTACACCTCCAGGGGGATGGAGTGAGACAAACGATGAAGATTCACCTAGTGGCAATAATTCCACACCTAAGAAGATGGTGATTGATACCACCAGACGGGGCACCTTAGAGAAGGTGACTCGTAGAGTTATTCCTTTAAGTGGCAAAAAGAATTACTTTTGATATAGAGATCATTGGAACTCTCTATACCAGGCTAAGGCAAACACAATCAATCGTTTGACGGAGTCCGAAGGAATGACATTCTCGGCCAGAATGGATGATGTGTACTACCTTGTAAAGGACAAAGCCAAGGTTGATTTTTCTTATCACCGGAAATGGATGGGATCCATGGTGAAATGGCACATTGGCGGTGCAAGTTGGGAACAAAATGCAAATGCGGGGAATGATTCTAGTAACTGGGAAGAAACCCAACAGTAGAGAGTAAATTGCTCTTTGAGAGGTTACAACATAACCAAGAACACTGGGAGCAATCCCGGTTAGTGTCGAGGATAACACCTAGTGCTTGTGCGTGCTCTCAAGAACTTGAGCATTCCCGTATTCATCAAGGTTTTACCAATATCCGTGTCAAGGATCCTGGCAACATCACATACTACCATGATGAATAATGATGGATGATGCAGATGCAAAGGAAGACAATACCTTCTCGGATTTCACCTTGGCGAGGCCAAGGGGACCAAATCTGGATGATCAACCGAGAGACATTTAGCACTCCGCTTCTAATGTTCTCCTTGATGTGCTAGAGCAACCCATTTATTAAAATGGTTTGGTACCTAGAACGTCAAGTAAAAGGTCGGACTTCAGGAGCACAAAAATCCATAAGGAACAACTAGGGAGTAATTCCTACGAAGTCCTTATGGGGAGGTGGTCAACTTCTTCAACCAAGAAACTACAATAATAGGCCTTCCGGCTGGGTGTGTTGGCCACGACATCCACTTTACCGGTTATCGAGAGACCAATATCATAGATCTTGGGAAAATGCTCCAACCAACATATCTGCCTGAGATTCAGTTCTGGTTGGTGTCAGGATATTCCAGACTCATCGACTTTAGGAAGAAAAAGAAATTTTACAACACAAATCGACGAGACGGCGTTGCGAGATTCTCAGGAATGAACTACGATAGCAGCTCCAAAACATGAGCGGGTTCTGCTACAAAACCTGTGAACACGTTGTCCCAGACAAGCATGACCACATAGTAGTCTTATGATAAAATACTACCGAGTTTCAGGTTAGGAATCATCATTGGAGATAACGAAGTCTTGTGCATGTCCGTCCGGGCCCTTCGGGAATAGCATTTGAACTTCTTTTCTTTGAACAAATCAATTAGTGGCTTGGTGTGCTAGGGATACATACAGAATGAAGATGATCAGTCTATCAGACCATAGAATACTTCGCACGTAAGCATGACTGACTTGGGATGACTCCAGAGGAGGTAAAAACATGCTTTCTCGAATTCACGGCGGCAACTTGCATCAAATGCACATGAATTAGAGGAAGTCACTTCTTTCTTCCGTACATATGCTTCACGAACGGGTCATGAAGATAATGCTTATAAAAGTTTCCAATACTAGCTGGATGTTCAACATAGATCATGGAGAAGATAACAATGTTGCTGATGGGCTCAACAACAATTCATCCAGGTTTCCATATAGATGGAATTCCATGACAATATGAACAAAGTGATAGCATTGGTCAGACCCAAAAGATATAATGGTGTATGCTCAAGGGAACGACCATGAGTAAGTCAACATTACGAATATCGTTGGTTCTGATTTGACTTGACGATAACCCATACTCAAATCAAAGTTTGGACAAGACAATAGATCCACAAATGATCATGGGGATCAATTGGAGAAGATATCATCTATCTTCAATACTCACACAAGATATCCCTTTGGAGTGAGCTATGTGGGTTAAGCTTTTATCTTCCAACTCTCCAAGTTGTTGTTTAGCTTAACCAACTAGTTCGGGGTATCCAACACAGATTCTTGGAGAAGTGGTGGTTTATAAGAAACCAACTTGATCACGAGCTCAACATAACAGTCAGGGAACAACCCGGTAATACTTCCGAGAAGATATTCAGAAAATCACGAACCATCGATATGTTACTAAGCTCGAGAACAATCTTTCTTTTCAGGGCAAGACGATATGATCAAATGAGCAAGGACTTAACAAAATCTTAACTCATAAATCAAGGAGTGCACCAGGAAAGTGGACTAGGTAGCACAATCAATCTTAGAATGGTGATTCAGTAATCATCACGCTAAGAATGAAATTGTTGTCCTTTAACTACCAAGCAACGAAGTTGCTAGGAGTATTGATTTCACACATCACAATCCACTTGTCAGCATTCCGGTTATAATAACACGGAGGCCGAGAAATAAACGATGATGGCGAGAAGTATCACCTTATCAAAGGTTCATAGGAGGTGGAGCAATTCCCATGACATTCTTGACATAAAGATGGTAATACTCCAGGATAGAACAGTTTAGAAGCTGGATTAGCGTTCTTCATCTACGAAGTACAACTTCTTTGACCCAATCCTGGATATGGATAAGGTACTGGAATTTGTTTCTCCTAGTCATTCCAAAATAGAATGGCTTGATGGACCACAAGAGTAAAAGGCATCGATGAACACAAGTGCACGACTACTCCTGACTATCAACTAATAGACGAAGGTCATAAAACAACTGAAATGGGACAACTCAAAGGAACATATATCTTTCTGAGTTGTGGATGCATAGGTTAGTATGTCGAACGAGTTCCACATATTTCTTCCGGATAACCCATGCAGAAATGTAGGACTGGCAGAGTCACAATATGAATGGAGTACCACTCAGGAGCACTCTGGTTGTGATCTTTTGGTTCGGGAGAACTTCTGCCAAGATGGTTCATGGTATTGGAAGAACGACAACCACGGACCTCGAGGACTATCACAAGGTTACTAATATCCTAAAGGAACGAGCAAATACTATCAGCAAGAAGTAAGTAGGGTGAAGCTCGGGTTCAAGAACCCAGGAATAGATTACCTACCAACTAAATAGCATCACGGGATGCTTTCGAGAATGATGGCCAAAATCATCACACTGGAATATAAAACATTGCTGGATTACTGGGTGATCTTCTAAGATACTTAGGGTCATAATAATAACTCCAACATATGTGTCGAGGTAACAAAGTACCACAACTCACCGTCTAGTGTGGTTAATCTGGCCTAACAGGACATTAAGAACAGGTAGGAATGATTTGCAAATGCATCAGATTGTTTAGAGACCTGGGATGACTCGGACAGCATAACGGCTGCAAATGCTCGAAAATACTTTTGAGATCCAAGCAAAAAGGGTAGCATATCCACTTAACATCATAATGTCAGGGTTCTGAGACCAACAGTTGAACAAACAGAAGTAATAGAAACTGAGCTGAGGGTTGAATCCACAATAACGTGATCCTGATAAATAGAATGAGAATCCTAGTTCTTAATCCCCGTAGAAAGAAGAAGGTGACTCAGATCAGAAGATCATAGGGCAAAGGAGTAAAAAGAGCCTTACGTTCCCTTCCACAAACAATTCCTTACATAACTAAAGAGTTTCTAGACACGACTTCGACCAGTTTGGCTTGCTAATCCTACAGGCAGTCAGGCTCTGATACCAAAGCTGTCAGGTCCCCGATCCTAAGTCACACAGCTCTAGCCTGTAACACATCATATCACTTTGCGCCCTCACGCACGGTATCCCCACGGGTGCCACCTTACCTGGCCCGGGACCGTTTGCGCATTTTGGCACACGTATATGATAGTGTCGCTAGCATCCATATGACAGAGAACCCGGGCCGACATGACTAGTTATAAACCAAAAGTGGCACTAAATTATAGGGACAGGCATACATGACCCAGCAACGAACGTGTCGGTCATCAACGTATGAACCCAAGTCGTAGCAAGCTACAAGGACTTAAAGGAACAACGCGTGACATTTCCCCTAAGGGACAGACACAGGAACGAAGAAGGACACATGCCGGCCAGCCTAAGTGTTCCGGAGCAGTAGCAAGCTACCAAGGCTCACTAGAAGCACTAGGAGACATTTCCCTGTAAGGTAGGCTACCAAAGGTAAACAACTAGGTGTCGGATCCCACACATAGCGATACACATTACACGTACGCATAACATGCAAGTATGTGCTGTACAACAAGGCATCACAACATAACTCAACAACTCATATAGATAAAGGCTCAGAAGAGCCATCATAGCATTTATTACAATCAGAGGTCACATGACCCAACATACAGAGCATACAGGCAACTGAAGCATAACATGTCTGAGTATAGACAACTACAAATGAAAAAGGCCGAGAAGCCTGACTATCTACAAGATCCTACAAGGGTACAAGACCGTAGCTGAGGTAACAAGCTAAACGTCGAAGTCCACGCGGAACCACTAGCGAGACTGAAATCTCTATGCAAAACATAAATTAAGCAAACGTGAGTACAAAGGTACTCAGCAAGACTTACATCAGAACTAGCTACATATGCATCGGTATCAACAAAGGGGTGGTGGAGTTTGACTGCAGCAAGCCAGCTTTGACTCGGTGGCTATCCTGAACCTGATGCTGGGACCCACTGGTCAGTGACTAGGCTAATTTAACAGAGACTATTAGTGTTAATTTAATCCTAACTAAAGTATCAGGGGGGTGGCCCACATGTCAAACTCTCAGGCCTAATTAAGTTTAGTTTTTAAACAAAACTAATTTAACAGGAGCTGGCCCCACCTGTCATTGAGTTAGTGCTTAACTAAGGGCGTGGGGCCCATATGTCAGTGACTCGGGGGGGGGGGGGGGGGGGTCAACCCACCGGTCAAAAAGTCAAAAGCGCCGGCGGCTAGCCGCCGGCGAGGCTGAGCGCGGCGGAGGGCGTCGGAAAACCGCCTTCGACGACCATTCGAGCGGCGGAGGGCACCTACAGGATGCGCAGGCTCTTGCGCATCCAACGCACTAGGCGGCAGCAGCTGGGGTGGCCGGAAAAGTGGCCGGCGACGAGGTCCAGCGGCGGCCGGAATCGGGCCTCGGTGTTCTGGGTGATACGGGGCAAGGGGAGGTGAGCTAAAGGGCTCTACGGGTTCCTAGGAGCGTGCTGAGCACGATGGAAGGCTCGGTCGCGAGCGGCAGCAGCTGTGGCCGCGGTTGCGCCATGGTCGGCGGGTGGAAGCTCACGGCTCCGGTGGTTAGCACGGTAGAGGAAGAAATCGGCGGCGGGGCTAGGGGAGAAATAACCGGGGGCTCACCGCGGTGTCGTAGGTGTGCTCTGCGGCTCGGGGGAGGAATCGAAGAAGGTGGGCAAAAGCCGGCGATCTCGGGCGGCCGAGGTTGAAGACGATGCCCAAGAAGACGAAGCGGGGCTCCCCGAGGCGCGTGACTTGGTAGAGAGGAAGAGGAAGTTGCAGCGGTTCTTCTGTGCTCAGCAGTAGGACGTGGAATGGCCGGTGGCCACGGTGGTGCTCGCCGGCGCGGCCGCGGCGGCTTCGGCCAAGGTGAAGAACGGGCGAGGGAGAGAGCCAGAGGAGAGGGAAGAAGCACGGGGAGGGTCGTGGGGGTTCCAGGGTGTCGTGGCGTTCATCCAGGGCGTCCGGGAGGAGGCAGGCAGGCTGGAGGTGGAGGCGGCGGGCGTGCGCCGTCGCCACGCACCTGCATGTCCTCCTGGCAGGAGGAAGAAGACCACACAGCCCCTGGTGGGCTGGGCCTCTTCTGCCAGGTAAGGCCCAGGTGAGTTCTTCTCTCTCTCTTATTTCTGTTTCTGTTTTCTATTTTTCTTTCTTTGTTTTATTTTCTTTTGCCGCTGTTTTGAAATTTAAACAATTTCAAACAATGCCAAAAACTCCTCTGAACAATTTTATGTTGCTAGATGGACTTTTCCAGAAGCACATAAAACATTTCAAAGTTATTTGAAAATATATTCTATATATTATGAATATAATTCCAAATTCAAGTACAATAATAAATTAAATTCCATGCCCAAAATATTCCACAAAAATGTCCATTATTTTTGGTTTGCTGCAAAAGCCTTGCCAAAATATCCAACAAATATTAGGAACATTTTGTAAACATTGAATGCAATTTTTTTGACAGGACCTATTTGAGATTTAAAGTGCTAGGGTTTGAACAATCCCCATTTCAGGTTTCCTTTTGAAAATAAACATGATGCAACAGACAGTGCTATCCTAATGCAGGGTGAAGCTGGGGATGTGACAGCCGTCTGCTCATCGGGCCGCCTCCTAGGGTAGCTTGCCCTAGGAGCCGGCTGCCAGCAGGCGGCAGGGATCCAGGCAGGCGGCAGCGTCACGGCTAGCAGCCAGCAGACGGTCCCACGCCCCTCCCTCGGGATGCGTGCTGGGGGGGCACCATGCAGCTGAGGCATGGCTACAAATGAATATGTCCTTATAGAATCTATAAGGGCATGGCTACAGTGAACGTGTACCTTATGGACATCTCCTAAGCGGTGAATCATTGTAGCCACACTGCTCGTGACCAAGATTCGGTCAGAGGAAGCCACGATCCCACTACCCGCAGACGGCGGGGCTAGCAGGCGGCTGGCCCCACCGGCCAGTGGGTAAGTCATAAACCAGCCGCCCCCTGGCAGGCGGCCAGGGGAGGCGGCCGCCTGGTTACAGATGGCGAAACCTGCCCTAGAAGTCTGAACCTCATCAAGACGACAAGACAGGGCGTGACGGCAGTGTACGGTAGGAGACGGCGGCACTGTAGCCACTTCCCCCCTGATGAGGCTGCCGTCAGCGGAAACACGCCTACAGTGAAAGGCAATCATGTGGGCCCGCAGGTGGCGGGCCCTAGCAGACAGGCGGGAAGGCCGGCACCAGAAGACGCTGACAGCCGGGGGCCACTCCGTCGAGAATACAATTGTACCCCTGGGGGGTAGGCCTATATAAACCCCCAAGTGTCCTCCACCCCGATTCTTAGAGCGAAGTTAGCGAGCTAGCCTTGCTCATCTTCCTCCTCTAGACTACACAGCTCGAGGAGCGACCTTGTAGCTACCATAGTGACATTAGACATGATGCGGAGCCCCCGCAGAGTAGGACTAGGGGTGTTATCTCCTCGGAGAGCCCGAACCTGGGTAAGATCCGTAGGCATCCTAAGTTTCGCCTCATCCCGCTTCCAGGGCCTGGCGATGTTCTATTGTCCCCATGCATGATAAGCCATCTGTTGGCATATGTCGCCCCAAAACCCCGACACCTTGGGAAGGATATACCCCTGAAATATGGTTTAAACACATCTTCCATTCCATTCTTCTATTTAACCTGATGATCACATTTTCCTTTCCATTCGTTTGTTTAACTTTTCTTGTGATCTATATGAACTAAGTAGTAATAATTCACTACTTATGTAAACACCTCGGTGTACAACTCTGTCAGTGAGACCCTGTTTCTACTGTTGATGACATTCCGGTAACCGCCAATGGACACGAACTTTGCCTATTGGTCTGTCTCGTTCAACGAGCAGGAAAATGGTTCTCTTCGTCCCTCGCCCTTGGTACCGATGTTGTTACCGACATAACTGACATGATATCCTCTAACATGCCTTGCTTACATGATCGTGCAAGACATCATCACCCTTCCTACTTTTAACCCACATGGTGGGCCCATAACCATAGTTCCACAGGATTGAAACCTGACTCTATTGTACATCCCTATTTCAAAGTTATCCCTTACATTTGGTTTCGTATGTAATTCGTGAGCCACCTTCCTAGTGATCTATTCTGGTATCAGACGCAATACTTATTCTCGTTGCCCCGAAACCCCTTTCACCTTCTGATTAGGCATCGAACAATTGCCTGGCCGATTCCTTATTGTACCTTCTTACCTTGCTCTTGATGTTTTCCTAAGTGACAACTCGAGAGGTATCTTGGGCCAAAACCCACCTAAGCTAATTACCGAATATTAGACCTTGTAGACATCTGTCCTTGTAGTTTTCCCTCCCATTCTTTCGTAAGTACGGTGGAGTTCCTAAAGAAAGGGTGACGACTTCGTCATGATGGCCTGAAACAGAGAAATGAAGACGCCAATGTAATGGATCGACCTCGTCGAGAAGTGCAACCTACACCGAGAAGACCTGTTAAAATTTCATAACCAAATCTCGCGTAAGTTCGAAAACAATTCAAATTCAATTTTGAATTATAGCTAGACGATAAAAGTTTTCAAACATTAAAACTAAAAATGTTCTAAATGTGACAAATAAAACTTAAGTAGTAATGGTGGAGAAACCACATTTTTATAAAGAATTTAAATGATCTAACTTAACAAAAATAGCAACTAGAGCAATTAATTAAATACCTTTAAAAGTAATAAGATTACAAACTGTTTTTAATTAAGTGCCTAACTAGTATTGGCAATAGTACAAGTAGTAATACTACATTATGTGATGTTTTTATAACGAACAAAACAAAAATGAATAGTAAATAATATAGAAAACTAATTAACAGAAAAAGTAAACAAAAGATATAAAACAACAAAAGGAAAACAAAGGGCCAAAAACACCTTGGCACAACTGGGCCTCGGCCCAGCTCGCCCTGGCCTATTGAGGCCCCCCCAACCCCCACTGTGACCTAAATCCCCTCCCTCGCACCCACTCATCATCTCGTTCCCTGCCCCCCATCTTTCTGGATCGGAGCAAACCGCCCCGACCCCGTCGGCCCCCCCGACGCCCTGTGGCCGCCCGTCGCCTTCCATCGTCGCCTGGACCTCGCTGGACGTCGTCGCAGTCGTCCGCCCCTGCGTCGCATCGTCCCCGACGTCCTGCCCCTGCCCCACTTCCCTTTCCCTACACTACCCCATGAGCTCCCC
>LR738710.1:838059791-838106912 GCA_902687465.1 Secale cereale
CCTCGCCCGCACCCGCTTTCTCCTTGCCCTGCCGTCGACCGCCGCCCGCTGCCCGCGTCGCTTGCCCCACTGCCGCTCTGCTCGCCTCCACGCCCAGGCTCCGGCTGTGCCGCACCCGCGGTCGTCACCTCCGCCCGCAACGGCTACGGCCGGCGCCCCTGCTCACCGCGAGCCAGCGCCGCCCCCTCGCCGCCTGCCTCGGCTTCGCCGCGCCAGGTCAGACCGAGGCCGCCCCTTGCATGCTGCGACTTATCGAGCCCCGGCTACCTCGTCCCGCCGAACCTGCGGGCGAGTGCCCGCTCTAGTGCGCCCGCACTATACGCCCACTGCCCGCTAGTGCCCGCACTATGCTGCGACTTATTAAAAAGAAAAGAAAATAAAAAGAATTAAAACAATAATAATTTATGTAAATAATAATAATAAATAATAAAATATTAATTAAATAATTAAAGATTTAATTAACTTAATTAATCCTGATTAGATTAACCTAATCACTAGTTATCCTAATTAATCCTGATTAGTTAATCAGTCAATGACATGCGGACCCACGCGTCAGTTTACCTCAGTCAACTGACTGGTTGACTGCTAACGTCATGCTGACGTCGTAAATGTAATTTAGAATTAAATTAATTCTGTTAATTCTAGAAAATGATTTATAACTTTAAAAATCAATATACAATAATCCGTAACTCTGATGAAAAAGATTTATACATGAAAGTTGCTCAGAATGACGAGACGAATCCGTATAAGCGGTCCGTTCATCAGCCACATGCACTTTTCATAGCGAACATGCAACATCCCCCATCCGATTCATTTGTCGGAAAACTCGAAACAGTGGGGATACTTTCCCGGATGTTATCCCCCTTCAATACAAAAAAATACACTTCCGTGACGATACGTGTTTGTCATAGTAGGTCACATTTTCAGTCATGCATGTACATCCATGAAAAATTTATGACAGAATCAAGATAGTGATACCTGTGCTCTCGTAGAAGTTTTCCATGACATTACCAAAATTATCATCACGGATGTGTCCACTTCCATTACGATAAATCGCGCGTCATAGAAGTGCTTTCGTCAAGGGTGACCGGCACGTGGCATCCACCGTAACGGAACGCCGTTAAGCTATCGTGTCCGGTTTTGGATCCGATAACCCGTTAACCACCCCGACCAATGGGGATTTTCCACGTGTAAAATCATCATTAGCTGGAGGGAACACGTGTCGGCTCGCCGTTGGGACAGATGTCATCCACTCATTGGACCCAAAGCGCCTATGATACGTCGACACGTGGCACGGCCCAACAGAGGCCCATTCCTGTGAAAAGGCTGGCCTGTTTGACTTGGTCAAAAGGTGGCGGGCCGGCCCACGGCAAGCATGTTAACGGCTTGTTCGCATATAGCCCATTTACAGCCCGCTAACCCAGGGCCCGTTTACGGCCTATCTGTCGTGGTTTTGTCACTGTAGATGTCCTAGCATAAGGACTTAGTCGTGGAGCCATCACTACGGGTTAGCTTAAAGGGGTTTAAGTGGAGAAAGGACACGGGGAATTTTATACTAGTTCGGCCCCTTGCGGTGAAGGTAAAGGCCTACTCTATTTGGTGTGGTATTGCTAGGGTTTCTACGACCAGGGAGCGAATCCGCTTTGCCTGTGTCTCAAGCTATTGTTTTGTTGTCCCTGAACCGCCGCCTGGTCGTCCCTTTATAAACACAGGATGACGCCCGACCGATATACAGAATCCCGAGGCCGGCTCATAAACGTGTCCAGCTCAGTTTCTACCTTTCCTATCTTACAACACAAGTTACACACCATATGGCTGTTTTTGTCTACGGACCCTAATCCGCCTTTGGGCCTGGTTCTTTTAGTTCTCTATAGTAAAACGCCATACTCCTTGTCTTCATGGGCTTCAATAGGGGTAATTCAGTACAGGTATAACCCGGCCCCTCCATGGAAGTTTATACCTAATAGTTATATCCCCAACATTAGGCCCCAGATTGATTTGGACCCTGTTCATGTCAATCTTCAACACATAGGAAAATTTCTTCTGCAGCACCTTCGATTGATCTTGCAAACTGCCATGACGTCGTCTTCCAGGATCATAATTAACCGCCATGACATCACATGTTCATTAAAAACCCATATATATTTAACCTTTATTAACGAGCCTCCGGAGACCGAGGCGACAGCTCTGTCTCATATCCATTTTTTGGGTTCCTTGATTCCCGTGCCTATCGCTTATCTCTTAGGCTTATAAATAGGGCAAAGGGTCCCTTTCTTCTTCCCCCCTTCCCACTTCGCCTTTCTTCTACCTCGCGCCTCCTCAATGCTCGAGTGCCGCCGCCGCTGTCGACCTTCTCGTCTGCTCCGACAATGGCCGCTACATCAACCTATTTTGACCAGAGTCCCGTCGGCGCGCCTCCGCGTCCAACCGCCCTGGTAAGTCTTTTCTTTGCTCCTCCCATAGATCTCATTAGGAATTTTCCGCAAGTTCATCGAGCTGTCAGGCTGTTCTTCCCTGTTCTTCTTCATGGCCTCAATGGCAAGTGTAGATCTGATGTTTTCTTACGCGGTTGTAACTATAATCTCCTATCTTATCATTGGCGAATCCTTTCTTTAGAGCAATCCCAAGTAGGTCTAATGAACTGCTTTAGTACATGTTTTAACTTAGGTCTGAATATACCTGAGTTTATTGATACGTAGTAGATCTGTAATTATCATGCTGATCTGTGAAACTTGTTTTTCCATCGCCTAGTCATTTGAAATATGTACCTTTCATACCCACATAGGTGGTTTATCTTTAGAAACTCATAATCCGGTAGGTAGCATTACTCCGCACTTAAACCGCCATTTCGGTTAACTTCATAATGCTTCCAATGTCTGACTCCGGTTTAGTAGTGTGTTTATGCCTCAACACCTTCTCCAGCTGACCTTTCGACGCTTTATACTTGTTACCTATGAATCATAAACCGGTCTTTTGTCTGTAGTTTCAGCTTTTCATTTGAAATGGCCAAACAATTTTATTCCTGTAACTGGGTTCCGTCCCTGGTTACTGAGGAAGAAATGAACGGGTTAGTCAAGATTGGCGCTTTAGCAAAAAAGGATGTCATCCACTGGTGTCGGGACCCGCATCCTAAGTCACACCGATCTAGCATGTAACACACCATATCACTTTGCGGCCTCACGCACGGTATCCCCACGGGTGCCACCTTACCTGGCCCGGGATCGTTTGCGCATTTTGGCTCGCGAATATGATAGTGTCGCTAGCATCCATATGACAGAGAACCCGGGCCGACATGACCAGTTATAAACGTAAAGTGGCACTAAATTACAGAGACAGGCATTCATGAGCCAGCAACGAACGTGTCGGTCATCAACGTATGAACCCAAGTCGTAGCAAGCTACAAGGACTTAAAGGAATAACGCGTGACATTTCCCCTAAGGGACAGACACAGGAACGAAGAAGGACATATGCCGGTCAGCCTAAGTGATCCAGAGCAGTAGCAACCTACCAAGGCTCAGTGGAAGCACTAGGAGACATTTCCCTGTAAGATAGGCTACCAAGGGTAAACAACTAGGTGTCGGATCCCACACATACCAAGCATTTCAATAACATACACACAATATGCTCAATATGTGCAAATACAACATGGCATCACAACCAGACTCTAATAAACAAAGTATTTATTCATTAGGCTCTGAGGAGCCAAGTATTACAAACATGGGTCTCACGACCCAACATTCAGAGCATACAAGCAACAAGCGGAAGCACTACATGTCTGAGTACAGACATCTACAAATGAAAAAGGTTGAAGAGCCTGAATATCTACAACACTCGTCCAAGATCGTAGCTGAGGTACAAGCTACTTGTCAAAGTCCAAGCGGAACTACTAGTGAGACATCAATCCTATCTGCAAAACATAAATTAAGCAAACATGAGTACAAAGGTACTCAGCAAGACTTACATCAGATCCTATCATACATGCACTTGTATCAAGAAGGCAGGTGGGGTTTAGTTGTAGCAAGCCAGCTTTGACTCAGTAGCTATCCTATTCTACGATTGCTGGTAACACTTTTGAGGTGGAGCACACGAGTCCACTAAGCACCACACAATACACCACTATGGATTCATTCCCGTCTTCCTACGAGAAGGCCATCCATAGCACTCACACTTGTCTTGAGTATTTTAGAGTATCCACTTCAAGTTGTCTATGTACCACGTAAGCATCCAAGAAGTCCATAACCGCGGACCCGGCTATTCGAATAGATCATGTTAACCCTGCAGGGGTGTACTTCTTCACACACGCTCTCGCCACTTACCGCCATGTACACGTCGTGTATCTCGGCAACCTTCAAGCGGAAGCCTGGCGAGGGTGTCGGCCACGACCTGACTAACCACACAAGTCTCTCGTCCAGGTTTATCGCCTATTCGGGTTCCATCCGTGGGGAGATCCGGCCGGGGTGTCGCTCACGGCCCCAAATGATGTGCGCAGGGTTCCCAAGCCCACCTCGCCAAGTGGATCTACGCTTCGTACACCGTGCCACGGTGCCTAGTCTGTCCCAAGCCCACTGGCCGAGTGCCACTTGGTAGACTACTAACACTACCTACAAACACCAGAAACTAGTTGCAACTCCTGGACAGAGATCATGTTGATTAATAAGTCGAGAGGGGTCGAGTTACCGGAACCCAATGTGTGGTAGTAGCTAGTCATTGGACAACATACACAGAACTCTGTTCTTAGGGACGGTTCCAGTGAGACAACCCACCATGTACTCCTACATGGCCTCTCACCGCTACCTTTACCAAATAGCGTTCACACGCTTAACCCTCAGCATCAGAACATACCATTTCACTCCAATTTATTCCTGATGAATCAAACCTGACACACTCAAAGCAATAGCAAGCAAGGCATGGTAAGATCACATCATGGCTTCAATCAACTCCTACACATGCTAGTGGGTTTCAACTATTTACTGTGGAAAGACAGGTCATGCAGAGGAATGGGTTCAACAACCGCAGCATAAAGTAGCAGTTGAAGTCGTTGTTGTCCTAATGCAATAACAGGGAGCAGGAGCGAGAGAGGGGTTGTATCGGAATGAACAAGGGGGTTTGCTTGCCTGGTAAAACAACGTGCAGAGCACTGCTCCTCTGACAGGTACTCTGGATCGGTCTCCGGAGCTGGACCTATCGAGAAGAACGGTGCCGACAATCAAACACAAACATATGCAACAATATGATGCATGATCATGGCATGAGGTTATGATGTTGTTTGAGCTAATGCAACTAGTATTCAATTTGAAAGAAGTCCATTTGAACCAAAGGCTCAAATGCAACTTTAAAATAAGTATTTCTAAATGCCATATATGTGTTTTCATATAAACAGTAGGTTTAACTTCATTTGTCATGCATGAAAATAGTACAGATGGATAGATTGAATTTTTCTGATAATTTTTCATATATAAATTATTTCATTATGAGCTACGGTTGAATTTCTGTGATTTTTTGAAGTTTAAGCCAATTTCTGAATTAAATAAATCATTTAAGATTTATTTAAAAACCAGAACTGGATTACTGCATCAGCATGACACAGGCATGACATCAGCAGGTCAAAGGGGCTGGTCCAGAGTCAAACCTGACAGTGGGGTCCACTGGTCAGTGACTCAGTTAATTAACTGAGTTAATTAACTCTAAACTAATTATAACAGAAATAATCAGCAGGACAGGGCCCACATGTCAGTGTCTAAACTAATTAACCAAAAGTAATTAAATTAACTAACAGACATCTAACTAAAAGGGGTGGGGCCCACCTGTCATTGACACAGGGGGTCAAAGCACGCCGGTCAGTGGTCAAAACCAACCGGCGGCTCGACGCCGGCGACCACAGACGCGGCGGAGGGGCATGGAAATGCCGCTCCGGCGGTCAAATGGGCAGCGGAGACCACGGGCGAGCTGCTGGAGCTCGTCCGCGTCCATTCCCGCAAGCGGCAGCAGCTGGGACGGCCGGAGCTCGCCGGAAATGATCTCGCGGCGGCGCCGGAGTTCGGTCGAGCTCGGGCTCGGGGCTGTGGTGGCCTAGGCGGGGCAGCGCTAGCTCCTAGGGCTTCTACGCGACGCGGGGAACATGTTGGTCGCACGTCCGGGACCAAGAGGTCACCGGAGCACCACCGGCGACGAGCGCGGGCGGCGGCGCGTGCGGGTGATCGTGGAGCTGCAGCTACGGCCTGCGAGGGGAAGAACGGAGAGGGGGAGCAGGGACAGAAGCGTACGGCGATCGCAGCGGTGCAGGCGGAGGGCTCGGAGGAGGGCCGGAGCAAGCAGGGCGGCGGAGGGGATCTCCGTCGGCCGGCGATGAAGAAGAGGTCGAGGTTGAGGCCTCATGGCGTCCGGCGATGTGTGACTTGTCGGGGAGGTCGGGGATGATGTGGCGGAGCTCTTGGGCACCTTGGCTGGGCGTGGGGGAGACGGTGGCTACGACTACGGCGATCGGCGGCGACGACGGCGCTCGGGAGTTGCGAGAGAGAGCGATAGAGGAGAGGGGAGGGGTCCAGAAGAGTGCAGAGGGTCGGGGGGAGGTGCGTGGCTCGTCCAGAGACCACCAGGCGGCGAGGGGGAGTGAAGCAGGCAGGAGGCGTGGCGCTCCCGCCATGCGCGCGCGCCGGCCACACGCCTCGGCCTCCTGTCGTCGCCAGGAGGACGACGACTGGCAACTGGGCCGGCCCAGTGCCAGGCCACCAAGTGGCCCAGGTAAGGCTCTAACCATTTTATTTCCTTTTCTATTTTTTTCTGACATTTGTTTTGATTTAATTTCTAAATTAAATCATTTGTTTTCCTTCTGACATTTTATTTTGCAGGGACCTAGGAATTAACCCAAACCCCTAAAAATAAACAATCAGAATTTGGACATATATAAAATATATAATATATTTATCCAATGCAAATAATTATTGCATTAATTCCAAATGCCCAAAATAAATTCTTATGAGCTCCTAAAATTATTGGCTTGATTTTTATCTCTGACCAATATTTTTAGAGGGCCACATGAACATTTTCTTGGACCTTTTTGGAGCAACTTTTATTTGGGTCATTTTCAAAAAGGTTTCTGAGGGTTTCACAAGTCCTCATTTCAATTTCATTTGAAATTTAAACATGATGCAAACCACAAGACTAAC
The DNA here is from genome assembly GCA_902687465.1 of Secale cereale. NCBI lineage: Eukaryota > Viridiplantae > Streptophyta > Magnoliopsida > Poales > Poaceae > Secale > Secale cereale. The sequence continues at coordinate 838,066,958 of LR738710.1, forward strand.
CTAGTGCATACCAGAACTAGGGTTGTGACAACTCGCCTCCACTCGAAAGAATCTCGTCCCGAGATTCAGGAGTAGGCGGAAAGAAGGTGGGGTACTCCAGTCGGAGACGATCTTCTCGCTCCCAAGTAGCTTCTCTCTCGGAATGATGAGACCATTGAACTTTGAGAAACTTCATGTTATGACATCGAGTGACACGCTCTGCTTGATCCAAAATGTGAACGGGATACTCTCGATATGTGAGGTTATCTTGGAGATCAAGCGTTTCGTGGTCCACTCCGTGGATGGGATCCGAGAAGCAACGCCTGAGTTGAGAGACGTGGAAGACATCATGAACTCGAGAAAGATGTGGGGGTAGTTACAATTGGTAGGCAACCTCTCCTCGTTTAGCGAGAATGCGAAAAGGACCAATGTAACGAGGAGCCAATTTGCCCTTGATACCAAAACGATGGGTACCCTTCAAAGGAGTAACCCGAAGATAAGCTTTGTCACCAACTTCATAAGCCACTTCCTTATGATGACGATCATACTGGCTCTTCTGACGAGACTGGGCTATTTTCAAATTCTCACGAATGATGCGAACTTGCTCTTCTGCTTCCTGGATCGTATCCGGTCCAAAGAATTGTCTTTCATCGGTTTCTGACCAGTTCAAAAGTGTTCGACATCTACGTCCATAAAGAATCTCAAAAGGAGCTTGCTTGAGACTAGATTGATAGCTATTATTATAAGCAAACTCGGCGAAAGGAAGACATTTCTCCCAATCCATACCGAATGAGATAACACAAGCTCTAAGCATGTCTTCGAGAATTTGGTTAACCCGTTCCACTTGACCACTTGACTGAGGGTGGAAAGCGGTACTGAAGGAAAGATGGGTGCCCATGGCAGTCTGGAAACTCTCCCAGAAATGAGAAGTGAAAAGACTACCATGGTCTGAATTGATCTCTAGTGGGACACCATGAAGTGACACTATTCGAGAAATATACAAGTCAGCAACCTGACTAGCAGTGATACTCTCTCGAACAGGTAGGAAGTGAGCCACTTTGGAGAGACGATCAATGACTACGAAGATAGCATTATTCCCTCTCTTGGTCCTGGGAAAGCCGGTGATGAAGTCCATACCAACTTTATCCCATTTCCACTAAGGAATAGCTAGAGGCTGAAGGGTGCCAGCAGGTCTTTGATGTTCTGCCTTAACGCGACGACAAACGTCACATTTAGCAATGAACTCAGCAATTTCTCTCTTCATCCTAGTCCACCAGAATCTCTGGCGTAGATCCTGATACATCTTAGTACTACCGGGATGAATCGTGAGAGGAGATTCATGAGCCTCTTTAAGAATCAATTGCCGAAGATGTTGCTTCTTGGGAACCACCAGCCGGTTTTGGAAGAGAACAACACCTCGGTCATCTATGGAGAAACTACCAGCAATACCCTTGGCAATGTTTCTCTTGATCCGGGTAATTCCGGTATCATGCTTCTGGGCTTCTATGATATGATCCATAAGAGTAGGTTTCGCCACCAAAGTTGAAAGGAATCCGTGAGGAGCAATGTGAAGGTTAAGCTTACATAATTCCTCATGGAGAAGTGGTTGGCCCTGCTGCAACATGAGATTGTTGCAATAGGATTTACGACTTAGCGCATCAGCCATGACATTTCCCTTGCCTGGGGTATAGGTAATCCCTAAGTCATAATCTGAGATCAACTCCAACAAACGTCTTTGCCTAAGGTTCAAATCTGGTTGGGTGAAGATATACTTGAGACTCTGGTGATCGGTGTAGATCTCGCAACGATTACCAAGAAGGTAATGTCGCCAGGTCTTAAGTGCATACACTACGGCTACAAGCTCTAGATCATGTGTAGGATAATTCTCCTCATGTGGATGCAACTGTCGAGATGCATAACCAATCACACAACGATCCTGCATAAGAATGCAACCTAGTCCCTGTCGTGAGGCATCACAATAGATAACAAAGTCCTTGGTGAAATCCGGTGGCACAAGTATGGGAGCAGAAGTCAGGCATCTTTTCAGTTCCTGAAAACTGTGCTCACACTGTGGGGACCACTCAAACTTTTTATCTTTCTGAAGAAGTTCCGTGAGAGGTTTGGCCACTTTAGAGAAGTTCTCAACAAAGCGGCGACAATAACTGGCTAGACCAAGGAAACTCCTAACTTGTTTAACTGTTTCAGGTGGAGTCCAATCAAGAACGGCCTGAACTCTCTCGGGGTTGACAGCAATTCCCTTACCAGAAATTACATGGCCGAGATAGGTCACTTCTGGCAACCAAAATTCGCACTTGGAGAACTTGGCATAAAGGCGGTGCTCTCTGAGTTTTTCTAGAACAAGTCTAAGATGTTCGGCATGCTCTTCCTCGTTCTTTGAGTAAATAAGAATATCATCGAGATAAACCACGACGAACTTATCTAAATACTCCATGAAGATCGAGTTCATCAAGCGGGAGAAGGTGGCTGGAGCATTTGTTAGACCGTAGGACATGACGGTGTACTCGTACTGACCATAACGAGTGATGAAGGCCGTCTTGGGGATGTCCCCATTTCTAATCTTGATTTGATGGTATCCTAACCTCAAATCCATCTTGGAGAAGACTGAGGATCCAGCGAGCTGATCATACAGGTCGTTGATCCTGGGAAGAGGATACTTGTTCTTTACCGTGACCAAATTAACGGGACGATAATCTACAACCATCCGATCCGTACCATCCTTCTTCTTGACAAAGAGGACGGGGCAAGCCCAAGGAGAAGAACTAGGATGGATGAAACCCTTTTGCAAGGACTCATCAAGTTGTTTCTTAAGCTCGGCTAGTTCTAAGGGTGCCATTTTGTAGGGTCTCCTAGAGATTGGAGCGGTTCCTGGGATAAGCTCTATAACAAACTCTACATCTTGGTCGGGTGGAACACCTGGCAGTTCCTCTGGAAAGACATCCGGAAAGTCACGGACTACCGGAACATCTTCAAGATCTGGAAGAGGGCTGGCATTAGGGATGTAAACGGATCGGATCGGATCGGATAATGCCTTTACCATATCCTTTACCATATTTTTTGGTCGGATTCGGAGCGGAGCGGATAATGACCGGATGCGGATTCGAATACGGATTATATCGGACTACGGATTCGGAGCGGAAGCGGAGCGGACTCGGACCGGAAACGGATAAAATAGATATGTACATATATTTTCCATAATATATATCATGATCTATGCAAAGAAGAACAATATATAAGTAACCAATCAATTTTTACTGATAAATGAAATTAATAGCTTACACGCTGCAGCAAGCAACACATTAGACATCATAGATTCATAGTGTTGTCTAGTCTATAAAATAATATATTTGAATATTAGCTAAGTTAGCTTGCACAGTACGTGCTCTCAAGTCAATTCGCTACGCTTGTACGTATATGCGATGTGTACAATCGTACGACATGACTATTAGGGTTGGGTTTATATGAAATTTATATGTGATGATTTTAGGTAGTTGTCTAATTGGGTATTTGTGCTTACCGATTGGGTCAAATTTGTCGGATAATCCTATTTCATAACACCGGATAATCCGCAAAAAATATCGAATAATCCACATCCGTCGGATATTACAAATACCATATCCGCTACCATATTCATCGGATATCCGGTTGACTAACATCCGTATCCGCATCCATATCCGTCGGATTTGTGAAAGTGCATACCATATCCTTAAAAACGGATGCGGATGCGGATTCGGAACGGAAATTATCCGTACCATTTACATCCCTAGCTGGCATTAAGAGAATAGAGTTGACGCTTTGCAAATCTAGTGTTGACAGTGACTGTCTTACCAGATGGATGTGTAAGCTGAACAGACCTAGTGAAACAATCAATCTTGGCATGATGAGCTGTTATCCAGTCCATACCCAAGATGATATTAATATCTGAAGACTTGAGGGCTACAAGTGATGCAAGGAGCACAAGTCTGTCGACAAGGATTTCATTACCATGGCTTACACTAGAAGTTTGCCATTTGGATCCAAGAGTTTGAATAAGTAGTGGGGAAGGCATATCACAAAATGACATGTCGTGCAAACGGTCATAACTTTCGGAAATGAAAGAATGAGACGCTCCAGTATCGAATAGAACCGATGCCGGATGACAATTGACAAGAAGTGTACCAAGAACGACATCTGGATCATCATGAGCGTCATTGGCTGAGACGTGATGCACACGTCCATGTTCGATGGGAGCTGACTTAACACTGATCATCTTGCGTGATGATTTATCACGTCTAACAGATTTCTCGGACTGGGATGGAGCAACACGGGTCTGGGTGCAAATACGGGCAATGTGTCCCGGTTCTCCGCACTTGTAGCAAATCCTGGAGGTAGGACGTGGACCCGCATCGGCAAATGGTCCATCAACAGACCTGGGTGGAGCATACTGCTGAACTGGAAGAGGTACCACACGAGATGGCCTCGGAGGATAAATGGGTGGAAGAACAGAGTTCGGAACCCAAATCCGGCGCTTCTGGGAACTGGAACCGGAGAAAAATCCCAAATCAAGGATGTGCTTACGAGACTCATCGTAAGTGAGCTGAGCTGTCTCTGCATTGATGGCCTTGTTCACAAGAGCAAGGAATGTGTTGCAATGATGCAAGTGGAGATCACGACGCAGTTTGGGGTTGAGACCCTTCCGGAACCTAGCCTGCTTCTTGGCGTCCGTGGACACTTCTTCTGTAGCATAGCGGGCGAGGTTCTCAAACTCTCGACTATAAGCATCAACAGCCATCTTAGCCTGTGTAAGACTACAGAACTCTTCTCTCTTGCGATCGATGAGGGCTTGAGGAATATGATACTCACGAAAAGCCTCGGTGAAATCTCTCCAGGTAGGAATCTGGTCAGCTGGAATCATGGTCTCATAGTTCTGCCACCAAAGATTAGCAGGACCTTCCAGGTGATAAGTGGCATAGATGACCTTGTCATCTTCAGCTACGTTCGCAGAACGCAGCTTGTGAGTGATACTACGGAGCCAGTCATCTGCATCGAGTGGCTCAATGGAATGATGGAAAGTGGGTGGTTTCAGACGAATGAAGTCATGGATGGTTGATGATTCCTTGCACTGATGTGCGGTGTTCTCCTCAATACGTACCAACAAACGGTTAGTCTCACGCTTGTTTCTCTCCATCTCTAACATTAACTCTGCCAACGAAGGCTGGTCGGGAGGATCCTCCTCATCGCTACCACCTCCGTGGTTCTGTCTACGAGCAGCTGAGCTTCGCTTAACTGAAGACATCCTGAGAAGCGAAACCGAAGACGGAAACATCAACAACTATAGAACGCATAAGGTAGAACAAGAAATTAGTATCTCTCGAACTACTAGGATAATTCCGGCAGCATAACGGCAGTAAAATGCTCAGAATGAGACATCCTGCTAACAAAGGGTAGTTCAACATCTCAACATCATCACTCAAGGTTCTGTGATAGTACCAAAACAACTATACTGGAAGAACTTGAAACAAGAGTAAGACTCTGATCAACCAATCCTAAGGGACTACGGAGTAGTAACTCGTGATCCTGATAGACGGAAGAGAAAGCCTATTTCCTTAACCCCGTAGGAAAGGTAAGATGACTCAGATCAGAAGACATGAGGTATAAGGAGTAAAAAGAGCATTACGTTCCCTTCCGCAATCAATTCCCTTATATAACTAAAGAATTTCTAGACTCAACTTCGACCAGTTTGGCTTGGTAATCTTACAGGCAGTCAGGCTCTGATACCAACGTTGTCGGGACCCGCATCCTAAGTCACACCGATCTAGCATGTAACACACCATATCACTTTGCGGCCTCACGCATGGTATCCCCACGGGTGCCACCTTACCTGGCCCGGGACCGTTTGCGCATTTTGGCTCACGAATATGATAGTGTCGCTAGCATCCATATGACAGAGAACCCGGGCCGACATGACCAGTTATAAACCAAAAGTGGCACTAAATTACAGAGACAGGCATTCATGACCCAGCAATGAACGTGTCGGTCATCAACGTATGAACCCAAGTCGTAGCAAGCTACAAGGACTTAAAGGAACAACGCGTGACATTCTCCCTAAGGGACAGACACAGGAACGAAGAAGGACATATACCGGTCAGCCTAAGTGATCCGGAGCAGTAGCAAGCTACCAAGGCTCAGTGGAAGCACTAGGAGACATTTCCCTGTAAGATAGGCTACCAAGGGTAAACAACTAGGTGTCGGATCCCACACATACCAAGCATTTCAATAACATACACACAATATGCTCAATATGTGCAAATACAACATGGCATCACAACAAGACTCTAATAAACAAAGTATTTATTCATTAGGCTCCGAGGAGCCAAGTATTAAAAACATGGATCTCACGACCCAACATTCAGAGCAAACAAGCAACAAGCGGAAGCACTACATGTCTGAGTACAGACATCTACAAATGAAAAAGGCTGAAGAGCATGACTATCTAGAACACTCGTCCAAGATCGTAGCTGAGGTACAAGCTACTTGTCGAAGTCCAAGCGGAACTACTAGTGAGACATCAATCCTATCTACAAAACATAAATTAAGCAAACATGAGTACAAAGGTACTCAGCAAGACTTACATCAGATCCTATCATACATGCACTTGTATCAAGAAGGCAGGTGGGGTTTAGTAGCAGCAAGCCAGCTTTGACTCGGTGGCTATCCTATTCTACGATTGCTGGTAACACTTTTGAGGTGGCGCACACGAGTCCACTAAGCACCACACAATACACCACTATGGATTCATTCCCGTCTTCCTACGAGAAGGCCATCCATAGCACTCACAATTGTCTTGAGTATTTTAGAGTATCCACTTCAAGTTGTCTATGTACCACGTAAGCATCCAAGAAGTCCATAACCGCGGACCCGGCTATTCGAATAGATCATGTTCACCCTGCAGGGGTGTACTTCTTCACACACGCTCTCGCCACTTACCGCCATGTACACGTCGTGTATCTCGGCAACCTTCAAGCGGAAGCCTGGCGAGGGTGTCGACCACGACCTGACTAACCACACAAGTCTCTCGTCCAGGTTTATCGCCTATTCAGGTTCCATCCGTGGGGAGATCCGGCCAGGGTGTCGCTCACGGCCCCAAATGATGTGCGCAGGATTCCCAAGCCCACCTCGCCGAGTGGATCTACGCTTGGTACATCGTGCCACGGTGCCTAGTCTGTCCCAAGCCCACTGGCCGAGTGCCACTTGGTAGACTACTAACACTACCTACAAACACCAGAAACTAGTTGCAACTCCTGGACAGAGATCATGTTGATTAATAAGTCGAGAGGGGTCGAGTTACCGGAACCCAATGTGTGGTAGTAGCTAGTCATTGGACAACATACACAGAACTCAGTTCTTAGGGACGGTTCCAGTGAGACAACCCACCATGTACTCCTACATGGCCTCTCACCGCTATCTTTACCAAATCGCGTTCACACGCTTAACCCTCAGCATCAGAACATATCATTTCACTCCAATTCATTCCCGATGAATCAGACCTGACACACTCTAAGCAATAGCAAGCAAGGCATGGTAAGATCACATCATGGCTTCAATCAACTCCTACACATGCTAGTGGGTTTCAACTATTTACTGTGGAAAGACAGGTCATGTAGAGGAATGGGTTCAACTAACGCAGCATAAAGTAGCAGTTGAAGTCGTTGTTGTCCTAATGCAATAACATGGAGCAGGAGCGAGAGAGGGGTTGTATCGGAATGAACAAGGGGGTTTGCTTGCCTGGTAAAACAACGTGCAGAGCACTGCTCCACTGACAGGTACTCTGGATCGGTCTCCGGAGCTGGACCTATCGAGAAGAACGATGCCGACAATCAAACACAAACATATGCAACAATATGATGCATGATCATGGCATGAGGTTATGATGTTGTTTGAGCTAATGCTACTAGTATTCAATTTGAAAGAAGTCCATTTGAACCAAAGGCTCAAATGTAACTTTAAAATAAGTATTTTTAAATGCCATATATGTGTTTTCATATAAACAGTATGTTTAACTTCATTTGTCATGCATGAAAATAGTACAGATGGATAGATTGAATTTGTCTGATAATTTTTCATATATAAATTATTTCATTCTGAGCTACGGTTGAATTTCTGTGATTTTTTGAAGTTTAAGCCAATTTCTCAATTAAATAAATCATTTAAGATTTATTTAAAAACCAGAACTGGATTACTGCATCAGCATGACACAGGCATGACATCAGCAGGTCAAAGGGGCTGGTCCAGAGTCAAACCTGACAGTGGGGTCCACTGGTCAGTGACTCAGTTAATTAACTCTAAACTAATTATAACAGAAATAATCAGCAGGGCTGGGCCCACATGTCAGTGTCTAAACTAATTAACCAAAAGTAATTAAATTAACTAACAGACATCTAACTAAAAGGGGTGGGGCCCACCTGTCATTGACACAGGGGGTCAAAGCACGCCGGTCAGTGGTCAAAACCAACCGGCGGCTCGACGCCGGCGACCACAGACGCGGCGGAGGGGCACGGAAATGCCGCTCCGGTGGTCAAATGGGTAGCGGAGACCACGGGCGAGCGGCTGGAGCTCGTCCGCGTCCATTCCCGCAAGCGGCAGCAGCTGGGACGGCCGGAGCTCGCCGGAAATGAGCTCGCGGCGGCGCCGGAGTTCGGTCGAGCTCGGGCTCGGGGCTGTGGTGGCCAAGGCGGGGCAGCGCTAGCTCCTAGGGCTTCTACGCGACGCGGGGAACGTGTTGGTCGCACGCCCGGGACCAAGAGGTCACCGGAGCACCACCGGCGACGAGCGCGGGCGGCGGCGCGTGCGGGTGATCGTGGAGCGGCAGCTACGGCCTGCGAGGGGAAGAACCGAGAGGGGGAGCAGGGACAGAAGCGTACGGCGATCGCAGCGGTGCAGGCGGAGGGCTCGGAGGAGGGCCGGAGCAAGCAGGGCGGCGGAGGGGATCTCCGGCGGCCGGCTATGAAGAAGAGGTCGAGGTCGAGGCCTCAGGGCGTCCGGCGATGTGTGACTCGTCGGGGAGGTCGGGGATGATGTGGCGGAGCTCTTGGGCACCTTGGCTTGGCGTGGGGGAGACGGTGGCTACGACTACGGCGATCGGCGGTGACGACGGCGCTCGGGAGTTGCGAGAGAGAACGATAGAGGAGAGGGGAGGGGTCCAGAAGAGTGCAGAGGGTCGGGGGGAGGTGCGTGGCTCGCCAGAGACCACCAGGCGGCGAGGGGGAGTGAAGCAGGCAGGAGGCGTAGCGCTCCCGCAGTGCGCGCGCGTCGGCCACACGCCTCGGCCTCCTGTCGTCGCCAGGAGGACGACGACTGGCAACTAGGCCGGCCCAGTGCCAGGCCAGCAAGTGGCCCAGGTAAGGCTCTAACCTTTTTATTTCCTTTTCTTTTTTATGACATTTGTTTTGATTTAATTTCTAAATTAAATCATTTGTTTTCCTTCTGACATTTTATTTTGCAGGGACATAGGAATTAACCCAAACCCCTAAAAATAAACTATCAGAATTTTGGACATATATAAAATATATAATATATATATCCAATGCAAATAACTATTGCATTAATTCCAAATGCCCAAAATAAATTCTTATGAGCTCCTAAAATTATTGGCTTGATTTTTATCTCTGAACATTTTCTTGGACCTTTTTGGAGCAACTTTTATTTGGGTCATTTTCAAAAGGGTTTCTGAGGGTTTCACAAGTCCTCATTTCAATTTCATTTGAAATTTAAACATGATGCAAACCACAAGACTAACCTAGTGCATACCAGAACTAGGGTTGTGACAACGAGAGAGTCCCTGGTCCGAAAAATCCTCCTGAACCCAAAGATGGAGAAGTAATTTTGTTCGTTAATCACTTTGCCCGAGGGTTTAGCCCTCTCAGATCAAAATTCTTCCGTGATGTGTTTGCTAGCTTCCAACTCCATCCCCAAGATATTGGACCAAACTCTATGTCCAATATTTGCAACATCCTAATATTTTGCGAGGCTTATATGTAAGAGGAGCCCACAGTTGAACTATTTAGGGATTTCTTCCACTTGAACTGTCGTACAGAGTTTACAGATGGTCCCACTAGTGCAGAACCGAGCTATAGCACCGGTTCGGAGGGGCCTTTAGTGCCAGTTCTGTAACCGGCACTAAAGGGTGGGGACTAAAGGTGCCCCCCTCTAGTACCAGGTCAACACGAACCGCCACTAAAGGGCCACCTCGTGGCAGGAACCAGCGCCGGGGGCGGGGATCCTTTTAGTACCGGTTGGTAAAATGAACCGGTACTAAATGCTTTAGGTGGTTTTGGATTTATGATTTTTTTTCTTTAATTTTGTATTTTCCATTTAATTCTTGATTGTTTGTTCGTCTTTTACGTTGCTACATATTGTACACGTTATGCATATATATATAAATAGAATTTCTCGTAGAACGGATAACGTATATATATATATCATTGAATGTCTCACAAAACCACACCATTATTCACACATACACACATGTATATATATATATATATATATATATATATATATATACAATTAGGTACATATATATATATATATATATATATATATATATATATATATAATTTCTCCTACATGTTTCCTTCGGAGCCAGTGGCATTTGCCTTGGATGACAATTGGGAGTGGTTCATGTGGGCGTAGCGGGTAATGGTATTCTCCGTCATGCTTTATGACCTGGTCGACCAAAAATCCCGCTATTTCCTGCTGAATTGCTCGTTTCCTATCCTCTGGTAGGAGCTTATCCCACATCTGATTGACCTTCAAAACAAGGAGATGAATATGCATGTTAGTTGTGTGATATATATCGACAATGATGTAAAAATTGTGAGTAGTGTTCTGGCAAACATACCCATAGTTGTCTTTCAGATTTGGTCCTCTCGAATGCCATCATGCGAATGTTCTCGCAAACGTAGTATGCACGTAGATTAATCCCCTGCGCCTGCTTAAGGGCCTTTACGAGAATGGAATTTAGTCAGATAATAAATAATCAGGCATGATAATTAGTTGTATTGAAACAAGAATTAAAGAGATAGCTACCTACTACTACTTAATTACTTACTTTAGGTTGTAGCCAATACAACTTTTGTCGCCATTTGCCTGGAGTTATTTTGATGAACTTTTCCCAAGCCCTGCCCGCCGGCAAAGAAAATGAATAAAGAGGTTATTAAATATTTGACATGAGGAAATGATGAACTAAATAGGCCGAGATATATATAGTTAATAATGATTGAAATTACCTATCGACTATCCCCTTCATGATGGTGTAGTCACTTTGTTTTCTCCATAGTGAGTCCAGTACTTCAACTGTTCCTTCTTCAACTTTAATGACTAACAAGATCAAGTGGTAACTGCATGCGCACACGTTTGCATGTCTTAATTAAGCGGGTATGTGCATAACACTCATCAACTACGTACCCTAAACCATATACACTTAATTATTAACATCTAGCTAGCTAGCTACGCAAAAACAGAATTTGTAGCAAACAAGACAGTACTCACAGGAAGTTGTCACGAAGTAGTATATCTTCATTGGTGTTGAGGCACATCAAGAACTCTAGCACGTTGTCCTCTACATCTTTTTTACAATATTTCAAATTCCATAAGTATTCATTAATGGTATTTGGGTCAATGAACCGAATGCCATAGCGTCCAAATGTTTTCATTTCATTCATCTTCGTCCTGCATAATACCACAGAAAAGAATATAGTGAGGATAATTACAGGTAATGATTGATCAATGAGCACTACATGCTAACAATGGAGACTTCAATTACAGAAAGAAAGCACTTACAAGCAATAGGAACTGATGATAGATTTGTCGAGTGCGTCTTCATTTAATAAATGAAACAGTTTTGAATACTCAATGGACAGAGAATTACCATGGAAGTAATGCTCTTCCTTGACATTCACCACGAGGGAGTCTCGATTGGAACTCTTGGTAATTTTCATGTACCAGTCATGCAGTTCATACATTCTCGTTGGGAGGTTCTTAAACTCATCAGGCTCTACCATAGGTTGGTCGCGGACATATTTCCATTTTAGTTCCTCCTCTGTAAAAGTATCCATGGGCTCGAGCTCTAGGAGTTGTTCTAATGTGCATCCAATATCTCTACCCTGCCTTCTATGATCGTCGGTTATTAGCACATGTTGGGAGATCTGCGGTGGTACAACAAGCGGGGCTGTCGATTGCGCCGCTTGTTCTCCCAGCTGGGGAACGGTTTTCCCGCATTTTTTACCAGCTGCTTGGCTCGAGCTCGAGCTCGACTCCTTTTGTAGTCGTGCTCGATGTGCCTTCTTGACTTGGCGCTCATAGTCTGAGTCAACAGGCTTGGGAGCTGGTTTTCTTGACATATGAATAAAGTGGTAAACGACCTTCGCATGCACTTTCTCCTTTGGCGGCGGTGGCAGTTTCGGTCCAAAATGGGCGTCCACTTGGGCCTTCAATATGGCTGTGGTTTCCTCATTGTTCATGTCATAAGGCCTCCGAGGAAGAGGAGTGAGGCTTGGACCATATTGAACTCACTTTCCTCTGCCTGTACCTCTTGTACTACCTTGACTTGTTGCGGCGGGCCTCTTCCGCGACTGCTGAGGCGGCGGAGACGGCTGACGTGGCTGAGTCGGAGTAGGAGGAGTGGCCTGACGCTGTGCCGGAGTTGGAGGAGCGGGAGTCTGCTGACGCGGTAGCGGATTTCGAGGAGTCAACTGACGTGGTGTTGGTGGCCTATGAAAGATGATGCACTCCTTTCTCCATAGGATGATACGATGTATGGCCTCTCCCAGTGTGTGCTCATCATCACCTACAGGAATGTCAAGCTCTAGCCCCGAATATTGGTCGACCACCTCATCAACCTGGACATGAGCATATCCGGCTGGAATCGGGTTGCAATGGAAGCTTGCTTCTGGGGGATTTGTATAAGAAATGCCGTCCGCCAACTTCATGGATATGTTCATCATTTTGAAGTGTAGCTCACAGTTAGTGTTCTCGGCGATGTCATCCACAGGGTATCTATCCAGCAGTGCGTCGCCCGGGGCGGAACCCACGCTGCTTCTCGGCATGGATGGGATGATGCTATCCAAAGCTGGATCATCCGCTAGCTGCTGCCGATGTTGAGACCCCCTTTCCTGGCTACGTGAGTCGATTTGCTGCTGCTGCTGTAATTTGAGCGCCAACTCTGTGTGCGCTGATTCTAGGCCTTTTAGGCATTCTGCTTCCTTCTTCCTCTGCTCCTCCTCCTGGTTCTTCCTTCTCACATGCTTTCTGTAATCGGCCCTCCAGTCGGAAAATCCCTCATACCACGGCATAACGCCGTTGCCTCGTGTTCTTCCCGGGTGTTCAGGATTTCCCAGGGCGCGCGTAAGCTCATCGTTCTCTCTGTTGGGCGCGAATTCCACATTTCGAGCTTCTTCTATTGCATCAACTATCTTCTTTGCGGCGCCTTTAAGAGATGCCTTTGTCGAAACCTCGCATGTCTTCGGGTCCAACGCCCCCCATGCGCATAGAACCAACGCCTCAGCCTCAGCGTCCGTGATGACCTCCTCGACGCTGGGGTCGCCATCCGCCTGGTCCGTCAAGGTTGGGTCTAAAAGCCAAACGAAAAAGTGAGACGATGCCCAAGTTCAAGTGTTCAACTTGAAGAACAAAAGCAAATCGTCTGTGTCAAGCTGGGAAGGAGCGACGCTCTCCTCGCCAACAACCGTTGCCGGGGAGGAGCTGCCGGCATTCAAGTCGCTCTCCTCCTCCTCCATGGGCGCGGGCTCGGCAGTCAGTGCCCTTGCCAGGGACGCCCCCCGGGGCGGTGTAGTTGAAGGGGACGCCCCCCTGTGGGCCCTCCTGCTACCGGTCCCCACATACAAAGCCGACAAGGTCAGCATCGAGAATTCCCACCCCCGTGTCCACCCATGAAAAAAATGAGTGGTAAACTTACGCAGGGGGCTGTTGTCCGGGCTGCTCTCCACCACCTGCGGCGTGCCTGAAGTTCCCGCCGGGGGCTTGTCGATGAACGATGCCCTGGCCCTCGTTGCCACCCTCTCGGCCAACGTCTCCATATCACTGCAGAGACGACATTGGATCAGAGAGAGATAATACACGGGTGAAACAAGGATATAACATGAGGGGCAATGTGCTTACTCGTCTTCTGTTTCCTCCTCATCCTCCGGTATCGTCCTCTTCCTCCTTGGGCTAAGGTACCCAAAATCAAAGTCGACGTCCATGGCGGCGCCTGTGGGAGGAGGAGAAGGAGATAGAGTCTGGCCATGCCTGGACGAAGAGGAGGCAACCGCCATCCTCTTCGCCACCGCGGTCTTGCCCGTTTTTCTCCCCGCCGTAGCCGCCATCGACCTCGTCTCACGCCCGAGCTGCTCCAGGGGCTATTGCCACAGCGGCTCCGAGGGCGGTTGCCACCGGACGATGCTGCCGGGCCGGACTGGCTCGCCGGAACCGGTCGACCGCAGGACCCGCCGCCTCGTCACGGCAGGAGGGTCAGCAGCCTCGGCCTCCTCGTCGATCAACTCCTCGACCACGTCTTCGACAAGGAGAGCACCAGCGTCAGCGCCCGTGCGGCGGGCCTCCCCGTCAGTCTTCATCCACCAAGCGAAATCCTCCTCTTTGGCTGCCACGTTGGCCTCGTCCTCCACATGGCTAGCGCTGCCAGCCTCCAGGGCAAGTGCCGCCTCCGCCGCCCTGGCGGCAATGTAGTTGAGCTCGTCCTGGGCATTGTCGTTGACAAGCACCGGCTTGTCGCGGACGCGCTTCTCCGATAGAGTGTCGAAGAACTTTCGCACCTGATTCGCTGGCGGCTCAACCCAAGACGGGTCAAGACCGTGCGCGTTGAAATTCCGCATCTTGGCAATGATGTCGGACCGGCGGGAGTTATTGCTTAGCGGGACCGCTCCCTCCGACAACCCAAAAAGGGGCCCCTTGACGGCCTTACCAGCCTTGGTAGCCTTGCCGGTCCTCTCGGCCCTGCTGTCACGATCCACATCAAGCGGGAAGAGCTTCTGGAAGATGTGGTCGTGCTGCATCACCGTGAAGTTATGTTTTAGGCCGGGGCAAAGCCTCATGATGTCGGCCGCGTTCTCGAAAAGCCAAGCCGGCCTCCCCTTGTTGTGCAGAGGCCCAATCTGGCGGCAGATGAAATCAACCCCACGCATCTCGAGGGTCAGCCCGGCCTGGGTAAGACGATGGATCCTAGTGGTGGCGATCGAGAGGTTTTTGTCATTTACGTCGACAAGCCCCCAGGCTCCCTTACAAATTGGCGGGCTCCGACGGACTCGACAGAACTCCGGTGGGTCTTCTTCCTCTATCCACAACCACCGGCTCCTCTGTGCACCGTCAGGATACGTGCCCTTTTCCTGGGTCCGTGAAATCCAGGTGACAGAGCCGGAGATGGCTTCCCCCCCCCCTTGGATACGAGGGAAGAAGTAACGGTGGAAGAGCGCCGTGATTGGGACCACCCCGGCGAAACCCTCGTAGAGGTGGGTGAAAAAGGCCATGCACGCCACGGCGTTCGGCGTAAAATCGAGGAGATGGAAGCCGTAGGTGTGCATGATGTCAAAGAAAGGATATCGATTTGGGCCGGCCTCTCCGCATTGGGTAGGGATGACGTGCGTGGCTGGATGCCCCGTCGTCTCACATCCCCACAAGGGCTTGAAGTAGTCCCTGAGCTGGACCGCGTCGACCGCCGGAGGGAAGTAGGCATGCTTCATCCGCAGCGCCGCTAGCTCGCTCTTTGGGAGCTCTTTCTCCCCCGCTACCTCGGCCTCTGCCTTCCCCCTGCTAGACTTGGGCGCCATTATAGCCACAAGGGGAAGAAAGAGGTCGGAGACAGAAGGGAGCGCAGCGGCGGCAGGCGGAGGCGAAGGCTCCGTCTTGGGGAAGAAGGAGAAGAACGGAAAGCACGAGATTGGAGGAGCGCAAAGGGTAAATGGGAGACGCACCTGCGGTTTTTCCCCTTTTTATGGGGAAGGCGCGGGCCGCTCTCCACCACCATTTACTGCGACATGACACCAGCACACAGTAAACCGCCCGACGCATGACCCCCCACGTCAGCACAGATCATAGGGAAGCGCAATGATCAAAGGAGTTACTGCGGTAAAAAGGGAATCCAGCCTCACTGCCCACGTACCGTACTGGGCCTAGACCAACAAACGCGTTGAACTTATGAGTGGCCCAGGCCCGGGAGCTCCTGTCGGTGTACAAAAGTAGGGGCGCTCTTTTTACCCCTTACTTGTGCACGGCCAGTCAGAGCCACGCCTGAGGCCAAACATAAAAGGGCAGAAGGAGGAAGCAAGGAACGCAGAGTTACCAGGACAAACGCCAAGGCAGACAGCACGAGAAGACCAAGCAAGGAGACCTACTCCCTCGGCAAGGACTCTTGGCGGGCCGGCCTGCGCGCCACCCGGCAAGGGCTCTTGCCAGGGCGATCCATTCAAATGCCTCCGTCGCGGCCACCCTCGAAGCCTATGGGCTCCGATGACCCCAACAAACAGTGGAGCCAAGGCCCGGGAAGCGCCCACGTGACGGCAAGCAAATCTTTGTGAAGACAAAGATCAGTGACTCTCAAGATAAGATCCAGAAGACATGGCGATCGTGAGGTTCCTTGCCGAGGACGCCCGCCAGGCCCCGGCAAGGCTCCTTGCGGAAGACACCCCGAAGCCCCGACAAACCTCTTGCTGCAGGGCACCCACGAAGGCCCCGGAAAGACCCTTGCTGGGAACAGAAGCAAGTCTGCGGCAAGCTCTTGCCGCAGCGTCGCCGCCCCAGCTCGACGGCCAACCCGCTAGCCCAGGCAGGCACCCACATGGCAATACGTGGTTCCTGTGCCAGCTAGCCAAGCACTTGCATGGAGGCATGCAGATCTTCGTGAAGACCCTACCGCAACGCCACCTCCGCTGCCTGCCTTGCTGGCACGGACGCGTGTCGTGACCAGACAGAGCAGCCACGGACGGGACGGGCTTCTTTTCCGTCCCCGATAAAGTAAATAGACACCTAAACAGCGCATTGAATGTGCCTCGTCCTGTAATGGTACGGGATAAGCTTATACACCGTACACCTTTCCACCTCCTGTGTGCCACTGTGACAGCCCCTTTAGACTATAAAAGGAGGCCCGCGGCATGCTGGAGGAGGATTTGGATCCGGGAAAGCTAGATAGGCACGATAGCTAGCTGAAGAACTCAAGAACACTCAAATATACAGCAAAGCAGGACTAGGGTATTACGCATCCTCGTGGCCCGAACCTGAGTAAACGGCTGTTGTGCTGACTCTTAGACCAACTCTTTGCACAACTCCGCGCCTGCCAACCGCAGAAGGGATTCCACTGATCCCTTAGGTGTCGTTTCGCACCGATAGTGACCCTGCGCCCCGGACTGCTGGCATGCCTACCAAAGTTTCACAGAGCTACTCGCATGCCTCCCGATAACACTACGCAGCAAGCACGCCTCTGTCAATTCACACACCTGCACGCACTCCTCCCCGTCTGCCTATGCGGCGGACTGCTCGCACGCGTCCCATCAACTCACGCCTGCTTGCACGGCGCACATGGGTCGTGTGGCAGCACGTATATTGTTAATCTATTGGGATGATTAATGTTGCCGCTTTATTTGGATGATTAATGCTGCAACTAGAACCAGGCCGACGCGGGAGTTAAGTCCTTGATATTTTTCTTGCTTCTTCATGAACCTCTTGAAGAAATCAGTTTCCGCTTTTCCCGCCCGTCGTGTGAGACGTTGTGGGGTAGCTCTTGGTCCACGACCCACAGTTCGCCCACGTCCCATGTTCATGGGGTGGAAACTACCATTTTACCCTTGTATCGCTCCTGCCGTTTCCGCCACGTACACTACATGCATTGCGTGGGGTTGCTGGAGGAGGCGCAGGGTGCGGAAAAGGGCGCCATGGTAGAAAGCGATGCACTGTGGATTGGCGCAGAGTGGCAGTATTGATCCTACATGGCATCAGCAACGAGGAAAGCTTGATTGGTGCAGTGAGGTATTTGCCTCGTGGTGAGGAGCCAACCCTCAGCCATGTTTGCCTTTAAATAGGGGAGTCGGTGAGGAGCTAACTCGCACACATCTTCTTCTCTGTATTCTTAGACTTGAAGTGTTTCTCCTCTCCATGGAGAGGGGTAGAAGGCATGGTGGCTTTCCAGCAACAGCGACCTCAGCGACCCCTCCCTCCTCCAGCCGATGTTGTAGAAGAGGGATCCAGCGCTCGTAGTGCTGGCACATGATGAGGGCGAGGTCGCCGCGGCACCCGAGGCCAGGGAGGACGAGGCGGTGGTCCCATCGTCCCTTTTGCGATGGCTCTAGCCCCGCAAGAAGGCCATGTCCGGGACCAACCGCTGGTGTTCGTCGTTAAGCTGCACGGGCTGACGCGCGGTCGTCTCCGTCTCCCAAACCCTTTTGCAAGGGTGATGGAGGTAGAACAGCCACCGGCTTTGAGGTTGTGCATGAGGGGTTGTTGCCATGGCAGTATGCTGGCTGATAACGAGTACCCTGCATCTCATATCATGCTGCTCCACCGTGGTTGGGAAACCTTCACCGATGCTCACAGTTTGTCAGTGGGGCACATCCTCCATTTTAAGTTAATGGACGCCACCCTACTCTTTGTCAAGGTCTTCGGACATTTGGGTGCTCGCTTAGGGTGTTTCATGGAGAGCTCAACTGACGACAAAAGTTCCTCCTCGAGATGCAGTGACGAGGAGGACGACGACTGCGAGTCTCCGGGCGTGAAGCACGAACACAGCAGCATGGACTCAAGATGAGCGTCAGTCGTACCGTTACCATCAGCTAGGCACCGACAGCACCATCATCTGCACCTGGGTCTTCTCCCCCAGCAAAGTGATTAACTGGGGATTTGGGTGTGGATGTCTCTGCCTTCTCCAGCAGTATTCCAGGTGGGCCGCGACATGCCTTTTCCATGGAATCCGACTTCGTCTTCCCCGCCAGTGCCCATGCTGCTCCTGTCCTGGCGGTGGCGACCATGGCATTGTCTTGACGCTCCCTCCATCCATCACATTGGTACGCGCCCTCCCAATCTTGTCGGACTACATCCCGGCAGGTCCCGACAGGGTCAGGCAGGGCTCCTGCCAAGGCCCTCCTTTTTCCTTCTTTGTCTCCCCACGTAGCTCCTAGGAGGAAATGGACAAGAAAGGAATACCGGACATGTATCTTTTTAAAATCTAAAATATGTAGGCACTTGGCAACTTTTAGTTCAATCTATGTAATCTCTCTTTTCCATATTTGTACTTTGAAAGGTGTGCACTTGCTTATTAATGAAAAAGACAAGTTTGCCAGGTATTCATGCATGCTGCATATCAATGCAGAAGAGAAAACACTTCTACACTTTCCAGTAAACAAGCTTCTTCCGGCAATCTGTCTTGTCGGGTCGCTTCAACGTTGCCAGGAGACTTAGTCTGGCGGGCTTATGGGTCAGGAAAGGGACTGCGCCCCCTGCCATCTCTTCTCTTCCAAATGGCACCGCGACCACCCTGACTAGACCGAACATCAAGCCAAAATGTGGGAGCACAAAGGTTTTCAAGGTGGCGAGGTTTTCACTATATGCAAGTTCTCCTTACAAAAGTACTCTATGGATATCTTAGAGAGAACTTATCTGGTTGGTTGCCATGGGTCGATATGCAGGCTTGTCCCCACGCCTCCTTTCCTGGATCTGAATTCGCGGCAATGGGCCATGTAGGTAGTACAGAAAGGAAACATAGCAACATATGACCTCATCTATATGATCATGGCATGCTTATGCAATGCTATGCATACATGCAATATTTAGGTTCCCACATCGCTTCGTTTATTTATTTGTTGCTCAGGGTCTGTGCTTGGCTTTGTACAAAGGGTTACGTGCAACATTGGCAAGGCTTTGTACAAAAGGGTGGCTGCCGGGCAGGGCCCAGTATCCGCGCCTTACGGGTAGAACTTGCAAAGATGCTCAAAATTCCATGAGTTTTGCACCTTGATGCCATCTTAGGTCTCCAGACGGACCACGCCAGGTCTGGTGACTCGTACTACCCGGTAAGGGCATTTCCACTTTGTTGTCAACTTGTTTGAACCCTTGGCGGACTGAACGCGCGTAATGACAAGGTTGCCTTCCTCAAGGCTCCGGGAGTGAACCTTGTGGCTATGATAGCGGTACAAGGCTTGCTGGTAGCGTGTAGCACGCACAGCTGCCCGGAGACGATCCTCCTCGAGGAGCACGGCATCGTCATGCCGGTGCTGCTCCTGCTCTACTTCATCGTAGGCAAGTACTCTACCTGAGCCGTATATGAGTTCCATCAGGATCACGGCTTTTGCCCTATATACTAGGGCGATTTCGTGTCGTACGGAGGGACTAAGGAACCACCAGCAGCTCCTCGATCCAGCACCTGCCGCACTTTTCTAGCTTGTCGAAAGTTCTTGTCTTGAGCCCACGTAGCACTTCAACATTCATCCTCTGAGCTTGTCTGTTGCTCTATAGATGGGCCACAGAGGCAAAGGAGACCTTCCTTTTGAGGTTTTGCATGTAGTGCATGAAGGGGCGGCTTGTGAATTTGGTGTCGTTGTTAGTGATTACCATGGCTGGTAATCCAAAACGGCACACGAATCCCTTCAAGAACTTGATAGCTGATTGTGATGTGAACTTCCTCACTTGCTCCACTTCCAGCCACTTTGTAAACTTGTCTCCGGTGACGTACAAGAATTCAAAGCCCCCGACAGGGCGGGGGAAGGGCCCAAGATATCGAGCCCCCAGACCGAAAAGGGCCAGGACAAATGGGGTCGTCCAGAGGGCTTGAGTTGTCTTATGGATGTTCTTGGAGTGGTATTGGTAGGCTTCACATTTGGTGACTAGCTCGATCGCCTCTTGGAGGGTCGTGGTACAGCAGAAACCTTGCCGAAAAGCTTTTCCAACCAAGGTTCTTGATCCAGTATGGGAGCGGCATGCACCGCTGTGTATCTCCGTCAGCATCCCCGGTCCATCTTCCCGGCAAATGCACTTCAATTTCACCCCATTAGGTATCTTTCTGTATAGTGTGTCATTGACAAACTAATACATACTACCTGCCGGGCTACACTTTCAGCTTCTTCTTGCTCTTTGGGAAGTTCTCCTATTTGGAGGTAGTGCACAATGTGTTGTGCCCATGATGGAGCTTGTGGCTCAACAACTAGGACTGGTGTCGGGACCCCGATCCTAAGTCACGCCGGTCTAGCATGTAACACACAATATCACTTTGCGGCCTCACGAATGGTATCCCCACGGGTGCCACCTTACCTGGCCTGGGACCGTTTGCGCATTTTGGCTCACTTATATGATAGTGTCGCTAGCATCCATATGACAGAGAACCCGGGCCAACATGACTGGTTATAATCCCAAGGTGGCACTTACTTACAGGGATAGGCATGCATGACCCAGCAACGAACGTGTCGGTCATCAACGTATGAACCCGAGTTGTAGCAAGCTACATGGACTTAAAGGAACAACGCGTGACATTTTCCAGAGGGACAGACACAGGAACGAAGAAGGACACATGCGGCCAGCCTAAGTGTTCCGGAGCAGTAGCAAGTTACCAAGGCTCAGTGCAAGCACTAGGAGACATTTCCCCATAAGAGAGGCTACCAAGAGGAAACAACTAGGTTGTCGGATCCCACACATAACAAGCATTTCAATAACATACACACAATATGCTCGATATGTGCAAATACAACATGGCATCAAAACAAGACTCTAAGAAACAAAGTATTTATTCATTAGGCTCCGAGGAGCCAGATATTACAAACATGGGTCTCATGACCCAACATTCAGAGCATACAAGCAACAAGCGGAAGCACAACATGTGTGAGTACAGACATCTAAAAATGAAAAAAGCTGAAGAGCCTGACTATCTACAACACTCGTCCAAGATCGTAGCTGAGGTAACAATCTACTTGTCGAAGTCCAAGCGGAACTACTAGTGAGACAGAAGTCTCATCTGCAAAACATAAATTAAGCAAACATGAGTACAAAGGTACTCAGCAAGACTTACATGAGATCCTATCTTACATGCATTTGTATCAAGAAGGCAAGTGGGGTTTGGTTGCAGCAAGCCAGCTTTGACTAAGTAGCTAATCCTGTTCTACGACTGCTGGTAACTCTTTAGAGGTGGCGCACACGAGTCCACTAAGCACCACACAATACACCACTATGAATTCATCCCCGTCACCCTACGAGAAGGACGTCCATAGCACTCACACTTGTCTTGAGTATTTTAGAGTATCCACTTCAAGTTGTCTATGTACCACGTAAGCATCCAAGAAGTCCATAACCATGGACTCGGCTATTCGAATAGATCATGAAAAAACCTGCAGGGGTGTACTTCTTCACACACGCTCTCGCCACTTACCGCCATGTACACGTCGTGTATCTCCACAACCTTCAAGCGGAAGCCTGGCGAGTGTGTCAGCCATGACCTGACTAACCACACAAGACTATAGTCCAGGTTTATCGCCTATTCGGGTTCCATCTGCAAGGGTGTCAGGCCGAGGTTTCCATCACGGCCCCAAACGATGTGTACAGGGTTCCCGAGCCCACCATCCGGGTGCCACTCGATACACCGGGCCACATGTGCCTAGTCTGTCCCAAGCCCACCCTGCCGGGTGCCACTTGGTAGAGAAATAATCCAATGTGTGATAGTAGCTAGTCATTGGACAACATACACCGAACTCAGTGCTTAAGAACGGTTCCAGTGAGACAACCCACCATGTACTCCTACATGGCCTCTCACCGCTACCTTTACCAAATTGTGTTCACACATTTAATGCTCAGCGTCAGAACATATCACTGCACTCAAATTCATTCCCAATGAATCATACCTGACACACTCTAAGCAATAGCAAGCAAGGCATGGTAAGAACACAACATGGCTTCAATCAACTCCTACACATGCTAGTGGGTTTCAACTATTTACTATGGCAATGACAGCTCATGCAGAGGAATGGGTTCAACTACCGCAGCATAAAGTAGCAGTTGAATAGTTGTTGTCCTAATGCAATAACAGAGAGCAGGAGTGAGAGAGTGGGATTGTACCAGAATGAACAAAGGGGTTATGCTTGCCCGATAAATCAACAGGGGGGGCACTGCTCCTCGGACAGGTTCTCTGGAACGGTCTCCGGAGCAGGACCTATCGAGAAGGACGGTGCCAACAATCGAACACAAGCATATGCAACAATATGATGCATGAATATGGCATGAAGATATGATGTTGTTTGAGCTAATGCAACTACCTTTTATTTGGTTGAAGTCCATTTGAACCAAGGGTTCAAATGCAACTCCAAATTAAACATTTATAAAAGCCATTTATGTGTTTTCATATATTCAGTAGGTATAACTTCATTTGTCATGCATGAAAATGGTACAGATGGATAGATTGAATTGTTCTAACAATTTTTCATATATAAATTATTTCAATCTGAGCTACGGTTGAATTTCTGTGATTTTTTGAAGTTTAAACAGATTTCTGAAATAAATAAATCATTTAAGATTTATTTAAATCCAGAAATGGATTACTGCGTCAGCATGGCCAAGCATAACGTTAGTAGGTCAACCAGGCTGACCCATTCCTCTGGTCAGTGAATCTACTAATTAACTGAGTTTAATTAGTGCTAAACTAATCCTAACCAAAATGTTAGCAGGGCTGGGCCCACATGTCAGTGGCTATACTAATTAACTAAATTACTTAATTAAAACTAAACGGGTCAACTAATCTCGGGATCCCGATCCTAAGTCACACCGGTCTAGCATGTAACACACCATATCACTTTGGGGCCTCACGCACGGTATCCCCACGGGTGCCACCTTACCTGGCCCGGGACCGTTTGCGCATTTTGGCTCACGTATATGATAGTGTCGCTAGCATCCATATGATAGAGAACCCGGGCTGACATGACGAGTTATAAACCAAAAGTGGCACTAATTTACAGAGCCAGGCATACATGACCCAGCAACGAACATGTCAGCCATCAACGTATGAACCCATGTCGTAGCAAGCTACAAGGACTTAAAGGAACAACGCGTGACATTTCCCCTAAGGGACAGACATAGGAACAAAGAAGGACACATGCCGGTCAGCCTAAGTGTTCTGGAGCAGTAGCAAGCTACCAAGGCTCAGTGGAAGCACTAGGAGACATTTCACTGTAAGATAGGCTACAAAGGGTAAACAACTAGGTGTCGGATCCCACACATACCAAGAATTTCAATAACATACACACAATATGCTCAATATGTGCAAATACAACATGGCATCACAACAAGACTCTAGGAAACAAAGTATTTATTCTATATGCTCCGAGGAGCCAGATATTACAAACATGGGTCTCATGACCCAACATTCAGAGCATACAAGCAACAAGCGGAAGCATACATGTCTGAGTACAGACATCTACAAATGAAAAAGGCTGAAGAACCTGACTATCTACAACACTCGTCCAAGATCGTAGCTGAGGTAACAAGCTACTTGTCGAAGTCCAAGCGGAACTACTAGAGAGACAGAAGTCTCATCTGCAAAACATAAATTAGGCAAACATGAGTACAAAGGTACTCAGCAAGACTTACATCAGATCCTATCATACATGCATTTGTATCAAGAAGGCAAAGTGGGGTTTAGTTGCAGCAAGCCAGCTTTGACTCAGTGGATATCCTGTACTACGATTGCTGGTAACTCTTTTGAGGTGGCGCACACGAGTCCACTAATCACCACCAAATACACCACTATGGATTCATCCCCATCTCCCTACGAGTAGGCCATCCGTAGCACTCACACTTGTCTTGAGTATTTTTAGAGTATCCACTTCAAGTTGTCTATGTACCACGTAAGCATCCAAGAAGTCCATAACCGTGGACCCGGCTATTCGAATAGATCATGATAAACCCTGCAGGGGTGTACTTCTTCACACACGCTCTCGCCACTTACCGCCATGTACACGTCGTGTATCTCGGCAACCTTCAAGCGGAAGCCTGGTGAGGATGTCGGCCACGACCTGACAAACCACACAAGACTCTAGTCTAGGTTTATCGCCTATTCGGGTTCCATCTGCAAGGGAGTCCGGCCGAGGTTTCCATCACGGCCCCAAACGATGTGTACAGGGTTCCCGAGCCCACCATCCGGGTGCCACTCGGTACACCGGGCCACGTGTGCCTAGTCTGTCCCAAGCCCACCCTGCTGGGTGCCACTTGGTAGAGAAATAACACTACCTACAAACACCAGAAACTAGTTGCGACTCCTGGACAGAGACCAAGTTGATTAATAAGTCGAGAGGGGCACTTAAGCATTCCAATGTGTGGTAGTAGCTAGTCATTGGACAACATACACAGAACTCAGTGCTTAAGGAAGGTTCCAGTGAGACAACCCACCATGTACTCCTACATGGCCTCTCACCGCTACCTTTACCAAATCGTGTTCACACACTTAACGCTCAGCATCAGAATATATCACTGCACTCCAATTCATTCCCAATGAATCAGACCTGACACACTCTAACCAATAGCAGGCATGGCATGGTAAGATCACATCATGGCTTCAATCAACTCCTACACATGCTAGTGGGTTTCAACTATTTACTGTGGCAATGATAGGTCATGCAGAGGAATGGGTTCAACTACCGCAACATAAAGTAGCAGTTGAATCGTTGTTGTCCTAATGCAATAACAGAGAGCAGGAGCGAGATTGTGGGATCGTATCGGAATGAACAAAGGGGTTTGCTTGCCTGGTATAACAACGTGGAGAGCACTGCTCCTTTGGCAGGTACTCTGGAACGGTCTCCGGAGTAGAACCTATCGAGAAGGACGGTGCCAACAATCAAACACAAGCATATGCAACAATATGATGCATGAATATGGCATGAAGATATGATGTTGTTTGAGTTAATGCAACTAGCATTTTATTTGGTTGAATCCCATTTGAACCAAGGGTTCAAATGCAACTCTAAAATAAGCATTTTTAAATGCCATTTATGTGTTTTCATATAAACAGTGGGTATAACTTCATTTGTCATGCATGAAAATGGTACAGATGGATAGATTGAATTTTTTTGATAATTTTTCATATATAAATTATTTCATTCTGAGCTACGGTCGAATTTCTGTGATTTTTTGAAGTTTAAACAATTTCTGAAATAAATAAATCATTTAAGATTTATTTAAATTCCAGAACTGGAATACTGCGTCAGCATGACCCAAGCATGACGTCAGCAGGTCAACCAGGCTGACCAGAGTCAAACCTGACAACGGGGTCCACTGGTAAATGACTCAGTTAATTAACTGAGTTAATTAACACTAAACTAATCCTAACAAAAAGTCAGCAGGGCAGGGCCCACAAGTCAGTGACTTACTAATTAACTAAACTAATTAACTAACCTAATCTGGTCAACTAACTGGAGGGGTGTGGCCCACCTGTCATTGACCCAGGGGGTCAAATCCTGGTCAACCCCCGGCTAACACGCCGGCGTTTGGCCGCCGACGGCAGCAAACGCGGCGGAGGGCATCGTGATTGGGCCCCGACATCCAAATGGATGGCCGACGCCATCGGCAGGCTGCGGAGGCTCGCCCGCATCCATCCAAACCAACGGGAGGTTGCGGGGGCGCCGGACCTGGCCGGAAGGAAGCTCGCGGCGGCGCCGGAGTTCGGGCCTCGTCGGAAACGGCACTACGGGGCACGGGGAGGCCAGAGGAGGGGTGCTACGGGCTCCTGACAGGGTGGCAAACGCGGTGACGCGCTCGGCAGTGAGCTGCAGTGGCTCTGGCCACGTCGGAGAGGAAACACGGCCGCTCAATCGCTCGGGTCCGGTGGGTAGCATGGATACGGCGTGAGAACGGCGAAACGGAGGGCGGGGTTCGAGGGAGAAGCTCACGGCGATTGCAACAAGACGAACGGCGAGCTCGGGGAGGTTCTGGAGCGGTCGGGGCGGCGATGGGGATCCACGGCGGCTGGCGGTGAAGACGAGCTCAAGGACAAGGCCTCAGGGCGTCCGGGGTCCTGTGGTTCTGCGTAGAGGTGCACACCAGCGAGGCGGAGCTCGGGGGCTCGTCGGAGAGGCGAGGGGGAGGCGGTGGCTATGGCAACGGTGGCCGGTGGAGACGTTCGGGGGTGCGAGACAGAGCGAGGGAGAGGAGGGGAAACCACGGGAGAGTGCGAGAGGGATCCAGTGCATCGCGTGGCGTCTTCCAGGCATCCAGAGCGGCGAGGGAGAGAGCAGGTAGGCAGGAGGCGTGGCGGCCATGCGCGGGAGCGGCGAGCGCGTGCCCCTGCCTCCTGTCGTCGCCAGGAGGATGAGAGCTGGCAGGTGGGCCGGCCCAGTGCCAGGCCAGCAAGTGGCCCAGGTAAGGTAAGTTTTCCTTTCCTTTTCTGTTTTCTATTTCTGTAATTATGTTTTGATTTAGTTTCTAAACTAAATTAATTATTTTATTCTGACATTTTTTTGCAGGGACCTAGGAATTAATCCAAGGCCCTCAAAATAAAAATCAGAATTTTGGACATATATAAAATATATAATAAATATATATCCAAGCAAATAACTATTGCATTAATTCCAAATGCCCAAAATAAATATTTATGAGCTCCTAATAATATTGGTTTGATTTTTATCTCTAACCAATATTTTCAGAGAGCAACATGAACATTTTCTTGGACCTTTTTGGAGCAATTTATATCTGGGTCATTTTTCAAAAATATTTCTGAGGCTTTCACATGTCCTCAATTCAATTTCATTTGAAAATTAAACATGATGCAAACATCGAGACTAGCCTAGTGCATACCAGAACTAGGGTTGTGACAACTAACTGGGGGGGACCCACCTGTCATTGACCCACAGGGTCAAAACGTCAGCGGGGTCAAACCCGACGGCGTTAAGCCGCCGTCAGCAGCAACGCGGCGGAGGGGCTCGGAATCACCGCTCCGTCGACCAAAAGAGCAGCGGAGGGCAGCTACGGGGAGCTGGAGCTCACCCGCGCCCGTTTCAGCTAGCATCAGCAGCTGAGGCGGCCGGAGCTCACCGGAAACGAGCTCGAAGCGGAGGCCAGCGTTCGGGCGTGTTCGTGTTCGGGGCTAGGAAGCACGGGGATGCCAGCCGAGGGGCTCTAAGGCCTCCTGGCGGTGTGGTGAGCGTGGTGGCGTGCTCGGGAGCGAGCGGCGGTGGCTCTGGCCATGGTGGCGACAAGGCACGGCGGCGGTTGTTCTCGGGTGCCGACGACGCGGCAGCTACGGCACTTGAAGGAAAGAACGGAGAGGGGGAAAAGAAGCAGCAGCTCACGGCGGATGCAGGAGAGCGGACGACGACGTCGGGGAGGAGCCGGTGCGGTCTGGTCGGTGAAGGGGATCTTCGGCGGCCAGCGATGAAGAAGACGGCGGTGAAAGCTCCTCAGGGCGTCCAGTGATGCGTGGCTTGACGAAGAGGACGGGGACGAAGTGGCGGAGCTCTCGGGCACGTTGGTTGGCCGTGGAGTGGTCTGTGGCCACGGCAGCGGCGAGCGGCGGCGACGGCGACGTTCGATGGTGTGAGAGAGAGAGCGAGGGAGAGGAGGGGAAGCCACGAGAGAGGTTGAGAGGGGTCCAGTGCGTCGTGGCGTCGTCCAGGGAGGCCAGGGCGACGAGGGAGAGGGCAGGCAGGCTCACAGCTTGCCACGGCGACGCGCGCGCGTCGACACGCCTTTGCCTACTGGCAGAGGTTGAAGACAACCGCTTCGCCTGGTGTGCTGGGCCGCCAGGTGGAGGTGCTGGGCTGCACAGTCTTGGGCTGCCAGGTAAGTGGCCCAGGTAAGTTCTTTCCTTTTTCTTTTCTGTTTTCTATTTCTGTAATTTTGTTTCGATTTAGTTTCTAAACTAAATCAATTATTTTCTTCTGACCCTTTTTTGTAGGGACCTAAGGAATTAATCCAAAGCCCCTCACAATAAAAATCAGAATTTTGGACATATATAAAATATATAATAAATATATATCCAAGGAAAATAATTATTGCATTAATTCCCAATGCCAGAAATAAATATTTATGAGCTCCAGAAAATATTTGTTTAAAATTTTACCACTGACCAATATTTTCAGATAGTAACATGAACATTTTCTTGGACCCTTTTGGAGCAATTTTTATTTGGGTCATTTTTCAAAAGGGTTTCTGAGGGTTTCACAAGTCCCCAATTCAAATTCATTTGAAAACTAAACATGATGCAAACACCAAGCTAGCCTAGTGCATACCAGAACTAGGGTTGTGACAACTCGCCCCCACTCGAAAGAATCTCATCCCGAGATTCAGGAGTGGGCGGAAAGAAGGTGGGGTACTCTAGTCGGAGACGATCTTCTCGCTCCCAGGTAGCTTCTCTCTCGGAATGATGAGACCATTGAACCTTGAGAAACTTGATGTTATGTCGTCCAGTGACACGCTCTACATGATCCAAAATACGAACAGGGTTCTCTTGATATGTGAGGTTATCTTGGAGATCAAGCGTTCCGTGGTCCACTCCGCGGATGGGATCGGAGAAGCAACGCCTGAGTTGAGAGACGTGGAAGACATCATGTACTCGAGAAAGATGTGTGGGTAGTTCCAACTGGTAGGTCACCTCTCCTCGTTTAGCGAGAATGCAAAAAGGACCAGTGTAACGAGGAGCCAACTTGCCCTTGATACCGAAACGATGGGTACCCTTCAAAGGGGTAACCCGAAGATAAGCTTTGTCGCCAACTTCATAAGCCACTTCCTTATGATGACGATCATACTGGCTCTTTTGACGAGACTGGGCTATTTTCAAATTCTCACGAATGATGCAAACTTGCTCTTCTGCTTCCTGGATCATATCCGGTCCAAAGAATTGTCTTTCACCGGTTTCTGACCAGTTCAAAGGTGTTAGACATCTTCGAACATAGAGTATCTCAAAAGGAGCTTTCTTGAGACTGGATTGATAGCTATTGTTATAAGCAAACTCGGCGAAAGGAAGACATTTCTCCCAATCCATACCGAATGAGATAACGCAAGCTCTAAGCATGTCTTCGAGAATTTGGTTGACCCGTTCCACCTGACCACTTGACTGAGGGTGGAAAGCGGTACTGAAGGAAAGATGGGTGCCCATGGCAGTCTGGAAACTCTCCCAGAAATGAGAAGTGAAAAGACTACCACGGTCTGAATTGATCTCTAGTGGTCACCATGAAGTGACACTATTCGAGAAATATATAAGTCAGCGAGCTGACTAGCAGTGATACTCTCTCGAACAGGTAGGAAGTGAGCCACTTTGGAGAGACGATCAATGACTAGGAAGATAGCATTATTCCCTCTCTTGGTCCTGGGAAAGCCGGTGATGAAGTCTATACCAACTTTATCCCATTTCCACTCAGGAATAGCTAAAGGCTGAAGGGTGCCAGCAGGTCTTTGATGTTCTGCCTTAACGCGACGACAAACGTCACATTTGGCAATGAACTCAGCAATTTCTCTCTTCATCCTAGTCCACCAGAACCTCTGGCGTAGGTCCCGATACATCTTAGTACTACCGGGATGAATCGTGAGAGGAGATTCATGAGCCTCCTTAAGGATCAGTTGTCGCAGATGTTGATTCTTGGGAACCACCAAGCGATTCCCAAAGAACACAACACCTCGATCATCCATAGAGAAACAACCACCAACTCCCTTCTTAATGTTTCTCTTGATGCAGGTGACACCCCTATCAAACTTCTGGTCAGCAATGATCTGATCCTCAAGGTTGGGTTTCGTCACCAATGTTGAAAGGAACCCGTGAGGAGAAATGTGAAGGTTAAGCTTACATAATTCCTCATGGAGAAGTGGTTGGCCCTGCTGCAACATGAGATTGTTGCAATAGGACTTACGACTTAAAGCATCAGCCATGACATTGGCCTTCCCTGCGGTGTAAGTAATCCCTAAGTCGTAATCTGAGATCAACTCCAACCAACGTCTTTGCCTAAGGTTCAAATATGGCTGGGTGAAGATATACTTGAGACTCTAGTGATCGGTGTAGATCTCGCAACGATTACCAAGAAGGTAATGTCGCCTTGTCTTAAGTGCATAGACTACAGCTGCAAGCTCTAGATCGTGTGTAGGATAATTTTCCTCATGTGGATGCAACTGTCGAGATGCATAGGCAATCACATGACGATCTTGCATAAGAATGCATCCTAGTCCCTGTCGTGAGGCATCACAATAGATAACAAAGTCCTTAGTGAAATCTGGTGGCACAAGTATGGGAGCAGAAGTCAGGCCTCTTTTCAGTTCTTGAAAACTGTGCTCACACTGTGGGGACCACTCAAACTTTTTATCTTTCTTGAGAAGTTCCGTGAGAGGTTTGGCCACTTTAGAGAAGTTTTCAACAAAGCGGTGACAATAGCTGGCTAGACCAAGGAAACTCCTAACTTGTTTAACTCTTTCAGGTGGAGTCCAATCAAGGGTGGTTTGAACTCTCTCGTAGTTGACAGCGATGCCCTTACCAGAGATTACGTGGCCGAGATAGGTCACAACTGGCAACCAAAACTCGCACTTGGAAAACTTGGCATAAAGGCGGTGCTCTCTGAGTTTTTCCAACACAACTCTAAGATGTTCGGCATGCTCTTCCTCGTTCTTCGAGTAGATCAGAATATCATCGAGGTAAACCACGACGAACTTATCTAAGTACTCCATGAAGATCGAGTTCATCAAGCGGGACAATGTGGCTGGAGCATTGGTTAGACCAAAAGACATGACGGTGTACTCGTACTGACCATAATGAGTGACAAAAGCCGTCTTAGCAATGTCTCCGTTTCTGATCTTGATTTGATGGTAGCCTAACCTGAAATCCATCTTGGAGAAGACTGAGGATCCAGCGAGCTGATCATACAGGTTGTTGATCCTGGGGAGCGGATACTTGTTCTTTATCGTGACCAAATTAACGGGACGATAATCTACAACCATCCGTTCCGTGCCATCCTTCTTCTTGACAAAGAGGACGTGACAAGCCCAAGGAGAAGAACTTGGACGGATGAAACCCTTTCGCAAGGACTCATCAAGTTGTTCCGTAAGCTCAGCTAGTTCTAGGGGTGCCATCTTGTAAGGTCTCCTAGAAATTGGAACAATTCCTGGGATAAGATCTATGACAAACTCTACATCCCAGTCGGGTGGAACACCTGGTAATTCCTCTGGAAAGACATCCGGAAAGTCACAGACTACCGGGATATCTTCAAGGTCTGGGAGGGGGCTAGCATTAAAAGAATAGAGTTGACGCTTTGCAACTCTAGTGGAGACAGTGACTATCTTCACAGATGGATGTGTAAGCTGAATAGACCTAGTGTAACAATCTATCTTGGCATGATGAGCTGTCATCCCCAAGATGATGTTAATATCCAAAGACTTGAGGGCTATAAGTGAGGCAAGGAATACAAGTCTGTCAACAAGGATTCCATTACCATGGCTTATTCTGGTAGTTTGCCATCTAGACCCTGGGGTTTGGATTTCAAGCGGAGTTGGCATATTACAAAATGACATGTCGTGCAAACGGGCATAGCCTTCAAAGATGAAGGAGTGAGATGCTCCGGTATCGAACAGAACCGAAGCTGGATGGCAATTGACAAGGAGTGTACCAAGAACGACATTTGGATCATCATGAGCGTCTTTAGCTGAGACGTGATGCACACGTCCATGTTTAGTGGGAGCTGGATTGGCACTGATCGTCTTGCGTGGTGTCTTACCACGAAGAACGTACTTCTCGGGCTGGGGTGGACACTACTAGGAAAAGGCCTACTAATGGCGCACCTATTTTGGCCATTAATGGTGCATTAGTGGTGCGCCATTAGTGCCACGCCACTAGTATATTTTACTAATGGCGCACCTGTGGTGCGCCATTAGTATCTGGTATACTATTGGCGCACCACAGATGCGCCATTAGTATATACCACGGTGCGCCATTAATATTCCTCCCAGGGGGCCATATATACCCAGGTGCTTTGGCATACTAATGGTGCACTCTTTCCTGATGCGCCATTAGTAACTTTGGCATACTAATGGCGCACTGTTGATTGATGCACCATTAGTATCCTTTGGCATACTAATGGCGCACTGTGATGTGATGCGCCATTAGTATGAATATTAGGTTTCTTTACTTATTTTTTAATTTTCTGTATTTTGGACAAGTTACAAAATGTATTATTGGACAGAATATAGACAGCACCAGCACACAACAACAACAGATTCATCGAATACGATAGAAGATTAGTCTCTGAATACAATTCATCATATTAGTCTCCGAATACAATTTATCATATTAGTCTCCGAATTCAAAAGACCGAACAAAGATAGAACATTATATTACAAGTCTCGAGACTGAGAGTAGCGAGTTTGTCTTCACATTACAAGTCGATATCGATCATCTAAACTACCATCACATAGAAGAGAGCTGCGGTCATCACGATGAGCATCATCACGATGAAACTCGTCTTCATCCGGTTCCTCCAACGCTCCCTCCCCTCTCCCGCTAGATAGCGGGCGTATCTAGATTCCGCCTCGGCCCTAGTGGTGTACCCTTTGTAACTGTTACCGCTGAATCGGTGAACCTGTCTCCGACACTCCTCCCAGTCGTCGTAGACTCCGGGAACCTTACCCTTGTACATGACATACGACGGCATCGCTATGCACTAGCCAAACGAAATGTTAGTACCAATTCACATACAATACATAAGCAATATATAAGTATGCAACAGAACGATCGGAAGAGAAAAGCAAGTCATTAATAGCATCAGTTACATCTAAGTTGAACGACTGTCGAAACCAAAGAGACATACTACAAGTTCATTAAAGTTTAATTACAACATGAGCCAATCGATGTTTCAGAACTAAACACAACATCACTACTTTCGACTCGACTCATGGGACCGGAGCGTGGATGAAGCCACCGTCTATCGTGGGAGTCATGAAATCGTGGGCGTTGTCAGCCTGCATTTGTAGCATTGTGTCGATGTCACTGTTGGATGGTTGATTTCTGAGGTAGAACAACCCCGAGGTACGAAGGACATCTTGATGGATGATTTCTGCAAACTCCGACTGGATGCGAAAGAATTCTTGTCTGATGTCAGCGTCCTGGATTGCCGACACGCTCGCGGCCCAATCTTTGAGTTTACTCGGTAGCAGAAGTTGATGATGGTCCCGTACGATCGCCCGCATGTGATGGATGGCGTAGTAGGCACCCTTCTGACCGCCAGGCGGCTGCTTGACGCAGCAGAACATCGTATTGTGGGAGAACACATGCTTGCCGTACTTACAAATAGGCCTGGTGAAGGTGCCTCCAGATTTGGCGTAGCCGGGAAGAACATCATCAAGAACATTCTTGACATTTGTCTAGTCTACCTTCGACTGACGGTCCGAGTCGAAATACGAGGCCATGGAATATTTGGGGCTTAGGAGGATGAGTGTGCAATGTGTGTCACTGCACAAAACACGGAATGTTAAAAAAAACGATCGAAATCTAAGAATTCATATGTTACGGGGCGGTTGACGGGAGGAGTTACTCGGGAAAGTAAGGCACGAGGAAGTTATCCTTATCTCGGTTTGCTAGAATGACGCCTTCGAGGTAAGAACTCGCGACTTGCCGGTCCCCAGCGCTGCCCAAGATCTTGGCACGCATGTAGAAGGGGTCGACTATCACGATGTCCGGGGTCTTGTCACGAATGATCCGCATCTCCATACTCAGCGAAAATAGCCAAACGAAGGTGTAGTGCAGCGGATGAAGCTTCAACATAGCATAGATGTCATCAAACCGCAGAACGATCGTACCCCCGATGGAGTTATCCACAAAGCCCTTGCCCTCTGGCACCTTGGCCGCGAAAACCGGGTATGCCACATCCTTATCTCTGAGACGCCGCTTCTCCAAAGAAAGAACACTGTCATGCAGACTCCGCATAGCACCGGTTGCAGCATCGAGCATATTTCTCGGTAGCATCGGCCTACCCGCCACATGCACCCTCCTCATTACATCCTCAGGTGAAGGTGGCCCGTCCTGAGCACGGATCGTACTCGGTGCCGGCTGGCTCGCACCCTTGTTAGTCTTTCTTTTCCGTGCCTTCTTCTTCTCCTGTAATGGGACCGAGTTCCGCTCACAGACCACCTTCTTGAGTGTGTTGGGGATGATAATATTTCGCACCTCGCCTATCTGAGGCTCGGTGAAGTCGGCAGCTGGAGGCGTCTCCTGAGAACTGAACAGCAAACGACGCCTGTTGCATCTTGGTTTCTCCATGGTACCAACTAGATCGCGCATGTCTTTTGTAGGGTTGGGTTCTTGAGAAGGAGGCCCCATGAAGTCGCCACCGTACCCATGATCGGCAAAATACATATCGACGTTGGAAAATGTATCGTCGTCGTTGTCGTCGTCGTCGTTCGGATCCTGTGCCATATGCATGTTTGGATCCAGTGGCATAGGGATGTCCGGCACCGTTGCGGCGGTCTTGCCATGGGGCCGACTTGGCGCCGGCACGACTGGCGGTGTTGTCTTTGGGGTGGTGTCCCCCGCCCCCAAACGAATCTGGCTCTTCGGCCAAAGCAGGGGCCAGCTCAGGCAGGCGCTGAGGGTCATCACGTCATCTTCGTCGGCCCCGATGGGTCGAATCGGAGGTAACAACTCGTCGCAGCATGGCAGCACCCGAACCAATTGAACCCTAAACAAGTTGGGTGGCATCCTAGTACCGTGAACACGGGGTTGCCCGGTTGAACGATTTTGCCCTTGGCGACATCGACCAACTCGTTGTTCACAAAGTGCAGGAGTGTGCACGGAACATTGGCGGCGCCCTGCGAAAACATGTAGGGCGTCAGGGATGCCCAGTCAAAGGCAAGGAGATGAAGTCCTTGGCCGAGAGAGGCTTAATTAGTTACCGTGATGATGGCGTCGAGCTCGGCTAATGTCGAGGCACCACCAACAGCGGGCGTGCAGTTGACGGAGGGGCCGCTTGCTGCAGAGGTGCCGGCCGGCGTACACCCGGGTGCATTAAGCTCCCGTGCCGGTGTCGGAGACACCAATGCCGCCTCCGCCGGAGACACCAATGGCCCCGCCATCGCGTTCCTCGAGTTGCTGGCCGTGAAGCTGGGAATCAGGGGCGGCCCCTGTTGGCCGCCCGCAATCCACGCCTGCAACCCCTCGATCAAGGTAGGCACAATGGCGGTGATCGTTGATCCCAGTTGTTGTTGAACTTGCTCTTGGACAATCTCCGGAATCCGCGCCACTTGTGCCTTGAGTTCTTGAACCTCGCGCGACTGGCTTTCCGAGCTGGTCTTTTTCTCCTTACGCCCACCAGTGCTATAGTATGACGACCATTTTGTGGACAAGCCTTTGCCGGCCACACGACCAGCTGACGATGGCTTACTGAGCTTATCCTTTTTCTTCATTACATTCAACGCCCTATTTAGAGTGGTGTCCCAAGGGTTGCTCTTAGTCGACCCCGCACTACTGCTTTCAGTCGCCTGCGGAAGGAATGTGAACCATTTAGAAATTTGGCTTCATTAATTAGAATGCAACCATATCGAGCTAATTACGCGGGGGTGTATTCCTTACCAGAACAAGCTCAAGCGCCCTGGTCTTCGGATCCATGGTAAGCTCCTTTGTTTTCGGGTCCTTCTTGTACTGGGCCCTGACAAAGTTCCTGGTCTGCTTGTCACCGTATTTATCGAAGAGGGCGGTAGGCCTTGCTCGGCATGGTCCGCCTCCTCCTTGTCCATATAGGCTCCGCCACTCTGTAACCGTCGGGACTGAGTGTGTGTTCCCCTAAGTTCAGCTCCCACATTTCTTTCCCCCACTGACTTGATTCGGAGGTTGCGGTGCTCGAGCACTTGATCTTGAAGTCGTTGTAGTCATCTTCGGTGATCGAATGATTTTTCTCCTTGATCTTCTCATAACTCTCACCTTTCTAGATCATTCTCTTCACATTGCTTCTCTAAGTAGACAGGGCCGTGCTCATCCTCGTGAGGGCAGTATTGTTCACTTTATTCCCTTTGAGGCTTGTGTTTTCAAATTCAGCGGGGAACATGTATCGTTCGTGCAGCTTCGTGAAGAGGAGGTTGCGCAAATTCCCTCAGTCAGGATGCCTCAGGTTCTCGGTGTTGATCGAGACGGTGCCCCGGAGAATGCACCCGAGCTGAAGCGAGTACCCCTTGACTATTCGTTTGGGCGCCGTTGGATTCCCATTGGAGTCCACTTCAGTAAATTCCTCCTTGACGGTGGGGAGCACGGTCGGGCGCCGGTCCTTCCGTTGCCTCTTCGGTTGGCTGCCATCTGTGCGTGCGCCGCCAACATCAGTGGTGGCATCCTCGGTGGCACCATCAGTGGTGTCATCCCCGACGACACCATCAGTGGGGTCATCCTAGGCGGCACCATCAGTGGTAGTGTCAGGATCGGTGGGGAAGGCGGCGTCCTCATACAAGTGAGGTTGTTCCTCCATCTCCTGGGACAGCTCCCAGAATGCCTTCCCGCGCGAATCCCCGGCCTCATCGTTGTTGGCCATGTTTCTCTCTAAATAGGAAAAAAGTTTGGTCAAAAAGTTGGTTATTGTCAAGGAACAAGATCATGGTCTCATCATTTAGGGTT
This sequence comes from Secale cereale, assembly GCA_902687465.1. Classification (NCBI taxonomy): domain Eukaryota; kingdom Viridiplantae; phylum Streptophyta; class Magnoliopsida; order Poales; family Poaceae; genus Secale; species Secale cereale. The sequence continues at coordinate 838,104,519 of LR738710.1, forward strand.
TGTCGACACCGAGGCATCCTAAAAGCTAAGCTTTTAACATTGAGGGTTTTTCGACGCCGAGGCACCCTAAAAGCCTATGCTTTCATCATTTAGGTTTTTATCGACACCGAGGCACCCTAAAAGCCAAGGTTTTATAATTTATGGTTTGTCGGCACCGAGGCATCCTAAAAGCTAAGCTGGGAAGGAGAATTCTAAGTTGGGCCTAATCACTTAGCTCTATTGCCGTCTATGGTTTAATGCAGCAAGAATAAAGGGGCAGTTGATCCTACTTAATTAACTACTAAGATACCTTGGCCCATGCATTAGTCACAACTACCCCATATGTCCTATTTTTAGCAAAGTCATGCTAAAATTCACGGAAAATTTCAGCATGACCTTTGCTGAAAATAGGACATATGGAGTACCCGAATTTGCCGGAACGGAAGTTAATCGACATTCCAGCAAACTCAAGGGCCTCTCGGGGTACCTGCAAAATCATTATCCCTATGTAATGAAGTCGCCAATGGGTCATTTCAGAAGATCACAAGTAGCATCATCACAAGTACAACATCATCACAAGTACAGCAGCAACAGCAGTAAATACAGGCATAACAGCAGCAGCAACAATTAAGAAAAAGTTGCAGAAGCTTGTAAAACAATACTTTGAAGTTCAAATCCAAATATTTACAACAAGGAATCAAATACATGACCACCATTATTATCATTGTGCTAGTGTGACAGACAAGTAGTACTAGTGTACATGAAAAAAATACTAAAACCTAAAACCCCAACAGAACATCAAGCACACCAACCGGCTAAACGAACTAAAGATCTCACTGGACGAGGAATATTATGCCCACCAACCGGCTAAAAGAGAACAAAACCCAACTTGCATAGCAACTTGTCAAGAACAGACCCAAGTGGAGCTTATCTAGTTATCTCCACTTCTTTAGCTAATTGGTCTCTGTTTGAGAGGGAGAGAATGGTCACGAGTAGGTTGATTACCAAGAAAGCACCTGACACGACTGGCTGAAAATACAGACTTGGGATGACAGCGAATAAACGTAACCAACCCTAACTGCAAATTAACTAGAGTAGAAGCTGGTAAACAGGAGAACAAGAGCATTAGGTAAGGCTCCACCAATCTTCAAGCATCTTTTATTTAGGATCAAATTAAGCTCCACAGAGATGTATAAATACAATATATATGAGACTATAAACCGTAAACCATGCCTAAGACTGAGACCAGATTCAGAAATGAACAGTAACACAGAAGACAGAAATTGTGCAAGATACTCTTGTCAAGTGTAACTTATGCCAGGTCTGAATTGCCATATACGCAACAGTAATTAAAATGAGTCAAATGGAACTGGCTGCTAGCTGAGAGTAAGAGCACACCAACCAGATCAGACTTAGCCTAGTCTGAGAAATACTAACTAGGACTAGCCCCTTGTAAGCCTATTTTGAATTAATGAAAGATTAAAATTAGCAGGTGCAATGCAACTGTATCATATACATTGGGCTAAATGTGGTCTCAGCATTCAGAGATCATCTTCTAGAAGCAATGCATACAGCTTAGTTCGTCAGATAACTTAACTCGGGAAAATGCTGGGACAAAGCAATACTAGTGGCACATTTGCAAGACTTGCGGTAGCTGACCTAACCTAGTGTACGAAAGCATTCTAGCGAAGATATCCATGGAAGATCATGTCTTAGGTGTTTGACTGACGGCGACCAACTGAATGGAACCGAGCAAACCACAAATTCAGACAAGTAGAAAATACAGGTCTAGAGATTGAAAATCCCCTAACCAGAGTCTAAACCTAAAATTTTGCCTTTGTCCAACCCTAACTGCTAACTGAATATTTATTTTGTAATCAACTAGGCCTTGCAAATACAGGTCTTGCAACTAACTAATTGAAAATCCCCTAACCAGAGTCTAAACCATGACTTTTTTCAAATGTCTAAACCTAAAATTTTGTAATCAACTAGGCAATTCAGAGGTCAGTGTTTGTCCAACCCTAACTGCTAACTGAACATGCACTGGAAAAATCATGAAGCAAGTACTTATCATGAAATAATCATCTTTGTATTCTCATAATATCAAATCTACAGCAAGTACTCGGCCAATACAAAAATCAGGAAAAAAGAGAGGAACAAACAGAGGATGCGAGAGGAAGGAGGGAGGAGTGGTGGCTACCTGCCTATGGATTGGTTGCCGGCATAGCTCCGGGCGGCGGCGTTGCTGCTCGACGAAGGCGGCGAGGCCGCGGCAGAGGCGAGGGGCTCGTCCGGGGGGGGTGGGGAGGCGTCGGTGGCGAGGCCGCGGCAGCGCTAGGGCACGACGAGGGCGTCGGGGGCGCGGGCATCGGGGGAGGACGTCGAGGGCGCGGGCGCTGGCAGAGGGGGGACGGC
>LR738710.1:838108686-838199736 GCA_902687465.1 Secale cereale
AGCTCCGGGCGGCGGCGTTGCTGCTCGACGAAGGCGGCGAGGCCGCGGCAGAGGCGAGGGGCTCGTCCGGGGGGGGTGGGGAGGCGTCGGTGGCGAGGCCGCGGCAGCGCTAGGGCACGACGAGGGCGTCGGGGGCGCGGGCATCGGGGGAGGACGTCGAGGGCGCGGGCGCTGGCAGAGGGGGGACGGCAAGGGAGGCGGTGCTCGGCTTGGGAAGGTGGCGCGGGGGCGGCGAGGGAGGCGGCGCTTGGCTCGGCGGGGGCGGCGGCATCGGGGCGCTGGAGGGAGGGAGAGGGAAGGGGATTGATCTTGCGAGGGAGAGAGGGAGGGTGCGGTGGGGGACGAAGTATGGATGGGGGAGATTACTAATGACGCACCTCCCCCTAGTGCGCCATAAGTACGGAGATTCTAATGGCGCACCTCCCCCTGGTGCGCCATTAGTAATGTGTTTTAGTTACTAGCCCGACTGGTCAGGTTATATCCCACCTAACCCAATCCCCATCAGAACACACCCACTAGCCCGACTAGTCAGCACGTAGCACACCCACCAGGAGGTCCTGGGTTCGATTCCCAGGCTCCCCAATTTTTTCTTTATGCATTTAAAATGTTGTTTGACACTTATTTGTGTTTAAATATGTTCAAACTTGTTTAAATCATAACAGTAATATTTTTTTATAAAATAATAATATTTTTTTTAAAATATCATCAAATTTGTTATTTGAAAATATTTTTGAATATGAAAAAATATCATCAAATTTATTATTTTGAATATATCATGAGTTCATGGGTCGGCGGCGGTGGCCGGTGGAGCGGGGGAGGGTGCGGTGGGTCGTCGGCGGCGGTTGAGTAGGGGAGGGTGCGGGGGGTCGGCGGCAGCGGCTGGTGGAGCGGGGGGTGCTTGGCGGTGAGGTGGGATAGCGATCGAGATGGAGGGGGATCGAGATCGAGTGTCCATGAAATTTAAAAACATTCAAGAGTTCAAAAAGTGCCCATGAAATACAATTGAGAAATGAAGGCTGTGATTTAAATACAATCAATCTTAGCTAGCTATCTGTTCATAATCTTCTTGCCTTTCTTTTTCGCAAATGGAGTTCTTCTGTGGAACGGACGTCCTTTAGATAGGGTGGTCCAGCTTCTTCTTATGGTGTATGCTGCTACTTCATCATCGTCGTCATGTTCGATCCTCGGGTCGCCGTACTTGTCGAAGTCTTGCTCATTGGCTACTCCATCCATTCCGATGATCTTCCTTTTGCCTCTCCTCACGAAAACACGATTGGGCTTTGACGAGTCGGTAATGAAGAAGCATTGGTCAACTTGGGAAGCCAGTACCCATGGCTCATTTTTCGCGGTGACGTTTGGGCCCGCGGTCCTGGATTTGGCTTCGGGTATAACCATGGTGATGAAATACCGGTCTTCTTTTAGGAAGCTCATGGCCCATCTGACACGGAACATCGGGACCTTGTCTCTAGCGTAGCTCAGCTTCTAGATCTCCTCGATCCTTCCGTAGTATCTGTCCTTGTCGTTACCGGTGTAGGATTCCATCGTTACCCCGGAGTTCTGATAACCATCGCTCTTCATGTCCTTGGCCTCGGTGTAGAATTTGTAGCCGTTGATATCGTACGCCTCATAGGTCATCGGGTTGTGCTCGCCGTCCTGTGACAAGGCGAATATGAGTTGTTCTTCCGCGGAAGAATCCTCATGTAAAGGGTACGACAGAAGCTTCTGCTTGAACCAACGCGTGAAACATGAGTTGTGGTCTTTGATTATATCTCCGTCCGTCCTCTGTTGGCCTCGGTCATTGTACGTCTTCTCAATAAAGGTTTGGTGCTCTACAACCCAAGGATCGACCACGTCTATGTGTTGTAGCGCGACTAGGTTTGCTCTTTCAAAGTCGGCGAGTCGACCCTCGAAGTCGACATGCATTTCGCGGCGACCCTCACGGTGACCCCATCCAGCGAGCCTGCCGAGGTGCCTGTTGACGGGCGGACCAACGGGGTTCTTGATGCCTAGATAATTCATGCAGTAGGAGAAGCACTCTTCGGTCAGAAAGCCCCTGGCTATGCTTCCCTCTGGACGTGACATGTTGCGAACGTATCCTTTGATGACACCATTCATCCTTTCGAATGGCATCATGCTGTGCAGGAACGTCGGCCCGAGTTGGATGATATCGTCCACGATATGGACCAGCAGATGCACCATAATGTCGAAGAATGCGGGCGGGAAGTACATCTCAAGCTCGCATAGTATCACCACGATCTCTTCCTGTAGCCTTCTGAGTTTCCTCACGCCAACCGACTTCCGAGAGATGACGTCGAAAAAGTTGCATAGGCCAAATAGCGTTTCACGGACGTGCGCGTCCATGATCCCACAGATTGCAACTGGAAGTATCTGCGTCATCAGCACGTGACAGTCGTGAGACTTCATCCCGCTGAACTTCTGCTTTGCTGGGTCTAGGTATCTGCTTATCTTCCCCGTGTAACCGTAAGGAAGTTTTACTCCTACGAGGCAGGTGAAAAACTGCTCGATCTCCTCCTGACTTAGAGTGAAGCACGCGGGAGGGTAGTCATTTCCGGTCTTCTTGGCCTTTTTGCCCTTGCAACGACTTTCCGTGTCCTACTTCGCCTCATCATCATCATCATCATCATTAGCGTGAAGCTCCTGCCTGATGCCCATTGATTTCAAGTCTGCCCTTGCTTTCGTCCCATCTTTGGTCCTCTCTGGCATGTTGAGCAGGGTACCAAGCAGACTCTCGCACACGTTCTTCGTGATATGCATGACATCAAGGATGTGAGGCACACGGTGGATCTTCCAGTACGGCAAGTCCCAGAAAACAGACCTCGTTTTCCATACCTTCAGCAGCGGCTCTGGCGCCTTTCGCTTCTTTCCGGCTCTGGCGCCTTTTGCTTCTTTCCCGGCAGTGGGCAATCTTTCCAATTTTTCACCATCGAACAGATCCTTGCGTTTTCTCCACAGGTTATCGTCGCGAAGCCACCTTCGATGTCCCATGAACACGGTTTTCGAAGACCCGGGATCTCTATCTAGCTGGCGATACGGTGTGTCATCCATGCACCTGACGCATCCAGAAAATCCGTGGACCACCTGCCCCGCGACATATCAGTAACCGAGATAGTCGTGCACCGTCGTGAGCAGTGCGGCTCTCGTAGGGAAATATTCTTTCTGTGCGGTGTTCCACGTATTGGCTGGCATTTTCCACAGCGTGTCAAGCTCCTCTTTCAGCAGCCCCAGATACAGATTGATGTCGTTCCCTGGTTGTTTCGGTCCTTCAATTAGCATACTCATGTGAATGTACTTCCTCTTCAAGCACTACCAGGGGGGGAGGTTGTACATCCACACAAACACAGGCCAGGTGCTATGTGTGCTTCTCTGGCTGCCAAACGGATTGACTCCATTGGTGCTCGCGCACAGCACGATGTCCCTTGGATCGTTCCCAAATTCTAGGTCTTTGAAGTTCAACGCTTGCCATTGGCTCGCATCCTTAGGGTGACTCAGCATCTTGTCTTTTTATCTATCTCCGGATCATTTGCGTCATCTTCTCGCTTCTTCTCCTCCCTATCCGCGTGCTAACGCAGGAGCTTTGCTACCTTAGGGTCCGCGAAATACCGCTGCAGACGAGGAGTGATCGGAAAGTACCACACCACTTTTCGAGGAGCTTTCTTCCTCTTCTTGTATCGAGTCACGCCGCACACCGGACATATGGTAGACTCCGCGTGCTCGTCCCGATAAATGATGCAATTGTTTATGCACACATGGTATTTCACGTGCGGTAAATCCAGAGGACACACGATTTTCTTCGCCTCCTCGAAACTGGTCGTGCACTTGTTCCCCTTGGGAAAACGTTCGTGCCAGAATGACATGTTCTCGTCGAAGCATGCATCGGTCATTTTGTGTTTTACCTTCATCTCCAGAGCCATGAGCGTTACTTTCAGGCGGGTATCCTCGGGCCTGCATCCTTCACACAATGGAGTAACCGTGTCTAACTCCAGTTGATCCATCTTGGCTTTCTCTCGGGCGGCAGCTCTTGCATTATCCGTCTGCTTGAGAAGCAGCTCTTGAATATGAGGGTCCTGCACCCAGCCCATCGATGGTCCAGCGTCGTCTGCTCCGCCGGCATCATCATCTTCATGATCATGCCCGTCGTCTGCTCCGGCATATTCCTCATCATCATGTCCTGCATCTTCTACATGATGACTGTGTACAGCATCACCGTCGTGATCATCTCCTGGGGATTCTTCGTCTTCTCGCCCGCCTGAGCCGCGGTGGTTGTCTTGCTGCCCTTCCTCATTTCTTGCCCGTCCCCCATGGACGACTTCGTAGTCATCTTCATCACCTTGCCACCGATAGCCATGCATGAAACCATGCAAGAGCAGGTGGTCCCGCACCTACCCGGAATCCGGGTCCGCAATAAGGCTCTTCAGCTTGCATCTTCGACACGAACATCTTATCTCCGTCTCGTTCTTTTGAAGCATCTCGGCCCTCGCGGAGCTCAAAAACCTATTCACGATGCCTTCGGTCATCGTGCGGACCATGGTCGCCTACGGGGTAGAGCAAAACGATATTTTAGAACCAAGAAAAAATTTGGCATGACTTTCCCTAAAAATAGGACCAAAAAGAATGCTTAATGCCAAAATTCTCGCCGAAACAGAAATGAATCAACATTCCGGCAAAATATTGGCAATTTTCGCATTTCAAATACCGGTACACCTCCAAACACAAACACATATGCAACACCACAAACATATGCAACACCACGAACATACATAGATCTAGGTAGGCCATAAAAAGTGCATGTGCACATTGTTGTAGGGAGAACAACATAAATATAGCTTCCCCCCTTAATTACCTATGAAAAGAAGGTAATTTAACCACTTAATTCGAATGAATCTATGGTGGAAATGAGGTGACAAAGAGGACGCACCCGAGACAAGCTTTGAAAGAGGAGGTGGAGAGAATGAAGTGGGGAGAAAGTGAGTGGGTAGGAGTGGCAGTCCAAAATATCTTGTTGGTGCCCACTTACTAATGGCGCACCACCTCAAAATGCGCCATTAGTAACACAGGTTACTAATGGCGCACCAGCAGGTGGTGCGCCATTAGTAGTTTTGCAAAATAAACATACTAATGGCGCACTGTGCCAAAGTGCGCCATTACTAGTTTAAAATAGTAATGGCGCACTGTGGAACAATGCGCCATTAGTAGTTTTGTAAAAAAAAAGAATAAACAATATAATAAAAAACAACAGTAGTGGCGCACTCTGTGACTGGTGCGCCATTACTAGTTACAACTAGTAATGGCGCACTGTGTCTGGATGCGCCATTACTAGTTACAACTAGTAATGGCGCACTGTGTCTGGATGCGCCATTAATATGTTTGGAAAAGAAAAAAAAATTGATAATAATGGCGCACCCTGAGCCAGGTGCGCCATTAGTGTATTCAACTCTAATGGCGTAACAGAAGGTGGTGCGCCATTAGTATATACTAAGGGCGCACCGCATGTCTGGTGCGCCATTAGTGTCAATATCATATATAGCCCTTTTTCTAGTAGTGGGAGTAAGACTGGCCTGAGAGTAGTCATTTGCATAGTGTCCTGTCTTTCTGCATGTAATGCAAGTCCCTGAGGTAGGTCATGGACCTGCATTGACAAGCGGTTTACCAATAGGCATGGGTGGAGCATAAAACTGAGCTGGATGAGGCACCTCATAAGATGGCCTCGGTGAATATCTGGGTAGAAGAGCGGAGTTTGGAACCCAAATCTGGCGCCTGTGGGAACTAGTGCCGGAGCAAGATCCCAAATCACGGTTGTGCTTACGAGACTCCTCGTAAGTGAGCTGAGCGGTCTCTGCATTGATGGCCTTGTTCACTAGATCCTGGAATGTATTGCAAGGATGCAAGTGAAGATCACGACGCAGCTGTGGGTTGAGACTCTTTCTGGAACCTAGCCTGCTTCTTGGCGTCCGTGGACACTTCTTCTGTAGCATAGCGGGCAAGGTTCTCAAACTCTCTACTGTAAGCATCAACATGCATCTTAGCCTGGGTAAGACTACAAAACTCTTCTCTCTTGTGATCGATGAGGGCTTGAGGAATGTGATGCTCGCGAAAAGCCTTAGTGAAATCTCTCCAGGCAGGAATCTGGCCAGCTTGAATCATGGCCTCATAGTTCTGCCACCAAAGACTAGCAGGACCTTCCAGGTGATATGTGGCATAGATGACCTTATCACCTTCAGCTACGTTCACAAAACGCAGCTTGTGAGTGATACTACGGAGCCAGTCATCTGCATCGAGCGGCTCAATGGGATGATGGAAGGTGGGTGGTTTCAGACGAATGAAGTCATGGATGGTCGCTGACTCTTTGCATTGATGTGTGGTATTCTCCTCAATACATGCCAACAAGCGGTTAGACTCACACTTGTTTCTCTCCATCTCTAACATTAACTCTGCCAACGAAGGCTGATCGGGAGGATCCTCCTCGTCCCTACCACCTCCGTGGTTCTGTCTACGAGCAGCAATGCTTCGCTTAACTGAAGACATCCTGAGAAGCGAAACCGAGGACGGAAACATCATCAATTATAGGATGCATAAGGTAGAACAAGAAATTAGTATCTCTCGATCTACTAGGACAAAACTGGCAGCATAATGGCAGTAAAACGCTCAGAATGAGATATCCTGCTAACAAAGGGGTAGTACAACAACTCAACATCATCACTCAAGGTTCTGTGATAGTACTAAACAATCTACACCGGAAGAACTTGAAAATAGGAGTATGACTCTCTTCAAACAATCCAATGGGACTACGGAATAGTAACACGTGATCCTGATAGACGGAAGAGAAGCCTAGTTCCTTAACCCCGTAGGAAAGGTAAGATGACTCAGATCAGAGGACATAAGGTATAAGGAGTAAAAAGAGCCTTACGTTCCCTTCCACAATCAATTCCCTTATATAACTAAAGAATTTCTAGACTCAACTTCGACCAGTTTGGCTTGGTAATCCTAGAGGCAGTCAGGCTCTAATACCAAAGCTGTCGGGACCTCAATCCTAAGTCACACTGGTCCTGCATGTAACACACCATATCACTTTGCGGCCTCACGCACGGTATCCCCATGGGTGCCTCCTTACCTGGACCGGGATCGTTTGCGCATTGTGGCTCACGTATATGATAGTGTCGCTAGCATCCATATGACAGAGAACCCGGGCCGACATGACTAGTTATCATCCCAAGGTGTCACTAACTTACATGGACAGGCATACATGACCCAGCAACGAATGTGTCGGTCATCAACGTATGAACCCAAGTCGTAGCAAGCTACATGGACTTAAAGGAACAACGCGTGACATTTCCCCTAAGCGACAGACACAGGAACAACGCGTGACATTTCCCAGAGGGACAGACATAGGAACGAAGAAGGACACATACCGGCCAGCGTAAGTGTTCCGGAGCAGTAGCAAGCTACCAAGCCTCAGTGGAAGCACTAGGAGACATTTCCCCATAAGAGAGGCTACCAAGAGGAAACAACTAGGTTGTCGGATCCCACACATACCAAGCATTTCAATAACATACACACAATATGCTCGATATGTGCAAATACAACATGGCATCACAACAAGACTCTAAGAAACAAAGTATTTATTCATTAGGCTCCGAGGAGCCAGATATTACAAACATGGGTCTCATCACCCAACATTCAGAGCATACAAGCAACAAGCGGAAGCACAACATGTCTGAGTACAGACATCTACAAATGAAAAAGGCTGAAGAGCCTGCCTATCTACAACACTCGTCCAAGATCGTAGCTGAGGTAACAAGCTACTTGTCGAAGTCCAAGCGGAACTACTAGTGAGACAGAAGTCTCATCTGCAAAACATAAATTAAGCAAACATGAGTACAAAGGTACTCAGCAAGACTTACATCAGATCCTATCTTACATGCATTTGTATCAAGAAGGCAAGTGGGGTTTGGTTGCAGCAAGCCAGCTTTGACTCAGTGGCTATCCTGTTATACGACTGGTGGTAATTCTTTTGAGGTGGCGCACACGAGTCCACCAAGCACCACACAATACACCACTATGGATTCATCCCCGTCTCCCTACGAGAAGGCCGTCCATAGCACTCACACTTGTCTTGAGTATTTTATAGTATCCACTTCAAGTTGTCTATGTACTACGTAAGCATCCAAGAAGTCCATAACCGTGGACTCGGCTATTCGATTAGATCATGAAAAACCCTACAGGGGTATACTTCCTCAAACACGCTCTCGCCACTTACCGCCATGTACACGTCGTGTATCTCGGCAACCTTCAAGCGGAAGTCTGGCGAGGGTGTCGGCCACGACCTGACTAACCACACAAGACTCTAGTACAGGTTTATCGGATATTCGGGTTCCATCCGCGAGGGAGTCCGGCCGAGGTTTCCATCACGGCCCCAAACGATGTGTACAGGGTTCCCGAGCCCACCATCCGGGTGCCACTCAGTACACCGGGCCACGTGTGCCTAGTCTGTCCCAAGCCCACCCTGTCGGGTGCCACTTGGTAGAGAAATAACACTACCTACAAACACCAGAAACTAGTTACGACTCCTGGACAGAGACCAAGTTGATTAATAAGTCGAGAGGGGCACTTAAGCATTCCAATGTGTGGTAGTAGCTAGTCATTGGACAACATACACAGAACTCAGTGCTTAAGGACGGTTCAAGTGAAACAACCCACCATGTACTCCTACATGGCCTCTCACCGCTACCTTTACCAAATCGTGTTCACACACTTAACGCTCAGCATCAGAACATATCACTGCACTCCAGTTCATTCCCAATGAATCAGACCTGACATACTCTATGCAATAGCAAGCAAGGCATGGTAAGAACACAACATGGCTTCAATCAACTCCTACACATGCTGGTGGGTTTCAACTATTTATTGTGGCAATGACAAGTCATGCAGAGGAATGGGTTCAACTACCGCAACATAAAGTACTAGTTGAATCGTTGTTGTCCTAATGCAATAACAGAGAGCAAGAGCGAGAGAGTGGGATTGTATCAAAATGAACAAAGGGGTTATGCTTGCCTGATAAATCAATAGGGGGGCACTGCTCCTCGGACAGGTACTCTGGAACGGTCTCCGGAGCCGAACCTATCGAGAAGGACGGTGCCAACAATCAAACACAAGCATATGCAACAATATGATTCATGAATATGGCATGAAGATATGATGTTGTTTGAGCTAATGCAACTAGCTTTTATTTGGTTGAAGTCCATTTCAACCAAGGGTTCAAATGCAACTCCAAGTTAAACATTTATAAATGCCATTTATGTGTTTTCATATATTCAGTAGGTATAACTTCATTTGTCATGCATGAAAATGGTACAGATGGATAGATTGAATTTTTCTGATAATTTTTCATATATAAATTATTTCAATCTGAGCTATGGTTTAATTTCTGTGATTTTTTGAAGTTTAAAACAATTTCTGAAATAAATAAATCAGTTAAGATTTATTTAAATCCCAGAAATGGATTACTGCGTTAGCATGACCAAGCATGACGTCAGCAGGTCAACCAGGCTGACCAGAGTCAAACCTGACAGTGGGGTCCGTTGGTCAGTGATTCTACTAATTAACTGAGTTTAATTAGTGCTAAACTAATCCTAACCAAAATGTCAGCAGGTCTGGGCCCACATGTCAGTGGCTATACTAATTAACTAAATTACTTAATTAAAACTAAACGGGTCAACTAACTGGGGGAGACCCACATGTCATTGACCCACAGGGTCAAAACGTCAGTGGGGTCAAACCCGCCGGCGTTAAGCCGCCGGCAGCAGCAACGCGGCGGTGGGGCTCGGAATCGCCGCTCCGTCGACCAAAAGAGCGGCGGAGGGCAGCTACGGGGAGCTGGAGCTCACCCGCGCCCGTTTCAGCAAGCAGCAGTAGCTGAGGCGACCGGAGCTCGCCGGAAACGGGCTCGAAGCGGCGGCCGGCGTTCGGGCATGTTCGTGTTCGGGGCTAGGAAGCACGGGGAGGCCAGCCGAGGGGCTCTACGGCCTCCTGGCGGTGTGGTGAGCATGGTGGCATGCTCGGGAGCGAGCTGCGGTGGCTCTGGCCACGGCGGCGACAAGGCACGGTGGCGGCGGTCTCGGGTACCGACGACGTGGCAGCTACGGCACGCGAAGGAAAGAACGAAGAGGGCGAAAAGAAGCAGCAGCTCAAGGCGGATGCAGGGGAGCGGACGACGACGTCGGGGAGGAGCCGGAGCGGTCGGGTGGCGAAGGGGATCTCCGGCGGCCGGCGATGAAGAAGATGGCGGTGACAGCTCCTCAGGGCGTCCGGCGACGCGTGGCTTGACGAAGAGGACGGGGACGAAGTGGCGGAGCTCTCGGGCACGTTGGCTGGCCGTGGAGTGGTCTGTGGCCACGGCAGTGGCGAGCGGCGGTGACGGCGACGTTCGGTGGTGCGAGAGAGAGAGAGCGAGGGAGAGGAGGGGAAGCCACGGGAGAGGTTGAGAGGGGTCCAGTACGTCGTGGCGTCGTCCAGGGAGGCCAGGCCGATGAGGGAGAGGGCAGGCAGGCACGAAGCTTGCCACGGCAACACGCGCGCGTAGACACGCCTCTGCCTGCTGGCAGAGGTTGAAGACAACCGCTTCGCCTGGTGGGCTGGGCCGCCTGGTGGAGGTGCTGGGCTGCCAGGTAAGTGGCCCAGGTATGTTCTTTCCTTTTTCTTTTCTGTTTTCTATTTCTGTAATTTTGTTTTGATTTAGTTTCTAAACTAAATCAATTATTTTCTTCTGACCCTTTTTTGCAGGGACCTAAGGAATTATTCCAAAGCCCCTCACAATAAAAATCAGAATTTTGGACTTATATAAAATATATAATAAATATATATCCAAGGCAAATAATTATTGCATTAATTCCAAATGCCCAAAATAAATATTTATGAGCTCCTGAAAATATTGGTTTGAAATTTTACCACTGACCAATATTTTCAGAGAGTAACATGAATATTTTCTTGGACCCTTTTGGAGCAATTTTTATTTGGGTCATTTTTCAAAAGGGTTTCTGAGGGTTTCACAAGTCCCGAATTCAAATTCATTTCAAAACTAAACATGATGCAAACACCAAGCTAGCCTAGTGCATACCAGAACTAGGGTTGTGACAACTGGCGACATCTCTTCATTCGCGGGAGCGCTTTCCTCAACTGCAAGAGCCTGGGGCTCCGCGCGAGGATGCTTCTCACCGACTGAACTAGAGTTATTCCTGGCAAGTTCTCTACCGATGGCTTCGAGAAGCTCTGTCGGGAGGCACTTGCCAAAGTCGAATTTCCTCCTTTTTTATCCATCACTCAGGGGGATACCGATGGTTGGGTCAAATGGAGGAAAAAAGTCCTTGGTTCCTCTTGCGCGGCACACTTTGCTAGATGGTGAACAATGTTGTTTTCGGCACATGGCACGTGCTCTGTTTGCAATCCATCAAAGCGCTCCTCTTGTTTCCTCACTTCTTCCACGTATGCCTCCATTAGTGGGCTCTGGTAATCCTTGTTAACTTGCCTCACCACCAGCTGTGAATCTCCACGGTTGATCAGCTACTTGATTCCCAACTCCACTACGATCCTGATCCATGCAAGGAGCCCTTCGTACTCAGCAGTATTGTTGGTGGCTTCTTCCTAGGGGAAATGCATCTGAACCACGTACTTGAGGTGTTATCCAGTTGGTGCGACGAGGAGCACGCCAACTCCGGCGCCGTGCAGCGAGAAGGCACCATCAAAGGACATGACCCATGCTTGATGCGCTTCCTAGCCGGGGATAACCGGCTCCGTGACTTCTTCATCTAGGGTGTGCGTCCATTCTGCAATGAACTCCGCCAACGCTCTGCTCTGGATGGTCGAGGTGCTTTCATATCTTAGACCAAAACTTGTTATCTCTAGTGCCTATTCAACTTTTCTGCCAGTGGCTTCGGGGTTCCTCAGTATGCACTGGAGTGGAAACCGAGTGACAACTATGATCTCATGGGGTTGGAAGTAGTGGCGCAATTTCCTCGAGGTCATGACGAGGCCAAAGATCAACTTTTGGACTCCAGAGTGTCTTGATCTAGCCCCCCTACAACTGGGAGCTAACAAAGTAAACGGGACCTTGCACCATTTTCTTCTTTGCCGGGGTCTTGGAATCGTCCTTGCCAACTTGCTCTTCTTACCCCTGATCTGTGCTTGGGCTGTCGCGGCTAGCTCAGTTTTGTCTCTCGAGGGGACAGTGGCTGCAGCTGCTTCTTCATCTGTTTCCCGCTACGCCACCAGTGCTGCACTAACCACTTGGTTCGCCGTCTCTAGATACAGCAGCACCGGCTCTTGTGGTTTAGGAGCAACTAAGATGGGAGCGGCTGAAAGGTACGTTTTAAAGTCTTGCAACGCTACTTCTGCTTCTAGTGTCCACTTCACTGGTACTGCCTTCTTCAAAAAATATAAGAATGGTAAGGATAGCTCAACGCACTTGGAAATGAACCTACTCAACGCGACAACGCATCCCGTCAGGCGCCTCACATCCTTGACAGTCATGGGCGCTTGAATCTGTTCAATTGCCCTGATCTTGACGGGGATTGTCCTTTATTCCACGGTGAGATACATAGAAGCCAAGTAGCTTGCCGGAGGGGACGCCAAACACACACTTCTAAGGGTTTAGTTTCATGGTGAGCTTGCGCAAGTTCACAAAGGTCTCTTCTAAATATTGAAAGAGTGTTGATATGTTCTTGGTCTTGACCATGATATCATCCATGTAAGATTCCACATTCCTGTGCAACTGAGGTCCAAAGCCAATCTGAACTGCTCTTGCAAAGGTGGATCCAGCGCTCTTCAACCCGAAGGGCATCCATACAAAGCAGTGAGTACCGCAGGGGGTTATGAATGCACTCTTCTCTTCGTCTTCCTTGGACATGAATATTTGGTGGTATCTGGAGTATGCATCCAGAAAGGAAAGAAATTCACACCCTGAGGTGGAGTCCACAATCTGGTCGATGCGCGGCAAGGGAAATGGGTCCTCCGGGCATGCTTTATTTAGATCCGTGAAGTCTATGCAAAGCCTCCATTTCACGTCTGCCTTACGCACCACCACTGGGTTTACCAGCCACGTTGGATGCAACAGCCCCCTAACCAAACCTTTTGTTTCAAGTCTCTTGATCTCCTTAGCAATGAACTATTTGCCGCTCCAAATCTTGCTTTCTGACCTTTTGCTTGACGGGCCGGGCATGAGGGCAGATAGCAAGGTGGTGCCTGATTACCTCCGTGGGAACACCGGGGATGTGAGATGGTTACCAAGCAAACACATCGACATTCGCCCACAGGAAGGCAACGAGCGCGCTTTCCTATTTGTCATCAAGGGTGGCACTGATGGTGAACGAGCCATAAGCGCCATCCTGCCTACCGGGACCCTCTTCACAACAGGTGAGGCAACCTAGGATCTCTTACCAGTGGAGCTCTTCGGCAAGTCGTCGACAGGGGCGACACACTCCCAGGAGGCGCGCTTCCCGGACTCCTTGCCGGTATCCCCACTAGCCTTCTTCCCTTTCTCGGCTTTCTGGACGGGGGTTGTGGCCTTGACAGCCTCGACGGCCACCGTGTCTCGGTACATCTTGTCCACGCATACCACTGCATCTTTCTTGTCTCATGGGATGCAAATGACGCACATCGGCCCTAGCATCTTAAGAACGTTTTAAGCATAATGGGATGCTGGCATGAACTTCGCCATAGCTGGACGGCCAAGGATCCCATTGTAAGGCAGAGGTAGATCGACTACATCGAAAGAAATCCTCTCATTCCGATAGTTCAATTCTCCTCCAAATGTCAATTGTAGCGTAACCTTCCCCTTGTGCCGGCTCCTGCCGGGGCTGATCCCTTGGAACCTGTCAGTAACCTTGAGCTATTCTTCGGGAATCTGCAGCTCGCAGACTACTTTGGGAGAGATCAGATTCAACCTAGCCCTGTCGTCAACTAGCATCTTTGTGACTTTGAGTTTGCGTATTGTTGGTGAAACCAACAACGGCAGACAGCCAACCGCATATGTGCAATTAGGGTGGTCCTCTTCATCAAAGATGATAGGCGTGAGTGACCACTTGAGTGATTTACGTGAATCTGCAGCTGGCTCCATGGCATTGACCTCCCGCGCCCACTGCTTGAGTTTGTGGCAAGAGGTGTGCATGGATGCACCCCCGTCAACGCACATGGCCTCAGGTTCCTTATGGAACTCTCGCTCGCTGGTTTCCTCCTCATCCCTTTCATCACTGCCCTCATCCCCTTCTTTCTCTTCTCGCCCTATAGCTGGCTCCTCTTTCTGTTGTGGGACCATACCGCGATGGCCTCCTCTACCACCATGGTCGTTCCCGGTAGCGCCTTCTTGGCTTTTCTCCTTGTCGCGCTTCTTGTATTCAGCCCTCTGCTTCTTGACGAGTTGCTCGACTTGATGACACTCTTGTAGATTTTGACCATTAGTGCGATGGATCTTGCATTATGTCTCGTAAAACTTCTCAGCCTTTTCCGATGTCGTAGCATCCAGGAAATCAGTGCACGTAGCAACTTCCTTTCCTGGAGCTTTGGTTTCGGTTTTCTTGCCGATACTAGGGCCGTTGGAGCCCTCGGCGGCTAAAACTGACTTCTCCTTGCGCTTTTTGTTGCGCTTCCGACCCTTTTTCTTCGAGCCAGTAGCCTCTTTTTCATCGTCCGAATCGACATCGACGCCATCCTCTTCTCCTGGAAGTCGCCTTCCCTCTTTAGCCCGAGCGCATTTGTTTGCCAATGTGTATAGTTCATTGATAGTCTTGAGCAGCTGGATGTTCATTTTAGAACGTATCTTCCTGTTGCGCATGTTCGACTGAAACGTGGCAATCACAACTACCGAGTGGATATCTGGGATATTGCGGTGCACTCGGCTGAATCTCTGCATGTACTTCCGCAAACTGTCCCCTTACTTCAGAGCAAGAACTTGAAAATCGCTGGGTCGACCAGGCTCCTGATGGCCACCCGTAAAGGCACCATCAAACTCGTTACACAAGTCCGCCCATGAGGAAATGGAGTTCTCCGGTAAGTGCATCAGCCACGACCTCACGTTTGTCTTGGGGGCCAAAGGGCAGTAGTTGGCGAACACTTTCTCATCTCTTCCCCCGAAAGCTTGGACAGCAATCATGTAGATGCTCAAAAACTCTGTCGGGTTCAGTTTCCCATCATATTTCTCAGTCAGCTCTTACTTGAACACGCGGGTGGACGGCCAACGGACTTGCCGCAACTCACAAGTGAAGGCATGCCATCCTACCTCGAAAGGCAGGTACCCGTCATCATTGCGCGCGGGTTCGTTGACATCTGGGCCGTTGCGCATGTCGGACTGATGGTGGGCGTCCCAACGCCGTTCTATGGTGATGCATGTGTCGTCCCATCGTCGGTCTTCCAGAACTTGTCGCTGATCTTGGTGGGCTTGCAGAATAGACGAGGCCAGGATGCTTCATCAACTTCACGGCCATGTTGTTCTTGTCGCTACCCCCGGGCCTGCTGCCGCGGAGGGGAATGTACCATTGGTGCAGCTTCTCCAATGCGAGCAGGTCCTTGAATCGTAGTTGCAGCTCCTGTATGCCTAGATGGCCTCGCTCGCTGGAATCTTTCAACCTTGGCGAAGCCGATTAGGCTTTGGATGGTTCCCTTCCACTCATCCATCTGACTGGCCGCCGGGGAAACTTCAGTAGAATTTGGGCCCACACCATGGCTTACATAGACATGCTTGGTATGGCTGTCGACGAGGTCCACAACGTTGCTTGACCCCTAGCGGTGCTAGGAGGAACGTCGTCGCACTCCTGTCGCCTCGAGCTGGTTGCCACGTTCGGCGTAGCTGGGGGGTGGCAGCCTCGTTTGCCATCCTGCCTTGTTCGCCTATCTCTGGGACAAGTGCATGCCAGCAGCCGCACTAGCTGTGGGTGCTGCGTGAGGGGCATGGCTTGCGCCGGAATGGGCGTTGTCGCTGCGGCTGCGCCCGTTGGCGCGGCGTGGATGTGGAGATGGTAGGTTCTCCCCATCCGCGGCCTCCGGGCCGTCAGGTTGTTGCTGACGTAGTCCT
The DNA here is from genome assembly GCA_902687465.1 of Secale cereale. Classification (NCBI taxonomy): domain Eukaryota; kingdom Viridiplantae; phylum Streptophyta; class Magnoliopsida; order Poales; family Poaceae; genus Secale; species Secale cereale. The sequence continues at coordinate 838,124,762 of LR738710.1, forward strand.
CCCCCGGCGTCTTCTGCTCTAGGCTCAACCATAGGGGGCCCAACGATGGCGCCGCCCGTGCCGGTTGTGTCCCCTCCGGCTCCCGCCCCCTCTGTCTCCGCTGCAGCGTCTACGGTGTCAGCAGCCGCGTGCGAGGGGGGCTTCGAGGTCGAAGGGTGAGCTGCCGCGCCGAGCTTCTTCTTGGCCGCACGGGGCGATAGCGAAAAATGTCGCGCTGCATGCAACTTTGGGTTCGCACAAACACCTCCCCCCTACCGGGCGCGCCAAAGATGTCGTGGGGAAACATGATCACCTATGGGGCCTGCCGGCCCCTTTGTGGTTCGGTGGGGGAAGGGTCATGTTGCACAAAGAGATGAAGCCGCAGAGCGGCGCGACAGTGGTGACACAGCTGGTTTTACCCAGGTTCGGGCCGCTGTGAGGCGTAAAACCCTACTCCTTCTTTGGTGGGATTGATGGAGGAACCCTGGAAAAACGCTGCGCTCGTGCTCGGCAAGGTGCCTAGGGGGGAGAGCAGCTACGAGCATACTGCTACTTCTCGAGCTTGCGTTGTATTCTCTCGAAGAGGAAAGGGTGATGCAGCACAGTAGTGTAAGTATTTCCCTCAGTTTTTGAGAACCAAGGTATCATTCTAGTAGGAGATCACGCACGAGTCCCTCGCACCTGCACAAACAAATAAAAACTTTGCAGCCAACAAGATAAGGGGTTGTCAATCCCTTTACGGTCACTTACGAAAGTAAGATCTGATAGAGACGATAGTTTGATATTTTTGGTATTTTTGGATATAAGAACAGAAAGTAAAAGCGGAAAAGTAAAGTAGATTGTAGATTTATATGTTGAGAATAGACCCGGGGGCCATAGTGTTCTGTAGTGGCTTCTCTCATGATAGCGATATTCTACGGCGGGTAAACAAATTACTGTCGAGCAATTGGTAGAAAAGGGAATAATTATGAGACTATCTAGGCATGATCATTATATATAGGCATCACGTCCGAGACAAGTAGACCGAAACGATTATGCATCTACTACTATTACTCCACACATCGACCGCTATCCATCATGCATCTAGTGTATTAAGTTCATAAGAACAGAGTACTGCCTTAAGCAAGATGACATGATGTAGAGGGATGAACTCAAACATAGTGATATAAACCCCATCTTTTTATCCTCGGTGGCAATGATACAATACGTGCCTTGCTGCCCCTACTGTCACTGGGAAAGGACACCGCAAGATTGAACCCAAAGCCAAGCACTTCTCCCATTGCAAGAACTATAGATCTAGTATGCCAAACCAAGCCAATAATTCGAAGAGACTTGCAAGGATATTATAATGACACATAAAGAGTTCTGAAAAGAACCAAATATTTCTCATAGATAATCTTGATCATAAACCCACAATTCATCGGATCACGACAAACACACCGCAAAAAGAGATTACATCGAATAGATCTCCTCGAAGACCGAGGAGAACTTTGTATTGAGATCCAAAGAGAGAGAATAAGCCATCTAGATACTAGCTATGGACCCAAAGGTCTGTGGTAAACTACTCACAACTCATGGTGAGGCGATGATGATGATGTAGAAGCCCTCCGTGGTAGATCCCCCCTCCGGCGGAGCTCCGGAACAGGCCCGAAGATGGGATCTCACGGGAACAGAAGGTTGCGGCGGTGGAACTAGGGTTTTCTCTGTTGTTCTGATAATTTCGGGGTACGTATGTATATATAGGAGGAAGGATGGCACCGGGGGCCAGACAGGGTGCCCACGAGGCAGGTGGGTGCGCCCTATAGGGGGGGGGGCGCCCCCCACCCTCGTCGACGCCACGTCAGCCCTACTTCCTGGTTCTCAAGTCTCCTATGCGTATTTTGCTCCAAAAATATCTCTCCCGAAGGTTTCATTCCGTTTTGACTCCATTTGATATTCCTTTTATGTAAAACCCTAAAACAGGTAAAAACAACAATCTCGACTAGGCCTTTGGGTTAGTAGGTTAGTCCCAAAAATAATATAAAAGTGTATAACAAAGCGCATTAAACATCCAAAACATCATAAATAATAGGATGGAACATTAAAAAAGTATAGATATGTTGGAGACGTATCAAGCATCCCCAAGCTTAATTCCTGCTCGTCCTCGAGTAGGTAAATGATAAAAATAGAATTTCTTATGTGGAATGCTAACCAACATAGTTTATCAATGTAATTCTCTTAATTGTGGCATGAATATTCAGATCTGAAAGATTCAAGACAAAAGTCTATATTGACATAAGAAATAATAATACTTCAAGCATACTAACAAAGCAATCATGTCTTCTCAAAATACTATGGCTAAAGAAAGTTATCCCTACAAAATCATATAGTCTGGCTATGCTCCCTCTTCATCACACAAAATATTCATATCATGCACAACCCCGATTTCAGCCAAGCACTTGTTTTCATACTCTATTCTTTCAAACCATTCAACTTTCACGCAATACATGAGCGTGAGCCATGGACATAGCACTATGGGTGGAATAGAGAGGTGGTTGTGGAGAAGACAAACAGGAGGGAGATAGTCTCACATCAACTAGGTGTATCAATGGGCTATGGAGATGCCCATCAATAGATATCAATGTGAGTGAGTAGGGATTACCATGCGGCGGATGCACTAGAGCTAAATATGTATGAAAACTCGACAAAAGAAACTAGTGGGTGTGCATCCAACTTGCTTGCTCATGAAGACCTAGGGCATTTGAGGAAGCCCATCATTGGAATATACAAGCCAAGTTCTATAATGAAAATTCCCACTAGTATATGAAAGTGACTAAGCATGAGACTCTCTATCATGAAGAACATGGTGCTACTTTGAATCACAAGTGTGGAAAAAGATAGTAGCAATTGTCCCTTTTTTCTTTTTTTTGGGCCTTTCTTTTTTTCTTTGGCCTTTCTTTTCTTTTATTTTCTTTTCTTGGAGGGGCTTTCTTGATTTAGCCTTTCCTCACATGGGACAATGCTCTAATAATGATGACACTAGTAGAAAAAGGGTCAAACGTGAAGCACATTAGTGCCGGTTTGAATTTGAGCCGGCACTAATGTGTACATTAGTGCCGGTTCCAACGGCTAGTCGGGCCGCTCTCATTAGTATCGGTTCGTGGCGAACCTTTAGCACCGGTTCGTGCCACGAACCGGTACTAATGAGAGTGGTGGCAGGATGTTGTCAGTCTGGGGCCCCTCCAGCACCTTTAGTACCGGTTCTTGGCACGAACCGGTGCTAAAGGTGGTCGTACATAAACCCTTCGTCGCTCTGTTCTTCCCCTTTCCCCTCTCCTCTCTATTCTTCCCCTCTTCCTCTCGAGCTCATCACACATTTTGCCCAATATTTTTCAAGATTTGAAGGCCCCCATCCATTCAAATGATCACAAAGGTTAGCAACTTTGTCCTTTCATCTCTCATTGCTAGATTAGTTCTTGCAATGCTTTATATAGTGATTAATTTGTGAGTTTAGTAATTTCGGAGGAAATATATGTGCTAGTATTTGATTTATATGCAATTTGAGGTCCAAAATAACACTTAGTTTGAATATGTAGGTGTGGTTTACTTAGTGCCTTCTAAATCTCCGTCGTAACCACCGTTGATCGCCCGCACCGTCCCGTCGCCGGCACCACCTTGTGGTGAGCCTCTTGTTCATGAAATTTTATATAAAAATGTTTCTGTGATTCGGATATATAGTTACTCGTATAATTATCTTACCCATACGTTGTTTGTTATACATAGTGCCATGGTTTTGATATCCGTCCCCGTCGGCCCTCGTCTTTGTTATGATTCGGATGTGGTATATATATTCTCTTTTAAAACTAGTTGCATTTCGTGTTTATGACAAATTATGCCCATCAAGTTGACATAGATATTTTTTCTAGGAGGTATGTGAACCGGAAATTCCAACCGACCCTATTGTCGAGAGGTTAAATTTAGTTGAAAGATAAAACGAGTACTTGAAAGAAAAATTGAAAAGAATTGACGGGGAGAAGATGGAATTGGAGTTGCATGTTGCCGATGTCGTCGATGATCGCAAGATCAAGATGGAGAAAATGCGCTTGAAGATTAGAAAGATTAGAAAATATGCCACCGATAGTGAGGCTTGGTATCATTATGCTATTGGATCAATTGTTACCTTAGTTGCGATCTTGATCGCATTTGTTGTTGCATTTAAATGCATTAGCTAGAGAGTTATTTGTTTGTTGCATTTAAGTGTTGTATGAACTTTATGTATGAACTTGTATTAAGTTGGTGTTTTTCGTGCTGTGTATTGATGATGAGCTGACAATGGATGTACGATGACCGATGCTCTCCCGAGTTCATTAATGGCGTGCAAACTTTTCTGCTTGCGGCTGAGGCAAACAAGTGGGCGGATGGTTTTATGCCTTGTCCATGTCCTATCTATAAGAATGGTCTAAATTAATCTAAGTCAAGAACCATTCACGTCCACCTGTTTAAGTCCAGTTTCGTGCCCCACTATAATGTTTGGACCAAGCACGGAGAAAGATTGGTTATGATGGAAGACAATGAAGAAGAAGAGGACGATGACAACTATCCTGGCCATGGGTTCCTTGAATACGATGATACAACAATGGGGGAAGAAGTTGAGCTGGTAATGCGGGAAAAAGCTGAGCCGGCAATGCGGGAAGAAGCTGAAGAAGAGGCATCAGATGATCCCGTTGATGATCTAGGTCGGGCCATTGCCGATGCAAAGAGAAACTGCGCAAGTGATTTGGAGAAGAAGAAGTTGCAGCGCATGTTAGAGGATCACAAAAAATTTTTGTACCCAAATTGCTTAGGTGACAAGAAAAAGCTGGGCACCACACTGGAATTGCTTCAATGGAAGGCAGAGAACGGTGTATCTGACAAGGGATTTGGAAAGTTGCTGGTAATGATAAAGGATATGCTTCCAGAGGACAACGAATTGCCCGAGAGTACGTACGAAGCAAAGAAGGCTGTCTGCCCTCTAGGGTTAGAGGTGCAGAAGATACATGCATGCCCTAATGATTGCATCCTCTACCGTGGTGAGTACGAGGATTTGAACGCTTGCCCGATGCGGTGCATTGCGCTATAAGATCAGCCGCGATGACCCTGGTGATGTCGAGGGCGAGCGTCCCAGGAAGAAGATTCTTGCCAAGGTGATGTGGTATGCTCCTATAATACCACGGTTTAAACGTTTTTTCCAAAACAAATAGCATGCCAAGGCGATGTGATGGCACAGAGAACACCGTACGAAAGATGGAAAGTTGAGAGTACCCGCTGACGGGTCGCAGTGGAGAAAATCGAAAGAAAGTACGGGAAGGAGTTTGCAGATGACGCAAGGAGCGTATGGTTTGGTCTAAGCGCAGATGGCATTAATCCTTTTGGGGAGCAGAGCAGCAACCATAGCACCTGGCCTGTGACTCTATGTTTGTATAACCTTCCTCCTTGGTTGTGCATGAAGCGGAAGTTCATTATGATGCTAGTGCTCATCCAAGGCCCTAAGCAACCCGGCAACGACATTGATGTGTACCTAAGGCCATTAGTTGAAGAACTCTTACAACTGTGGAATGGAACAGGTGTACGTGCGTGGGATGAGCACATGGGGGAAGAATTTGACCTAAAGGCATTGCTGTTCGTGACCATCAATGATTGGCCTGCTCTCAGTAACCTTTCAGGACAAACAAACAAGGGATACCGCGCATGCACGCACTGTTTGGAAGATACTGACAGTATATATTTGGCTAATTGTAAGAAGAATGTGTACCTGGGACATCGTCGATTTCTTCCGAGCAGGCATCCCGTAAGAAAGAAAGGCAAGCATTTCATAGGTGAGGCGGATCACCGGACGAAGCCTCGCCACCGTACTGGTGCTGATGTACATGATATGGTCAAGGATTTGAAGGTGGTCTTTGGAAAGGGTCCTGGTGGACAACCTGTTTCGAATGACGCTGACGGACGCGCACCCATGTGGAAGAAGAAATCTATATTTTGGGACATGCCCTATTGGAAAAACCTAGAGATCCGCTCCGCAATCGACGTGATGCACGTGACGAAGAATCTTTGTGTGACCCTGCTTGGCTTCCTGGGCGTGTATGGGAAGACAAAAGATACAGCTAAGGCACGGGAGGACCAGCAACGTATGCACGGACAAGACGGCATACATCAGGGTCATGCAAGCTACGCTCTTACCAAAGAAGAGAAGGAAATCTTCTTTGAATGCCTACTTAGTATTAAGGTACCGTCTGGCTTCTCGTCGAATATAAAGGGAATAATAAACATGGCAGAGAAAAATTTCCAGAACCTAAAGTCTCATGACTGCCACGTGATTATGACGCAACTGCTTCCGGTTGCATCGAGGGGGCTTCTACCGAAAAACATTCGATTAGCCATTGTGAAGCTATGTGCATTTCTCAATGCAATCTCTCAGAAGGTAATCGATCCAGAAATCATACCAAGGTTAGAGAATGATTTGGTGCAATGTCTTGTCAGTTTCGAGTTGGTGTTCCAACCATCCTTCTTCAACATCATGACGCATGTCCTAGTTCACCTATGCGAAGAGATTAACGTTTTGGGTCCTGTATTTCTATACAATATGTTCCCCTTTGAGAGGTTCATGGGAGTCTTAAAGAAATATGTTAATAACCGTGCTAGGCCAGAAGGAAGCATCTCCAAGGGCCATCACAATGAGGAGGTCATTGAGTTTTGTATTGACTTTATTCCTGACCTTAAGCCGATTGGTGTTCCTGAATCGCGGCATAAGGGCAGACTGGATGGAAAAGGCACGCTAGGAAGGGAACAAATAATATGTATGGACGGACATTCTCTCACTGAAGCACACTACACAGTTCTACAGAATTCCTCCTTGGTGGCTCCATATATGGATGAACACAAGAATTTGCTACGCTACAAACACCCGGAGCGGTCTGATGACTGGATTACACGTGAACAAACCAGGAGTTTCGCCAGCTGGTTGCAGACACGTAGCATGCATGACACCTCTATTGAAGATGACCTGTACTTGCTGTCCCAGTTACCATCTTCAAATATAATGACTTTCAAAGGGTACGAGATAAATGGTAATACATTTTACACGATCGCCCAAGATAAGAAGAGCACCAACCAAAACAGTGGTGTCCGCTTTGATGCAGAAACCATGACGGGAAAGGAAACATATTATGGTTATATACAGGACATATGAGAACTTGACTATCGACGTGGTTTGAAGCTCCCATTGTTTCGGTGCAAATGGGTCAATATGACATGAGGCGGGGTAACGGAAGACTCGCAGTACGGAATAACAACAGTGGATCTCAACAATCTTGCGTATGCAGACGAACCATTCGTCCTAGCCAATGATGTGGCACAGGTTTTCTATGTGAAGGACATGTCTACCAAGCCAAGAAAAAGAAAACATAAGGAAGCGAATGCATCGTACGATGAGCCAAAGCGGCACATAGTTCTTTCTGGGAAGAGAAACATCGTGGGAGTGGATGACAAGACACACAAGTCAAAAGATTATGAAAAGTTTGATGAAATTGCTCCATTCATATTGAATATTGACCCGAGCATCCTGTTAAATGATGAAGATTTTCCATGGTTACGGCGCAAAGGGACACACGCGAAGAAAAAGTTTCACACCCAAAGATCTGGGATGTGATCGGCTTCACTATCATCACTTTCTTCTGTGTTTCACACCCAGAAGGGAATCTCTGTAATAGTTAGGGTAGTTATGTGTTTTGGCATTTGAAACGCGAAGAAATTTTATGTGCAAACAAATTCTTTCATGCCTTTACTGATTTTTAAAGTTAAGTTATTCACAAACTAGTGGTTCACACTAATTTCAAATAATTCAAAATTTAAACTATTCAAATTTGAAAACTACGGGCACTAACAGAAAGTTTGTAATTTTTTGTACCTAAAGCAAAAATATTCACAAAGAAACTCTAAATAGACAAAAAAACAACTAAAAATAAATAAAGCAAAATAAAAATAAAAAAATAAGCCCGCCTACTAGGCCAGAGCGGCCTGCATATGACTAGAAACCCAACCTGTTGTTGGGCCAGGATGCAGGCCCGCAAAGGCCCAATAGGCCCACAGGGCAGCACAGAACATGTAGTCCCAGTAGGCCTGCTTTGGAGAGGAGCTCGAGAGAGCTACTTCACGGGGGGTTATAAACCAGTGCGGACGCCCCTCGGCTAGCGAGGTGGGACTACCCGCACCGCACCTGCGCCAGCACACCCCATTTAGTACCGGGTCGTGGCACCAACCGGTACTAAATGGGGTGTCTTTAGTACCGGTTGGAGCCACCAACCGGTACTACAGGGGGTGCGCTTCCCGCCGCTTGGCCTGGCCAAAACAGGCGTTTAGTACCGGTTGGTGGCTCCAACCGGTACTAAAGGTCCATCCAATATAAGAAAACACTTCAAAAATTTCAGTTTCTCATCTGCTTCTTCTTCTCTGCACCGTCGCCCGCCGCCCCCGTCTCCATATCCCTCGTCGCCGCCCCCGTCGCCACCCCGTCCCCGTCGTCCCCGTCGTCACCGCTGCCCCGTCCCGGCCCGTCCCGCGTCGTCCCCGTCCCCGTCGTCGCCGCCCCGGCCCGTACGTCCCCGTCCCCGTCGTCGTCGCCCCGTCCCTGTCCCCGTCGTCGCCATCCCCGTCGTCGACGCGCCCGTCGCCGTCCCCGTCGCCGCCCCCCGTCGCCTCTCGCCTCGCCGGTGAGCACACACACACACACAGACACATACATTTTTTTATTTTTAGTTATATAAATAGTTATAAAAATGTTAGAAATTTTTCTTTTTTTAGTTATAGAAATAGTTAGTTGTATAGCATTCTTAGAAATGTTATAGAAATGTTAGAATTGATAGAAATTTTTCTGTTTTTTAGTTATAGAAATAGTCATAAAAAAGTTAGAATTGTCAGAAATTTTTCTGTTTTTTAGTTACAGAAATAGTTATAAAAAAATTAGAATTTTTTCTTCTTTTTAGTTCTAGAAATGTTATACAAATGTTAGTTATATATATAGAAATGTTAGAATTTTTTTTCTGTTTTTTAGTTAGAAATGTTATAGAAATGTTAGTTATATAGCATTGTTAGAAATGTTATAGAAATGTTAGTTATATAGAAATGTTAGAAATTTTAGTTATCAAAATCCAATCATTAAAAAAATGTTACTTTTTGCGGGCATATAGCTAGAATTTGTTCTCGACGATGCCCGGCCCGCATCCTCATCGTCGACCCGTCCGCGACGACGTCCGGCTGACCCATGTCCGAGACTGGGCTCCGCCAGGCTGGCACTGGGAGGTACTGCCTGGAGGGGCGCGCCGCTTGATGAGGAACCCGGCCCCGGGTCCCGTCGTCGACCCTGATCTCGTTTGGTGGTGTTTGCATGGGCCAGTTTCGGTGCGGATGGAGCCGGCCCCGCCGGAGGTGGTACATCGCCCTATCTGGGAGGAGGACGAGCACGTCCATCCCTACATGGTTGCGTTAGAGGGCGGCAGGTTCTCCAATACCTGACAGTTTCTTCAGGGATCTCACTTCAGCTATGATCCTGTGAGGGTTCCTTCTCTTTGGGTGTCCACCGCCCGCGCCGCAGGAACCGCGAGTGTCCTAAATTCTTCTGTAGTATTCGATCTTTATTAGCTACCTAGCCAGTGATGTATTCGATATTATATATTATTCGAGACAATGTATTCGAGATTATATATTATTCGAGACAATGTATTCGAGATTATATATTATTCGAGACGATGTATTCGAGATTATATCTATTATTCGAGACGATGTATTCGAGATTATATCTATTATTCGAGACGATGTATTCGAGATTATATCTATTATTCGAGACGATGTAATTTGAATACTAAATTGTTTAATATTTCTTTTGGATTAGTTAAATAAAAGCTATGGCGGACAATACCAGCAGAGAGGGAGAACAGACCCTGTTCGATATGATACGCCATCCTCGCGGGCCAGATGATGATCAGAATGAAGAAGATTATGACGGCTCCGAATTTCTAAACAACACCGAAGAGGGTGATATGATATTCGATCGTGACGACCGAATTGATGAAGTCATGACCTACGATTATGATGATGACGAAGAAAATGTTGATCTTGAAACAACAAAGACCGGCGAGGTATATATATTTATATAAGCAGGCACATCTGGTGATCATCACATGTTTTAAATGAGTTGAAGATATATTAACGAATCGATCTTTCTTCTTTCAGCCATCCAGATTGAGCAAATCTTCTGGCAACATGATGAAACGAGGCCCGAACAAAAAGTTGAAGGAGGCCCATATATATATATATATATATATATATATATATATATATATATATATATATATATATATAACGTGTACAATGTGTAGTATCGTAAAATACCAGCAAACGAAAAGAATTAAATGGAAAACACAAAATTAAATGAAAAAAAATCATAAAACCAAAACCACCCAAACCTTGTAGTACCGGTTGGTTTTACCAACCGGTACTAAAGGGCTCCCGGCCCCCGGAGCTGGCTCGTGCCACGTGGTTGCCCTTTAGCACTGGTTCGTGCTGAACCGGTACTAAAGAGGGGGGGGCTTTAGTGCCCACACTTTAGTGCCGATTAAGGAACTGGCACTAAAGGGCCTTATGAACCGGTGCTATTGCCCGGTTCTGCACTAGTGTGATCATCACACTTTCATTGCATTACAACTCGATATTACAACTCGATACTAGAACAAGTATGACTCTATATGAATGCCTCCGGCGGTGTACCGGGATGTGCAATGAATCAAGAGTGACATGTATGAAAAATTATGCATGGTGGCCTAGCCAGAAATACGATGTCAACTACATGATCATGCATGGCAATATGACAATATGAAGCGTGTCATATGAACGGGACGGTAGAAAGTTGCATGGCAATATATCTCAGAATGGCTATGGAATGCCATGATAGGTAGGTATGGTGGCTGCTTTGAGGAAGGATATATAGTGGGTGTATGGTACCGGCGAAAGTTACGCGATACAAGAGAGGCTAGCAATGGTGGAAGGGTGAGAGTGCGTATAATCCATGGACTCAACATTAGTCATAAAGAACTCATATACTTATTGCAAAAATCTACGAGTCATCAAAACAAAGCAATCAACGCATGCTCCTAGGGGGGTGGTTGGTAGGAGTTAACCATCGCGCGACCCCGGCCTCCACACAAAGGTTAACACTTTACAAATACCTCATGCTCTAACTTCGTCACATAGCAGTTCACCATACGTGCATGCTACGGGAATCACTAACCTTAACACAAGCATTCCTCAATTTCATAATAACTCAACTAGCATGAATCTAATATCACTATCCTAATATCTCAAAACAATTATCAAGCATCCAACGTCTCATCATATTCAATGCACTTCGTGTGAATGTTTTTACTACATTGATATTGGATGTCTATCATGTGAAGACTAGTTTTATAGCTAAAGCACATTACCATGCTGTTTTAATAGACTCTCAAAAATATATAAGTGAAGCATGAGAGATCAACAATTTCTACAAAATATAATCACCACCGTGCTCTAACAGGTATAAGTGAACCACTAGAGCAAAACTATTCAACTCAAAAGATATAAGTGAACCACATAGAGTGTTCTATCAATTCCTAGGTCATATTTAACTCTCTCAAATAGGTGTGTCCATCAAGGATAATTGTAGCAAACTAACAAGCAAAGACTCAAATTATACAAGACGCTCCAAGTAAAACACATATCATGTGGTGAATAAAAATATAGCTCCGAGTATAGTTACCGATGGATGAAGACAAAAGAGGGGATGCCTTCCCGGGGCATCCCCTAAATTAGGCTTTTGGTTGTCCTTGAATTTTACCTTGGGGTGCCTTGGGCATCCCCAAGCTTATCCTCTTGCCACTCTTTGTTCCATAGTCCATCAAAGCAATACTCAAAACTTGAAATTTCACAACACAAAACTTAGAGATAAATCTCGTGAGCTCCGTTAGTATAAGAAAGCAAACCACTACTCAAAGGTACTACAATGAATTCAGTCTTTGTTTATATTGGTGTTAAACCTACTGTATTCCAACTTCTCTATGATTCATACTTCCCAATACTACTCATAGATGCATTGAAATAAGCAAACAACACACGAAAAACAAAATCTGTTCAAAAACAGAACAGTCTGTATTAATCTGCAGTTTTCGCATACTTCTGTAACTCCAAAAAACCAATTAAATTTGTAAACGTGAGGAATTTGTCTATTAATCATCTGCAAAAAGAATCAACTAAATAGCACGCTACAGTAAAATCTGGTGACCATTCTAGGGAGCGCTAACGATTCTGTTTTTCACACCAAGATCATATAAACTTCACACAAGTCTTCTCAAAGGTTCTACTTGGCACAAACACTAATTAAAACAAAAAACCACATCTAAACAGAAGCTATATGAAATATTTATTCCTAAAAAGAAGCAAAAACAAAAAATATAAAATTGGGTTGCCTCCCAACCAGCGCTATCGTTTTACGCCCCTAGCTAGGCTCGATACATGGATAGATCTAGGTATTGCCATCTTTGGATGGCAATCCATAAGTGGCTCTCATAACAGATTCATATGGTAATTTGTATTTCTTTCTATGAAAGTTTACCATGCCTTTCATTAATGGAAATTGGAATCTAATACTTCCTTCCTTCATATCAATAATTGCACCAATCGTTCTAAGGAAAGGTCTACCAAGAATAATAGGACATGAAGGATTGCAATCTATATCAAGAACAATGAAATCTACGGGCACATAATTCCTATTGGCAACAATAAGAACATCATTAATCCTTCCCATAGATTTCTTAATAGTGGAATCCGCAAGATGCAAATTTAAAGAACAATCATCAAGCTCATGGAACCCTAGCAAATCACAGAAAGTTTTTGGGATAGTGGAGACACTTGCACCCAAAACATACAAAGCAAAGCATTCATGATCTTTAATTTTTATTTTAATAGTAGGTTACCACTCATCATAAAGCTTTCTAGGGGTAGAAACTTCTAACTCAAGTTTTTCTTCATAAGATTGCAGCAAAGTATCAACTATGAGTTTAGTAAAAGCTTTATTTTGACTATAAGCATGCAGAGAGTTTAGTACAGATTGCAACAAGGAAATACAATCAATCAAAGAGCAATTATCATAATTGAATCCCTTGAAATCCAAAGCAGTGAGTTCATCTCTATGCAAAGTTTTAATCTCTTCACTCCCACTTTTAACAATTTTAGCATCAAGATCTAAAAACTCTGAATCATTGGGACACCTTAAATTAGAATCATCTCCAATCCTATCTTCATAAAGATTTATACTAGAAAACAAGGATCTAATAGGAGACACATCAATAACTTTCAGATCTTCATCTTTATTCTCATGATAACTAGAAGAACACGCTTTTATATAATTTTCTCTTTTAGCACGCATCCTAGCGGTTCTTTCTTTGCATTCATCAATGGAAATTCTCATAGCTTTGAGAGACTCATTGATATCATGCTTAGGTGGGATAGATATAAGTTTCAAAGAATCAACATCAAGAGTAATTACATCCACACTTCTAGCCAATTCATCAATCTTAAGCAATTTCTCTTCAAGCATAGCATTGAAATTCTTTTGCGAAATTATAAACTCCTTATAACTAGTTTCCAATTCAGAAGGCACATCTTTCCATAAGAGTTGTTGTAGAAATTACCACAATTATTTGAGGAATTACTAGGAAAAGGCCTAGGATTAAAGTTTCCTCTATAAGCATTGTTACCAAAATTATTCCTACCAACAAAATTCACATCCAAAGATTCATTGTTATTTTCAATCAAAGTGGACAGAGGCATATCATTAGGATCGGAAGAAGCACTCTTAGCAGCAAATAATTTCATAAGTTCATCCATCTTTCCACTCAAAACACTAATTTCTTCAATAGCATGCACTTTCTTACTAGTACATCTTTTGGTGTGCCATTGAGAATAATTAACCATAATATTATCTAGGAGTTTGGTAGCTTCTCCTAAGGTAGTTTCCATGAAAGTGCCTCCTGTGGCCAAATCTAAAAGATTTATAGAAGCAAAATTCAAGCCAGCATAAAAGTTTTGAATAATCACCCATAAGTTCAAACCATGTGTAGGGCAATTATGTATCATTAATTTCATTCTCTTCCAAGCTTGTGCAACATGCTCATGATCTAGTTGCTTAAAATTCATAATATCATTACTAAGAGAGATGATCTTAGCAGGAGGGAAATACTTAGAGATAAAAGCATCTTTGCACTTATTCCACGAATCAATACTATTTCTAGGGAAAGAGGAAAACCAAGTTTTAGCACGATCTCTAAGTGAAAACGGAAATAACTTGAATTTAACAATATCTTTATTTGTATTCCTTTTCTTTTGCATATCACACAAATCAACAAAGTTGCTTAGATGGGTAGCGGCATCTTCACTTGGAAGGACGGAAAATTGAACTTTCATAACAACATTCAACAGAGTAGCATTGATCTCACAAGATTTAGCATCGGTAATAGGAGCAAACGGAGTGCTAATAAAATCATTATTATTGGTATTGGAGAAGTCACACAATTTGGTATTGTTCTGAGCCATAGTGACAAGCAAGCAATCCAACACACAAGCAAACAAGAAGCAAGCGAACGATAAACACACGGCGGAAGAAGGGCAAATGAAACGGCAAGGGTGAAGTGGGGGAGAGGAAAACGAGAGGCAAATAAATGTAATGTGAAGGATAAGGGTTTGTGATAGGGACTTGGTATATGACTTTTGCATAAGCTTCCCCGGCAGCGGCGCCAGAAATTCTTCTTGCTACTTCTCGACCTTGCGTTGTATTCCCTCGAAGAGGAAAGGGTGATGCAGCACAGTAGCGTAAGTATTTCCCTCGGTTTTGAGAACCAAGGTATCAATCTAGTAGGAGACCACGCGCGAGTCCCTCGCACCTGCACAAACAAATAAGAACTTCGGAGCCAACGCGATAAGTGGTTGTCAATCCCTTTACGGTCACTTACGAAAGTGAGATCTGATATAGATGATATTTAGATATTTTTGGTATTTTTCGATATAAGAACAGAAAGTAAAAGCGGAAAAGTAAAGTAAATTGTAGATTGATATGTTGAGAATAGACCCAGGGGCCATAGTGTTCTCTAGTGGCTTCTCTGATGATAGTGATATTCTACGGCGGGTAAAAAAATTACTGTCGAGCAAATGATAGAAAAGCGAGTAATTATGAGACTATCTAGGCATGATCATTATATATAGGCATCACGTCCGAGACAAGTAGACCGAAATGATTATGCATCTACTACTATTACTCCACACATCGACCGCTATCCAGCAAGCATCTAGTGTATTAAGTTCATAAGAAGAGAGTAACGCCTTAAGCAAGATGACATGATGTAGAGGGATAAACTCAAACATAGTTATATAAACCCCATCTTTTTAGCCTCGATGGCAACAATACAATACGTGCCTTGCTGACCCTACTGTCATTGGGAAAGGACACCGCAAGATTCAACCCAAAGCCAAGCACTTCTCCCATTGTAAGAACTATAGATCTAGTAGGCCAAACCAAACCAATAATTCGAAGAGACTTGCAAGGATATTATAATCACACATAAAGAGTTCAGAAAAGAACCAAATATTTCTCATAGATAATCTTGATCATAAACCCACAATTCATCGGATCTCGACAAACACACCGCAAAAAGAGATTACATCAAATAGATCTCCTCGAAGACCGAGGAGAACTTTGTATTGAGATCCAAAGAGAGAAGAAGCCATCTAGATACTAGCTATGGACCCGAAGGTCTGTTGTAAACTACTCACAAATCATGATGAGGCGATGATGATGATGTAGAAGCACTCCGTGGTAGATCCCCCCTCCGGCGGAGCTCCAGAACAGGCACCAAGATGGGATCTCACGGGAACAGAAGGTTGCGGCGGTGGAACTAGGGTTTTCTCTGTTGTTCTGATAGTTTCGGGGTACGTAGGTATATATAGGAGGAAGGAGGGCACCGGGGGCCAGACGGGGTGCCCACGAGGCAGGGGGCGCGCCTCCCACCCTCGTGGACGCCACGTCAGCCCTACTCCGTGGTTCTCAAGTCTCCTGTGCGTATTTTGCTCCAAAAATATCTCTCCCGAAGGTTTCATTCCGTTTGGACTCCATTTGATAATCCATTTCTGTAAAACCCTAAAATAGGCAAAAAACAGCAATCTGGACTGGGCCTTTGGGTTAGTAGGTTAGTCCCAAAATAATATAAAAGTGTATAACAAAGCCCATTAAACATCCAAAACATCATAAATAGTAGCATAACACAATGAAAAATTATAGGTACGTTGGAGACGTATCACATACAAATGTCGAAGGGTACGAATCCTTTTCTACGTAGTCATGGGCCTCCTTTTATAGTGTAAGGGGTCATCCATAGTGGCAAATGATCACTGTTCTATGATTAGATAGACAACTGTGCTATCGTACCTAACTCTGGCAGTTAGGACAAAGTGCATCAAATGCACTGCAAGGTGTCATGCCGAGGCTGCGGCCCGACAAGCCTGTCGTGCTGCTTAGCCACATTTTCCTGTCCGCGTGACACGCCACTTGGACGGGTGTATCGTGAGTATGATATGTCTTCCAAATGGCTGCCACGTGCTTAGTGGACGCCACGTAATTACCTGAGGGGTTGTACACCGCATTGATAGCTGACTTGCATCATGGTGAGGTGCAGCGATGGAGCGGTGGTGTCTTAGCGGTGTGATGTGCCCCTGGCATCCCCGACAAGCCTGTCGGTGAGACCTTGGACTTGCTCTGGGGAGCGTCTTCGACTTTGTCGGGCTCTCTTGCCCGGCAAGGGAGGCCTTACCCAAAGTGACGCCTTGTGGCTGGAGTTGTCTTGGTCTTCTTGATCCGGTCTTCGACTCCTCGAAGAACTGCTTCTCTAACTTGGCCTTGTTATGCATATTGGAGTAGGAGGACCTTGCCGCACCTGTGTACAGTTCGGGTAATGAACGCAAATGTACATTGTACATACATCATGTCTCTAACCTTGTAAGATCCCATCTGAAGGCATTTTCCGGTACTCTTTCGGAGGGGCATTCGATCATAGAGGGCTTCTACATCAACCTTGCTGCCCCTCCGATGATGCATGAGTAGTTTTTCTCAGACCAACAGGTCCATAGCTAGCAGCTAGATGGCTTCATCTCTCTCTATGATCTTCAATACAATGTTCTCCTTGGTGATATTGGAGATCTATTCGATGTAATCTTCTTTCGCGGTGTGTTTGTCAAGATATGATGAATTGTGGATTTATGATCAGCTTATCTATGAATATTATTTGAGTCTTCTCTGAATTCTTATATGCATGATTTGATAGCTTTGTATTTCTCTTCGATCTATCGATTTCCTTTGGCCAACTAGATTGGTCTATCTTGGAATGGGAGAGGTGCTTTGTGATGGGTTCAATCTTTCGGTGTCATCAAATGATAGAAAGGGTAGCGAGGCACGTATTGTATTGTTTCCATTAAGGGTAACAAGATGGGGTTTATATCATAATGCTTGAGTTGATCACTTTAAATCATGTCATCTTGCTTAAGGCGTTACTCTGTCTTCATAACTGAATTCTCTAAATGCATGTTGGATAGCGGTTGATGAGTGGAGTAATAGTAGTAGATGCAGGCAGGAGTCGGTCTACTTGTCACGGACATTATGCATATATTCATGATCATTGCCTTAGATATCGTCATAACTTTGCGCTTTTCTATCAAATACTCGATAATAACTTGTTTAACCACTGTATGCTTTCTTTGAGAGAGAAGCCTCTAGTGAACACTATGGCCCCCAAGTCTATTTTCCATATTACTTATTGAGATCTACATAATAAAAAATATAAAAATACCTCGCTTATTTTTATCTACCTTTATTTGTTTATTATCTCTCTATTAGATCTTACTCTTGCTCGTGATCGTGAACGGATTGACAACCCCTTTCCGCATCGTGTGCAAATGTTTGTTAGTTTGTACAGGTGCATAGATTGGAGACTTGGTTGTGCCTCCTACTAGATTGATACCTTGGTTCTCAATTGAGGGAAATACTTATCTCTACTTTGCTACATCACCCTTTCCTCTTCAAGGGAGATATCAACGCAAGCTCAAGAGGTAGCAGTGTGTAAGTTGGACAAAGCTTTATATGGTCTGAAATAGGCACCTAGGGCTTGGTTCTCTAGGTTGAGTATGAAACTAAAACAACTTGGTTTTCGACCCTCAAAGGGAGACACCTCCTTGTTCTTCTTCAAGAAAGGGAAGGTAGTCATTTTTATGCTCATTTATGTAAATTATATAATTGTTGCTAGCTCATCACAAGAAGCCACCTCAGCTTTACTTAGGAACTTGAAAAGTGAATTTTCTCTTAAGGATTTGGGAGAGTTGCATTATTTTCTAGGCATTCAAGTAAAAAAGACACATGATGTTATTCTTCTCAGTCAATATGCTCGAGATATAATCAAGCATGTAGGCATGAAGGATTGTCTATAACCGAAAAATTGTCATTGCATGAAGGAGAAATACTAAGTCGAGAAGAAGGGACTAAGTATAGGGGTGTAGTTGGTGCACTTCACTATTTAACCTTGACAAGACGTGGCATATATTTTTCTGTCAATAAAGTTTATCAATTCTTGCATGCGCATACATCTCAACATTCGACAGCTGTAAAAATGATATTGCGATACATGATACGTCCAAGGAAGTGTTAAAACAGGACTGCGAATATGAAACTCACCTTCAACGATAGTAAGTGCCATCTCTGATGCAGATTGGGCAGGGTGTTCTGATGATAGGAGATCTACTGGTGGATTTGTTGTTTTCTTTGGTTCTAAACTTACTTCATGGAATGCAAAGAAACAAGCAACAGTCTCACGTTCTAATACTAAAGCAGAATATAAGTCTCTCGCAAATGCAACAGCTGAAGTAATGTGGGTAGAAATCTTGTTAGATGAGTTGGGCGTTGAAAGACCACACATTTCCTGTCTTTGGTGTGATAATCTTGGAGCAAAATATCTTTCTGCTAATCCTTTGTTTCTTGCAAGAACTAAACACATAGAGATTGATTTTCATTTTGTTCGAGAAAGAGTTGCAAGAAGACAGTTAGAAATCAAATTCATTCCAACAGGAGATCAAGTTGCTGATGGTTTTACAAATCCTCTACAAGTTCGAGAACTCCAAGCCTTCAAGAACAATCTAAACCTCGACACGTTTAGATTGAGGGAGGATGTTAAATGATAGGCTATTAGTTGTAACATGACAAGTGTGTCACGATGTAATTTGTGTATGTGCATGAGTTGTAGATATGCAAGTTGTTAGATTGATGAGATCTCTATCTTGTGTAGTCTTGGACTAGGGGTCAAGCCAACAACAACCTGTCACCGATGTACTTTGTTCTCTATATAAGACGTACGCGTCCCTGCCACAAGGGCATACGCTTCCTGTATTTTCCGTCGGTGGCGTTGAGTGGGGGAACGATGTGGTTGTAGAGAATCTTGATTTTCCTAGTGGTGGCTCCTCCTGTGGAAATTTGTTTAGTCTGAAGTCGATCTACGTGCAATAAATGAGGTTGTACTTGGCAGCTGAAATTATTTAGGTTAGTTTGCAATACCTAGCTCAACAGAAAGGTACGTCAGGGGGTAAGTTGTCACTAACTTTTCATAAACGAGAAACTCACAGGCTGTGTCTCTATAACAGTAGATTATGATATTCAAATATGAGAACTAGAAATGACATAGATGTATCAACCAGGTACCGTGACCTCGTCTCGTGCAACATGAATCAAACACGGGATGTGTAATGACAGATTGATGAACAGTGTCTAAAGGGTTGATGTGCATTCCTCGTAGAGTTTGTGGTTGTCAATGTTGATGCTTCTCCTTACTCATTGTTCATACTGAAAGATGAATTTGGAGCATCCTCCAATTTTTTTCTAGGACACCATTTTCGATCTTTGGTATGTTCAAATTAGAGGTGTCTAGAAGTATGCATTTTGACAAGGGATTGTGTCTTTCTAGGTTCTATGACTGGGATGAAATAAGCGGGCAAATTTGTTATACATATTACTGGGGTAATTCATGGGCCTAATGAAAGAGATAATGATATATAGTCCTCTAGTAGAAATCAAGAGTGATTCACCTCAAAAGAGATGTCAAGAGTGACTAGGAAATACATTTCAAGAATCTTTCAGGTAATTAGAAAATCAGCGTTGGCACTATATGAAGATTTGTCAATAGTTTTTTCCACCAGTAACACGGATAATGTAATTTGAAGAAATTATAGTTTTGATGTGCCTGGTTTCTTCACTTCTTGGCAAAAATTCAAGTATTATTTTGTGGTAGACAATAGGTATCTAGGACGACTAGGGAAAGTGAGTTTCTTGTCATCTAGTGATGTTTTTTAGGGGAGCATCACTGCCAATTTATTAACTAAGCGGCTTCACCCACAACAATGTCATGAATACAAGAGGGGGGAATTAAAAACGAGGTCTTGCACAACTTATTAAGGCAACCATCCCTAGCTCGATTATGTGCTGCGCGGTTCGCGCCACGCCTAGCCCAACACAAATGAAATTCATCCCGAGAGTCAAGAAGCTCCTTAATCTCTTCTATGAGGGGCCCATATATACCGGGATCTCACCCGATGTTGTTATTATTGATGTCTCAGCTATAATAAATAGTACTTCCTCCATTTCAAAATTCTTGGCGTGATTCAGTTAAAAATAATAGTAACAAATAAGTGTATATTTTTGTTTCAGAAAATCAGCCAAACCCTTGTTTTCAGTAGAAGGGACAAAACAGGGTCTGACTGCTCACAAGTCGGTTTTTGTTCAAACCTTACAAGTTGATAGAGAACTAAGAAAATATTACCCCCTTTAAAAAAATTTCAGTATCTTATTGATAGAGTTTGTATAATTCTCTGCGGTTGGAAGGAAATAAATGCTATCTTTTGGCGAAAAGGAAACATCACTGAAATCCATCATTCAAGCTATACTAACATATGTCATGTCAGTTTGTAGGCTCTCCAACATATTTGTAAAGGGATAATCTCTGCAATGTCCCAAAGAAACATGGTTTGCATGGTGGGGATATGTTGACAAACAGAAGCATATGCACTGGTTTGCATGGTGGAAAATGTGTATCCCAAAGAAACATCGAGGTATGAGTTTCAAAGATTTCGAGAGTTTCAATCTGGCTATCTTGTCAAAACAATGTTGGAGGTTGCTTTGTGCGCCATATTCTTTATGCACCCAAGTTCTTCGTGCTAAGTATTTTCCCTCGGATGTTCTATTAAATTGTGCACTAAAAAGGGGAAGCTCCTATACTTGACAAAGCATTTGGGAATGAACTTTTAAAAGAGGACATATTTGGAGGGTGTGAGATGGTAATAAAATTGATATTTGGTACGATTGTTGGATCCCTACCAACCCAACTAGGAAGGTAATTAATGACAAGGAGAGGAAATATAGTAATTACAAAGGTTGCTGAACTAATTGATCATGAAAACTGTGTATAGGATGAAGCACTGGGTAGAGAACTATTTTGGGTCGTTGACATGGAAAGAATTCTGAAATCTTGTTGGCCATTGTGATGATGGGGGATTTTGTGTCATGGCACTATAATAAGAACCGTATTTTTACGATCAAGTCTGCTTATTATATTGAATGGGATAATCGGCATGGTCGAAAACTACGGATGACAAGGCCTAATAATTCTTCATCGACAAACCCTATCCGGAGAGCTTTGTGGGCCTTAAAAACACCTGTTAAGGTGAAGATACATTGTTGGCATGCTTTATATAGGTCGATTCCTTCCTATGGCGGCCTTGCACATCGGCATATGCAAAATTTTAGCCAATGCCCTATATGTTCAATGGACTGTGAAAGTATGAATCATGTCTTCTTCAATTGTGGTAGAATAAAGGAAATTTGGTCATGCCTTGGAATGTCACAAATTATTGAAGACGGTTGCTTTGAAGTGGCTGGTGGAATTGGGCCTCTCGAGCGACTGCTAATGGATGAGAATGTTGCACCGTATCTGGTAGGTGTTTGAAGGTATGATCTAGTCGTTTGGCACCGCACACAACTTGTGCCACTTTTCTGTATTTCTTCTCACACACACGCAGCTGATTACAGGTCTTTTAATAGAGACACACACGTACTACTCCCTGCTATGTACTGCCTGATCCGCTATTTTCTCTCCACTAGCCGGTAGCATGGCCACGAGTAACAACCACTTTGACACGGCCACACGATTCAGCCGGCGTCACGCTTATCTCCTAAGTACTCGGTCCACATCTAAGCCACTATCGGCTATACAGCACGTCCATGCAACAGAAATACGCGTACGTGCATGCTACTAACCTGATGGACGCCCGCACATGCATCCATCCTCTACTGACCTCCTCTCAACTAACTAACTCACTCTATCAACCAGCTTTGCACCGTGTACGTGACCACAACTTGACGTACACAACCTGCCACAGCTTGGACTAAATGCATGAATGAAACTAATGCGATGAAATAAACATGATGAATACCTAGACAACAAGGTAAACTCTATCAATCACCCCCTTAACCTTGTTGTCGTTTATTCGAACACCTCCATGTCGATCTTCAATGCAGCCCCGGCTCGTCGTCGGCGGTCGCGGCGGCGAGGTGGGCCTGCTCCTTCCTGGGCGCAGTGCAGTCCCTCGAGAAATGCCCGTGGTCTTGGCAGTTGTAGCAGCGGACCTTGCGGATGTCGAAGTTGCTCCTCCTCTTGCCAGCACCGCCACGATTCTTGGAGCGAGCAAACCACTCCTCCTCCGTGAGGAGCAGCTGAGTGCCGCCGTTGCTGCTACCCGCCTCGTCCATGTCAAAGCTCTCCTCCACGGCCAAGAAGCGACCCGTGAGCTCTTCAATCGTCAAGGTCTTGAGGTCGAGTAGCGACTGGATGGAGTGGGCGAGCTGCCGGTAGCGCTGCGGCACGCAGCGGAGAAACTTGAGCACCGCCTTGTGCTCGGTGATGCCGTCGTCGAGGGCCTCGAGGTCGTTGACGATGCCGGTGAGGCGGACAGCGAACTCCTCCATCCTCTCGCCATCCTTGAACCGGAGATTCTCGAACTCCAATCGACGCGTCTGCGCCCGTGCTTCGCGGACACGCTCGGACCCCATCCTAGAGGTCTTGAGGGCGTCCCAAGCCTCCTTCGCCGAGTCCTTCGCAGCCAAGGAGCGCAACATCTCTGGCGGCACAGCTTGGAGGATGATGCCCAACGCCTCCCGGTCGTCGCGGTAGTCGATGACGCCGCCATGCTCGACCACCTCCCACAAGCCTTGCGCCTGCAGCCGTACTCGCATGACGAGAGCCCACTCGGTGTAGTTCGTGCGGGTCAGCGGGGGGAGCTGCACCATCGACGAGGTCTGCCGCACGACGCGCTCGACGACGCGAACCTCGCCGCTGCCGCTGCCGCCGGTGAGCCGCGCCTTCGGTGGAGTCCCCGGCTCCCCCGGCTTCCCCTTGGCCAGCTCCGCCGCCTTGGACGCATCATCTCCCTCGGTCCCGGCCATCACAAGGAAGGATCAAACCGTAGCTCTGTATACCAAATGTTGGAACAGCCCGAGGAGGAAGAAGACTCTCAAACACACAAAGGTAGAAGAACACACACAGGAGCTTGGTACCGCACACAACTTGTGCCACTTTTCTGTATTTCTTCTCACACACACGCAGCTGATTACAGGTCTTTTAATAGAGACACACACGTACTACTCCCTGCTACGTACTGCCTGATCCGCTATTTTCTCTCCACTAGCCGGTAGCATGGCCACGAGTAACAACCACTTTGACACGGCCACATGATTCAGCCGGCATCACGCTTATCTTCTAAGTACTCGGTCCACATCTAAGCCACTATCGGCTATACAGCACGTCCATGCAACAGAAATACGCGTACGTGCATGCTACTAACCTGATGGACGCCCGCACATGCATCCATCCTCTACTGACCTCTCAACTAACTAACTCACTCTATCAACCAGCTTTGCACCGTGTACGTGACCACAACTTGACGTACACAACCTGCCACAGCTTGGACTAAATGCATGAATGAAACTAATGCGATGAAATAAACATGATGAATACCTAGACAACAAGGTAAACTCTATCAAGATCGTCCTAGACTATCTTTGTGCTGGCATTAAATTTTGCAAGAGTTAACAAATTGAGTAGTGCTCTGATTGTTAGATAAGGGTGGATTAAACCACCTGAAGATTTTGTAAATCTGAATGTTGGTGTTGCCTTCGACGCGGACACTGGCTAGGGATGGACATGCAATATCATCCGGGATCATGATGTTGTTCCTGTCATGGGAGGAAGCTGGGACCTCCCATATGTTGATGATGGCCCCAGTGGCTGATCTAGTGGGGGTGCCATGCATCCCCTCCAAAATGCTAAACATTTTTACCTAGTAGTAATTAGTCTAATTCTATGTGTATTATCTGATTAAATTTCTAAACAGATGATTTTTCATGGTTATACATGGTACTTTTATTGTAAGTGATAAGGCTGGCACCCCCATTAGTCAAACTCAAGGTCGGCCACTGGATGCCCCTACTGTTGAAGCTATCGCCCTTGGAGACGGTTTGGTTCTTTCTTGAAATGTAGGGTGCACTAGACTATTAGTTAAAAATGATTGCATCGAAGTTGTGGAGGTCATGCACAATGGCGGAAACTCTCTAGGCGTAGCGACTGCTATATATGAAGAGTGTACTTTTCTTTGTCACAATTTCTCACGTGTAATTTTTTCTCATTCCCCTAGGGAGGCCAATAGGGCTGCTCATAATCTGGCAAACTTTACCGAGGGTAACCATCAATGGCTTGATGATCCTCCTAATTTTATTCGAGCTGCCTTAGAAAATGATATATCTTTGAATCCTAATCAATGAAATTGGCCATAACAACTTTCCTAAAAAAAGTGTTAAGAGATGTGGCATCCTGTACTTAAGCGAGTGACGCAAGAAGAAATGTGCCTTAATTGTATTAGATGTAAAACATGACAGACGAGGGACGAATGGATAGTAAAGCGAAAATCATCGATCTCTTTCATTAATGATTAGGCTAATATACAACCCCATGTTCAAGAATTCATCCGATTAATCAGTTAACTTGCCGATTAATCCCTACTCGTAGGGTCACCGAGTAGCCGATAAGCCGATAAATGTTCTGATTAATTGATTAAATGGCCGATTAACACGCAGATTAGTTGATTAATCCCCTACTCGCCGGCGAAGCGAGAAGCTACCAGTTAACGATTTCCTCAACAATTACAATGTGAGAGGACGCAAGAGCAGGGCTGGCCCTGTGTTTCGGGAGGCCCTAGGCGAACTCGATGACATGGGCCCCTATATCGTAATACATATATATCTATGCATGTGTGTGATACATAAACATATATATAACTTGTTAAGATTAATTTTAACTACACATCTTTAGTTTAAAATTTGACTATAATAATTCGACTGACTCCATCGACAACAATAATTACCAAATTTGAATTGACTTGATCGGCAACATTAATACTAAAAAGATAGTGAAATGAAACTAACATGACATTATTACCTCAAGTAAGAATCGAAATTTATTTGCTCCCCTGTACTTGCACCATCTTCATTGACGTCGACATCTCAATTTTCATGCTCGAGATTAGTTTCTTGCCCTTGTTTTTCACTGACATCAACATTGGTTGACGATGTAAATAGTTATTCAAATAACCCTTCAGTGGTTAAAATTTCATATCACTTTCTTTCCCTTTTCTCCTTTTTTCAGCACCCGATAATTGCTTCTTCTTAGGCAGCATGGCAGGCTAATGTCCTGAAATCATGAAGAAAAGAGGATACAAAGAATTAGGAATTTATACATCGAATGATTGGAACCGCAGACATGTACATAGAATGACAAAAAATTGAAAGATTGAATTAGAAAATTCTACATTAAAATTTTAAAACTTCAAAACTTCGTGCATACTGAAATTGGAGGTTGGATCATGGATGGATAGTTGAATACGTACTTACTAAATGAAGAATAAAATAAACTACTAAAATTGTCAAATTGAGATTTGGGGATGGATCAGGAACATGGATGAAACGTTCAAACGTACTGCTACTGTGGTGCCCTCACGGCCGGCGACAGGATCACGGGAAAGACTCGTTGCAGACTTGCAATCGGCCAAGTAGTGGTCTGGTGGACAGCGGACTTGCCGAAATCCGGATGTATATGTATTGAAGTGGTGCCGCCTTGCCGGATGCCGGATGGCCGGGCTGTCGGACGGCCATGCGGGTGTGGCGCCGAGTGAGAAGGCCGATGGTTCACGGTCGACGAACCGACGAGACGAAGGAAAAGGAGCAGCCGATCTGGCGTGAGTCACGCGCGTGAAACTTAGCTAATGGTCGCTAGCTCTCTGATGGTCCTAGCCCATCTCATTTCTTTTCTTCTGTATTTTTACCTATATTTTGCTGGGCTATACTATATATATGTAATACATCATGGGCCCCTCCCCCGCCTGGGCCCTAGGCCGTTGCCCCAGCGGCCATACGCCAGGGCCGGCCCTGCGCAAGAGAGGGATGTGTCCGGTCCCGAACGACGTGTCGAGGGATGCGGTTGTTGCGGGTGTCGGTTGGGACAAGGGGAGATTTCCCTTTAATTAAGTGTCTTAATTAAATCCTAACACTCCCCCTAATCTATTCTTGTCCATGCCATATCATCATGTTGAAGAGAGGCTCCTCCGAAAACCCTATGGAAAAAAATGTGAGGAGTATAGTGTTTGATATGTTGCCAAAACTCCTCCAAACCGAGTAGAAAAAATAAGGATAAAATTAAGCAGTATACAATGTTTATAGTCTCTTTCAACTCAATATGAGGAAACTCATAGAATCAAGAGGACAATAAATATGTCGTATAAACTTTCCTAAAAACCACGGTGGGGGAAAACAGAAAGTATGACATATAATCTCATGTTGATATTACCTCATTAAAAACCTTTTATGAGAACCTGTAAAGTAAACTCATGAAAGGAAAAAAAAGTATAATATGATGCTTTGAACATGAAAAATTCAGGAAGCTACTCCCCCCGATTCTTGCAAATTCTGATGCCATGACATACCAATTCCTTGAACATTTCTAGGGATGTATAAGTTGGTAGAGACTTGGTGAACAAATCAGTTGCATGATTTGACTTGCAAGATATGCAATACAGTGTTATGTAACATGTTTGCATCCGGGCAACACAAGCAACATTATCTTTGACATAATGCTTGGTGGATGTAGCCATTAAGGTCTGTTTCAAAGACTTTCATGGGTTGGATACCACACCTAGTTGGAAACTAGGAACACAAACTTTATCTACGTTTTGACATAGTAGGGATCTAACCGATGTATCCAATGATATTGGTGTCTTGATTTCTTTGAAACTGACAGATTAGTAAAAACTGTTTGATGCCTTGGAGATATATAAAGATATTCTTGAGCCCCAACCTATTATGTGTGGTGGGTACAATGGCACTAGGATATGGAACTCTCTCTTCCAATATCGCATTTCCAACAATTCATGGTTTTAATGGATCCTTCTCTACGTCTAGAGAATGAAGCCATGCGAGTTATGGATGCATAAGATTTGTCCACAATGAATTTCTCTAATATATTTTGCATATAGACAACATAGTGTATCATAATGTATGAGTGAAGGTGCTCGAGGTTTTACCCAATCATTCATCTCAAAATCCGTCTTAAGATGATCATGTGCTTCGTCATTGCAGGAGAAATCCCTCTGTATGACAGACATGCATATGTAATTATTGTTGTAGTAGTAAACATTGTATATAAGGAACCCACTATGTCGGTTGTACCAAAATATACCGACAACAATAAGCAGTATGGTGGCTTACTGATTTTTACATAATGTATGTTATGTATTTCATTTCGATTCAAAAGTGAGATTCCATCGGGACCATCTATGTTTGAATCTAGTGATCCAAATGGATATGTAATCACTACATCTACCAACTGCAGAGATACATGATTTTGTACTGCCAATTATATAAGTTATCAAAAAGAGATTCCACCTCTAGAGAATAGTTGGGTATCTGCGTGAACCCTTATGCTACAATGCTTGCTCTTTGTTTCACCACCTCGTTGTTCTCAATTATGTTTCTAGAAGAAAACTGGTGTAGGTATTTCTTATGAATACCTTCCCATTATTGAGCAAGATCATTTCTACCTAGATTACCATTTGCTTGAGTTCAGTCCGAGAGTTGTTCACACTTTGCCATGTCCATGGTATTTGGATCTGAATCATTTGAAAGACATTTGCAATCTAGTTGAGAAATGAATGTCTACAGTTGTAGTCTTCCGGTTATATGTTTCTCCAGAATCTATATATCAATATATAGTTGATGGAAATATCGTTACTCACGAAGACTGCTCGCGATTTCTCAATGCCGTTGAGTAAAGTATTACGATGTCCCGGTCATTGTGTGCACTATGACCTGGGTTGGTGGAGGTTTCCCATCCACTGGGTGTATACTACACAGTAGGTGTCTGTCAACGAGAAGTTGACTGGCATTTACTGATTTGGAGGCCTTGATATTCTTGCTTGCGAGAAGCTGAATCATGGTGTCCTTTTGCCATGCATCTCACCTTGTTGCTTCGTACAAGGAGTGGAGTGGTCGGTACCTTCAATCTTTCATGCATTTTTCGCAAGATTGTAGAATTGTGTGACACCATTATATTTAGTAAATGAATCTGGCAGGTTATTTGCAATGTGTTGCAAATCTTCTACATGAATGAGTACGTGGATTTGAGGCAAAATGTGTTGAACATTCCACTAATTTCCTGTTATTCTTTATGGTACATGAAATCTCCCCTAATGCCTGGAAAATGTTCCTAATTGAATCAACATACTGGCCTTGAATAACTCCCCATGCAAGGGGCTTGAGGTATTGACGGTAATACAGTTATTCCTCACATAGACCTGAACTATATGTTGCGGGGACAATGATGTATGCCTGGTGGTGATATCGGTATGCAACAGAATTACCGCAGATGGGAAATACTTGGTAGATTTCCATGTATCATAGATATTGGGGAATAATATTATTCAGTTCTGTCATGAGCGTGTAAATTTGCATGACTCCAACGTAAAGTTAGTAAGTTGCAGTTCCAAAGTAAAGATAAAGCAATGAGCTTAACTCTTTGGATAAAAGGATTCTACCAAACCATTTTGAGTCTAGACATTAGGACAAGTTGCTAAACTTCAATCCGAGGGCCATAAAGAGGGCACTCAAAGAGAATTCTGTAATGTTATCCATTCGATTTGCTTGAAATCGATGTTAGAATAATGAGCCAATGGTTTCATGTGAATAAAGCACACACTTAAGACCATTATATAGATACGTCTTTTAGAACCATGGAATACCAGAATGGTCTACACAAATGGTTGGGAAGAGCCACTTACCTCAACTTGATGCATTCAAGGTGTCTGAGTGGTTCAACGTAGACTTTAATGTGCGCGAGCCTTAAAATTATCTTCCCTGTGTCACATGTAGTGCACGCAAAATCCAGGCATTGCTAGAATTAAGCACCATAATAATCATAAACCAATGGAATTGCTGATAGTTTTGGTTTCAACCCAATGTCTGGATGACCAAGACGAATATGCTAAATTTGTCATGCAAAAGACATTCTTGAAACTATCTTCTATGCAACATGTGCTACGGGTTTTGTAGTATGTGTAGAGCAATGCCGATGATACATAGAGAATGTGCTTTCCATATCCATTGCATATCATAAAGAGAAGATATTCCTCTTTGTTCTCATCATAAGATTAACTATGGAAACTACTTTGACGGATACCTCTATAGTTTAGTAGGGTACAAGTTAAACTCGGAAGCAATAAAGCATCCTAACGTTAATCGAGTACCCATAGGGTCAGTAAATATTACTTAAGTTGAGCCAACAAATACCTCATCGCATCTAGCTATTTTAAAATATCTCCTTTCTCTCAACGAGAATGGAAACATTTTACTTCCCTGAGTATAGATTTCGAGGTGCATACGTCCACATGGCACAAATTATCTTTCATCAGATTGACCCCCTAGAAATCTATATATAGACATGAACATTCTCAAGAAAATCATTGTCACATATATAGAATACATACTAATGAATTTGTACCAAAGTGCTGATACAATAGATTGTGATATATAATATATAATAACAACAATACTTATGTTCTTATTAGAACATCAGAAATGGACATAAATTCTGTTGACCAGTCAGGAGATTGAGAGACTAGACAAATTCTTCAAATATGTTAGTTGAGTCACATTCAACCATCATGTTCTCCATGCCCGAAGGGTTTCGATACTGCTGGATAGTCATGTTGGAGGGATATAGTGAGATTCAAACAATTGCCCTTGAGATTCTTTGCATTCTAGGAATAGCAGATACAAAATAGCAAGATGCTGAGCTCAGGATCGATATAATGCCCTAAGAATTATTAGGCAACATATTTTTTCTGTTAGCGGTGTGACTCCAACCGGAGATGAAACCTACGGGTCTTGGATTGCACATATTATCCCACAAGACATAAGAGTGATCATGAGACCGCATCATGGACAACACCATTCACCGTTTGAGGTTAGTGCCAAACAAGAAAAGTAATAATAATAGACCAAGAAAAGTAATTTTAATAGAATAGCATCACCTAATGATGTAGCAATTAAGATCAATAAGTTTGATCTCTAGTCTTCATAGATGAACTATCGAATCAAGACGCTGATTGACTTGATTTTAGCGATTTGTGATTCTGGTTCTCCCGTTGATCCATCTTTGTTCTTCTCTTTTAGTACCTGTGTAGAAATCCACAGGAAGAGGGTGTCGACAGAGTCCCCGCGCTGGTGCTTGCGATGAGCCTTGCCGTGAAATCGCTACATCGGGGCTGTGGGCGTCGGCGCTAACGGCACGAGCCACTCCACCGACGGAGGAGGGGGTCGAGGCGGAGCCCAGGGGGCTGCCGTAGACGCGATAGCGGCCTCGTGCACCATGGGGCGCTTGGCCAGCAACTATCCAGGGGTCAAGCCCCATGTTCACTGGCGGTGTGTGTGCACCACATGCAGCGGCGGATGAGGCCACATCCAGGGGCATGGTGAGCACCGCTGGGGGCGCGTACAACCGCGCACTGGCCACCACAGGCTCCATGTCCAATGGCTCGATGACAGCCACGGGCGCCATGTCTACCGGCATGGCGGCCGAAGCGACGGATGGCCTGCATGCAGCGACGGAGGCCACCAACTCCATGGCGGCGAGGAGCAAGGAGATGGCACCAGCGCCGTCCTCATGGATTTGGTGCAGGAAGAAGGAAATGAAACCGGACACCTCACCAGCGAGTGTCGATCTCTTCCTCCTCTCTGTTTCGCTCTTTAGTAGAACTAACGTGGCTGATAATGTATTAGATGTAAAACAGGACAAACGAGGAACGAATGAATAGTAAAGCAAAAATCATCAATCTCTTTCATTAATTAGTAGGCTTATATCCAATCCGAGAAGAGCAAGAGAGGGATGTGTCCATTCCCAAACGACTCACCGAGGGATGCGGTTGTTGCGGGTGTTGGTTGGGACAAGGGGAGATTTCCCATTAATTAAGTGTCTTAATTAAATCTTAACAATTTGGACCGAACTGCCGAACTTTCAAGTACCATTTCTGATTAACGATGCAGTAAAAAAGAGCTATCTAATGGCTTTCTCTCTAAAGAAATCACATATATATTGATATTTGTCATGACAAGAAAAGCAATGAATGCCAATATTCAATAAAACAACCTAAACACGATTCACCAAGTAATATGATCTGATAATAATTCAACAAAATAGTCACCAACACACACCTCCATCATCAATGATATACTAGAACAAAAACAAAGGGCTATGCACAGCCCTATGGATGATGTTTTGGGGCGACGACGGGGAGGGTGATCTCCACCATGGCCCTATAGACGTGCAACTTGATGTTGTAGTCATCGTCTAGGAGCTCGAACACACACACGTCCAACTTCTCCAGGTTGTTCCCAATGGCGAGCGCGCCCCACCCAGAGCTGAACGCCCCGCGGGGACACTCCCCGCCGGTGTACTCGTACCACACCTTCCACGGCTTCGCCTGTGGGTCCCAGAGCGTCATCTTCCTGCTGTCCTTCGGGAGGAATTTTTCAACAAACATGTCTGGGATGATCTGTAGTGTTCCAAGTCGATCAGTAAGCAAGGAATGCAGTTTCAGAATGTGTATCCAGAGAAGAATTTGATCAATTACCATGAAGTACGACACATAGACATCGGTCTGCTTTAATTCCTTGATCACGAAGGGCCTCTTGGATTTGAACGTCAGTGCCCTGTCCATAGCATATTCCTTGTCCCTTTGGGTTATTGGACGTCTCTGCGACTTTAATTCTGGCCTTCTCTGAACCTTGACGATAACTAAGTATAAAAGAAGATTCAAATTACTAAGATAGTTCAGTTCAAATTTTCTTGTAATCAGCGTAGGATGGAAGAAGATTTACCTCTACCAGGTTGGTTTTCACTATTGCTCTTATTGAACATCCGGAACTGAGTCTTCATACTATGTTTTTTACCAAAATATTTTTGTAATTTGGTTAAGTCCTTGCATACGTATTCTGCCGCGAATACACCTGTATGAACTATATGCGCGCAAGTTAGCTCGATGACACCACCATTGCTATCTTTTTTCGGCAGAGAAGACTGTTAGAGTAGTCTTTATCGTATATGACTCCTAGTCCAAGTCAGCTTTGTAACCTTACCCCAAGTCAGTTTGTACCCTCTTATATACACTTGTATGCCGCACCAAATCAATCAATAAGAATCAGTTTTATTCATCTTTCATGGTATCAGATACCGGTCCTAGGGTTTAGGTTATGGCTGCGCCAAGGCCGCCGCCGCTGCCGCCGCCCGGCTACTTCGAGCGCCGGGCCGCGCTCATCGCCAAGGCCGCCAACACCGCAGCCGCCTCTCTCTCGGCCCTCTCCCTAGCTCCACAAAACTCCCCTACACCCATCCTCGCCGCACCAATGTCTCTTGCTGACACAATCTCCGACGTCAGCCCATACATCCCCATAGTTCTTGATCTCGCCGCCCATAACTACTACCATTGGAGACATCTCTTCGATCTCCACCTCGGCCGCTGCAACCTGCGCTCGCATGTCGCCGCCAACTGTCTTCCCCGCCCCGACGATCCGCAATGGTTGAAAGACGATCTCGCAATCGTCCAGTGGTTCTACACCCGCATCACCACCGAGATCTTCAACATGCTCGATCATGACGGCGCCACCACTGCCAACATCTGGCACTCCCTTCGTTAGCTCTTCCAAAGCAACACCGACGCTCGGAAAAACGCTCTCCACACCGAGCTTCGTAATATGGTGCAAGGAGACGCCTCGGTGAACCTGTTCTGCCAGCGCGTCAAGACCATTGGTGATGAGCTCCGCGACCTCGGCGATACCGTCAGCGACTCACAGCTCATCAACATCGTCGTCGTCGGCCTCAGCGAGGATTTTGACAAGCAAGCCTCGTTCATACCAATGATACGGCCTCCTCCCACCTTCGCTGAAGTTCGTTCTCTGCTCCAACTCGCGGCGGAAACACAAGCTCGCAAGGACTCTCGCCCCAAGGTCTTTCATGCTGCGGCTCGCCCTCCTCCGCCGCCTACAGCAGCACCGCCTCCCATGCCGGCTCCTGTCGCCGGGCCATCCGCGTCGTCATCCGCTCAACCGCCCTCAGGCTGGTGCCCTAGTCCGAACTAACGCGGCAAAAATCCTATCTACAGGCCGCCGTCAACTCGTTCAGTTCCGCCTACGACAGCACCGAGTCCTGCACCACCCACCAGTTCTCCATTGGCGGCTGCATGGCGGCCTCCTCATGATCTTTGGACGGGGCTCGTTCAGGCGTGGCCCATGCCCTGGTCCGCTTCGTCCCCGCTCGGTGCTCCGCCGGCATACTCAGGTGCCTGGAAACCCGGCCTTCGGCCGCCTACTGGTGCTCCCGGGGTTCTCAACCCCCGACAGCCGGCCAATGCCTATCACGCCGCCCCGACGTATGCTCCTTATGGTCATTACTCCACCGACGGCGGCGCCTACTACACACCTCAGTCGGCATTGCTCCCAACGCCACAGCCGGCCAATGCCTCTCACGCCGCCCCGACTTATACTCCCTATGGTCACTACTCCACCGATGGCGGCGCCTACTACACACCCCAGCCGGCCTTGCTGCCTTCACCATCATATCCACAGGCACTGCTCCCGACGCCACCCTCACCTGCGACGCCGAGCTGGGATCAAGCTGCTTTTCTCCAAGCAATGAATAACTTTGCTGCGCAAGGAAACTCATGTACGGATTGGATCTTTGATTCAGGGGCCTCTAGTCATATGTCTGCATCTAGTAATTGGTTATCATCTTGCACTACATCTCCTTTCCCTTCCATTACCCTCGGAGATGGATCATCTATTCCTATATATTGTGTTGGTCAGACTCAACTTCCCTCTTCCACTAAACCTCTTCTACTTTGTGATGTTCTAGTTGCACCCGCCCTCATTAAAAATCTTATTTATGTTCGCCAGTTTACTTGCGACAATCTAGTTTCGGCTGAATTTGACCCTTTTGGTTTATCTGTGAAGGATTACATGACCAAGGCCGAGATCGCTCGCTTTAATAGCTCCGGTGATCTTTACTCTCTTAATGGAGTTCCTGCCGCCGCCCCTCCAACATCCATGCTGGCCTCCGTCGATCTCTGGCATCATCGCTTGGGCCATCCCAACCCTGCTGTCTTAGCTTCTATGCTTAGTGAATTTACCATACCATGTAATAGGGATTCTCATAATTCTGCATTTTGCGAGTCATGTCAATTAGGCAAACATGTGCGTCTTCCCTTTAGTTCCTCTAGCTCTTGTAGCACTTATCCCTTTGAATTAATACATTGTGATCTATGGACCTCTCCCATTGCAAGTGTTTCGCGTTTTAAATATTACCTTGTTATACTAGATGATTTCACCCACTTTGTCTGGACTTTTCCTCTACGCAACAAATCTGAGGTCCATTCTCTCTTTCTTAATTTTCAACGCTATGTGTCTGTCCACTTCTTTCTCCCAATTCGATTTATCCAATGTGACAATGGTCGCGAGTTTGATAACATTAAAAATCGTACTTTATTCTTACAACATGGCATCCTTCTTAGATTCTCATGTCCCTACACCTCCCCGCAAAATGGTAAAGCCGAACGTTCTCTTCGCACCCTCAATGATATAGTTCGCACTCTTCTCGTTCAATCATCTATGCCTCCCCAGTTTTGGGCTAAAGCCCTACACATGGCCACCTTCCTTCTAAATATTCGACCTTCTAAAACTAAACCCAACACTACTCCCTATTATTCCCTCTTTCTTTCCCACCCCGACTACTCTGCGGTTCGTGTTTTCGACTGTCTCTGTTTTCCAAATGCCTATGCCACTTCTACAAATAAATTGTCACCACGATCTATCCCATGTGCTTTTCTCGGCTTCTCTGTCGAGCACAAAGGTTATCGTTGTCTCGACCTTCAGACAGGACACGTTCATGTCTCTCGTCATGTCACCTTTGCTAAGCATATTTTTCCTTTCTCACAATGCACTACTACATCATCCAACACCCATAGCTCGGCAAACACCGCCTCTCCCCGTCCTTTCCAACTATATAATCCCCTTCCTGCACCCCCTCATGATGAACACAACATACCACCAACAACTTTAACACCAGCCACAACCAATACCAACCCTCCCCTCACCCCACCCGAGACGTCCCCAACACCCTCGACCCCAACACCCTCGACCCCTGCTCCCTCCCCAACACCCCCGGTCCCTGCTCCCTCTCCACCACCCAACCATGCTCCTTCGTCCGACTCTTCCGCTGCGCCGGACTCACCCGTACCCACGTTACCCCCTCGTGCTATTCCTACAGCAGTCCCGATTAATGATCATCACATGCGTACTAGGGCCAAATCAGGATATCAACAACCCCAAGACCGCCTAAACCTTCATACCACCGTATCTCTCACTTCCCTCCCAAAGAATTATAAAACTGCTCTACTTGATCCCAATTGGGCCGCTGCCATGCAAGAAGAATATAATGCTTTACTTCAAAACAACACATGGCAACTTGTTCCTCGTCCTCCCAACACAAATATTGTTTCTGGCAAATGGATTTTTCGCCAAAAGTTTCACTCCGACGGGAGCCTCTCACGATATAAAGCCAGGTGGGTTTGTCGTGGCTTTTCTCAACAACAAGGAATTGATTATGATGAAACATTTTCTCCTGTTGTTAAACCTAGCACCATTCGTACCGTTCTTAGTGTTGCTGTCTCCTCTTCCTGGCCTATTCACCAACTTGATGTTAAAAATGCTTTCCTCCATGGTTCCCTTCAAGAAACTGTCTACTGTCAGCAACCTCTGGGTTTTGAAAATCCATCCTTTCCATCTCATGTCTGTCTTCTTCAGAAATCTCTCTACGGTCTTAAACAGGCCCCAAGAGCTTGGTTTCAACGCTTCTCCTCCTTCATCCAAACAATAGGCTTCACTCCATCTCTATCGGACACCTCTCTTTTTGTGTATCATCAAAATTCCGACACTGCCTATTTACTTCTCTATGTAGATGATATCATTCTCACCGCATCCTCTCAAAATTTCTTAGATCATATTGTCTCTCTTCTTAGATCTGAATTTTCTATGACTGACCTAGGACTCCTTCATCATTTCTTAGGCATTACTGTTGTTCGAGATTCCTCCAGCCTTTTTCTTTCCCAACGCCAGTATATTCTTGATCTACTTAATCGTGCCGGTATGCTTGATTGTCAATCATCTCGCACTCCTGTCGATACTAGTTTTAAACTTTTGGCTGCCGTGAACCCTTTTCAGATCCTACTCTCTATCGTAGCCTAACAGGTGCTCTCCAATATCTCACCATTACTCGTCCTGAAATCTCTTTTGCTGTTCAACAAGCATGTCTCTATATGCATGATCCACGGGTTCCTCACTATAATCATGTTAAACGTATTCTTCGGTATTTAAAAGGAACTCTCAATCATGGTCTCCACCTAAATAATTCTTCTCCAAACTCTCTTACCGCATACTCTGATGCAGACTGGGCTGGTTATCATGACACTCGAAGGTCCACTTCCGGTTTTTGTGTTTTTCTTGGTAACAATTTAATTTCTTGGTCCTCGAAAAGACAGGTTACGGACTCACGTTCGTCGACCGAGGCTGAGTATCGCGCCGTGGCACATGCCGTTGCAGATACAATCTGGATTCGGCAGTTACTCTCCGATCTAGACAGGCCTATTGAGCGGGCCACTATTGTCTATTGCGACAAGATATCAACAGTCTACATGACCGGCAATCCAGTTCAACACCGACGCACAAAGCATATTGAGATTGATATTCATTTTGTTCGTGAGAAGTTCGCTCTTGGTCAGGTTCTGGTGCTTCATGTTCCCTCTATGGCTCAATTTGCTGACATTTTCACCAAGGCACTGCCTACTAAGCCGTTTCAAGATATCTGTTTCAGTCTCAACGTCGTCGAGCCTGCCGTTGATACTGCGCGGGGATGTTAGAGTAGTCTTTATCGTATACGACTCCTAGTCCAAGTCAGCTTTGTAACCTTACCCCAAGTCGGTTTGTACCCTCTTATATACACTTGTATGCCGCACCAAATCAATCAATAAGAATCAGTTTTATTCATCTTTCAAAGACCATTGCTATCTAAATAGTAGAGTCAAAGCTAACACAGCATTTAAGCCACCTCAAACCAATTCTCGTTCGGAGGCTTCATGTTAATTACCTGCCAAACTGTCACTTGATGTCATTCCTTTAGAAGCTGATGAAGCAGCAGACCCTTTCCCTTCAGCCCTGGACTTCTTGGGTGGACGACGGACCAATTCTGCTTACATCGATATGCACACATGTACATTTTAGCACGATAATAAGAGCACATAAATCATTTTACAACACCAAGCCATCTCATAGCAATATATACGTAAAAAGTAGTACGAGTTATTTTGAAATCGATCATCGACCGGAGGGTTATTCTAGTTACCTGCCAAACTGTCACCTGATGCTGCTCCCTCAGAATCCGAATGGCCACATGGAGCTTGAGGCCTTTTCCCCTTCGCAGCCTTGGGCTTCCTGGGTGGACGACGCTTTGATTCTGCTTATAATTGGATTGATGGGCACAGAGACACAGGTTAGCTCGATAAAAAGAGCATAAGAATCATTTTACAACATTAAACCGTTTCAAACCAATAAATGTGTAAAAAGTGTGGTAATAATAATTTTGAAATTAATCGATCAGTGTGGTAGGGTTCTTCTTAATTAGTTGCTAAACTGTCACCTAATGCTTATATAGGAATCATTTTATGGTACAAGAGCATTGCTATCTAGATAGCAGAATAAAAACTGACACAACATTTAAACCATCTCAAACTAATACATACATGTGTGTGTGTGTGTGTGTGTGTGTGTGTGTGTGTGTATGTGTGTATGAAACAAGTTATACATTTTTACCCGCAAGAAAAAATCTACTTATTTTGAAATCGTTTCTCGATCAGAGGCTTCCTCTTAATTACTTGCCAAACTGCCACGTGATGCTGCTCGTTTAGAAGCTAAAGCAGTACACCTTTTCCCCTCAGTCTTGGACATCTTGGGTGAACGATGGACCAATTCTGCTTACATCGATGTGCACACATGGACATGTTAGCTCAATAACACGAGCACAGAAATAATTTTACAACACCAAGCCATCTGACACCAATATATATGTAAAAAGCAGTACTATCAATTATTTTGAAATTGATCATCGATCGAAGGGTTATTCTTGGTTACCTGCCAAACTATTACCTGATGGAGCTTCAGGCCTTTTCTCCTCAGTAGCCTTGGACTTCCTGGGTGGACGACGCCCCGATTCTGCTCAGAATTGATGTGCACAGACACAGACACAGTTAGCTCGATAAAAAGAGCTTAAGAATCATTTTACAACATTAAACCATTTCAAACCAATATATATGTAAAAAGTAGAAGTGGTACTAATAATTTTGAAATCAATCGATCAGTGTGGGAGGGTTCTTCTTAATTACTTGCTAAACTGTCACCTAATGCTTCTCCTTCAGACTCCGAATCTCCAGATAGAGCTTCATGGCTTTTCCCCTCCTTATCCTTGGACTTCTTGGACCGGACCACTTCTGTCATGATATCATCAACCTTCCTGAACCTATTCCTCTTCCCAACCACAAAACCATTGTCAATCATGTCTCGCTCCTCCTTCTGTTGCTGTGATGGTGTGCTGCGCCATTCACTGTCTTCCGCATTCTCCGGATTCTCTGATAATGCATCTTCTTCCTTTTGTGGACCAGTGCCGTCAGCATCGACACTCGTGTTGTCGCTCCCTTCATATTCTTCAGAAGCATCTTCTTCTTCCTCTCCTTCATTTTGTGGAGTACAATCTACACCTGTGCCAATGTGAGAGTCTTCTTCTTGCAGGGCAGTACCATCTGCATTGGTGCCCGTGTGCCCATTCTCATCCTCTGCTGCCACAGCGGCGGCGCCAATGCGTTGCGGCTGGGCGAGAAACGCGTACGGCGCCTCGCAGGATGATGGCAAGAATACCGTGACTGAGAACTGTGAGTTCCCATCGTAACGGAAAACCAGGCGGTAGCCATACACGATGCGATGGTCGCAGAGGAACTCCTTCCATCCACATGCAAAGCATAGCTCCCCGGAGATTTTAGCCAGCTCTACGGGCCATAAATTTCCGCTTGGACCTCTCAGTGAAATTGCTCCTGTACACTCTTCCAAGTATTTGTGGCAGTCTTCCGGAATTGTCTGCAACATATGTTATCATATTAAACAATGACTAAGTATGTGGAGCACAACCCAAAACTAAAAAGTAATAAAAAAAGGTTGTGTGCTATGTCTTAGAAATGGCCGATGGATTTTATGTTCATATGAATGTGTAATGAGTTTCTGTCTATGTGATGTTGCAGTTTTTCAGATCTTTGAAGCAAATTTTCTGAATCTATGAAATGTTTCTTATAGTGAAAAATGATATGTGCTGCATGCTATGAATACATAGCATTTGACTTGTCACCACTTAAGGACGATCATACGTCAGTGGTGACATGGTCAGTGAAGAGTGACAGCAAAGCGACTGTGGGTGTCGTAAGGCACTCCACTGATGGATCTGTCCCATGAGTGATGGATGAGTCTCCACTCTCCACTGACAAATTAGTGATGAGCCTGGAACCCGTCAAAAGTGATCAATTCTGTCCCTTTAGTAGTGACATGTTCGATAGTAATGTTGGAGATTGATTTCAAGAGTTTGGTAATAGTTAATGGTGTAAATAATCAATCTGTACTAATTCAAGGATTGGGTCCAAACGCCTATCCAAACAAGCATACATTGTCTCGGTCACTCTCACTAGGCATTGTATTTTGGGGAAATTTTTACATGTGTCCTTTTTCTTTCTACAAAACTAGAAATACGAAAAATATCAACTTTCATGAACTCGTTCATATATTGGATATAACATACTCATATATGTTGCGGATATGTTATCTCTCTTTTATTCCTTTTTCAACGTCAGACCACATAGTATAGTCCAGGTTTGAAAAATATCAATGACTAATCGAACAAAAAATGTGATGAAATATGTACCATTTTAACTTTGTCAAATTAGTAAGCACCATTCTTAAAGTGGACCGCAAACAAAAAGAGAACCTTCGCAACAAGCATGCAAATATGATAGATAAAAGTGGAGGACCAAAAATGGGTTAGTCTCTTTAATTGCTGTTATGAATCAAGAAAACATACCTCTTGTTCCATAGATGAACTGGTTATGAGCGACCTAAAGAATTGCGGGCAATTTTTTTTGTCATTCTGCTCCTTCGACTGCTCCTCCTCTTTATCATTCTCCTTGTCCTCCTCTCTTTCCTTATGTGCCTTCATCTTCTTCTCATTTTCTTTCCTTTTCCTCCGATCCTCCTTCTCCTTCTCCTTCTCATTATACTTGTCACTACCCCTCGTTCTCTCTTTCTCCTCCTTATACTTAGTCATCTTCTTCTCCTCCTTTTTCTTATCACCTTCTTCTTTGTTTTGTTTCTTTTTCTCTTGCGCATTTATATTTTCACCTCCCTCTTCTTTTACTTTCACATTCTGCTTATCATCTATCATGCCTATAGAGGTATATTGCTTTTGACGGTGTACCATGATTGTACCTTCACATATGTCGCACACTTCTGTCTCCTGCAATAGAAGAGGAGATATATAGTTTTATGTTAGTATCACACTACTCAAGTTTTACTCGAGAGCTGAATCTACATAAAACACAAGTTTGTTTGCAATGGATATTCCTAAGTACATTAGTTATTTTCTGGAACGCTCCTACAGACTCCTTTGTAACAGAACTAACAACGAACATAAATATAATTACCATATAAGCTCTTGAGGGAAGGAAAAAGAACAAAATGTATCTCATATTTATATTTGGAAGTTGGACACACAAGAAACACAAGCAGTGGCGGAGCTACAAAGGAAATACAGGGTGGGCGACCTCACGGGAGAATAAAAAACTCGCTTGCCACTGCTTGGGCATGGCCGTGCCCAGGCCGCCACGGCACGAGAGATGGGTCGCCTTGGCAGTACTTCACGCTGCTACTAAGCTGATCTTTTTGGCTAGACCTCCACTCCACCTCTTGCTGAGCAGGGCGAGGTGAGGCTGGGCTGGGTGTACGTAGAAAGGCTGAGGTGGGCAATGGCACACTTTTGCCCTAACGAAGCTCCGCCAGTGTACACAAGTACACACATGGATATATATAGTGGATACATGCACGCATAATTTTGTGTTGCAGCATACTTGCATATCTGTATATATCCATGTCGCTGGGCAATGCGGTTTTGATACCCTCTCTGATCTATTCACTAAAAGATGCTCCCCATTTTCTTTATCCTTTTAGAGCATTTGCCAAATTAACACATTTATTTTTCTTGAAGAGATTTACAAATGCGATAATTCTGTTGTGCATATTCAGTAAACCTTGAAGCATGTCTATATGGATGATTCAAGTTTGCACCATCCTTGTCCTGAGACAAGAAAAGTATGGCCTAGCTAACAACACGACTATCACCGGAGAAGAGGTAGCAAAAAAGCGAATACATCGTTAGGAATATACGCCCAGGGAGACAGAAGAAGGAAGTCAATCTTGTCAACCGGCTAAAACCTATAGTTATATCCCACAAGTTGAATCTACGCTGAACAAATACATTTAGGAATTACGAACGCCCTTTCTTGTGGTGGGAAGAACAAAAACACGATGCACACCATGGATATGTAGAACGCCAACGCGATTGAAAAGCTAAAGATTCTGTTGATCTAGCATAGATCAGATAGAGCGTAGCAGGGCTTAACAAGCGCGTAGCAATGACCCAATTTCGATCTCGATGGATCAGAATACAGACCACTCGAAGGGGCGTCCGATCGATTCAAATTCAATGGAGAGGACGGGACAAGATCTGGAGGTTGGTGGGTTGTGAGGACGGGAGAAGATCTCGTTAAGATCTACTCCCTCCGTTCCTAAATATTTGTGTTTCTAGACATTTAAATGTACTGCAACATACGGATGTATGTAGATATATTTTAGAGTGTAGATTCACTCATTTTGCTTCGTATGTAGTCACTTGTTGAAATCTCTACAAAGACTCATTTTGCTTCGTATGTAGTCACTTGTTGAAATCTCTACAAAGACAAATATTTAGGAACGGAGGGAGTAGATGGGTTTGGGCGGCGGCCCGGCGGCTGGATGGAAGTTTGAAATATTTCGGGATTATATATATATATTTAAAGGGAATTCGGGGCAAGGGAAAAACCCTAGGTCACGGCGAACAAAGTAAACACATAATTCCAAACATTATGTTTTGACAACGACAATATAACACGTCTGCCACTTTCAGGCACACAATCACTCGTCTGTGGCTGTTGTAAAAAAAAAACACTCGTCTGTGGCAGGGTTTGGGGCAATGACCCAGGGGGTGATCTCCAGCACGGCCCTGTAGACATGCAGCTTGATGTTGTAGTCATGGTCCAGGAGCTCGAAGACTTACACGTCCCACCTCTCCAGGTTGTTCTCAATGGCGAGCATGCCCCACCCGGTGCTGAGAGCCGCACGGTGGCACTCGCCGCCGTTGTACTCGTACCACATCCTCCACGGCTTCGCCTGTGGGTCCCACAATGTCATCTTCCTGCTGTCCTTCGGGAGGAAATTTTCGATGAACATGTTTGGGATGATCTAAAGTGTCCCAAGTCGATCACTAAGCGTGCAATGGAGTCAAATTCTTGGCTTTGAACATGTCCATTGTGACACGGGAGGAAGACGTTAGTAACCATGAAGTACGAGGCATAGACATCGGTGTGCTTCATTTCCTTGACGGCGGAGGGCCTCTTGGATTTGAACCTCCGCGTCCTCTCCATGGCGTCTTCCTTCTCCCTTTGAGTCACTGGACGCCTCTGCGGCATTTATCCCGGGATTGTAATAGTAATTCAGGGGAAAAAATGGAAAAACACCACCACGTCGCCCTCCTCTCGCGACACGGGGGCGATCCCTGCGTGCCGCCGCCGACTCCCCTTCTTTCTCCTCGTCGCACAGCCGCCGGAGGCGCCACCTGTAAAGTCCAGGTGGGGCTCAAAGGATGGCGGCTGCGGGGCGGACCCCTGGGCAATCCCCGCCCAGCTCTCCCTGCCTCATGGCTGGTGGCGGCAACACAGCGGACATCGCCCAATCTACGTGCGTTGGCGGCTGATGTGGTGGCGGATCTTGGCGGGTCAGGGAGGAGCCAGTGGGGTCGTG
Organism: Secale cereale; assembly: GCA_902687465.1. Classification (NCBI taxonomy): domain Eukaryota; kingdom Viridiplantae; phylum Streptophyta; class Magnoliopsida; order Poales; family Poaceae; genus Secale; species Secale cereale. Next base: position 838,168,761 of record LR738710.1, read on the forward strand.
GCGGAGGCGGGTGTTGGGGAACGTTGCATGGGAAACAAAAATTTTCCTACGCTCACCAAGATCAATCTAGGAGATGCACATCTACGAGAGGAGACTTGGATCCACATACCCTTGTAGATCGCGATGCGGAAGCGTTGCAAGAATGCGGATGAAGGAGTCGTACTCGCGGCGATTCAAATCGCGGAAGATCCGATCTAGCGCCGAACGGACGGCGCCTCCGCGTTCAACACACGTGCAGCCCGGTGACGTCTCCCACGCCTTGATCCAGCAAGGAGAGAGGGAGAGGTTGGGAAGACTCCATCCAACAGCAGCACGACGGCGAGGTGGTGGTGGAGGAGCGCGGGACTCCAGCAGGGCTTCGCCAAGCGCTGCAAGAGACGAGGAGGGAGAGGGGTAGGGCTGCGCCAAGAAGGAGACGTTCTCATGTGTCTAGCAGCCCCAAAACCTCACATATATATAGGGGGAAGGGAGGGCTGCGCCCCCTTTAGGGTTTCCCACCCCTAGGGGTGCGGCCAGCCCTAGAAACCCATCTAGGGTGCGGCCAAAGGGGGGGAGAGAGAGGGGGCGCCCTAGGGTGGGCCTTAAGGCCCATCTGGACCTAGGGTTTGCCCCCCTCCACTCTCCATGCGCCTAGGGACTTGGTGGGGGGGCGCACCAGCCCCCTTGGGGCTGGTCCCCTCCCACACTTAGCCCACACAGCCACCTGGGGCTGGTGGCTCCACCTGGTGGACCCCCGGGACCCTCCCGGTGGTCCCGGTACATTACCGATATCGCCCGAAACTTTTTCGGTGACCAAAACAGGACTTCCCATATATGAATCTTTACCTCCGGACCATTCCGGAACTCCTCGTGACGTCCGGGATCTCATCCGGGACTCCGAACAACATTCGGTAACCGCGTACATACTTTCCCTATAACCCTAGCGTCATCGAACCTTAAGTGTGTAGACCCTACGGGCTCGGGAACCATGTAGACATGACCGAGACAACTCTCCGGCCAATAACCAACAGCGGGATCTGGATACCCATGTTGGCTCCCACATGTTCCATGATGATCTCATCGGATGAACCACGATGTCAAGGATTCAATCAATCCCGTATACGATTCCCTTTGTCTATCGGTATAGCACTTGCCCGAGATTCGATCGTCGGTATACCGATACCTTGCTCAATCTCGTTACCGGCAAGTCTCTTTACTCGTTCCGTAACACATCATCCCGTGATCAACTCCTTGATCACATATTGTGCACATTATGATGATGTCCTACCGAGTGGGCCCAGAGATACCTTTCCGTCACACGGAGTGACAAATCCCAGTCTCGATTCGTGCCAACCCAACAGACACTTTCGGAGACACCTGTAGTGCACCTTTATAGCCACCCAGTTACGTTGTGACGTTTGGTACACCCAAAGCATTCCTACGGTATCCGGGAGTTGCACAATCTCATGGTCTAAGGAAAAGATACTTGACATATAGAAAAGCTTTAGCATACGAACTACACGATCTGTGCTAGGCTTAGGATTGGGTCTTGTCCATCACATCATTCTCCTAATGATGTGATCCCGTTATCAACGACATCCAATGTCCATGGTCATGAAACCGTAACCATCTATTGATCAACGAGCTAGTCATCTAGAGGCTTACTAGGGACATGGTGTTTGTCTATGTATCCACACATGTATCTGAGTTTCCTATCAATACAATTCTAGCATGGATAATAAACGATTATCGTGAACAAGGAAATATAATAATAACCAATTTATTATTGCCTCTAGGGCATATTTCCAACAGTCTCCCACTTGCACTAGAGTCAATAATCTAGTTCACATCGCCATGTGATTAACACTTACAGGTCACATCGCCATGTGACTAACATCCAAAGAGTTCACTAGAGTTAGTAATCTAGTTCACATCAATATGTGATTAATACTCAATGAGTTCTGGGTTTGATCATGTTATGCTTCTGAGAGAGGTTGTAGTCAACGGGTCTGCAACATTCAGATCCCTATGTTGTTCGCAAAACCTTATGTCATATCGTAGATGCTGCTATCACGTTCCACTTGGAGCTATTCCAAACTATTGCTCCATTATACGTATCCGGTATCTCCACTTAGAGTTATCCGGATAGGTGTTAAGCTTGCATCGACGTAACTCTTTACATCGAACTCTTTATCACCTCCATAACCGAGAAACATTTCCTTACTCCTCTAAGGATAATTTTGACCACTATCTAGTAATCCACTCCTGGATCACCTTTGTACCCTCTTGCCAGACATGTGGCAAGGCACACATCAGGTGCGGTACTTAGCATGGCATACCGTACAGAGCCTATGACAAAAGCATAGGGGACGACCTTCGTCCTTCCTCTTCCTTCTGCCGTGGTCAAGTTTTGAGTCTTACTCAACTTCACACCTTACAACTCAGGTAAGAACTCCTTCTTTGACTGATCTATTTTGAACTCCTTCAAAATCATGTCAAAGGTGTGTGTTCTTTTGAAAGTATCATCAGGCGTCTTGATCTATCTGTATAGATCTTGATGCCCAATATGTATGCAGCTTTATCCAGGTCTTCCTTTGAAAAACTCATTTCAAACAACCCTTTATGCTTTCCAGAAATTCTACATCATTTCGGATCAACAATATGTCATTCACATATACTTATCAGAAATGTTGTAGTGCTCCCACTCACTTTATTGCAAATACAAGTTTCCAACAAACTTTGTATACCCAAAAACTTTGATCACTCCATCAAAGTGTATATTCCGACTCCGAGATGCTTGCTCTAGTCCATGGAAGGATCGCTGGAGCTAGCATACCTTTTAGCATCCTTAGGATCGACAAAACCTTTCTGATTGTATCACATACAACCTTTCCTTACGAAAACTGGTAAGGAAACTTGTTTTGTCATCCATCTGCCAGATTTCATAAATGCAGCTAATGCTAACATGATTCCGACGGACTTAAGCATCGCTACGGGTGAGAAAATCTCATCGTAGTCAACTCCTTGAACTTGTGGAAAACTCTTCGCCACAAGTCGAGCTTCATAGACGGTGACGTTACCGTCCACGTCCGTCTTAGTCTTAAAGATCCATTTGTCTCAATGGCTTGCCGATCATAGGGCAAGTCCACCAAAGTCCATACTTTGTTTTGATACATGGATCCTATCTCGGATTTATCGGCTTCTAACCATTTGTCGGAATATGGGCCCACCATCGCTTCTCCATAGTTCGTAGGTTCATCGTTGTCCAACAACATGACCTCTAAGACAGGATCACCGTACCACTCAGGAGTAGTACACATCCTTGTCGACCCACGAGGTTCGATAGCAACTTGATCTGGAGCTTCATGATCACTATCATCAGTATCCTCTTCAACTGTCGTAGGTTCCACAGAAACATCTTTCTGTGTTGCACTACTCTCCGGTTGAAGTGAGGGTTCGACAACCTCATAAAGTTCTATCTTCCTCCCACTCAATTCTTTCGAGAGAAACTCCTTCTCGAGAAAGGACCCATTCTTAGCGACAAACATTTTTGTCCTTGGATCTGAGATAGAAGGTATACCCAACCGTTACCAGTGGGTATTCCATGAAGATGTATTTGTCCGCTTTGGGTTCGAGCTTTTCCTGGCTGAAGCCATAAGCATCGCAGCCCCAAACATTTAAGAAAACGACAACTTTGGTTTCTTGCCAAACCACACGACGTCGTCTCAACGGACTTAGACGGTGCCCTATATAAAGTGAATGCAGCTGTCTCTAATGCATAACCTCAAAATAATAGCGGTAGATCGGTAAGACATACCATAGATCGCACCATATCTCATAAGGTTCGATTACGATGTCCGGACACACCATTACGCTGTGGTGTTCCAGGGGACTTCAACTGCGAAACAATTCCACAATGTCTTAAGTGATTGCCAAACTCATAATTCAGATAATATCCCTTTGATCAGATCGTAGGAACATGATCTTCTTGTTATGATGATTCTTAATCTTCACCCTGAAATTTTTGAACCTTTCAAACGTTTCAGACTTTTGCTTCATTAAGTAAATATACCATATCTACTCAAATCGTCAGTGAAGATGAGAAAATAACGATATCCACCACACGCCTTAATTCTCATTGGATCACATACATCAGCATGTATGATTTCCAATAAGTCACTTACCCGTTTCATTGTACCTGAAAACGAGATCTCAGTCATCCTGCCCATGAGGCATGGCTCGCATGTGTCAAGCGATTCAAAATCAAGTGACTCCAAACGTCCATCAGCATGGAGTTTCTTCATGCATTTTATGCCAAAATGACCTAAGCGGCAGTGCCACAAGAAAGTGGTACTATCATTATTAACTCTACATCTTTTGGCATTAATATTATCATTATGTGTATTACCATGATCGAGATTCAACGAACCATTGGGTGCATGACCATAAAGGTATTATTCATGTAAACAGAATAACCATTATTCTCTAACTTAAATGAATAACCGTTTTGCGATGAACATGATCTAATCATTTTCATGCTCAACGTAGACACCTGATAACATTTATCTAGGTTCAACACTAATCTCGAAAATAGAGGAAGTGTGCGATGGTGATCTCATCAACCTTGGAAACACTTCCAACACACATCGTCACCTCGCCTTTAGCTAGTCTCCGTTCAGTCCGTAGCTTTTGCTTCAAGTCACTAATAATAGCAACTGAACCGGTATCCAATACCCAGGTGCTACAAGGAGTACTACTAAGGTACACATCAATAACACGTATATCAAATATACTTTGTTGAAGTTGCCAGCTATCATATCTACCATGTATTTGGGGTGGTTCCGCTACCATGTTCTCCTTACAATAGAAGCACTTAGTCTCGAGGTTTGGGTTCAACCATGGGTTCCTTCATCAGAGCGACAACAGGTTTGCCATTCATGAAGTTTCCCTTCTAGCCCTTACCCTTTTGAAACCAGTGGTCTTGTTAAACCATCAACACTTGATGCTCCTTCTTGATCTCTACTTTTGCGGTACTAAGAACCGCTGACAGCACCGGGATCTCCATCCTTTGCATGTCATAGTTCATCACGAAGTTCTAGTAGCTTGGTGATAGTGTCTAGAGAATTCTGTCAACCACTATCTCACCTGGAAGATTAACTCCCACTTGGTTCAAGTGATTTTAGCACCCAGACATTCTGAGCACATGCTCACTAGTTGAGCTATTCTCCTCCATCTTTTTGGCAAAGGAACTTGTCAGAGGTCTCATACCTCTCAACACGGGCATGAGCCTGAAATCCCAATTTCAGCTCTTAGAACATCTCATATGTTCCATGGCGTTCAAAACGTCATTGGAATCCCGATTCTAAGCCGTAAAGTATGGTGCACTAAACTATCAAGTAGTCATCAGGACGTGTCTCTCAGGTGTTCACAACATCCATAGACAACGTTGTAGGGGTTTGCACATTGAGCGGTGCATCAAAGACGTAAGCTTTCTGTGCAGCAGTGAGGACACTCCTCGGACTACGGACCCAGTCCGCATCCCTGCTTACAATATCTTTCAACTTAGTCTTTCTCTAGGATCGTATTAAACAGGGAGCTACAACGCAAGCTATTGATCTACAACATAATTTGCAAAGGCAACTTAGACTATTGTTCATGATAAGTGAGTTTAACTAATCAAATTACTTATAACTCCCACTCAAATTGACATCCCTCTCGTCATCCGAGCGTGACATGATCCAAATCCACCAACCCAAGTCCGATCATCACGTGAGATGAGGTGGTGTCAATGGTGAACATCTTCATGTTGATCATATCTACTATATGACTCATGCTCGACCTTTCGGTCTTCCGTGTTCCGAGGCCATGTCTGTACATGCTAGGCTCGTCAAGTCTAACCCGAGTGTTCTGCATGTGCAAAACTGGCTTGCACCCGTTGTATGCGAACGTAGAGTCTATCACACCCGATCATCACGTGGTGCTTCGAAACGACGAACCTTCGCAACGGCGCACACTCGGGGGGAACGCAATTTCATCTTGAAATTTTAGTGAGGGATCATCTTATAATGCTACCGTTGTCCTAAGCAAAATAAGATGCATAAAAGGATTAACATCACATGCAAATCATAAGTGACATGATATGGCCATCAACTCGTGCTTTTGATCTCCATCTCCAAAGCACCGGCATGATCTCCATCGTCACCGGCGTAACACCATGATCCCCATCATCATGATCTCCATCATCGTGTCGCCATCGGGGTTGTCGCGCGCCCACCATGCTCTTACTACTATTGCTACCGTTTAGCGATAAAGTAAAGCATTACATAGCGCTTTAATGATTGACACGCAGGTCATACAAAAATTAAAGACAACCCTATGGCTCCTGCCGGTCGCCGTATACATCGACATGCAAGTCGATATTAACTATTACAACATGATCATCTCATACATCAAATATATCTCATCATGTCATTGGCCATATCATATCACAAACATACCCTGCAAAAACAAGTTAGACGTCCTCTAATTTGTTGTTGCATGTTTTACGTGGCTGCTATGGGTATCTAGCAAGAACGCTTCTTACCTACGCAAAGCCACAACGGTGATATTTAAGTTGCTATTTAACCTTCTACAAGGACCGCCTTTGTCGAATCCGATTCAACTAAGGTGGGAGAGACAGACACCCGCTAGCCATCTTATGCAACAAAAGTCACATGTCTGTCGATGGAACCGGTCTCATGTACGAGGACATGTAAGGTTGGTCCGAGCCGCTTCATCCCACAATACCGCTGAATCAAGAAAAGACCAAGGAGGGAAGCAATCTAAACATCAACGCCCACAAACTCCTTTGTGTTCTACTCGTGATTGCATCTACGCAAAGACCTAGCTCATGATACCACTGTTGGGGAACGTTGCATGGGAAACAAAAATTTTCCTACGCTCACCAAGATCAATCTAGGAGATGCACATCTACGAGAGGAGAGTTGGATCCACATACCCTTGTAGATCGCGATGCAGAAGCGTTGCAAGAACGCGGATGAAGGAGTCGTACTCGCGGCGATTCAAATCGCGGAAGATCCGATCTAGCGCCGAACGGACGGCGCCTCCGCGTTCAACACACGTGCAGCCCGGTGACGTCTCCCACGCCTTGATCCAGCAAGGAGAGAGGGAGAGGTTGGGAAGACTCCATCCAACAGCAGCACGACGGCGTGGTGGTGGTGGAGGAGCGCGGGACTCCAGCAGGGCTTCGCCAAGCGCTGCAAGAGACGAGGAGGGAGAGGGGTAGGGCTGCGCCAAGAAGGAGACGTTCTCATGTGTCTAGCAGCCCCAAAACCTCACATATATATAGGGGGAAGGGAGGGCTGCGCCCCCTTTAGGGTTTCCCACCCCTAGGGGTGCGGCCAGCCCTAGAAACCCATCTAGGGTGCGGCCAAAGGGGGGGAGAGAGAGGGGGCGCCCTACGGTGGGCCTTAAGGCCCATCTGGACCTAGGGTTTGCCCCCCTCCACTCTCCATGCGCCTAGGGACTTGGTGGGGGGGCGCACCAGCCCCCTTGGGGCTGGTCCCCTCCCACACTTAGCCCACGCTGCCACCTGGGGCTGGTGGCCCCACCTGGTGGACCCCCGGGACCCTCCCGGTGGTCCCGGTACATTACCGATATCGCCCGAAACTTTTCCGGTGACCAAAACAGGACTTCCCATATATGAATCTTTACCTCCGGACCATTCTGTAACTCCTCGTGACGTCCGGGATCTCATCCGGGACTCCGAACAACATTCGGTAACCGCGTACATACTTTTCCTATAACCCTAGCGTCATCGAACCTTAAGTGTGTAGACCCTACGGGCTCGGGAACCATGTAGACATGACCGAGACAACTCTCCGGCCAATAACCAACAGCGGGATCTGGATACCCATGTTGGCTCCCACATGTTCCACGATGATCTCATCGGATGAACCACGATGTCAAGGATTCAATCAATCCCGTATACGATTCCCTTTGTCTATCGGTATAGCACTTGCCCGAGATTCGATCGTCGGTATACCGATACCTTGCTCAATCTCGTTACCGGCAAGTCTCTTTACTCGTTCCGTAACACATCATCCCGTGATCAACTCCTTGATCACATATTGTGCACATTATGATGATGTCCTACCGAGTGGGCCCAGAGATACCTTTCCGTCACACGGAGTGACAAATCCCAGTCTCGATTCGTGCCAACCCAACAGACACTTTCGGAGACACCTGTAGTGCACCTTTATAGCCACCCAGTTACGTTGTGACGTTTGGTACACCCAAAGCATTCCTACGGTATCCGGGAGTTGCACAATCTCATGGTCTAAGGAAAAGATACTTGACATATAGAAAAGCTTTAGCATACGAACTACACGATCTGTGCTAGGCTTAGGATTGGGTCTTGTCCATCACATCATTCTCCTAATGATGTGATCCCGTTATCAACGACATCCAATGTCCATGGTCATGAAACCGTAACCATCTATTGATCAACGAGCTAGTCATCTAGAGGCTTACTAGGGACATGGTGTTTGTCTATGTATCCACACATGTATCTGAGTTTCCTATCAATACAATTCTAGCATGGATAATAAATGATTATCGTGAACAAGGAAATATAATAATAACCAATTTATTATTGCCTCTAGGGCATATTTCCAACAGAGGGGTCACGGCGCCGAGGCTGGCGACCCAGATCTGGGTGCGGCGATGCCGCCGCTGCCTTCGTGGTCACCCTCGTCGAGGGAATTGCAGCACCTGATGCTCACGGCAGATGTAGCAGTTGTGGATGGCACGGTCTTCGGTGACGGCGTTGATCCGAGAGTGGGTCCGCTCCATCCCCAAGATAGGTGTGTGTAGGGTTCCCAAAAGGCTGGACTTTTCCAATTTCACACACTGTTGAGGGATGTTCTGTCGGCGGGGGCGCCTTGACGTCAACCTTCCCTCCTGTCTAGTGGCGGTGCGCTACCAGGGAGCTCGCCGTTGCCCGGAGGCGCAAGGTGTGGCGGTGGAGGCCAGAGATGCCTAGACTGGGGGTGAGTGTGGTCTTGGGAGTTGTCCAGGGATTGGCAAGGTGGTGCCTTCCCGCCCGTCTCTTTTGTCATCTTGGTTGCAAGCGTGGGGCGAGGGTGGAGTTGGAGCCATGGATGCTGATGCGGCGGCCTTGGTGCTGGGAGCTGTGGTGCTTAGGGGAGGTGCTCGCGGCTCGGGTGTTGACTAGGTGACAAGGCCATGTGGGCGGCGTGGTAGTCAAAGTCCGATGGTCGGTGGCGTTGGTGCGGCGGCCGTAGCCTATTGTGCTATGTTTTGAAGGAGAAGTGCTTGCCGGGGTGGAAGCCTGCTCTGGCTCTGCCAGGCCACCGCTGACGGCGGCTATATATGGGCGTCATTTCCATGTTGAAGGCGTTGTCATTGCTACTATTAATCCTTCATGTTGCTTCGAGGGAAACCTTGATCCTTGAAGTACCCGGCTCCTTGTGCACGACTTCATCTCTTTGAAGTGACTCGTTCACTGTTGAGAGCTCAGACATCACCAAGTTGCTTCCTCGTGTAGTGTGCTTAAAGTTTTAGGGGTTGTGTAGTTGTCCTTAACACCCTTGTATCTAGCCTTGTGCGCATGTGTTGCTGGTTCGTGTTGTATGGCTTGGTTTGCATGATCGTTGCTTTATATATAAAGCAGGGGGTGAGCCTTTTTTTGGTGCGACGTTTATCCCAACCTTACCGTAAACTTAACTAGAACTAGTATAAAAAGATGCAGACTTATATCAAGATAGTTTACTTAAAGTTTGTTCGAATTAGTACTAGCAGTATAATAGAAGAGCGCGCTTACAGGAAGGAAGGAAGAAAGAAGTTTTACCTCTGCTAGGTTGGTTTTCACCATTGCTCTTGTTGAACATCGGGAATTGATTATGTTTACTATGCCTTTTACCAAAAGATTCCTCCCACGTCGTTAAGTCCCTGCACGCGGATTCTGGCGCGAATACACCTGCATAAACTTTATGCGGGCAAAGTTCATTAGCTCGATGACAAGAGGATATAGATAGGAACTATTTTATAGTATAAGACAACTATTTCTAGCTAGCAGAGTGAAGACTAAACATCTAAGACATGTGCGTAAAACAAGTAGGACTACTCATTTTGAATTCGATTATCCATCCGATGCTTCCTAGGTACTGGCCAAATTGTCACTTGATGCTGCTCCTTCAGAAGCTTTTTTGAGGGGAACACTTTTAGATCCCGAAGCAGCAGACCTGGTATAAGCAATTAAAGGAGCACCAGAGCTTTTGCCCACAACTTTCTACTCTCTGGATGGACGACTGGCCAACTCTGCTTACAATGGATGTGCATATAGGTTAGGTAGATAACAAGAGCCTATGAATAATTTGACAACATTTAGCCAACACAATAGCTAATTTGAAATCAATCCATCGGATGGCTATTCTTCATTACCTGCCAAATTGTCACTTGATGTTGCTGCCTTAGAAGATGAATCACCAGATGGAGACCATATCACCTCAGCCTTGGACTTGTTGGGTGGACGTTGCTCTGATTCTTCTTACAGTTCGATGTGCACATAGACAAAGGTTAGCATGATAACAAGAGTATAAGAATCATTCTACAAAATAAAGCCATCTCATACCAATATATAAAGTACTGCATGTACTAATTAATTCCAAGCTATCAGTCACTACTCAATTGCCATTATATTTTGCAGAAATATTACATATGTCTTTTTTATTTATAATCCACATATGTTTGTAAATACAAAAATATCAACATTCATGAAGTAGTTCATATTTTGGATATGTTATCTCGTTTATCCTTCTCAACGGCAAAAAACATTGTATAGTCCATGTTTGAAACATATCAATTACTAATTGAACAAATAATCAATTGGGTGAAATAGATATATCTATCGTTTTAAATCTATCAAATTAGAGAGCGCCATTCCTAAAACTGAACCACAATGGAAAAGATAACCTTCACAGCAATCATGCAAAATATGGTAGGTAAAAATGGAACAGCTAAACTGAGTTAGTCTCTTTTGTTTGTTGGTGATCAATAAAACCTACCACTTGTCCATAAATGAATGGGATGTCAATGCCCTAAAGAAGTGGGGGCAATCTTTTTTCTCATTATGGTCTTTCGCATGCCTTTTCTTTGAACCATCTTCCTCTTTATCAATCTCCTTCCTCCCCTTCGGCTCATTTATCTCCTTTTGTTCCCCCTCTTTCTCCTTTTGAATTTCTCGCTGCTCCTGCTCTTCTTTCTCATTCTCATTCTCCTCCTTTCTTTCCTTATGTGACTCCACATTCTTCTCATTTTCATTTCATTTCCTCCGATCCTCACTCTCCTTCTCCTTATCATCCTTCTTATCAACAACTCTTGATTTCTTCTCTTTCTCCTCCTTGTACTTAGCCATCTTCCTCTTCGAGGAATTTTGCTTCTCCTCTGTTTTCTTATCGCCTTCATCTTTATTTTGCTTCATTTTCACTTTTGTATTCATATCTTCCTCTCCCTCTTCCTTTACCTTCACATTTTGCTTATTATCCATCATGCCCATAGTGTTATAATGCTTCTTATGACATACCATGATTGGTCCTTTACTAATGGGTGGTACTTCTCCCGTTGCAATACAATATGAGATATATGATACATTAGCATAATACTTTGCAATGGTAACAGTGTCATATAATACCACTCAAGTTTCACTCGTGTGTTGAATCTACGTATGAAACACTTTTCAAGTTTGGATTTCGTTACAATTATTCAATGATTATTCCAAACAATACAAGTTATATTCAAAAACACTCCTACAAGGCCCTTTTGTTGTAGATCTAACAACCAACATAAATATAACTTCCATATAAGCGCTTTAGGGAAGAAAGTAGAAGACTATGTATCCCATATTTATATTCAAATATTGGACAAGCATGTACACATCATACATCATTGCTAGGAATATATATATAGAGTGGCCACATGCATAATATTTTGGGGAGGCACACTTGCACATATGTATATATTCATCTAGCTAGGCAATTCGGTTGTGATACCGTATCTAATCTATCCACTAATAGACCTTCATGTGCTCCCAATGTTTATCCTTCTCAATAATTTGCCAAAAAAATTATCTTGATGAGTTTTACAAATTCGAAGGTTCTGTTTTGAAAATTTAGTAAACCAAGAAACATGCGCATATTGTGTTAATATGTTACCATCCTTGTCTCGAGACAAGAAAGGTATGGCACCACAAGTAAACCAACGCTTATCACAAGAGAAAATGTAGCACTATACTAATCTGCTATATTTTTAATAAAAGTAAATATAACATTATGAAATAAAAAATTCCTAGTGGGGGTTCTCTCTGTTGGGAAACGTTGCATGGGAAAAAATCTACGCACACGCAAGCCCTATCATTGGAGATGCATAGCAACGAGAGGGGAGAGTGTGTCTACGTACCCTCGTAGACCGTAAGCGGAAGCGTTTATTAATGTGGTTGATGTAGTCAAACTTCTTCGCGATCCAACTGATCAAGTATCAAACGTACGACACCTCCGTGTTCAGCACACGGTCAACTCGGTGATGTCCTCACCTTCTTGATCCAGTAAGACAGGTGAAGTAGTTGATTAGTTCCGGTAGCATGACGGCGTGGTGACGGTGGTGTGATGCTATTTCTGCAGGGCATCGCCTAAGCACTACGAAAATATGACTGAGGGATGAAACGGTGGAGAGGGGCGCCGCACACGGCTAAGAGATTGTCATGGTGTTGTGTGGCGCCCCTCCCTCATATATATACATATATACATATATATATATATATATATAGGTGGGGGAGGGGAAGCAGCCCCTAGGGCGCCCAAAGTGGTCGGTGGCTGCCCTAGGGCGCCTACCTAGCCGCCCCTTTCCTTATTTGAACATGGTGAAAAGGAAAGGGAGGCTGGCTGCTTTTGGGCGCCTCCCCTTCCTTTGCCCTCTTTCCTTGGCGCGTGGGCTAGGGTGGAGGGGCGCACAAACACCCTTGTGGGCTGGTGTGCTTCCCCCCTTGGCCCATAAGGCCCACCGCTCACCGATGGCCTCCTGGAACCCCTTCCGGCACTCTGATAAAATACTCGGTACTTCCAAAACCTTTCCGGTGACCAAATACTATCATCCTATCTATTAATCTTTACCTTCGGACCATTCCGGAGCTCCTCGTCATGTCTGTGATCTCATCCGAGAGTCCGAACAACATTTGGTCACCAAATCATATAACTCATATAACACTATATCATCAACGAACGTTAAGTGTGCGGACCCTACGGATTCGAGAACTATGTAGACATGACCGAGACACTTCTCCGGTCAACAACCAATAATGGAACCTGGATGCCCATATTGGTTCCTACATATTCTACGAAGATCTTTATCGGTCGAACCGTTATGACAACATACATAATTCCCTTTGTCTGTCGGTATGTTAATTGCCCGAGATTCGATCGTCGGTATGTTAATTGCCGGAGATTCGATCGTCGGTATCTCCATACCTAGTTCAATCTCTTTAACGAAAAGTCTCTTTACTGGTTCTGTAATAAATCGTCTCGTAACTAACTTCTTAGTCATTGTTCTTGCAAGCTTCTTGTGATGTGTATTACCAAGAGGGCCCACACATACCTCTCCCATACACAGAGTGACAAATGCTAATTTCGATCCATGCCAACTCAATAGATACCTTCGAAAATACCTGTAGAGCATATTTATGATCATCCAGTTACGTTGTGACATTTGATAGCACATAAGGCATTCCTCTGATAGCCGAGAGTTGCATGATCACATAGTCGAAGGAATATGTATCTGACATTGAGAAAGCAACAACAATAAACGGAATGATCATATGCTAAGCTAAGGGATGGGTCTTGTCCATTACATCATTCTCCTAGTGATGTGATCCTGTTATCAAATGAAAACTCATGTCTATGGTTAGGAAACCTTAACAATCTTTGATCAATGAGCTAATCTAGTAGTGGCTCACTAGGGACACGTTATTTGTTTATGTATCCACACATGTATTTAAGTTTCTGATTAATACAATTCTAGCACAAATAATATATCATGATTAAGGAAATATAATAATAACTATTTTATTATTGCCTCTAGGGCATATTTCCATGAGTCTCCCACTTGCACTAGAGTCAATAATCTAGTTCACATCGCCACGTGATTAACACCCATAGTTCACATCGCCTTGTGAGCAATACCCAAAAGAGTTTACTAGTGTCAATAATCTAGTTCACATCGCCATGTGATTAACTCTCAAAGAGTTCTAAGGAGTGATCATGTTTTTGCTTGTGAGAGAGGTTTTAGTCAATGGGCCTGCAATATTCAGATTCTTGTGTACTTTGCAAATCCTTATGTCATACTGTAGATGTGCATGCTATCACGTTTACTTGGAGCTATTCGAAATTACTGCACCATTATACGTATCCGGTTTGTTACTCAGAGTTATCCGGATTGGTGTCAAAGCTTGCATCTACGTAACCCTTTACGGCGAACTCTTTATTACCTCCATAATCGAGAAACATTTCCTTAGTCCTCTAGTTACTAAGGATAATTTTGACTGCTGTCAAGTGATCCACTCCAGGATCACTCTTATACCCCCTTTGCCAGACACATGGCAAAGCACACATCAGGTGTGGCACACATCAAGGCATATCTTATAGAGCCTATGGCTAAGGCATAGGGAATGACTTTCATTCTCTCTCTATCTTCTGCCGTGGTCAGGCTTTGAGTTTTACTCAATTTCACACCTTGTAACACAGGGAAGAACCCTTTCTTTGACTGATCCATTTTGAACTTCTTCAAAACTTTTTGAAGGTATGTGGTTTGTGAAAGTCCTATTAAGTGTCTTGATCTATCCCTATAGATTTTGATGCACAATATATAAGCAGCTTCACCGATGTCTTTCATTGAAAAATTCTTATTCACGTATCCTTTTATGCTATCCAGAAATTCTATATCATTTCTAATCAACAAATATGTCATCCACATATAATGTAAAAAAATGCTAGAGAGCTCCCACTCATTTTCTTGTAAATACATGCTTCACCGTAAATCTGTATAAAAACATATGCTTCCTTGTTCACCTCATCAAAGTGTATATTCCAACTCTGAGATGCTTGCACCAGTCCAAAGATGGATCGCTGGATCTTGTACACTTTGTTAGCACCTTTAGGATTGACAAAACCTTCTGGTTGCATCATATACAACTCTTCCTTAAGAAATCCATTATGGAATGCAGTTTTGACATCCATTTGCCAGATTTCATAATTATAAAATGCGTCAATTGCTAACATGATTCGGACAGACTTAAGCATCGTTGCGAGTGAGAAAGTCTCATCCTAGTCAAACCCTTTGTCGCGGGCTATCCACGGACACTGATACGTCTCCAACGTATCTACTTTTCCAAACACTTTTGCCCTTGTTTTGGACTCTAACTTGCATGATTTGAATGGAACTAACCCGGACTGACGCTGTTTTCAGCACAATTTCCATGGTATTGTTTTTGTGCAGAAATAAAAAGTTCTCGGAATGACCTGAAAATCTATGGAGAATTATTTTGGAAAATATAAAAAATATCCGCGAAAAGATCCAGACCAGGGGGCCCACACCCTTTCCACGAGGGTGGGGGGCGCGCCCCCTCCCCTAGGGCCCGCCCCCCTGCCTCATGGGCCACCTGACGCTCCACCGACATATCTCCGGACCCCATATATTCACTTTCGGGGAGAAAAATATCAAAGAGGAAGAATTATCGCGTTTTACGATACGGAGCCGCCGCCAAGCCCTAATCTCTCTCGGGAGGGCTGATCTGGAGTCCGTTCGGGGCTCCGGAGAGTGGATATCGTCGCCATCGTCATCATCAACCTTCCTTCATCACCAATTCCATGATGCTCACCGCCGTGCATGACTAATTCCCTCGTAGGCTTGCTGGACGGTGATTGGTTGGATGGGATCTATCATGTCATCGAGTTAGTTTTGTTAGGGTTTGTTCCCTAGTATCCACAATGTTCTGAGATTGATGTTGCAATGACTTTGCTATGCTTAATGCTTGTCACTAGGGCCCGAGTGCCATGATTTCAGATCTGAGCCTGTTATGTTTTCATGAGTATATGTGTGTTCTTGATCCTATCTTGCAAGTCTATAGTCACCTACTATGTGATATGATCCGGCAACCCCGAAGTGACAATAATTAGGACCACTCCCGGTGATGACCGTAGTTTGAGGAGTTCATGTATTCACTATGTGTTAATGCTTTGGTCCGGTACTCTATTAAAATGAGGCCTTAATATCCCTTAGTTTCCAATAGGACCCCGCTGCCACGGGCGGGTAGGACAAAAGATGTCAAGCAAGTTCTTTTCCACAAGCATGTATGACTATATTCAGAATACATGCCTACATTACATTGATGAATTGGAGCTAGTTATGTGTCACCCTAGGTTATAACTTCTATGTGATGAATTGCATCCGACATAATTCCCCATCACCGATCCAATGCCTATGAGCTTTTCCCATATTGCTTGTTGCTTATTTACTTCCCCACTGCTACTATTACAAAAACACTATCGTTACTTTTATTGCTGCTACCGCTATCTCCATATTACTTTACTACTAAACTACCTTGTTGTAGATACTAAGTTTCCAGGTGTGGTTGAATTGACAACTCAGCTGCTAATACTTAAGAGTATTCTTTGGCTCCCCTTGTGTCGAATCAATAAATTTGGGTTGAATACTTTACCCTCGAAAACTGTTGCGATCCCTTACACTTGTGGGTTATCAAGACTATTTTCTGGCGCCTTTGCCGGGGAGCTTAGCTCTATTCTTTAAGTAACTTGGGATTTATATCTGTTGATCACTATGAAGAATTTGAAGGACTCAAAAACCAAGATCGTACCCTCAACTACGAGGGGAGGTAAGGAACTACCATCTAGCTCTGCACTTGATTCTCCTTCTGTTATGGATAAATTTGCGACACCTACTCATGCTATTGAATCTGATATGTCGTATGTTCTTGATGATGCCACTTCTGCTATGTATGATGAAACTACTTCTATGCCTGATAATACTGTGCCACTAGGTGAATTTCTAGATGAACAAATTGCCAAGGTTAGGGAGAATGCAAATGTTGAAACTGATAATATTTATGAAAGTGATGATGAAGCTTCTCCCCCTATATATGAATTGCCTGTTGTTCCTAAGGGTTATGTTATGGATGAAGAAACTGCTAAAGACTTTCTTGCTTGCAATGATAGATATGATCTTAAGAAATTATTAGCTAAGCTGAAAGAAAACTCCTTGAATGCTAGAATGAAACATGACCCTACTTTTGCTACTTCACCTATCTTTGTTACTGATAAGGATTATGATTTCTCTGTTGAACGTGAGTTAATTACTTTGGTTGAATCTGATACTTTCTATGGCTATGAGTCTGAAACTGTTGTCGCACATCTTACTAAGTTAAATGATATAGCCACCCTGTTTACCAACGATGAAAAGATTCGCTACTACTATATCCTTAAGTTATTTCCTTTCTCGTTAAAGGGTGATGCTAAGACTTGGTTTAATTCTCTTGATCCTGGCTGTGTGCGTAGTCCCTAGGATATGATGTATTACTTCTCTGCTAAATATTTTCCCACTCATAAGAAACAAGCGGTCAAACGGGAAATATATAACTTTGTGCAAATTGAAGAAGAGAGTCTCCCACAAGCTTGGGGGAGGCTTCTCCAATTACTTAATGCTTTGCCTGACCATCCTCTTCAGAGGAACGATATACTTGATGTCTTTTATAATGGACTAACAGATGCTTCCAGAGACCACATGGATAGTTGTGCTAGTTGTGTTTTCAGGGAAGAATAGTTGATCAAGTTAAATTACTATTAAATAATATGTTGGCCAATGAAAATAATTGGAAACTTCCTGAACCATCCCCTAAGCCAACTCCGAAGAAAAGAGGTGTTCTATTTCTCAGTCCTGAAGATATGCAAGAGGCAAAGAAATCTATGAAAGAAAAAGGTATTAATGCTGAAGATGTTAAGAATTTACCACCTATTGAAGAAATACATGGTCTTGATAACCCGACATAGGTTGTAAAGGTAAATTCTCTTTATAGATTTGATGAAGGTGATATTCCTCGTTATAAGTCTGCTAGCCAGTGCATAGATGAGTTTGAAAATTTTATTGTGAAACAAGAAAACTTCAATGCGTATGTTGGTAGACGATTGCAACGTAATGCTTATATGATTGAACGCTTGAGTGATTATCTGTCTAGAGTTAAAGGTGAATTGAAGCTCAATAGTACATATGCTTCCATGGTTACCACTCAAGTAGAACAAGTACTTAAGGCTCACAATGATTTTCTCAATGAATTAAATAGTAAGAATAATGTGTATGCTGTTAGAGTTTCTACTAGAGGTGGTAAAGTGACTCGGGAACCTCTATATCCTAAAGGCCACCCTAAGAGCATTGAGAAAGATTATCAGAGAACTAGTTTAGATGCACCAAGTTCTTGTAAGAAGAAGAAAAAGAAAAATGATAGAACTTTGCATGAGTGAACCTGTAGCTGACACACCTGAGAATCCCAATGATATATCTGTTTCTGATGCCGAGACACAATCTGGTAATGAACATGAACCTAGTGATAATATTAATGATGATGTTCATGATGATGCTCAACCTAGCAATGATAATGATGTAGAGATTGAACCTTTTGTCGATCTTGATAACCCACAATCAAAGAATCAACGATACGATAAGAGAGACGTTGTTGCTAGGAAGCACTGTAGGGAAAGAGAACCATGGGTTCAGAAACCCATGCCTTTTCCTCCGAAACCATCCAAGAAAAAGGATGATGAGGATTTTGAGCGCTTTGCTGAAATGATTAGACCTATCTTTTTGCGTATACGTTTGACTGATGTGCTTAAAACAAATCCCTATACTAAGTATATGAAAGATATTATTACCAATAAAAGAAAGATACCTGGAGTAGAAATTTCCACCATGCTTGCCAATTACACTTTTAAAAGTGTAATACCTAAGAAACTAGGAGATCCAGGAGTACCTACTATACCTTGCTCCATTAAAGGAAATTATGTTTAAACTGCTTTATGTGATCTTGGAGCCGGTGTTAGTGTTATGCCTCTCTCTTTATATCGTAGACTTGACTTGAGTAAGTTGACACATACTGAAATATCTTTGCAAATGGCTAATAAATCAACTTCTATACCTGTCGGTATTTGTGAGGATGTGCCTATTGTGGTTGCAAATGTTACTATTCTAACGGACTTTGTTATACCTGATATTCCCGAGGACGATAGTATGTCTATTATCCTTGGTAGAGCCTTTTTAAATACTGCAGGGGCTGTTATTTATTGCAACAAAGGCAATGTCACTTTTCATGTCAATGGTAGTGAGCATACGGTACACTTTCCGAGGAAACAACCTCAGGTCCACAGTATTAATTATATTGGCAAAATTTCAACTATTACTATTGGAGGTTTTGAATTTCCTCTTCCTACTGTCAAGAAGACATATAACATTCTTATTGTTGGACATACATATCCCCATTGAGGTAACCTAGTGTTATTCGAAAATTCTCCGGTTTCATGTTATTCGGAAAGAGTTTATTAACAAGACCTGATCACCCTTATTAATGGATTCCTTTTGATGAGCATGACCTTCTGTATCCCCCTTTTACTTTCTGTTAATTAGGATAAATAAAGCAAAAATAGTATTTTCTGTCTATTTCCAGACTTACCCTTGCAATATAAAATACCCGAAAATACAAGTTCTCCAAATGTCCTAAAAAATTAATATGATTTTTTCTAGAATATTTGAGAATATATGGCATAGAACACACAGCGAGGGGAGCCAGCACCTGGCCACGAGGGTCCAAGGCGCGCCCACTCTCACAGGGCGCGCCCCCTGCCTCGTGGGCCCCACGTGCCCTCCCTCCACTTATTCCTGCACCCACACTCTTCTTCTTCCTCCCAAAAAAATCACCAACCAGCTCAAGCACAAGTTCTAGCTCATCCTGGTGCCATTTTTGATCTCCCTGCTCAAAGCACCATTCACCAAACTGTTTGGGGAGATTGTTCCTTGGTATGTGACTCCTCCATTGGTCCAATTAGTTTTTGTTCTAGTGCTTTATTTATTGCAAATTTTTGCTGCTGTGGTGACCTTGTTCTTGAGCTAGCATGTCAAATTTCTTTTGTCCCAAGTAGTTCTAATGCATGATATAATCTCTAGGCACTTATAGGAGTTGTTGCTATCAATCTTGTTGAGTTTGGTTAACTTCTATTTTGAGTTACAAAAAATTTCAGAAATTTTCAGTGGAGGAAAATGATAAAGAGATTGTTGAGGGGTTCCTCCAGTAAAAGTTCAGAGGAGAAGAAGAAGGAAGAAATTAAGAAGCCCAAATATAATCTTCCTCACATGGCGGAAGTTCGTCCGTGAGAATGGCCTTGTACTGATTTCATGATGGCCGCTGGGATTTACGAAGACTTTTATTGGTTGGCAAATAATGTAGGCCTAACCGACTTCCTCCACGACTAGCGTGAACAGTATCTCTTACTCACTAATATTTTCACGCAAAATTTGCATTTCCATGCTAAGAAAACACCTCCTATAGTGGAGTTTCATTTATATGATGAGGTTAAGGAAATATCATTCTTTGAGTTTTGTGAAATATGCAAGATACCCTTTGAAGGTAGAGTTGATGAACCAACTTAGGCCAAAAGCCTAAGCTTGGGGGAGTACGTGTTTCTCACCGACTTTACATTCAGGCTCACAAACTTATTCTAGTTGTCGATGCTCACACTATTTCATTGTACCATCCATGTTTAGTTAAATTTCTTTTTATCAGTCTTTTTCTCGCGTGCTAGAAAAAACCTTAAGAAAAACAAAAATATATTAGTTGTAGCTTTTACCTAGTTTACTTTCTTTGCTTGTAGTAGTAGTAATTAAAAGAAAACTCAAAAAGATTTCCCGTTCTTCCTTTGCTTGTTGGGAGCTTTCCCGTGTAAGTAGTTTAGTTTCTTTTCTTTGGGGGTTAAGAGTAGAAGACCATCATTAAAATGCTTAGTGGCTCTCATATGCTTTATTGTTGATTTAACCTTGAGCCATATTACCTTGTCTTCTCTCTTGTATTAAATGCTCACAGATCCCAGCTTAGTCCAATGCATGTGCCCTATTATTATTATCCACACCGTTCGGTCGTGCGAGTGAAAGGCAATAAGGATGATATATGATGAACTAATTGAGATGAGAAAAGCTGGTATGAACTCGACCTCTCTTGCTTTTGTGAATATGATAGTTCATCGTTCCTGATTCAACTTGTTATGAATGAAACATGCTTGCAATGACAAATATAGATCATAGCTGCTTATGCCATGCTTAATTAGCTGAGAGTGTATAATGGTCTATCTTGCGTGCCAACATGATATTAAAATGGTTGTGATGTAGTATGATAGGGTGGTATCCTCCTTTGAACGATTCAAGTGGTCTGACTTGGCACACGTTCACGCATGTAGTTGAAACAAATCAACACAGCCTCCACGATATTTATGTTCATGGTGATTTATATCCTACTCATGCTTGCATTCATTTTTGATTAATTTTAATGCATGTTCATGACCGTTGTTGCTCTCTAGCTGGTCGCTTCCTAACCTCTTTCTAGCCTTCACCTGTACTAAGCGGGAATACTGCTTGTGCATTGATACGTCCAAAACGTATCTATAATTTCTGCTTGCTCCATGCCTCTTTTGGGTGATATTGCTATGTTATTTATACACTTCCATACACTTTTGATCATATTTGGACTAACCTATTAACTCAGTGCACCCCAGTGCCAGTTTCTATTTTCGGCTGTTTTTGTATTTCAGGTTTTCACATTACGAGAACTGCCAGAAAAAATCCAGAAAAATTATATAAAAAAATCAGCATTCCAGAAGCTACCAGGCACCCGAAGCACAGCCGGAGGGGGACCACCAGGGCCCCAGGCGCCCTGGTGGCGCCCCCCCCCCCTGGGCCGCGCCGGGGGGGGGGGGGGCGCCTGGGCCCCCCGAGCCTCGTCTGATGCCCCCCTTTGGCATATATTCAAAGCGTCTCCCGAAACCCTCGAGACGGGAACTCTTTTTCGCGATCTCATCTCTGTTCCGCCGCCGCCGCCGCTTCCAAGATCGGGAGCACCAGGAGAACTCTTCCCGGCACCCTGCCGGAGGGGAGGATCACCACCGGGAGCTTCTCCACCACCATGGACGCCTCCCGGATGAGTTGTGAGTAGTCTCCCTTGGACCATGGCTCCATGACCAGTAACTATGTGATGTTCTCCTCCCGTTCTTGTGCTTAACTAATTAGTCCTCGTGAGCTGCCCTACATGATCGAGGCACATATGTAATCCTTATGATGTTGCTATGATGAGTTTGCTGGGATCCGATGGATTATGAGATTATGTTCAGATTGTGTTTGAGTAATATATTTGATTCACCACTTTTATATTTATGTTCGTAAGTAATTCTTGCATGTTCTCCGTTGTTATTTATTGCTTTGGCCAAGTAGTAGGTAGTGACTCCAAGAGGGAACGTTATGCTTGATTGTGGGTTCATGCCCCTCGATGACTAGTTTGAGTGACAGAAACATGAGTCTAGGGGATGTGCTGTTGCCACAAGGGGGAAAACAACGGTGCTTGTACCCGCGGGTGCAAGGATTGTTTACTTTACGCAAAGTTCTTTTAATGCAGTTGTCTGTTGCTTTGAGTTTACACTATGGGTGCGACTCGCAACTTAATACCAGCGAGATGTTCTGGATAGATATCTCAAGGTGGATGATTAGTAGTAGATGCAGATGGATTCCGGTCTACTTACCTTCTCGTACCGCCCATGCTTTGAACCTCTACCTTTCTTGCAACTTAGTCAGCATTGGTTTGCGCACATGGTCCTGTCAATTGCCTAGCTGTAATTCGTTTATCTCACATAGCTGTTTTATCGTCTTTTTGGAGAGAGGCATCACTAGTGAACATCATGAGACTCCGGTCCATATTACCATCAATGATCACATCCGCTATTTACTTTTCCGCTTTTATTTACTATTGCAATTATATCTATCACTATTATCACTTGCGTTTGATCCTTTGTAAACTACAAGGCCGGAGGGATTGACAACCTCTCTGTACTCGTTGGGAGCAAAGTTATTTGTATCTGTGTGCAGGTCCACGTTGATTGCTAATATCTGGCGCCGTTAGCAGTTGACACCTTCTTGTTGAAACTGGGAGTCTCAGGGAAATCGATCCTTGGTATTGACAAGGGAAAACTTCCGCTACACTTCATCTCAAACCTTCCACTTGGGGTAACCAACGAGGGGCGAGAAGCCATCAAGCAAAGTTTTCTGGCGCCGTTGCCGAGGACTCCACTCTTCAGGATAGGGGAGTTGCACGTTATCTTTTACCTTCGCTTTTAGTCTTGTTAGTTTACCTTTCAGTTTTTGCTTTAGTATCTTTTATCGAAAATCACAAAAATAGTTATCTTACTTGCTTGCTACTATGGGTTCCACCGAGAACACCAAGTTGTGTGACTTCACTAGTCACAACAACGATGACTTTATCTGCACACCTATCACTACACCTGCCACTTCAGCACCTTCGTATGAAATTAAACCTGCTTTACTGAATTTAGTCATGAAAGAACAATTCTCCGGTGTTGGAGATGATGCTGCTTTTCACTTAAACAATTTTGTTGAACTTTGTGATATGCAAAATTACCGAGAAGTAGATGGTAATATGGTTAAGCTTAATCTTTTTCCTTTCCCCTTGAGAGGAGGAGCTAAATTTTGGTTTCAGTCTTTGCCTAGAAACATCATAGATTCATGGGACAAGTGCAAAGATGCTTTTATTGGAAAATACTATCCACCTACTAAAATTATCCAACTAAGAAGTAACATAATGAATTTTAAACAATTGGATAATGAACACGTTGCCCAAGCTTGGGAACGTATGAAATCTCTAATCAAGAACTGCCCTACTCATGGTTTGACTACTTGGATGGTTATCCAAACTTTTTATGCAGGCTTGAACTTTATCTCGCGGAACTTGTTAGATTCGGCCGCGGGAGGAACCTTTATGTCAACTACACTTGGTGCTGCCACAAAGCTTCTCGATGAGATGATGACCAACTATTCCCAATGGCACACCGAACGCGCTCCAACAGGTAGGAAGGTAAACTCTGTCGAGGAGATTTCCTCCCTAAATGAAAAAGTTGACTTGATCATGTCTCTACTTTCGAAGCAATCTTCTGTTGATCCTCGTGATGTTCCTTTAAATTCTTTGATTGCTCAAGAACAAGTAGATGTGAACTTTATCTCTAGAAACAATTTTAATAACAATGCTTATAGGAGTAATTTTGGTAGCAATCCTAGATCGTTCCCCTCTAATTCTTATGTGAACAACAATGCTTATCCTAGCACCAAGAACTCCACTACTGAACTAGAGATTATGCTTAAAGATTTCATCACTACCCAAAAAGCTTGTAATAATAGTGTAGAAGAAAAACTAAACAAACTAGGTGATCTCTCTTTAAAGGTAGACAATTTAGCCAATGAAGTAGAATTGCTTAAAATTAGAACTTCTCCTCTTGAGGAGAGGAAGGTCACTCCTATTAGTGCTATTCAAGTGCAAATTAATGAAAATATTAGGATGATGGCTAAACTTAAAGAGAGATGGGCTAGAGAAAGGGAGGAAGAAGATAGGATTAAGAGCCTTCCTACCCACCACACTGTTGCTACTATCCAAGTTGTTGAAGATATCCAAACTCTTAGCACCCAATGCACTCCTGGTCCCGATGGACCTATTAATGGTGATGCTATGACTATAGAAACTACCAAACAAGTGAACCTAAAGGACACCACTAACACCTTACTTGATGGTAGTGACCTTGATTTTGACAATTGCACTCTTACCAAAGTTATTCATTTCCTTCACAAGATGTCTAGAGATCCCCACACTAGCACGATTAACCTTGCCTTCACAGAGCATATCACTAATGCTCTTATCAAAGCTAGGGAGGAGAAACTTAGAGTAGAAGCCTCCATACCTAGAAAGCTAGAAGATGGTTGGGATCCTATGATAAAAATTAAGTTGAATAACTTCTCTTGCTATGCTTTATGTGATGTTGGTGCTAGTACCTCTGTTATGCCCAAAAGAATATATGATATGCTTAAATTGAAACCTTTTGATTCTTGTTCTTTTGGTGTTCGTCTTGTTGATTCTTCCATAAAGAAACCTTTGGGGAGGATCGACGATGTTCTTATCATTGTCAATGACAACTATGTTCCCGTTGACTTTACTATTATGGATATTGAATGTGAACCTTCATGTCCAATTATTTTGGGACGTCCTTTTCTACGCACCGTTGGTGCTATCATTGACATGAAAGAGGGGAATATAAAATGCCAGTTTCCTCTCAAGAAAGGGATGGAACACTTCCCTCAAAACAAGAGTAAGTTACCTTTTGAGTCCGTTATACGGGCTAGCTATTCTTTTACTCTTGATAAAACTTGATCTCTATGCATTATGCCTAGCTTAAAGGCATAAAAGAAAGCGCTTTTGGGAGGCAGCCCAATGAATAAATTTTATTTTGTTTTTGTTGTGTCTTGATGTTGTTACTACTGTAGCATCATCATTATATCTTTGCTTTTCAAATTTTGTGCCAAGTATAGCCTCTGATTGCAAGAAAGTTCAAAAGTTGTGACGTGCTGTCCAGGAAACAGATTCTGTCCTTGGATAGAAAAATTCGTATAAAATCACCAGATCATATTTTTGGTCTGAATTTTTTCGACAGCCTGCTCTATATAATTGTATTTCGTGCGTCTGTTTTGAGTTTTTTTATTAGAGTTGCAGAAGTGCCCCGGAAAAATCATTTACTACCTGATGTTCTGTTTTTCACAGATTCTGTCCTGTTTTGCCTTTCCTTCATTTTGCAAACCTAGAGCTTGCTTTTTCTTTGCAAAAACCTTTTGGCAATCTTGAGAAACAGTAGAACTTCAAGAATATCTTTATTTCCAGCAAGGAATAATTATTTTATTATGGGTACTAACCTCGCTAATCAGATTATGATGAGTTATGTATGAAGGGAGTTTTCAAGTGTGCGAGGGAAGATGATAAAAAGATCCAGGAGTGTCAAACGCTCAAGCTTGGGGATGCCCCTGTGCACCCCCAAGGAATATTCAAGGAGACTCAAGCGTCTAAGCTTGGGGATGCCCCCGTGCATCCCCTTTTCCATCAACATTATCAGTTCGTCTTTCATTCCACTATATTTTAATCACTTCATGTGTTATGTGCTATGCTTGGAGCGTCTTGCTTTTAGCTTCCTTTTTAATTTTCTTTAGCTTTTCATAACGAGTCGGAACTCAGCTTTCTTTATGTGGGAGAGAAACACGCTCCACTTCTACCTAGAACATAACATAGAATTTTCATGTCTATCCTTGCTGTGTGTGTTCTTTGTCTTTTAATAGCTACTATCATGTTCAGCTCTTAACTTTCATGCTTATCTTTTTAAAGAGCTTTCGTTTAGTTGGTTGCTTGAACTCTCTTTAGTTATCATGCTTATATTATTAAGAGAGTTTGCTTCCGTTGCATTGGTTGATATGTCTATGATAAAGATGCTACGTGCATAATGGCGCTTAGTAGTTCATGTTTTCTTATGGTTAGTCTCAAATAGCTGGGGGGTTCCCAATGTGTTATTGGAGTACCAACATGGTTTGTTTGCCTATGATGTGATTTGGTTTAGTAATATATTCCTTCAAAGAATTTATTTTGATTGACTTGGCGTATGCTCACGCATATCTAAGACTGTAAAGATAGTCTGTCAAGCCTTGATGATCTTTTGTTTCCGAGTAGCGATATAACTTCCATGCCTGATTCAATGTTGCTTTGTCGCTCTGCATGATTATGACCGTCATTGCTCTCTTAGTTGGTCGCTCCCAGTCTTTTGCTAACCTTCGCCTGTACTAAGCGGACTGACTGCTTGTGCATCCACATTCCTTTATACCAGTTATGCCATATGAGTCCACCATACCTTCCTACATGGTATTTACCTGCCATTCCTAACGGAGACTTGCATGTACCATCTCGAAATTATTCAAAGAAAAAAGCATTCCTATTTTGTGCCTCTGTTGTAAGTCCATGAGGAAGTAGTAGTTAATTCATAATCTTTTTAAGTTGGACAAGCTTCACCCCGGGATTGCATGTATAATGTGCAAACCCATAATACGAGAAGGAACTGGCATTGAGTGCGCCCGGCTCAAAAAGATAATATAACAAACAAACCCTCCTTCACGCTTTGTTCATGAGAAATTAGAAAACTTTGGCAGTGATAAACAATAGAGATTAAGAGGATGTGATCGTCCTCATTCGGGAGCCGTTCCTCGAAACTTGTCCATCTCAAGAAGTGATTGAGTTGTCTGCTAGCATTCGTTGACAAAACATGCATGATCTAAAAAAAATTATTACCTCTGTTTTAAAACCAAGAGTTCTGGTACATGTTTTGTCTTTGTTTCCGATTACGGGGTTTCAATCTTGCCAACAAAATCCACGGTTCGAGAGTCTCCACCTTCTTTTTAAAGCACCAACTTCTGAGAGCATGATTGTCATTCTGAGTGTAATGTGCATTGTCCCAAAGTAGCATTGTCCTTTGCATGATTGTGATATCGTTTATTCTGAAATCATTGTATCTAGTCATCACTTAAACCTTGGAGGTGCCCCTGCATTTATGTTTTGCTTCACTAAAGGGGGGAAGCGAGATATCACTTTATCATATTTGCACATCATGTTCATTACAAATCTATTTGAAGTTTCCGTATCATATTGTAAAACTTTCAGTTCTTTGTGATTTTCTCATGAGGCAACTTAATTACTATAGTTTCATTGTCTCACTAAGCTTTTGTCATATGACTATGAAAAAAGTCCTATATGGTTAATAGCATGTCACCACAGAAATTATTCTTGTTATCATTTACCTACTCGAGGACGAGCAGGAATTAAGCTTGGGGATGTTGATACGTCCAAAACATATCTATAATTTCTGCTTGCTCCATGCCTCTTTTGGGTGATATTGCTATGTTATTTATACACTTCCATACACTTTTGATCATATTTGGACTAACCTATTAACTCAGTGCACCCCAGTGCCTGTTTCTGTTTTGGCTGTTTTTGTATTTCAGGTTTTCACATTACGAGAAGTGCCAGAAAAAATCCAGAAAAATTATATAAAAAATCAGCATTCCAGAAGATACCAGGCACCCGAAGCACAGCCGGAGGGGGACCACCAGGGCCCCAGGCGCCCTGGTGGCGCGCCCCCCCCCCCCTGGGCCGCGCCGGGCGGCGCCTGGGCCCCCCGAGCCTCGTCTGATGCCCCCCTTTGGCATATATTTAAAGCGTCTCCTGAAACCCTCGAGACGGGAACTCTTTTTCGCGATCTCATCTCTGTTCCGCCACCGCCGCCGCTTCCAAGATCGGGAGCACCAGGATAACTCTTCCCGGCACCCTACCAGAGGGGAGGATCACCACCGGGAGCTTCTCCACCACCATGGACGCCTCCCGGATGAGTTGTGAGTAGTCTCCCTTGGACCATGGGTCCATGACCAGTAGCTATGTGATGTTCTCCTCCCGTTCTTGTGCTTCACTAATTAGTCCTCGCGAGCTGCCCTACATGATCGAGGCACATATGTAATCCTTATGATGTTGCTATGATGAGTTTGCTGGGATCCGATGTATTATGAGATTATGTTCAGATTGTGTTTGAGTAATATATTTGATTCACCTCTTTTATATTTATGTTCGTAAGTAATTCTTGCATGTTCTCCGTTGTTATTTATTGCTTTGGCCAAGTAGTAGGTAGTGACTCCAAGAGGGAACGTTATGCTTGATTGTGGGTTCATGCCCCTCGATGACTAGTTTGAGTGACAGAAACATGAGTCTAGGGGATGTGTTGTTGCCACAAGGGGGAAAACAACGGTGCTTGTGCCCGCGGGTGCAAGGATTGTTTACTTTACGCAAAGTTCTTTTAATGCAGTTGTCTGTTGCTTTGAGTTTACACTATGGGTGGGACTCGCAACTTAATACCAGCGAGATGTTCTGGATAGATATCTCAAGGTGGATGATTAGTAGTAGATGCAGATGTATTTCGGTCTACTTACCTTGGCGTACCGCCCATGCTTTGAACCTCTACCTTTCTTGCAACTTAGTCAGCATTGGTTTGCGCACATGGTCCTGTCAATTGCCCAACTGTAATTCGTTTACCTCACATAGTTGTTTTATCGTCTTTTGGGAGAGAGACATCACTAGTGAACATCATGAGACTCCGGTCCATATTACCATCATTGATCACATCCGCTATTTACTTTTCTGCTTTTATTTACTATTGCAATTATATCTATCACTATTATCACTTGCGTTTGATCCTTTGTAAACTACAAGGCCGGATGGATTGACAACCTCTCTGTACTCGTTGGGAGCAAAGTTATTTGTATCTGTGTGCAGGTCCACGTTGATTGCTAATATCTGGCGCCGTTAGCAGTTGACAGCTTCTTGTTGAAACTGGGAGTCTCAGGGAAATCGATCCTTGGTATTGCTAAGGGAAAACTTCCGCTACACTGCATCTCAAACCTTCCACTTGGGGTAACCAACGAGGGGCGAGAAGCCATCGTGCATCCACTTCCATAAACCCCAAAGTTATTCCATATGAGTCCACCATACTTCCTATATGCTGTATTTACCCACCGTCCCAAGTAAATTTGTATGTGCCAAACTCTAAACCTTCAAATGAAATTCTGTTTTGTATGCTCGAACAGCTCATGTATTAGCTAGGGCTGTCTATACTTCCAATATTAGGTGGGTTATTCTCACGATGAGTGAACTCCACTCATAATTCACGAGAAAATGCTAGTAACCGGGATGCCCATTCCCATGCTCAAAATCATAATAATTAAAAAAAACTCCCCCAGGGTTATTTCGTGTTAGGACGGTACCCGTTGTTTCGGGCTAGCCGTGGGGTGTGCTTGTTGGTGGTTGGGGGAGTATAAACTTTACCATTCTGTTTGGGAACCGTCTATAATATGCATAGCATGGGAGATATCGAGATTCTTGGTTGATATGTTGACAATGAAAGTATACCGCTCAAAATGTTATTCATCTCTATTTAAAAATCGAGCTCTAGCACGTCTACAAATCCCTGCTTCCCTCTGCGAAGGGCCTATCTATTTACTTTTATGTTGAGTCATCATCCTCTTATAAAAGAGCACCAGTAGGAGAGCACCTCTGTCATTTGCATGTATTACTATTAATTTGCATTGAGTATGATCATGACTGGATCTCTTTTACCATTAATTACAATGTCTAGTCAGTCCTTGATCTTTAAAGGTGCTTTGCATTTATGTTTTGTGGTCTCAAAAAGGGCTAGCGGGATACCATCTTGTTATATCATATCATGATTGTTTTGAGAAACTGTTGTCATCCGAGCTTTATTATTATTGCTCCCTAGTTGATTATGCCATTGATGTGAGTAGACATGAGACCTGAAAGTTACTATGAATGTGGTGTTGGGGAATGTAGCAGAATTAAAAAAAACCTACGCTTCACCAAGATCAATCTAAGGACTCATCTAGCAACGAGCATAAAGGAGTGCATCTACATACCCTTTGTAGATCGCGAGCGGAAGCGTTCAAGAGAACATGGATGATGGAGTCATACTCGTCATGATCCCTATCACCGATGATCACAGCGCCGAACGCACGACACCTCCTCGTTCAACACACGTACGATGCAGCGACGTCTCCTCCTTCTTGATCCAACAAGGGGGGAGGAGAGGCTGATGGAGATCCAGCATCAAGATGGCGTGGTGGTGGATGCAACGGAGAAACTGCAGGGCTTCGCCAAGGACCTGCGGGAGGAGGGAGATGTGTAACG
>LR738710.1:838199845-838216051 GCA_902687465.1 Secale cereale
GGGGGGAGGGAGAGAGGCGCCAGGGGAAAGGGTGCCGCTGCCCTCTCTCCCCCCACTATATATAGGGGCCAGGGGGGCGCCGGCCCTTGGAGATGGGATCTCCTAGGGGGGCGGCGGCCAGGGGGGTGGCTTGCCCCCCAAGCCAAGGGGGGCGCCCCCACCCCTAGGGTTCCCAACTCTAGGCGTAGGGGGGAGGCCCAAGGGGGGTGCGCCAGCCCACTATGGGCTGGTTACCCTTCCCCCACGGCTCATGGGGCCCTCCGGGATGAGTGGCCTCACCCGGTGGACCCCCGGGACCCTTCCGGTGGTCCCGGTACACTACCGGTGACCCCCAGAACTCTCCCAATGGCCAAAACTGGACTTCCTATATATAATTATTTACCTTCGGACCATTCCGGAACTCCTCGTGACGTCCGGGATCTCATACGGGACTCCGAACAGCATTCGGGTTACCGTGTGTATATATCTCTACAACCCTAGCATCACCGAACCTTAAGTGTGTAGACCCTACGGGTTCGGGAGACACGTAGACATGACCGAGACGACTCTCCGGTCAATAACCAACAGCAGGATCTGGATACCCATATTGGTTCCTACGTGTTCCTCGATAATCTCATCGGATGAACCACGATGTCAAGGATTCACTTAATCTCGTATGCAATTCCGTTTGTCTATCGGTATAGTACTTGCCCGAGATTCGATCGTCGGTATACCGATACCTTGTTCAATCTCGTCATGGCAAGTCTCTTTACTCGTTCCGTAATACATCATCCCGTGACTAACTCCTTAGTCACATTGAGCTCATTATGATGATGTCTAACCGAGTGGGCCCAGAGATACCTCTCCATCATACGGAGTGACAAATCCCAGTCTCGGTTCGTGCCAACTCAACAGACACTTTCGGAGATACCCGTTGCGTACCTTTATAGCCACCCAGTTACGTTGTGACGTTTGCCACAACCAAAGTATTCCTACGGTATCCGGGAGTTGCACAACCTCATGGTCTAAGTAAAAGATACTTGACATTGGAAAAGCTTTAGCATTACGAAGTACACGATGTTGTGCTAGGCTTAGGATTGGGTCTTGTCCATCACATCATTCTCCTAATGATGTGATCCCATTATCAATGACATCCAATGTCCATGGCCAGGAAACCGTGACCATCTTTTGATCAACGAGCCAGTAACTAGAGGCTTACCAGGGACACATTGTGGTCTATGTATTCACACATGTATCACTGTTTCCGTATAATACAATTCAAGCATGAATAACAGACAATTATCACGAACAAGGAAATATAATAATAACCATTTTATTATTGCCTCTAGGGCATATTTCCAACAGTCTCCCACTTGTACTAGAGTCCATAATCTAGTTACATTGTGATGAATCGAACACCCATAGAGTTCTAGTGTTGATCATGTTTTGCTCGTGGAAGAGGTTTAGTCAACGGATCTGCAACATTCAGATCCGTATGCACTTTAAAAATATCTATGTCTCCATCTTGAACATAATTCCGGATGGAGTTGAAACGGCGCTTGATGTGCTTGGTCTTCTTGTGAAACCTAGGCTCCTTGGCAATGGCAATAGCTCCAGTGTTGTCACAGAAGAGAGTCATCGGGCTTGACGCGCTTGGAATGACTCCTAGGTCGGTGATGAACTCCTTCATCCAGACTCCTTCCTGCGCTGCTTTGCAAGCAGCTATGTACTCCACTTCACATGTAGAATGTGCCACGACGCTCTGCTTGTAACTACAACAGCTGACTGCTCCACCATTCAAAATATACACGTATCCGGTTTGTGACTTGGAGGCATCCAGATCTGTGTCGAAGCTAGCATCGACGTAACTCTTTACGACGAGCTCTTCGTCACCTCCATAAACGAGAAACATATCCTTAGTCCTTTTCAGGTACTTCAGGATGTTCTTTACTGCTGTCCAGTGTTCCATACCGGGATCACTTTGGTATCTCCCCTCCAAACTAATGGCAAGGTTCACCTCAGGTCTGGTACACAGAATGGCATACATAATAGAACCTATGGCTCAGGCATAGCGGATGACACTCATCTTTTCTCTATCTTCTGCCGTGGTCGGGGATTGAGCTGTGATCAATCTCATACCTTACAATACAGGCAAGAACCCTTTCTTGGACTGATCCATATTGAACTTCTTCAATATCTTATCAAGGTATGTGCTTTGTGAAAGACCAATGATGCGTCTTGATCTATGTCTATAGATCTTGATGCCTAATATGTAAGCAGCTTCTCCAAGGTCCTTCATTGAAAATCTCTTATTCAAGTAGGCCTTTATGCATTCCAAGAATTCAATGTCATTTCCCATCAACAATATGTCATCCACAAATAATATGAGAAATGCTACAGAGCTCCCACTCACTTTCTTGTAAATACAGGCTTCTCCCCAAGTCTGTATAAAACCAAACGCTTTGATCACATCATTAAAGCGAATATTCCAACTCCGAGATGCTTGCACCAGCCCATAGATCGAGCGCTGGAGCTTGCATACCTTGTTAGCATTCTCAAGGTCGACAAAACCTTCCTGCTGCATCATATATAGCTCTTCCTTGAGGAAGCCATTAAGGAATGATGTTTTGACGTCCATTTGCCATATCTCATAATCATAGAATGCGGCAATTGCTAACATGATTCAGACAGACTTCAGCATCGCCACGGGAGAGAAAGTCTCGTCATAGTCAATCCCTTGAACTTGTCGATAACCTTTGGCGACAAGCCGAGCCTTATAGATGGTCACATTACCATCCGCGTCAGTCTTCTTCTTAAATATCCATTTATTTTCTATGGCGTGCCGATCATCGGGCAAGTCCACCAAAGTCCATACTTTGTTTTCATACATGGATCCTTTCTCGGATTTCATGGCTTCAAGCTGAAAGCACATTTGCTCCCTGGGTGGTTTTGGTAATTAATGACAACATACTTTGTGGTTGGACTAATGCTTTTATCAAGTATGTTTCAGGAAATCCAATCACATTGGTATGGCAAGATGACTGAAGAAGTGGACCCCTCAAATGCTAAGGCAAGCATTGGCAAAAAGCTCAAGACTCTATTTTTGGTTTAGTGATCAAAGATCACATTGAGTCCATAGGAAAAGCCAATACTATTAAAAGGGGATGAGGTTGTGTTGATGATCTGGTTGCTCAAGTGCTTAGTGATTTAGCTCCTTCAACTATCAGCACCTTTCACTACTATACACACTCATAAGTAATCTCGGACAAACCGATTCTTCCAACTCAGTCCCACCGAGATGAACCACTTCGGCCATATTCCAAACCCTAGAAAAATCGGTCATTCTGAGTTTGAGATCGGTCTCACCGAAACTGGACTGCCAACCTTCTGTAACCATTTGACATCATTTCGGAATAACCGAGTTTGTATTATCGGTCTCACCGAAATGAGCAAGCTTCTGTCTTGGCTCAAATCGGTCTCACCGATATTACATTTTCGGTCTCACCGATTCTGGCATGTTCCTGTCTTTTCTCAAATCGGTCTAACCGAGTTTTCTTTCTCGGTCCCACCGAAAACTCCAACGTTCATATCAGTTACACTTTCGGTCCCACCGAGATGGTATTTTCGGTCCCACCGAAAACCCCAACGTTCACTATATTTGAACTTTCGGTCTGACCGAGTTTTCACTTCGGTCTCACCGAGATGGCTCAATTATGTGTGTAACGGTTGGATTTTGTGTGGAGGCTATATATACCCCTCCACCCCTCTTCATTCGTGGAGAGAGCCATCAGAAAGTACCACCACTCCTACCTTACACTTTCTGAGAAGAGAACTACCTACCCTTGTGTTGAGATCAAGTTATTCCATTCCTACCATATGAAACTTGATTTCTAGCCTTCCCAAGTTGCTTTCCACTCAATCCTTTCTTCCACCGCAGCCATATCAGTGAGGAGAGTTGCGTGTTGGGGAGATTATCATTTGAAGCACAAGAGCAAGGAGTTCATCATCATCAACCACATCTATTACCTTTTGGAGGGTGGTGCCTCCTAGATTGGTTAGGTGTCGCTTGGGAGCCTCCGTCTTTGAGATGTGGAGTTGAACCAAGAAGTTTGTAAGGGCAAGGAGATCGCCTACTTCGTGAACATCTACCCCGAGTAAGGCTAGTCCTCCGTGGGCGTAGGCCATGATGGAATAGACAAGGTTGCTTCTTCGTGGACCCTTCGTGGGTGGAGCCCTCCGTGGACTCGCGCAGCCGTTACCCTCCGTGGGTTGAAGTCTCCATCAATGTGGATGTACGATAGCACCACCTATCGGAACCACGACAAAAATCTCCGTGTCACCAAACTGCGTTTGATCCTCTTCACCTCTCTTTACTATATGTGCAATTTACTTTCCGCTGCCCATACTCTAGAATTGCATGTGTAGTGTGATACTTGATTTGATCTTAATTGTGAAACTGCCAAACACTTTGCATAATCAAAAGGCAGATTTTTATATTGTCAAGTAGTCTAATCACCCCCCCCCCCTCTAGACATACTTCTTCGATCCTACAATTGGTATCAGAGCATTGGTCTCCATTGCTTTGGTTTACACACCATTGGAGGAAGATGGACGTGTCTACGGATGGGAATGTTAGCCATAAAGTGCCTGTTCTTAATGGAAGGTTCTATAACTCTTGGAGGTCTGAAATGCTTAGTATCTTTAAAATGTACAATTTGTGCAAATATATTGAGACCCCCTATGTGCCTCCTTTTGATCCCTTGCACCCTACCATGGATGAAGAGCTTGATTTGCTTCGTAACCTTAGAACTGTAAATCTTATCATTAAAGGGTTACCTGATGACTTGCTTAATCTTGTTACAAACTTTGAGTGTGCCTATGCTATGTGGAAATTCTTGGAAGAACTTTATCCGGACTACTCGTTGAGAAGTCTTGATGAAATTCTACACAAGACTATTGAATTTGATAAGTTGCACCCCAATGATCCCAACTTTGATAAATGCTTCTTTGAGCTTCGTGATCTTATGAAAAAGAAGGGTGATCCCGGTCTTATCAATATTATCATTAGAAATGCTATTGCATTGCATTCCGAAGATTATTGTCACATTGACCAAACTAATGCAAGTACTTATCAAATTGACCTAGGTGTTGATGATGAACAATCTATGGGTCAATATGATGATGAGCATAAGCATGATGATGATTACTCCGATTCGGACACCGAGCTAGACAAGGTCATGAAGAGTCTCAATCTTATGGCAAATCTGAGAGACTACATGTCCGGCGGAAAAGAGTGGATTCTTGATAGTGGATGCACCGACCACATGGCCGGAGACAAAGACATGTTTCGAGAGCTTGCAAAGAACGATGGTCCACGCAAGTATGTGACTTTTGGAGACAACTCCAAGGGTAAGGTACTTGGCCTTGGTAAGGTGGCCATATCTCATGATAGCTCTATTCAAAATGTCATGCTTGTAGAATCTCTTGGATACAATTTACTTTCCGTGTCTAGATTAGCTAACTTTGGATTCAATGTGCTATTCACCAAAGTAGATTGCCAAGTCTTTCGTCGTGACAATCAAAACATGGCATTTACCGGTATCCGTAGAGGTGATCTATACATTGTTGATTTCACTAAGAAAGCCCAACCTAGAGCTTGTTTCATTGCTAAATCCTCTAAAGGTTGGTTATGGCATAGAAGGCTAGGACATGTTGGTATGCGTAATCTAGACAAGCTGATCAAAGGTGATCATATTCTTGGTGTTAAAGATGTTTTCTTTGACAAAGATAGACTTTGTAGTGCTTGTCAAGCAGGAAAACAAGTTGGTGGAAGTCATCCCGTGAAAAACATCATGACCACTAGGAGACCGCTTGAGCTTCTTCATATGGATCTCTTCGGTCCCAATGCTTACAAAAGCCTTGGTGGTAACTCCTTTGGTCTAGTTATAGTTGATGATTATTCCAGATTTACGTGGGGTATTTTTCCTTGATGATAAATCGCAGGTTCAGAGGATCTTCAAGACCTTTGCCAAAAAGGCCCAAAATCAATTTGAGGTGAAGATCAAGAAAGTTCGGAGTGACAATGGAACGGAGTTCAAGAACGCCAATGTAGACTCTTTTCTTGACGAAGAAGGGATTCTACATGAATTCTCGGCTACGTACACTCCTCAACAAAATGGAGTTGTTGAGAGGAAGAACCGAACGCTCATTGAGATGGCGAGAACGATGCTTGATGAATACAAGACACCGAAGCATTTTTGGGGAGAAGCGGTCGAGACAGCTTGTCATGCTATCAACAGGCTTTATCTTCATAAGCTCCTCGGCAAGACATCATACGAGCTCCTCACCGGTAACAAACCCCAAGTGGGATACTTTCGTGTCTTTGGTTCAAAATGCTATATCCTTGATAAGCATCGTCGGTCTAAATTTGCTCCTAAATCTCATGAAGGCTTTCTTCTTGGTTATGGATCAAACTCCCACACCTACCGTGTCTACAACAATTTCACCCGAAAGGTTGAAGAGACGGTAGACGTGAAGTTTGATGAATCTAATGGCTCGCAAGTAGAGCAAATGCCTATTGATGTAGGAGACAAGGACCCATCTGAAGCTATCCAAGATCTATCAATTGGAAAGATCCGTCCCATGGAAGTGAAGGAGAGTACCTCATCTACATATGTGGAGCCACCTACCTCACGGCGAGATGAACCTCAAGGTAACCTGGAGGCCTCCACAAGTGGAACTCACCAAGATGAGGAAATGCAACAAGAAGATCCACCACCACCTCCTTCTCCACCACCTCAAGACAACACCAACAACAATGAAGAAGAAGAAGAGGAAGATGAAGATGATGAGGAAGCTGAGCCACAACATCAACAAATGCTATCCCGAGTTCGAGCAAGAGTCAAGAAGAATCATCCTGTGGAACAAATGATGAACGACATCAACTCCGGGAGAATTACTCACTCTAAAACTCGCTTAGCTAACTTTTGTGAGCATTACTCATTTATCTCTAGTATTGAACCTATGAAGGTAGAAGAAGCACTTAAAGACCCGGATTGGGTGAACGCTATGCACGAAGAACTACACAACTTCGAGAGGAACAAGGTATGGACTTTGGTAGAGAAGCCCAACGATGATCAAAACATCATTGGAACCAAATGGGTGTTTCGGAACAAGCAAGATGAAGATGGACAAGCCATTCGCAACAAGGCTCGTCTCGTAGCTCAAGGTTACACACAAGTCGAAGGTATGGACTATGGTGAGACCTATGCCCCCGTTGCTAGACTTGAGTCCATTCGCATTCTTCTTGCTTATGCCAATCATCATGATATTACTCTCTATCAAATGGACATCAAAAGTGCTTTCCTAAATGGTGAAATTGAGGAGGAAGTATTTGTAAAACAACCTCCCGGATTTGTGAATCCCAAAAAGCCTAATCATGTTTACAAGTTGCACAAAGCTCTGTATGGTCTTAAACAAGCACCTAGAGCTTGGTACAAATGCTTAACTAGCTTTCTTCTTGAAAAAGGGTTTGAGATTGGAAAGATAGACTCAACGTTGTTCACGAAAAGGGTTAATGGTGAACTATTTGTGTGCCAAATATATGTTGATGATATTATCTTTGGTTCAACTAACCCCCATTTTAGCAAGAAGTTTGGACAACTCATGTCGGAGAAGTATGAAATGTCCATGATGTGTGAACTCAAATTCTTCCTTGGGTTGCAAATCAAGCAATCTAAGGAGGGTACCTTTGTCTCACAAACAAAGTACACCAAGGATCTCTTCAAGAAGTTCAACATGCAAGAAAGCAAAGGTATGAGTACCCCCATGCCTACTAGTGGACATAATGACTTGACAAAAGATGGAGAACCCGTTCATCAAAGGGTTTACCGTTCTATGATTGGTTCTCTACTATATCTTTGTGCTTCTCGTCCTGACATAATGTTGAGTGTATGCATGTGTGCGCGATATCAAGCAGCCCCTAAAGAATGTCATCTTAAAGCTGTTAAAAGGATAGTGAGATACTTGATACACACACCAAACTTTGGCATTTGGTATCCTAAGAGAGCTTCTTTCGATCTTGTTGGCTATTCCGACTCGGACTATGCCGGTGACAAGGTTGATAGAAAGTCAACTTCGGGTACATGTCAATTCCTTGGTCGATCCCTTGTATCTTGGTCCTCCAAGAAACAAAATTCGGTATCTTTATCCACTGCCGAAGCAGAATATATTGCTGCTGGTTCGTGTTGTGCTCAATTGCTATGGATGGCACAAACGCTTAAAGATTATGGGATACATGTGAGACGTGTTCCCTTGCTTTGTGACAATGAGAGTGCAATCAAGATTGGACACAATCCTGTGCAACACTCTCGAACAAAGCATATTGAAGTTCGTCACCATTTTATTCGTGATCATATTGCCAAGGGTGATATTAATCTTAAGCATGTTCGCACTGACAAACAACTTGCTGATATCTTTACAAAACCTCTTGATGAGAAGGTGTTTTGTCGCTTAAGGAGTGAGTTGAACATCATTGATGCTTCAAACTTGGAGTGAGAACTCCATTGATGCATGCAAGGCATGAGCCCACTTGAACTAATCCTTGATATTTCTCTTATGATGATGATCATATGTCTTGGACACATTTGCCAACTTGTATTGCATCTAACTCCTTGCAGGTACTTGGATGATCTACATTCCACAAGATTACCACACACTCAAATCTTGAGTAATCTTGTCATTGACCAAGTATCTAGCCCTTTGGGATGTTGAGCTCAAGGAACAAAATTCCACATATCCTTTTTGACATCTTATACATCTAGTATTTCACTCTTGTCATCTTGGATATCCTCGAGTATTTCCTTGCTTGCCTAACCCATGTAGGAAGATGAACTATACAAGTAGAAATGGCGCTCCAACTTCACATTCAATGAGCACCTACATCGAGCTTACCTACATGAGTAAAGCAACAACAAGCCCAAGGTATGTTCTTCACATCTTTGAGGAGCTTTGCTCAAAGTCATGAGCACAAGCAGCTTCATAAGATGTGATCACATCAAATGCTTAATCGAAAAATGGCAACCCCATTTTGAGCTTAAACGATGAGTATGACCTATGATCAAATGTCCTCATTGGACTCCTAAGTCAATATACTCAAACATAGGTGACTTTGTCGCCGACCTTTATCTAGATGAAGTACATATGCTTTTGGAGTTTTTCTGTTTTCTCTTATGTTCTCTCATTGAGTTTTCTTTAAAAAAAAACTTCATCTAGGAATCTTTCTATTTCTTTTCTTATGTTTCTTTGAATATCCTTCTGGCTCTGATCAATTCCTTGAAAATCTTTTACAAATTCATTGCAAATCCTTTGGAACACTCCTCGCAAAGTGAGCTGAATTATTTCTGTATTTCCTTGAAATAAACTCGGCGTCACCGATTTGAAATTTTCGGTCTAACCGAAACGGATTCGGACCCACCGATCCATCTAATTCGGTGTCACCGATTTATCTTCCAGGACATCTACTTCTGCAGCTCCACTCAAATTTTAAATCTTAAGGAGGAGAAGACTCAAATTTAAATTCTCAATGTTTCTCTGTGAATGTTCTAAATTGCCCTATTGTGATTCTTAAGGATCCCACTTCTCTCTTTCTTTCCTTTCATCTTTCCTGTCCTTCCTAGTTTGCTGTCCTTTTCGTCACTTGATGTCAAAGGGGGAGAAGACTTAGGGGGAGTAGGGAGAGAAGATAAGACTTAGGGGGAGAAGAAAAGCAATCTTATCTTAAGGGGGAGAGAATCACATCAAAGCTTTGTCGTGTTTTACATTGGACATTACAATTGGCATCATTCTTTTGATTTTGCTATTTCCATCAAAACCCCTTGTTCTAATATCTTATGGAATCTTTTAGTTTAGGGGGAGAAGACTTAGAGGAATCTTCACAATTGATATCTTATGGAAAGCAAAATCTCTCAGAGTTCATTGAAAATCTTTCAGTTTCGGAGACATGTTTGCTGATTCAAGCTTGTGCTCAATATGAGACACTCTTTATACATGTCCTCCCTGGCTTGGTACTCTTGATGTTCTTGCAGTTGGTTGAAGGAATACTCTTGTGTTATCTATCCTTGTTTTCCCAAGTTTATTCTTTCAGGTACAATGCCAAGGAACCTCAAGGTAAGTATATGCATCTTGCAGAATGTGCATGATGGTGACTTGCTTGTAAATACTTGTTTGCAAGAAATCACCATGCACATATGCATTATCACTCACTTCCCTTTCATCTGCTCTGATGCATATAGCCAAGCTGCATGTAGCACATCTTGCTTATCTCTCTTGTGTGCTTGTGGTAGTCCAAAACCATAATCTATGAAAATCTTGCACACTTGTAGGGGGAGCCTGTGTACTACATGCTTGTCAAGGCTTTCATGATAATCCTGTCTTTCTTTCAATAAGCTTTGATGTCTCGTTCAATATAATTTTAGTGTGTTGCCATCAATTACCAAAAAGGGGGAGATTGAAAGCACATTTGCTCCCTGGGTGGTTTTGGTAATTAATGACAACATACTTTGTGGTTGGACTAATGCTTTTATCAAGTATGTTTCAGGAAATCCAATCACATTGGTATGGCAAGATGACTGAAGAAGTGGACCCCTCAAATGCTAAGACAAGCATTGGCAAAAAGCTCAAGACTCTATTTTTGGTTTAGTGATCAAAGATCACATTGAGTCCATAGGAAAAGCCAATACTATTAAAAGGGGATGAGGTTGTGTTGATGATCTGGTTGCTCAAGTGCTTAGTGATTTAGCTCCTTCAACTATCAGCACCTTTCACTACTATACACACTCATAAGTAATCTCGGACAA
This sequence comes from Secale cereale, assembly GCA_902687465.1. Lineage (NCBI taxonomy): Eukaryota > Viridiplantae > Streptophyta > Magnoliopsida > Poales > Poaceae > Secale > Secale cereale. The sequence goes on from LR738710.1 coordinate 838,210,681, forward strand.
ACCGATTCTTCCAACTCAGTCCCACCGAGATGAACCACTTCAGCCATATTCCAAACCCTAGAAAAATCAGTCATTCCGAGTTTGAGATCGGTCTCACCGAAACTGGACTGCCAACCTTCTGTAACCATTTGACATCATTTCGGAATAACCGAGTTTGTATTATCGGTCTCACCGAAATGAGCAAGCTTCTGTCTTGGCTCAAATCGGTCTCACCGATATTACATTTTCGGTCTCACCGATTCTGGCATGTTCCTGTCTTTTCTCAAATCGGTCTAACCGAGTTTTCTTTCTCGGTCCCACCGAAAACTGCAATGTTCATATCAGTTACACTTTCGGTCCCACCGAGATGGTATTTTCGGTCCCACCGAAAACCCCAACGTTCACTATATTTGAACTTTCGGTCTGACCGAGTTTTCACTTCGGTATCACCGAGATGGCTCAGTTATGTGTGTAACGGTTGGATTTTATGTGGAGGCTATATATACCCCTCCACCCCCTCTTCATTCGTGGAGAGAGCCATCAGAAAGTACCACCACTCCTACCTTACACTTTCTGAGAAGAGAACTACCTACCCTTGTGTTGAGATCAAGTTATTCCATTCCTACCATATGAAACTTGATTTCTAGCCTTCCCAAGTTGCTTTCCACTCAATCCTTTCTTCCACCACAGCCATATCAAAGAGGAGAGTTGAGTGTTGGGGAGATTATCATTTGAAGCACAAGAGCAAGGAGTTCATCATCATCAACCACATCTATTACCTTTTGGAGGGTGGTGCCTCCTAGATTGGTTAGGTGTCGCTTGGGAGCCTCCGTCTTTGAGATGTGGAGTTGAACCAAGAAGTTTGTAAGGGCAAGGAGATCGCCTACTTCGTGAACATCTACCCCGAGTAAGGCTAGTCCTCCGTGGGCGTAGGCCATGATGGAATAGACAAGGTTGCTTCTTCGTGGACCCTTCGTGGGTGGAGCCCTCCGTGGACTCGCGCAGCCGTTACCCTCCGTGGGTTGAAGTCTCCATCAACGTGGATGTACGATAGCACCACCTATCGGAACCACAACAAAAATCTCCGTGTCACCAAACTGCGTTTGATCCTCTTCACCTCACCAATTTACTTTCCGCTGCCCATACTCTAGAATTGCATGTGTAGTGTGATACTTGATTTGATCTTAATTGTGAAACTGCCAAAAACTTTGCATAATCAAAAGGCAGATTTTTATATTGTCAAGTAGTCTAATCACCCCCCCCCCCTCTAGACATACTTCTTCGATCCTACACAAGCCATTTGTTGGAATCCAGTCCCGCCATCGCTTCTTCATAGTTCGAAGGTTCACCGTTGTCTAACAACATGATTTCCATGATAGGGTTGCCGTACCACTCTAGTGCGGAACGTGTCCTTGTGGACCTTCAAAGTTCAGTAGTAACTTGATCTAAATCTTCATGATCATCATCGTTACCTTCCTCCCCTGTCGGTGCAGGCACGTCAGGAACAATTTCCCGCGCTGCGCTACTTTCCGGTTCGGGAGGGGTGACAGTCACCTCATCAAGTTCTACTTTCCTCCCACTCACTTCTTTCGAGAGAAACTCTTTCTCCAGAAAGGATCCATTCTTGGAAACAAAGACCTTGCCTTCGGATCAGAGGTAGAAGGTGTACCCAATCGTTTCCTTTGGGTATCCTATGAAGACGCATTTTCCCGATTTGGGTTCGAGCTTTTCAGGTTGAAGTTTCTTGACATAAGCATCGCAACCCCAAACTTTCAGAAACGACAGCTTAGATTTCTTGCCAAACCAAAGTTCATACGGTGTCGTCTCAACGGATTTTTACGGAGCCCTATTTAAAGTGAATGCGGCAGTCTCTAAAGCATAACCCCAAAAAGATAGCGGTAATTCGGTGAGGGACATCATAGATCACGCCATGTCCAACAGAGTACGATTTCGACGTTTGGACACACCATTATGCTGAGGTGTTCCGGGCGGTGTCAATTGTGAAACAATTCCACAGTTTCTTAGGTGTGTGCCAAATTCATGACTTAAATATTCACCCCCACGATCCGATCGTAAGAACTTTATTTTTCTATCACGTTGATTCTCAACCTCATTCTGAAATTCCTTGAAATTTTCGAAGGTCTCAGACTTGTGTTTCATCAAGTAGACATACCCATATCTACTTAAGTCATCCGTGAGGGTGAGAACATAACGATAGCCTCCGCGAGCTTCAACACTCATTGGACCGCACACATCGGTATGTATGATTTCCAATAAGTTGGTTGCTCGCTCCATTGTTCCGCAGAACGGAGTCTTGGTCATCTTGCCCAAGAGGCATGGTTCGCACGTGTCAAATGATTCATAATCAAGAGACACCAGAAGTCCATCTGCATGGAGCTTCTTCATACGTTTGACACCAATATGACCAAGGCGGCAATGCCACAAGTATGTGGGACTATGATTATCAACTTTACATCTTTTGGCATTCACACTATGAATATCTGTGACATCACGTTCGAGATTCATCAAAAATAAACCATTGACCAGCGGGGCATGACCATAAAACATATCTCTCATATAAATAGAACAACCATTATTCTTGGATTTAAATGAGTAGCCATCTCGCATCAACCAAGATCCAGATACAATGTTCATGCTCAAACTGGTACTAAATAACAATTATTAAGGTTTAAAACTAATCCCGAGGGTAGATGTAGAGGCAGCGTGCCGACGGTGATCACATCGACCTTGGAACCATTCCCAACGCGCATCATCACCTCGTCCTTCGCCAGTCTCCGCTTATTCCGCAGCTCCGGCTTTGAGTTACAAATGTGAGCAACTGCACCGGTATCAAATACCAAGGAGCTAGTACGAGTGCTGGTAAGGTACACATCAATAACATGTATATCATAAATACCTTTGACGTTGCCGGCCTTCTTATCTGCTAAGTATTTGGGGTAGTTCCGCTTCCAGGGACCCGTTCCCTTGCAATAAAAGCACTCAGTCTCAGGCTCGGGTCCATTCTTTGGCTTCTTCCCGGCAACTGGCTTACCGGGCGCGGCCACTACTTTGCCGTCCTTCTTGAAGTTCTTCTTACCCTTGCCCTTCTTGAACTTAGTGGTTTTATTCACCATCAACACTTGATACTCTTTCTTGACTCCACCTCCGCTGATTTCAGCATTGAATACACTTCGGGAATGGACTTCTCCATCCCCTGCATATTGAAGTTCAACACGAAGCTCTTGTAGCTAGGTGGGAGCGAGTGAAGGATTCTGTCAACGACCGCTTCGTCTGGGAGATTCATTCCCAATTGAGACAAGCGATTGTGCAACCCAGACAATTTGAGAATGTGCTCGCTGACAGAACTATTCTCCTCCATCTTACAACTGTGGAATGCGTTGGAGACGTCATATCTCTCAACTCGGGCATGAGCTTGGAAAACCATTTTCAGCTCTTGGAACATCTCATATGCTCCGTGGTGCTCAAAACGCTTTTGGAGCCCGGATTCTAAGCTGTAGAGCATGCCGCACTGAACCAGGGAGTAATCATCACAACGCGACTGCCAAGCGTTCATAACATCTTGGTTTGCCGAGGCGGGAGCGTCACCTAGCGGTGCTTCTAGAACATAAGTTTTCTTGCCAGCTATGAGGATGATCCTCAGGTTACGGACCCAATCCGTATAGTTGCTACTAAGTTATCTAGGAACGCGTTGAAGTTGAGGCTGACATGAGCGTGGGCCATTTGATCTACAAGACATATTGTAAAGAATTTAGACTAAGTTCATGACAATTAAGTTCATCTAATCAAATTTAATGAACTCCCACTCAGATAGACATCTCTCTAGTCATCTAAGTGAAACATGATCCGAATCGACTAAGCCGTGTCCGATCATCACGTGAGACGGACTAGTCATCAACGGTGAACATCTTCATGTTGATTGTATCTTCTATACGACTCATGTTTGATCTTTCGGTCTTTCGTGTTCCGAGGCCATGTCTGTACATGCTAGGCTCGTCAAGTGAACCCTAAGTGTATTGCGTGTGTAAATCTGGCTTACAACCGTTGTATGCGAACGTTAGAGCCTATCACACCCGATCATCACGTGGTGCTTCGGAACAACGATCCTTAGCAACGGTGCATAGTTAGGGGAAACACAATTCTTGAATTTGTTTAGTGAGAGATCATCTTATTTACTACCGTCGTTCTAAGCAAATAAGATGCATAAACATGATAAACATCACATGCAATCAAATAAAGTGACATGATATGGGCAATATCATTTTGCTCCTTTGATCTTCATCTTCGGGGGACCATGATCATCTTTGTCACCGGCATGACACCATGATCTCCATCATCATGATCTCCATCATCGTGTCTTCATGAAGTCGTCTCGCCAAATATTACTTCTACTACTATGACTAACGTTTAGCAATAAAGTAAAGTAATTACATGGCGTTGTTCAGTGACACGCAGGTCATACAAAATTTAAGACAAATCCTATGGCTCCTGCCTGTTGTCATACTCATCGACATGCAAGTGGTGATTCCTATTACAAGAACATGATCAATCTCATACATCACATATATCATTCATCACATCTTTTGGCCATATCACATCAGATAGCACATGCTGCAAGAACAAGTTAGACGTCCTCTAATTGTTGTTGCAAGTTTTTACATGGCTGCTACAGGTTTCTAGCAAGAACATTTCTTACCTACGCCAAAACCACAACGTGATATGTCAATTTCTATTTACCCTTCATAAGGACCCTTTCCATCGAATCCGATCCGACTAAAGTGGGAGAGACAGACACCCGCCAGCCACCTTATGCAACTAGTGCATGTTAGTCGGTGGAACCAGTCTCACGTAAGCGTACATGTAAGGTCGGTCCGGGCCGCTTCATCCCACGATGTCGCCGAATCAAGATTGGACTAGTAGCGGCAAGAGAATTGAACAAATCTACGCCCACAACTTGTTTGTGTTCTACTCGTGCAAGATGCTACACAAAGACCTAGCTCAGATGCCACTGTTGAGGAACTTAGCAGAATTCAAAAAAAATTCCTACGCTTCACCAAGATCAATCTAAGGAGTCATCTAGCAACGAGCATAAAGGAGTGCATCTACAAACCGTTTGTAGATCGCGAGCGGAAGCGTTCAAGAGAACGTGGATGATGGAGTCATACTCGTTGTGATCCCTATCACCGATGATCCCGGCGCCGAATGGACAGCACCTCCGCGTTCAACACACGTACGATGCAGCGACGTCTCCTCCTTCTTGATCCAGCAAGGGGGGAGGAGAGGTTGATGGAGATCCAGCAGCACGACGGCATGGTGATGGATGCAACGGAAAAACTGCAGGGCTTCGCCAAGGACCCGCGGGAGGAGGGAGATG
>LR738710.1:838216102-838270975 GCA_902687465.1 Secale cereale
CAGGGGCAAGGGTGCGGCTGCCCTCCCCCACTATACATAGGGGCCAGGGGGCGCCGGCCCTAGGAGATGGGATCTCCTAGGGGGGCGGCGGCCAGGGGGGTGGCTTGCCCCCCAAGCCAAGGGGGGCGCCCCCCACCCCTAGGGTTCCCAACCCTAGGCGCTGGGGGGAGGCCCAAGGGGGGTGCGCCAGCCCACTATGGGCTGGTCCCCTCCCCTCACAGCCCATGGGGCCCTGTGGGATGGGTGGCCCCACCCGGTGGACCCCCGGGACCCTTCCGGTGGTCCCGGTACACTACCGGTGACCACCAGAACTCTCCCGATGGCCGAAAATGGACTTCCTCTATATAATTCTTTACCTCCGGACCATTCCGGAACTCCTCGTGACGTCCGGGATCTCATCCGGGACTCTGAACAACATTCGGGTTACCATGTGCATATATCTCTACAACCCTAGTGTCACCGTACCTTAAGTGTGTTGACCCTACGGGTTCAGGAGACACGTAGACATGACCGAGACGACTCTCCGGTCAATAACCAACAGAGGGATCTAGATACCCACGTTGGTTTCTACGTGTTCCTCGATGATCTCATCTGATGAACCACGATGTCAAGGATTCACTTAATCCCATATGCAATTCCCTTTGTCTATCGGTATAGTACTTGCCCGAGATTCGATCGTCGGTATACCGATACCTTGTTCAATATCGTCATGGCAAGTCTCTTTACTTGTTCCGTAATACATCATCCCGTGACTAACTCCTTAGTCACATTGAGCTCATTATGATGATGTCTTACTGAGTGGGCCCAGAGATACCTCTCCGTCATACGGAGTGACAAATCCCAGTCTCAGTTCGTGCCAACTCAACAGACACTTTCGGAGATACACGTTTCGTACCTTTATAGCCACCCAGTTACGTTGTGACGTTTGGCACACCCAAAGTATTCCTACGGTATCCGGGAGTAGCACAACCTCATGGTCTAAGGAAAAGATACTTGACATTGGCAAAGCTTTAGCATTACGAACTACACAATCTTGTGCTGGGCTTAGGATTGGGTCTTGTCCATCACATCATTCTCCTAATGATGTTATCGTATTATCAATGACATCCAATGTCCATGGCCAGGAAACCTTGACCATCTGTTGATCAACGAGCTAGTAACTAGAGGCTTACCAGGGACACGTTGTGGTCTATGTATTCACACATGTATCACTGTTTCCGTATAATACAATTCAAGCATGAATAACAAAAAATTATCACGAACAAGGAAATATAATAATAAACATTTTATTATTGCCTCTAGGGCGTATTTCCAACATGTGGTTAGTTCATGATCATTGCTGAAAACCTGAATGTTGGCTTACATATTTGCAACAACAAGAGCAAACAGAGTTTGTCAAAGTTTTTCTGTATCACTTTCAGTTTATCAACTGAATTGCTTGAGGACAAGCAAAGGTTTAAGCTTGGGGGAGTTGATACGTCTCCAACGTATCTACTTTTCCAAACACTTTTTCCCTTGTTTTGGACTCTAACTTGCATGATTTGAATGGAACTAACCCGGACTGATGATGTTTTCTGCAGAATTGCCATGGTGTTGTTTTTGTGCAGAAATAAAAAGTTCTCGGAATGACAAGAAAATACACGGAGGTTTATTTTGGAAAATATAAAAAACATATGCGGAAACATCCAGACCAGGAGGCCCACACCCTGTCCACGAGGGTGGGGGCGCCCCCCTGCCTCGTGCCCCCCTGACGCTCCACCGACGTATCTTCGGACCCCATATATTGACTTTTGGGGAGAAAAAAAATCAGAGTGGAAGAATTATCGCGTTTTACGATACGGAGCCACCACCAAGCCCTAATCTCTCTCGAGAGGGCTGATCTGGAGTCCGTTCGGGGCTGCGGAGAGTGGAGATCCTCGCCATCATCATCATCAACCTCCCTTCATCACCAATTCCATGATGCTCACCGTCGTGCGTGAGTAATTCCATCGTAGGCTTGCTGGACGGTGATGGGTTGGATGGGATCTATCATGTAATCGAGTTAGTTTTGTTAGTATTTGATCCCTAGTATCCACTATGTTCTGAGATTGATGTTGCTATGACTTTGCTATGCTTAATGCTTGTCACTAGGGCCCGAGTGCCATGATATCAGATCTGAACCTATTATGTTTTCATGAATATATGTGTGTTCTTGATCCTATCTTGCAAGTCTATAGTCACCTACTATGTGTTATGATCCGGCAACCCCGAAGTGACAATAATCGGGACCACTCCCGGTGATGACCTTAGTTTGAGGAGTTCATGTATTCACTATGTGTTAATGCTTTGGTCACGTACTCTATTAAAAGGAGGTCTTAATATCCCTTAGTTTCCAATAGGACCCCATTAACACGGGAGGGTAGGACAAAAGATGTCATGCAAGTTCTTTTCCATAAGCACGTATGATATATTCAGAATACATGCCTACATTACATTGATGAACTAGAGCTAGTTCTGTGTCACCCTAGGTTATGACTTCTACATGATGAATTGCATCCGACATAATTCGCCATCACTGATCCAATGCCTACGAGCTTTACCCATATTGGTTGTTGCTTATTTACTTTCCCGCTGCTACTATTACAAAAACTACAAAAACACTATCGTTACTTTTATTGCTGCTATCGTTATCTCCATATTACTTTGCTACTAAACTACCTTGCTGTAGATACTAAGTTTCCAGGTGTGGTTGAATTGATAACTCAGCTGCTAATACTTAAGAGTATCCTTCGGCTCCCCTTGTGTCGAATCAATAAATTTGGGTTGAATACTTTACCCTCGAAAACTGTTGCGATCCCCTACACTTGTGGGTAATCAGCCACCTATGGGTCCGGGCGGCCCCTTGCTGGTTCGGCGGGGGGACGGCGTGTTGCACAAAGAGAAGAATGGCGCACAACAGCATGGCCGAGAGAACACAAGCAACATACCTAGGTTCGGGCCACCACAAGGCGTAAGACCCTACTCCTGCTTTGGTGGATTGATGGTGGAATGAACGTGGTGGTGCGTACTACACTTGCCCGGCCAGACGTGTCTCAGGGCCGCAGCGACTACGCGCGTATGGTGGTTTGACTTCATCAACTTCCCAACCCCTCCTATGGGTGCCATGGGCCTCCTTTTATAGATTAAGGGGTCACCACAGTGGCAAAATGGTCATTATAATTTGATATGATAACGAACAGTGCTACCATACCTAACTCTACGGGCTGACAGGTTGCATTAAATGCACCACTTAGTGTCACATCACTGGTCGCCCGACAAGGCACGCCGGGTTGTCTTGCCAGCTACACGCCTGCTCCCTTGACACGTCGCAGGACGTGTGTCCTTTGTGGGTTTCTTCCTTAGGAAATGACTGCCGTGTGGCGAATGGCTGCCACTTAATCACTTCATGGCTTGACACCGCATAGATTGACGATGTGAGTCATGCTCAAGTGGTTGGCAGGGTGCTTTACCCCCGCGACTGATAACCCACAAGTGTACGAGATCGCAACATTTTTCGAGGGTAAAGTATTAAACCCAAATTTGTTGATTCGACACAAGGGGATCCAAAGAATACTCTTAAGTATTAGCAGCCAAAGAATTCAACCACACCTGGAAACTTAGTATCTACAGCAAGATAGTTTAGTAGCACAGTAATATGATAGTGTCGGTAGCAGCAATAAAAGTAAAGATAACGTTTTTGTAGTTTTTGTGATATAAGCAACGAAAAAGTAAATAAGCAACTAGCAATATAGGTAAAGCTCGTAGGCATTGGATCGGTGATGGGCAATTACGTCGGATGCAATTCATCATGTAGAAGTTATAACCTAGGGTGACACAGAACTAGCTCCAGTTCATCAATGCAATGTAGGCATGTATTCCGAATATAGTTATACGTGCTTATGGAAAAGAACTTGCAGGCATCTTTTGTCCTACCCTCCCGTCGAAACTAAGGGATATTAAAGCCTCCTTTTAATAGAGTACCGGACCAAAGCATTAACACATAGTGAATACATGAACTCCTCAAACTATGGTCATCACCGGGAGTGGTCCCGATTATTTTCACTTTGGGGTTGCCGTATCATAACAAATAGTAGGTGACTATAGACTTGCAAGATAGGATCAAGAACACACATATATTCATGAAAACATAATAGGTTCAGATCTGAAATCATGGCACTCGGGCCCTAGTGACAAGCATTAAGCATAGCAAAGTCATAACAACATCAATCTCAGAACATAGTGGATACAAGGGATCAAACCCTAACAAAACTAACTCGATTACATGATAGATCCCATCCAACCCATCACCGTCCAGCAAGCCTACGATGGAATTACTCACACACGGCGGTGAGCATCATGGAATTGGTGATGGAGGAAGGTTGATCATGACGATGGCGACGATCTCCACTCTCTGGAGCCCCGAACAGACTCCAGATCAGCCCTGCCAAGAGAGATTAGGGCTTGGCGGCGGCTCCGTCTCGTGAAACGTGATAATTCCTTCTGCCTAATTTTTTCTCCCCGAAACGGAATATATATGACTTGGGGATACGTCGGTGGAGTATCGGGGGGCCCTCGAGGCAGGGGGCGCACCCTGGGAAGGTGGGCGCGCCCCCCACCCTTGAGGACAGTCCGTGGGCGCCCCGGTGAGTATCTTCTTGCAGATATTTTTTATATTTTCTGAAATAATTCTCCGTTGATTTTCAGGCGATTCCGAGAACTTTTTATTCTGCACAAAAACAACACCATGGCAGTTCTGCTGAAAACAGCGTCAGTCCGGGTTAGTTCCATTCAAATCATGCAAGTTAGAGTCCAAAACAAGGGCAAAAGGGTTTGGAAAAGTAGATACGTTGGAGACGTATCAACTCCCCCAAGATTAAACCTTTGCTTGTCCTTAAGCAATTTAGTTGATAAACTGAAAGTGATAAAGAAAAACTTTGACAAACTCTGTTTGCTCTTGTTGTTGTAAATATGTAAGCTAGCATTCAGGTTTTCGACAAGATCATGAGCTAACCACATTCACAATAACTTTCAGGTCTCAAGACTACTCACATCAATGGCATAATCAACTAGCGAGCAATAATAATAAACCTTGGATGACAACACTTCTCAAAACAATCATGATATGCTATAACAGGATGTTATCTCGTAGCCCTTTCTGAGACCGCAAAACATAAATGCAGAGCACCTTTAAAGATCACGGACTGACTAGACATTGTAATTCATGGTAAAAGAGATCCAGTCATGATCATACTCAATGCAAATTAATAGTAATGCATGCAACGACAGAGGTGCTCTCCTACTGGTGTTTTTTGATAAGAGGATGATGACTCTGCATAAAAGTAAATAGATAGGCCCTTCGCAGAGGGAAGCAGGGAATTGTAGAGGTGCCAGAGCTCGATTTTTAAATAGAGATTGAATAACATTTTGAGTGGTATACTTTCATCGTCAAGATAACTACCAAGAATCTCAATATCTCCCATGCTACGCACATTATAGGCGGTTCCTAAACAGAATGGTAAAGTTTATACTCCCCCAACCACCAACAAGCACACTCCTCGGCCAGCCGAATCCATAGGTTACCGTCCAAACAAGCAACAGCCCTGGGGGAGTTTGGTTTAATTATTATGATTTGAGCATGGGACTGGGCATCCCGGTTACCAGCCATTTTCTCATGAATGATGAGCAGAGTCCACTCATCGTGAGAATAACCCACCTAGTATTGAAGATATAGACAGCCCTAGTTGATACATGAGCTGTTCGAGCATACAAAACAGAATTTCATTTGAAGATTTAGAGTTTGGCACGTACAAATTTACTTGGAAAGGCAGGTAAATACCGCATATAGGAAGGTATGGTGCACTCATATGGAATATCTTTGGGGTTTATGGAAATGGATGCACAAGCAGTATTCCCGCTTAGTACCGGTGAAAGCTAGAAAGAGACTGGGAGGCGACTGATACGTCCAAAACGTATCTATAAGAGTGTAGAAGAAAAACTAGCCAAACTAGATAGTCTCTCTTCGAAGGTAGACAATTTAGCCCATGAGGTAGAGTTGCTTAAAAATAGAACTTCTCCTCTTGAGGAGACGAAGACCACTCCTATGAATGCTATTCAAGTGCAAATTAATGAAAACATTAGGATGATGGCTAAACTTAAAGAGAGATGGGCTAGAGAAAAGGAGGAAGAAGATAGAATTAAGAGCCTTCCTACCCACCACATTGTTGCTACTATCCAAGTTGTTGAGGTTATCCAAACTCTTAGCACCCAATGCACTCCTAGTCCCAGTGGACCTATTAATGGTGATGCTATGACCTCAACCGTAAAAGAAGAAACTCCTATGACCATAGAAGCTACCAAACAAGTGAGCCTAAAGGACACCACTACCACTTTACTTGATAGTAGTGACCTTGATTTTGATAATTGCACCCTTTCTGAAGTTATTAGTTTTCTTCACAAGATGTCTAGAGATCCCCACACTAGCACACTTAATCTTGCCTTCACGGAGCATATCACTAATGCTCTCATCAAAGCTAGGGAGAAGAAGCTTAGGGTAGAAGCCTCCATACCTAGAAAGCTAGAAGATGGTTGGGATCCTATGATTCAAATTAAGTTGAATAACTTCTCTTGCTATGCTTTATGTGATGTTGGAGCTAGTACCTCCGTTATGCCCAAAAGAATGTATGATATGCTTAAATTGAAATCTTTTGATCCTTGTTCTTTTGGTGTTCGTCTTGTTGATTCTTCCGTAAAGAAACCTTTGGGGAAGATCGATGATGTTCTTATCATTGTCAATGACAATTATGTTCCCGTTGATTTTACTATTATGGATATTGAATGTGAACCTTCATGTCCAATTATTTTGGGACGTCCTTTTCTTTGCACCGTTGGTGCTATCATTGACATGAAAGAGGGGAATATATAAATTCCAATTTCCTCTCAAGAAATGGATGGAACACTTCCCTAGAAAGAAGATTAAGTTACCTTTTGAGTCTGTTACACGGGCTAGCTATTCTCTTACTCTTGATAAAACTTGATCTTCTCTCTTTGCATTATGCCTAGCTTAAAGGCATAAAAGAAAGCGCTTTTGGGAGGCAGCCCACAACGAATTAGGTTTTATTTTGCTTTTGTTGTGTCTTGATGTTGTTACTACAGTAGCATCATCATTGTATCTTTTTTTTTCAGCTTTGTGCCAAGTTTAGCCTCCGATTGCAAGAAAGTGCAAAAGTTGTGAAGTGCTGCCCAGAAAACAGATTCTGTCCTTGGACAGAAAAATTCGTATAAAATCACCAGATCGTCTTTTTGGTCTGAATTGTTTTGATAGCGTGCTCTATACAATTGGCTTTCGAGCGTCTGTTCTGAGTTTTTTGATTTGAGTTGCAGAAGTGCCCCGAAAAAATTGTTTACTACCTGCTGGTCTGTTTTTCACAGATTTTATCCTGTTTTTCCTTTTCTTCATTTTGCAAACCTTGAGCTTGCTTTTTCTTTGCAAAAACCTTTTGGCAATCTTGAGAAACAGTAGCTCTTCAAGATTATCCTTATTTCCAGTAGGGAAAATTTATTTTATTATGGGCACTAACCTCGCTAATCAGATTATGATGAGTTATGTATGAAGGGAGTTTTCAAGTGTGCGAGGGAAGATGATGAAAGAAGGTTCAGGAGTGTCAAACTCTCAAGCTTGGGGATGCCCCCCTGCACCCCCAAGAAATATTCAAGAAGACTCAAGCGTCTAAGCTTGGGGATGCCCCCGTGCATCCCCTTCTCCATCAACAATTATCAGTTCGTCTTTCGTTCCACTATATTTTAATCACTTCATGCGTTATGTGCTATACTTGGAGCGTCTTGCTCTTAGTTTCCTTTTTAGTTTGGTTTAGCTTTGCTTGCTGTTCATAACAAGTTAGAACCCAGCTTTCTTTGTGTGGGAGAGAAACACGCTCCACTTCAACCTAGAACACAACATAGGATTTTTATGCTTAACTTTGCTGTGTGTGTTCTTTGTCTTTTCTTAGCTACTGTCATGTTTAGCTCTTAGTTTTCATGCTTTTCTTTTTAAAGAGATTTTGTTTAGTTGGTTGCTGAACTCTCTTGAGTTTTCATATCTATCTTGTTAAGAGAGTTTGCCTGTTGCACTGAGTTGTGTGTCTTAACTTAAAGTAGGTAATTGAGGTTGCTATTTAATTTTAATAGTAACTTGCAATAGTTTTGAGGGATTACCATGAGTAATGTCTGAACTTTTGGTGTCAAGAGCTTTAGCCTATTAGTGATAGATGTTGTATTTTGGGCAATCCGTGTTTATTTTCGAAAACCTACAAAATAGTTGAGAACTTTAGCTACTAAATGGATCACTAATCTTTGGAGGGATCGAATATTAGAGTACACTCACGTACCATGAGCCGAGGATGCGCAAGGATAACCAAACCCCCATACACTCCTCCTCGGGGTACTTGTCTCTTTGTAAACCTCCTAATTAGATTGAGAGTTACCGATAATAAGTGCATGAGTTCTTCGGACTAATGTGAGTATTCGAAGGTTGACACTTCCACCTATCCATATTTTTCTAACCTCTTCGGTGCCGTGCATTGCCCTTTCTCACCTAGAGAGTTGGCGCATACTTCGCCGGTGCATCCAAATCCTTGGCACGATACGCTCTGTCATCATAAGCCTCATTATATCCTTCCTCAAAACAGCCACCATACCTACCTATCAAGGCATTTCCATAGCCTTTCCGAGATACATTGCCATGCAACAGCCATCTTCTCATGACTTGATCTTCATGTCATACATGTTTTTTGCTTGATCGATGAGCCGCATGCTAGTTGGGCCTTGCCCTAATCATTGCTACATGATGCGCTAGTATCATTGCATATCCTGCTACACTGGCAGAGGCATACATTTGCATACATCATGATAGTTTCATTTTCTTTATGTTGAGTACTTTTGTAAAGTGTGAAAGATCTTCTATACTTCTTGTAATATATAGAGTGTTGCCCCTAAGTGAGGAAAAGATCCCAAAGAGGACAAATCAAAAGATCCCAAAGAGGACAAAATCAAAAGATCCCAAAGAGGACAAATGAGAGATAAATAGAAAGAGCCATTGAGGCCACAATAAAAAAAATAAAAAAAGAAATAAAAAGAGAGAAGGGGGCACACTACTATTCTTTTTGAGAGATCCACACTCATACTCCATCTTATACCTTGTACTCCATAGATATTATCATTCATGCATATAGCTATGTGGGGACCTTTACACTATAGAACTTGGCTTGTATATTCCAATGATGAGCCTCCTCAAAAGAGCTCTAGGTCTTCTTGAGCAAGCAAGTTGGATGCACCCCCACTAGTTCCATTGGAGAGCTTACCTTAGCTCATATGTGCATCCGTTGCATGGCGATCCCTACTCCTCGCATCATATCTATCATTTGGCTTTCTCTCGCCGATGATTGTCCTCATTGATGTGAGTCTTTCACACCTTTTTTGTCTTCCCCCTCCATCATTTTTCTTTTTTCCATCCTAAGTGTCGACTTTCTTGCTTACGCTCATCCATTGCATGAGTGCTCAAAATATCGAAAGGGAGTGGATCATTTTGACTTGTACCTGGCTGCCGGTCTGGGGATGAGTCAAGATAAGATTCGAAAGAAGACCAAGTGTGAAAATTTAGTAGATTAAGTTCTCAACAATATAAAAACTATGTTTTACTCTCTCATATATCCCTATCCCCTTTCTTGCACGCAAACACCATTTGGAGACATTCGAGTCACGGACAGCGAGAGCTCTTGCACCTTTATGTTCTTATGTTACTTGTTACAATGCTAATATAGACTCTTGCTTGTTATGACTTGAATTGAATTACATGCATTGATTGCTTTACTTAAAAAGTTCTTATATGGTTGATAGCATGTCACCACAGAAATTATGCTTGTTATCATTTACCTACTCGAGGACGAGCAGGAATTAAGCTTGGGGATGTTGATACGTCCAAAACGTATCTATAATTTATGCTTGCTCCATGCCTCTTTTGTGTGATATTGCTATGATATTTATGCACTTACATACACTTTTGATCATATTTGGACTAACCTATTAACTCAGTGCACCACAGTGGCAGTTCCTGTTTTCTGCTGTTTTTCTATTTCAGGTTTCCCCCATATTAAAAGTGCCCTAAAAATTCCGGGAAAAATACAGGAAAAATCAGCGTATCGGGAGCTTCAAGAAAAACCAAAGCAGGGCCAGAGGGGAGCCAGGGGCAGCCCAGGCGGCCACACCCCTGGCCGCCCTAGGGGGCGCCTGGGCCCCCCTCTCCGCTTCTGGTGACCCCCTTTGGCATATATACTCCTCGCGTCCCGAAACCCTCGAGGACGGAACCCTTTTTCACGATCTCGCCTCTGTTCCGCCGCCGCAACGCTTCCAAGATCGGGAGCATGAAGAGAACTCTTCCCGGCACCCTGCCGGAGGGGAGAACCACCACAGGGAGCTTCTCCACCACCATGGACGCTTCCCGGATGAGTTGTGAGTAGTCCCCCTTGGACCATGGGTCCATGACCAGTAGCTGTGTGATGTTCTCCTCCCCTCTTTGTTCTTCATGGATTAGACCTCGTGAGCTGCCCTACATGATCGAGGCACATATGTAATCTTTATGCTGTTGCTCTACTGAGTTTGCTGGGATCTGATGGATTATGAGATTATGTTCAGATTGTGTGTGAGTAATATATTTGATTCACCTCTTTTATATTTTAGTTCTTGAGTAATTCTTGCATGTTCTCCGTTGCTGTTTATTGCTTTGGCCAAGTAGTAGGTAGTAACTCCAAGAGGGAACGTTATGCTTGATTGTGGGTTCATGCCCCCTGATGACTAGTTTGAGTGACAGAAACATGAGTCTAGGGGATGTGTTGTTGCCACAAGGGGGAAAACAACGTTGCTTGTACTTGCGGGTGCAAGGATAGTTTACTTTACGCAAAGTTCTTTTAATGCAGTTGTCCGTTGCTTTGAGTTTACACATTGGGTGGGACTCGCAACTTAATACCAGCGAGATGTTCTGGATAGATATCTCAAGGTGGATGATTAGTAGTAGATGCAGATGGATTTCGGTCTACTTGCCTTGGCGTACCGCCCATGCTTAGAGCCTCTACCTTTCTTTACAACATAGTTAGCATTGGTTTGCGCACATAATCCTGTCAATTGCCCAGCTGTAATTTGGTTACCTCGCTTAGCTGTTTTATCGTCTTTTGGGAGAGAGACATCACTAGTGAACATCATGGGACCCCGGTCCATATTACCACCACTGATCACACCCTATATTTACTTTCTTTTTTTATTCCCTAGTTGTATTCATAGCTATCATTATTACCTCTTGCGTTTGATCCTTTGTAAACAGCAAGGACGGAGGGATTGATAACCTCTCTGTACTCGTTGGGAGCAAAGTTATTTGTATCTGTGTGCAGGTCCTGTCAGCTGCTAAGTATCTGGCGCTGTTAGCCGTTGACAGCTACTTGTCGACCCTCGGAGTCTCACGGGATTCGATCCTTGCTATCTTGCCAAGGGAAACTTGCCGTTACGCTACATCTCAAACCTTCCACTTGGGGTAACCAACGAGGGGCGAGAAGCCATCAGCGACCAACTAGAGAGCAACAATCGTCAGGAACATGCATTAAAATTAATCAACAGTGAATGCAAGCATGAGTAGGATATAAATCACCATGAACATAAATATCGTGAAGGCTATGTTGATTTGTTTCAACTACATGCGTGAACATGTGCCAAGTCAAGTCACTTAAATCATTCAAAGGAGGATACCACCCATCATACCACATCACAACCATTTTAATGTCATGTTGGCACGCAAGATAGTCCATTATAAACTCTCAGCTAATTAAGCATGGCATAAGCAGCTATGATCTGTAATTGTCATTACAAGCATGTTTCTTTCATAAAAAGCTGAATCAAGAACGAGGAGCAATCATATTTACAAAAACAAAAGAGCTCGAGTTCATAGCAGCTTTTCTCATCTCAATTACATATATCATCCTTATTACCTTTCACTCGCACGACCGAACGGTGTGGAAAATAATAATAGTGCACGTGCATTGGACTAAGATGGAATCTGCAGACATTTAATACAATAAAGAAGACAGGGTAATATGGCTCCAGGTTAATTCAACAACAAAGCATATGAGAGCCACTAAGCATTTTAATCATGGTCTTCTACTCTTAACCCCTAAATAAAAGAAAAGAAACTATTTACACGGGAAAGCTCCCAACAAGCAAAAGAAGAACGGGAAATCTTTTTGGGTTTTCATTTTTAGTTACTACTACAGGCAAAGAAAGTAACCTAGCTAAAAGCTACAACTAATATTTTTTGTTCTTCTAGGTTTTTCTAGCACACAAGAAAAAGACTAAGAAAAGAAATTTAAACTAAGCATGGATGGTATAGTGAAAGAGTGTGAGCACCGACAACTAGAATAAGTGTGTGAACATGAATGTAAAGTTGGTCTATGGACACGGATCGAAGCCACTCCCTCCAGTGTACTGAGATGTGTCCTCTGGGCGCCACTGGTTGGCGAGCTCGTCCAGCTCCCACCCATAAATGGATTGACGTGAAGGATCAAGTGGTGGTTCTGGCTCAGGCTCTGAAGCTTGTGCCTGGCCTTGGTACTTGTAGAAGACATCTATGGTGATGAGGAATACGCATGTAGATAGATCAAACAAAGAAGGTGCAGGCAAGGTAACAATTTCACAGTATATTTCATCAAACCTCAATTTATAATGGAACTTCATATTTTTGTCTTTAACAATAAAGTCATGAGCTACCATGCTCTTGTAGTCTAGATAAACATGGGCAAGCAATTTTTCTTCCTTCTCATGATGCCTAATGGGTATATTAAAATATTCAGCAAGGCGAGAAGCAAAGATGCCTCCAAAGACGGGCCCTCTTGTGCGGTTAAGACTCAATCGTTTGGCAACGACGGCGCCCAAGCTAAAATTTGTGTCACGAAACATAGCATGGCGTAAAATGATAATATCAGGGGCACTGATATTTCCACTGTTCCCGCGACCAATTAAACACCTACTAGCAAATAAAGCAAAGTAGCGCAAAACAGGGAAATGTATACTAGTGATTCTTGCCCCTGCAACTTGTCTAGTTTCACCTAAGGCTATCATATCAATGAACCCCTTGACGTCTTCATGACGTGGTTCATCGAGTCTACCTCCAAAGGGTACTTTGCATATTCAAAAAAAATCTAAAAGTGATATCTCCTTACTCACATCATATAAGCGAAACTCTATCGTAGGTGGTGTTTTCCTAGAATGAAAACGAAAACTTTGTGTGAAAATATTGGTGAGTAAGAGGTACTGTTCTTTTTGGTCATTGAGGAAGTCGGTGAGGCCTGCATTATTCGCCATCCAGTAGAAGTCTTCGTAAATACCGGCGGACATCATGAAATTATTACACGACCATTCGCATGGTCGAACTTCCACCATGCGAGGAAGATGATACTTGGGCTTCTTATTTTCTTCTATCTTCTTCTCCTCTAAGCTCTTGCTGGAGGAGACCCTCAATAATCTTTTTAACATTTTTTCCTTTTCCGAAAATTTCTGAAATTTTTAGTAACTCACAATAAAAGTTAACCAAACTCAACAAGATTGATGGCAACAACTCCTATAAGTGCCTAGAGGCTATATCATGCATTAGAACTACTTGGGACCAAAAAAATTTGACATGCAAGCTCAAGAACAAGGTCACCACAGGAGCATAAATTTGCAACAAATAAAGCACTAGAACATAAACTAATTGGACCAATGGAGGAGTCACATACCAAGGAACAATCTCCCCAAACAGTGTGGTGAATGGTGCTTTGAGCAAGGTGTCGGGGAAACTGATCGCCCACGAACACCTATGGGACCGCAGCTCCTTTTCGGTACGGCAAGGGGGCGGAGGATGCACAAAGAGCGGATCGAAGCGTGCACGCGAGCAGTTTACCCAGGTTCGGGCCGCACGAATGCGTAAAACCCTACTCCTGCCTTGGTTTGTATTGAGTTCTTGGCTCGGGAGCGAGAAGAGCTACAGTGCTTGTCGCTAGCAACACCGAGCGTGAGAGTGATCCAAGATCCGAACCTCCTCTACGTTGCGCATGGGCCTCCTTTTATAGGTCGAAGGGGTCACCGACAGGTGGCAACGCAGACAAGGGTAAAAACGTAAAAATGGTGGTAGTTGGAACAGTGTATGCATAGTGCTCTTTACCTAACCCTGACGGCAGGGGACAAGGGCATTAAATGACCATCAGCGTCGCCCTAAACAGTGCAAAAAGTGTCCGTCAGGGCGTCTCCGTCCGCCACGATGGTGGCCTCGTCATCGCAGGTCGCCACCGTGTACCCCAGGCTGCACAGTCTTCCGCCACGTGCACCTGGAAGGGCCCGAGGGCGACGCGTGGCCGGATGAGCTGGAGCGCGGGCACGTAGTTTAGCTTGCCGCGGCTTGCACCTTGCCGCGGTTGTTAACTTGTCGCGCCCGGGAGCTTGTCGTTCTCCGGGCCTTGCCGGGGCGCGCGATGCGCTACGGCAAGTCTCCTGGAATGCCAAGTTTGGCTTTCCTGGCAAGCTAATCTTGCCAGGGTCTTGTGCCAAAGGGGTGGTTCTGAGCCTGGAGCGGCCTTCCCGGCAAGCTCCTCTTGCCGGGGTCTTGTTTCTTTAACTTGAATACTTTGCTCTTGAATGGCTCCAAAGGAACCATAGTGGGCCTTGGCGGGCGCGTGGCAAACCCTTCCACAGGACGCTACTACTGCCCGTGCACAAGTCGGGATACTAAGGTACCCCTACTTTAGTACACCGACAGGAGCCCCCGGGCCTGGGCCACACACGGTGCCAAGCGCTGTTGGGCCAAGCCCAAAACAGTGCACGGGCACACGCGGCCCACGGCGCGCCGTATCCCACTCCGTATCCGCCGCGCCCCTCCCTAACGGCACGCGTCGATTGCGGCGTCGTGGGAGAGATCGTGGCCTGTTTCTTTAATGGGGGAAATGCGGAACGCCCCTCTCTCCCCCTTAAAAGCAGGGGAAACAGGGGCAGTTCCCTCCATTCGTTCCGTTGCCTCTTCATCCTCCAGAAACCCCCGCTGCTCCCCTCCTCCTCGAAGGTTGAAAGAGAGCAGCGCTCCGCCCTTCCTCTGCCGCCGCCAGCCTCCCAGCACCGTCGACTTCCCTCGCCGTCCCCGCCATGGCCCCGAAGGGCGACAAGGCGAAAGCCGCGAAGACTGACAGGGCGCTGAAGCTAGCGTCAATGCGGAAGAAGATGGCGGTCTTCTCGCCGAGGCTCAGCGCAGAGGAGCTGAAGGAGACCTTCTACCTCTTCTGGGCAAGGGAGACAAAAGCGCACCCGCGCACCAAGGTACTCGCCGCTGAGGCCTGCGACATGTTTCTGGGAGGATACGCCTTTTTTGCTCTGTTCTTCTACTGCGGACTCTGCCCACCATACTCCGAATTCTTCTGCGATATTATGAATACCTACGGGTTTCATCTCCTTGATTTCACCCCAAATGTTGTCTTGACCATGGCCGTTTTTGCGCATCTGTGCAAGAACTTTGTCGGAGTGTACCCCAACGTAGCCCTCTTCCGCCATTATTTTACGCCTCGAGTCGAGTCTGGGTCGCCTCTGTCCGGCGGGATTTCTTGGATATTTAGGCTTCATAAGAAAGAGGCATACTTGACTGGGGAACTCCGTGGCAAGTGGGAGGGGTGGAGGGCCAACTGGTGTTGGATCATGGAGGATGAACCACAGCAGTTTACTTCCTTGCGCCAAGTTGCAATAGTGCGCGGCAATGACTGGAGTGACCTGGCCCCTGAGGACGACAAGCTGAAGATAGCCATCACTAGGATCCTTCGCCTCCGGCAAGCTAGGCTCACTGTAGGGGCTGTCGGAGCAGATTTCCTTCGCTGCCGCATCGCTCCCTTGCAGGAGAGGAAAAGGCCTGCTTGGGAGTTTGGCAACGCGACAGACTTTATGAGACTGCGCCCAGGCCTCAACTACAATTTCACTGTCATGGAGCTCAACGGAATGCTCCATGAGCTATTCAAGCACGACCCCAAACATCCAGAGTGGTTCACATTGCCGCGGGGGGTAGTTCCGATGTGCAACAATTCGTGCCTCAGCGCTATCCGCGCGGCGATGCCATGGTGTGACTCTCATGGGATTGACCCCACTTGGCGGGAGCCTTCTGACGAAGCCGTGCAAACGTTCTTCGACAACTTGGTGGATCCGCCAATCAATCCCGACGAGAAGAGAGGCCTCACCCGCGACACCACCGACCAGGAGATGGCTTATATTGCCACCAGGTTGCAGGAGGCAGCCGCAGCCGCGGCCGCGGGCGAGTTCGGATATACTCCGGAGGAGGCGGATGCAGCGGAGGCGGTAAGTCTGGACGAGGAGGAAGAGATCCTCAAAGTGATAAAGCTTGCCGGGCAACCTGCTGGGACAAGCGAGGCCGTCGAGCAAGGCACAGAGTCGAGCGGGCCCGTCGAGCAGGGCGCCGAATCCAACGACTCTGCCGAAGACTGAGGCGGGTCTCTGAACCTCGATTCTTCTTCTTCATCCTCGGGAAGTTCACCACCACCGGCAAGTCCCCCGGCTCCAGCGAGGAGGCGCCTCCGCAAAGCCGCAAACGTGGTGGAGCGGCCGGCGGGCCAGCAGCCACAGCGCCGATCGACCCGCGCCACCACGACCGGCAAGGCGGCCAAGGGAGTGCCCCGCGCTTCGACGGCAGTCGGTGGAAGATCTTCCCGCGCCGGCTCCACCGCTCCTTCCGCCCCTCGGGCCTCGGCAACGACCGGAGCGGGGTCTTCTCAGACCACCGCTCCAGCGCCCGCCATGCGCCGGAGGGAGCCTTCTCCTCCAGCTCCTCGCGCTGGGGCGCGCGAGGCAGACTTCGACTTCTCCGTGCTCAGTTCCGACGAGGAGGAGGAAGAGTAAGCACTGGCAACTTCTTGTTTCTTTCGATTTTAGCTGTTCTTGTCTTGAATTTTCTTTGTCTGATCCCGACTGTGTCTGTCTTCTAGGACCCTGGCCCAGAGGGCAGCGAAGAGGGCCAAGATCCCGGTGGTCGACCTTGAGGACGAGCCCGTCGCAGCAGCAGGGGATGCGCCTGCGACAGGCTTGCCGGACCAGCTAGCTGCCCCGCAGAGCAGCCCCCAGCGCAGCCCACAGCGTAAGTCTTCTGACCACTCTCCGCTTGTCGGGCGCGCGTGGGCTTTTCATCCTCGTTAATGTTTTGTTCGTTCGTTGTCTTGTGCAGAAGCAGAGCAGCAGCCTCGGGAGCGTCAAGAGATCGCTCCCGACGAGCCGCGCGTCCCGACCCCTTCGCCAAGGAGGAGCTCTCCGACGAAGGAGGACACCCCGCCAAGGGCGGTACCCCGCCAAGGGAGGGTACTCCGCCAAGGGCGAGTACCCCGCCAAGGGCGGGTACTCCACCAAGGGCGAGCACCCCGCCTATGGAAGGCACTCCGTCAAGGGAAGGTGCCAGCGACCCTCCGCCGGCGGGGGTTACCACCACGCCGCCGAGGGAGAACTCCCCGGCAAGGAACCCCGTCGAAGAAGGGGCCCGCGTAGGTAACCCTTGTGCTTTTCTTCTCTTGAATTTCTATTTTTTGGATATTTTGCTTGACAGTTACTTTCTTCTTTCTTCTTCTTTTCTTGTCTTCAGACTCGTCCGCTCCAGAGCCTATGGAGACGGAGGCCGCCACCGAGGAGGATGCGCGCGGCAACACTGGTGATGCCGCGGCTACCGAAGAGGCGATCGATACCGACGAGCCCGCCATCGAAGAGGCAGCCAGGGCCGCCGACGCGGAAGCCGAGGAGGGGACCGGCGGTCGCACTGACGGCCCTCAGGCCGCAGGAGCGTCCGACGCTGCGCCGACCGCCGACCCTTCCGCTGTCGCGGCCGAAACTGGAGCCTACCTGGAGGCTGGGAACGGGGTCTTCATTCAGCTCCCGTGGGCATCTACGTCAAGGGCGCCCGCGGAGGGAGAGGTCTTCGACGGGGAAGTCCTCGCCTCCGCCGGGTTGAAGTTTGTCGACGTGCCCGGCAGCAGTAGCGAGCCTTAGGAGGAGCAGCTTCTGCGGAGGCTCCTGGCCCTGTACCGCGCCAGGCAGGCCAAGCTGGAGTCCCGAGAGGCTCTGGCCGCCAAGGCGGGCGTCGACTTGGAGAAGCGCGCCGAAGAGCTCCAGGCCGCAAAACTGGCGGCCCTCCGATCCTTGGCGGAGGAGCGGGAGGAGCTCGCCGAGGCGCATCAGGCATTTATACTGTAGAAGGCCGAAGCAGAGGAGCAGCAACGGCTTGCCGCCGAGGAGCTGTCTCGGTGGGAGGGTGAGCTGACGCAGCGGAAGGTCGACCTCGATAGCCACGAGGACGACCTTGCCGCGCGCGAACAGTCCCTCGGCGGAGCTATGTAGGAAGCGAGGGACGCTGCTGCAGCCGCAGAGACCGCCAAGAGAGACCTGGAGGCGAGGGTGGCGCAACTGGATATCCATCTGAAAACGAGCGAGGAGAAGGTCGCTGCGCTCATGTCGGAGAGGGAGAGGGATGCCCACAGCCACTCCGTGCTGCAGGTCCGCCTCTCCGGCAAGAGCAAGGAGCTCGCGATCGCCGAGGATTCCGTGGCAGACTTGGAGTTGAAGCTATCCACCCTCACCGCGTCACTTGACAGCACCAGAAATCGGGAGACAAAGCTGAAGGAGGACCTCAGGGCTGAGAGGGCACTGTTGGACAGTGCCGCCCTCACCCAAAACAACTTCAGGCAGACGGTGGAGCAATGGACCGAGGGGCTTGTCGCCGCTGCCGCTGACATCAACAGGGAGTTGGCAGGGCTGGGGACGGAGCACCTCGGGTACTCCCCCGATGCGAACCTCCCTCACAGCGCCAAGCTGAGCTTATTCTTCAGGGGAGTGGCACCGGCCCTTGAGCAGCTCCGGGAGAGGATCCCCACTCAGTTGGCGAACGAGGCGCGCAAGCTTTGCACGGGAGTCATGGAGCGGGTGCTGATGAAGATAGCCTACCGCAACCCATGACTCAACCTCGAGAACGTCCTAAGGACCTTGCCGCCCGACGCCGACCAGGAGGCGCTCAGGACCCTTGTCGCAGCCATCGTGGCCAAGGTGGGCAAGATCAGGAGAGTCGACGGCGACCGCGCGGACTAGGCTGTTTTCCTTTTTGCTTCCTTTGTCGCTGCCAGCCATATTACAAACAATAGTCTATTAGAACAGCGACAAGTCATTTTGTATCATAACTTTATTTTGGGTAGTTAATGCAGTGCTATTTCCTTTACTCGACTTCTTTGCTTTGTATGCTTTTACCCTACGCTTTTAGGGAACTTGCCGGCGAAGGGACCCTTGCCGTGGGCGTTGAGTGCGGAACTCTAGCAGCCCGCTGGCAATGCCGCTACCGGCAAGAAACCTCGCCGCAGCTAGTCGCAGCACACTTAGGTTGTTGAGCGAACTCGAAAACAAAGTAAGGGCGCGATACTTGTCGCAGCACACTTAAGCCGTTGAGCGTGCTTGAAACAAAGTAAGGGCGCGGCTAGCTACGAGTAGGTTCCTCCGCGCACAGGTTTTCCATACAAAGTGCGGTCGTTCAAGGAAGATAACTTTAAAAATTTAAAAATTTGATCACTCAAACTTTGGCAACTTAGCTTTGGTGTCGTCTGCTTACCGGCAAGGCGAGGCTTTCTTGAACAGCACTTGGTGCATACCATTGTCTCCTTCCCCCCGGCAAACTTGTGCGCGAGGAAAACTTCTTCTGCTTGAGAGAAAAGAAAAAGTGAGGCAACATAGATATGGTGCCTTGTGGCTCGTTATTGCTTACCGGGGGTGCGTGCTGCACAAGGTGTCAGATAATACATGCAAGAAAAATGAAAAGGCATGAAACGACAAGTTGTGCGAGGCACGAAAGTTTTACTGATGCACGGGGTCTGCGCCCGGCTTTGTACAAAGCTTTACATGCAACAGCGGCAAGACATGTACAAAAAGTGGTTGCCGGAGCGGATCATGGCAACCGCGCCTTATGGGTAAAACTTGCGAAGGTGCTCAATGTTCCAGGAGTTGCTCACCGGTAAGCCCCCTTCGGGCTCAAGGCGGACAGCGCCTGGCCTTGTGACTTGTCTCACCCGATAAAGGCCTTCCCACTTCGGCGTCAACTTGTTGGAATTCTTGGCGGACTAAATGTGCCGAAGAACAAGGTCGCCTTCCTCGAGACTTCTGGCTTTAACTTTGCCGCTATGGTAGCGGCGCAAAGCTTGCTGATATCGAGCAGCTCGTACAGCAGCCTGAAGATGGTCCTCCTCAAGGAGCAGTGCGTCATCTTGCCGCAGCTGCTCTTGCACGAGCTCATCGTAAGCGAGCACTCGAGGCGACCCGTATACGTGTTCCGTGGGGAGAACTGCCTCTGCTCCATAGACAAGAGCAAAGGGTGTTTGTCCAGTGGCTCGATTTGGTGTCGTCCTGATTGACCAAAGAGCCGCCGACAACTCCTCAATCCAGTTTTTTCCGCATTTGTGCAGCCTATCGAAAGTTCTTGTCTTGAGCCCGCGCAGCACTTCAGCGTTTTCCCTCTCCGCTTGACCATTGCTCCTCGGGTGAGCAACAGAAGCGAAGCAGACCTTGGCGCCAAGGTCTTGGACGTATTGCAAGAAGGTGCGACTTGTGAATTGTGTGTCGTTGTCGGTGATGATCCTGTTAGGGATTCCGAAACGGCATACAATTGATCTAAAGAACTTGACTGCTGACTGTGCGGTCACCTTTCTCACTGGTTCCACTTCCGGCCACTTTGTGAACTTGTCGATGGCGACGTACAAGTACTCAAAGCCCCCGGCTGCGCGGGGAAAAGGGCCGAGGATGTCGAGCCCCCAGACCGAAAATGGCCAGGACAAAGGGATCGTTTGAAGAGCTTGAGCTGGCTAGTGTATTTGCTTGGCATGGAACTGGCACGCTTCACACTTGGTTACTTGTGCAGTTGCATCCTGGAGGGCTTCCGGCCAAAAGAAACCTTGCCGGAGCGCCTTGCCGGCAAGTGCTCTTGCGCCAATGTGGTGGCCACATATGCCTCCATGTTTCTCTGCCAACAACTTTTGTCCATCTTCCCGGGAAATGCACTTCAATCTGACACCGTTGAGTCTTCTTCTGTATAGTTCATCGCCGACGAACTAATACATACTCGACTGCCGGGTTATTCTTTCTGCCTTTTCTGGCTCTTCAGGAAGTTCTCCAGTTTGAAGGAAACGGACAATCTGCTGCGCCCATGCTGGAGCCTGAGGCTCAACAACAAGGACTAAAGGCATCAGTGCTGCTGCGGGAACGTCAGCTTCTACAGCAAGAACACGTGGCTCGGCCGGAGCTTGACGCTCCCCGGCAAGCTTGCCGGAGCAAAGCTTGTCGGGAACGCCTGCTTCAACTGTACAAACCCTAGGGTCTGCAGGAGCAGATTGTTCCTCAGCAACTCTGTCGTTGATCTTGGGGACCTTGTTTGTGGCGGCTTCGGGAAGCTCTGCCGGCAAGTATTTACCGGAGACCAACTTTCTCTTCTTACCTTGTCCAATTGATGGTGTAACGGATGGCTGAGTTAACTTGAGCACAAAGATCCCTGGTTCCACAGGTAGCTTTAGTGCGGCACACTTTGACAGGCCGTCTGCGATGTTATTTTGAGCTCTTGGAACGTGCTCCATCTGTAGGCCTTCAAAGTGCTCTTCAAGCTTTCTCACTTCTTCAACGTAAGCTTCCATCAATGGACTCTGGTAGCTCTTGTTCACTTGGCGGACAACCAACTACGAATCACCCCGCACAATCAGCTTCTTGATCCCAAGCTCTGCTGCGATTCTGAGGCCGACAAGGAAACCTTCATACTCTGCAGTATTATTCGTTGCTTGCTCCTTGGGAAAGTGCATCTGGACGACGTACTTGAGGTGCTCGCCGGTGGGCGCGACAAGCAGCACGCCAGCGCCGGCGCCTTGCAGCGAGAAGGCACCATCAAAGTACATTATTCATTCTTTGCTTGCTTCTTTGACAGGGATGCTTGTCTCTGGAATTTCTTCATCTGGCGTTGGTGTCCATTCTGCTATGAACTCTGCCAATGCTCTGCTCTGGATAGTAGGAGTACTTTCAAACTTGAGGCCAATGCTTGACAGTTCCAGTGCCCACTCAACAATCCTACCTGTTGCTTCTGGATTTTGCAATATTCTTTTCAGCGGAAAGCGAGTGACCACCGTTATCTCATGTGCTTGGAAGTAGTGGCGCAACTTTCTCAAGGCCATGAGGAGGCCGAAGAGCAACTTCTGCACCCCGGAGTATCTTGATCTAGCAAACTGCAAGAGGGAACTGACAAAATAAACTGGGCGCTGCACCATCTTCTTCCGCACCTCTTCTTGCATCTGCGCAGACTCATCCTTGTCGGGGCCAGAGCTTGTCGAGAAAACCCCCTGCTAGTCGCTGGATGTGCTTGTCGGGGCTATGGGCTCCTCATCTGCCTCCCTTTCCGCTACTAACGCAGCACTAACCACTTGATTCGTTGCTGCTAAGTACAGCAACAACTTCTCTTGTGTCCTAGGTGCGACAAGTATTGGAGTGGAGGACAAGTACCCTTTCAAGTCTTGCAGCGTTACCTCCGCTTCCGGAGTCCATTTCATTGGACCTGCCTTCTTCAAGATTTTGAAAAACGGCAGGGCGCTTTCCGCAGACTTAGAAATGAACCTGCTGAGGGCAGCCACACAACAGGCAAGCCTTCGTACATCCCTGACGCGCTTCGGAGCTTCGATCTGCTCAATGGCTTTGATCTTGTCGGGATTGGCTTCAATCCCCCTCTGGGACACAAAGAACCCGAGAAGCTTGCCGGAGGGGACTCCGAACACGCACTTCTCGGGGTTAAGCTTGAGTTGTATCTTGCGCAGATTCGCAAAAGTTTCATCTAGATCTTGAATCAGGGTATCCTTGTCCTTGCTCTTGACCACTATATCCTCCATGTAAGCTTCTACATTCCTGTGTATCTGTGGCTCAAAAGCATTATGGACTACCCTCGCAAACGTTCAACCTGCATTCTTCAATCCAAAGGGCATAAAGCTCACTGACGTCTCGGATTTTGCACATCGCCATCTCCTCCCTCATCCTGCGGTTGCGCACATTCTGGTGGAACACGCTGCTAACCGCGGCAGGGTGGACGTATGGGATGTTGTGCTGGACGCGGCTGAATCTCTGGATGTACTTTCGCAGGGACTCTCCTTTCTTCTGGGCAAGTATATGAAGGTCGCTCTCCTGGCCATGGGGCTTGTGGCCACCTGTGAAGGCACCGACAAACTGGTGGCACAAGTCAGCCCAAGAAGAAATAGAGTTCTCCGGCAAGTGCATGAGCCAAGATCTGACGTTTGGCTTGAGCACGAGCGGGAAGTAGTTCGCTAGTATCTTCTCGTCTCGTCCCCCAGCAGCCTGCACCACAATGGTGTAGATGCTGAGGAACTCTGACGGATGAGTCTTGCCGTCGTACTTCTCGGGTACGTCGGGCTTGAAGTTTTTCATGCTGGGCCACTGGACTTGCCGCAGCTCACGGGTGAACGCAGGACAACCCGCCGCGTACGGCAAGTCGCCTGGTTCCTTGGGCGCGTGCATGTCAACAGCGGGCCCAGCGCGCTGGTCGGATTGCCTCCGCGCTTCTCTTCGACGCTCGATGCGAGTTCGAGCATCTTCTTGTCGTCTGTCATCGAGGACTTGGCGTTGATCGCGGCGAGCTCGTGGATCCGACGACGCCATGGAGTCGTCGTCGATGTTGATCCAGCGAGTCGGTGATTTCGGCCTTCGAGGCGGGGAGTGCGCGGTAGTTGCACCCCCGGCTGTCTTGTCTCCATCAACCCGCGCCTGGCTGACTTGCCGTGGCCGCGAGGTCGTCGGCTGCTGCGGCGTGTCATTGTTGGCGAAGGCGATGAGGCTCTGGATAGTGGCCCTCTAGTCTTCGGCCTTGTCTGCCGCTGGAGGGAAATCGAGGAGCAGCTGAGCTCGAGCTAGAGCTTCTGCTGGAGTGGAGGGAAGCGGTGGCCAGCGGTGCGAGGAACGAGATATGCTCGGACTTCTAACTGCGTTAGAAGGAGCAGGGTCTCGTCCCAGCGACCGCGCCTTGCTCGTGCCCGCATGTTGGCCTTGAGCGTCCCGCGACCCGCCAGTTTGGCCTTGTCCCAGCAAGCGTATGGTACCTTGCGTACCACGTCGCTGCCGGTCCGGCACCTCCTGGGAGGGGCGCGGTGCATGCACGGACGCCGAGGTCTTGGAGTGCGCCCAGTCCGTCTTCTCCTTGGACTTGGCGGTGCCATGAATTTCCTCGCCGGCGTCCGTCTTTCCGCCAGCGTCTACCCCACCGACCATTGGCTCTGGTGGTGGCGGGATCGACGCGGACGGGCCTGCTACCTCCGAAGCCTTCTTCTTCGGCGACATGTCGATGAAGTAGATGAAGTTGCTGAAGTTTTCGCTCGCGTGAACACTGGATCGAATTCACACAACCTCGACGGACCCCCTACCTGGCGCGCCAAAGATGTCGGGGAAACTGATTGCCCACGAACACCTATGGGACCGGAGCCCCTTTTCGGTACGGCAAGTGGGCAGAGGATGCACAAAGAGGGGATCGAAGCGTGCACGCGAGCAGTTTACCCAGGTTCGGGCCGCACGAATGCGTAAAACCCTACTCTTGCCTTGGTTTGTATTGAGTTATTGGCTCGGGAGCAAGAAGAGCTACAGTGCTTGTCGCTAGCAACACCGAGCGTGAGAGTGATCCAAGATCCGAACCTCCTCTACGTTGCGCATGGGCCTCCTTTTATAGGTCGAAGGGGTCATCGACAGGTGGCAACGCAGACAAGGGTAAAAACGTAAAAATGGTGGTAGTTGGAACAGTGTATGCATAGTGCTCTTTTCCTAACCCTGACGGCAGGGGACAAGGGCATCAAATGCCCATCGCCGTCGCCCTAAACAGTGCAAAAAGTGTCCGTCAGGGCGTCTCCGTCAGCCACGATGGTGGCCTCATCATCGCAGCTCGCCATCGTGTACCCCAGGCTGCACAACCTTCCGCCACGTGCACCTGGAAGGGCCCCAGGGCGACGCGTGGCCGGATGAGCTGGAGCGCGGGCACGTAGTGGAAGCTTGCCGCGGCTTGCACCTTGCCGCGGTTGTTAACTTGTCGCGCCCTGGAGCTTGTCGCTCTCCGGGCCTTGCCGGGGCACGCGATGCGCTACGGCAAGTCTCCTGGAATGCCAAGTTTGGCTTTCCTGGCAAGCTCCTCTTGCCAGGGTCTTGTGCCAAAGGGGTGGTTCTGAGCCTGGAGCGGCCTTCCCGGCAAGCTCCTCTTGCCGGGGTCTTGTTTCTTTAACTTGAATACTTTGCTCTTGAATGGCTCCAAAGGAACCATAGTGGGCCTTGGCGGGCGCGTGGCAAACCTTTCCACGGGACGCTGCTACTGCCCATGCACAAGTCGGGATACTAAGGTACCCCTACTTTAGTACACCGACACAAGGAGATCGAAAATGGCAGCAAGAGGATCAAGAACTCGGGTTTGAGCTGGTTGGGGATTTTTTGGGAGGAAGAAGAAGAGTGTGGGTGAAAGGATAAGTGGAGGGGGGCACGTGGGGCCCTCAAGGCAGGGGGCGCACCCTGTACCCTCGAGGCCACGTGCTGGCTCCCCTTGCTGTGTGTTCAGTGCCATATTTTCTTAAATATTCTAGAAAAAATCATACATTTTCATTGCATTTGGAGAACTTTTATTTTCGGGATGTTTTTTTATTGCACGGATAAGTCTGTAAACAAACATATAATGCTAATTTTGTTTTATTAAACCTAATTAACAGAAAGTAAAAGGAGGGTACAGAAGATTGTGCTATCTAGATTCACCTATCCCATCTCATCAAAAGGAATCCATTAACAAGGTTGATCAGGTCTTGTTAATAAAATCTTTTCGAATAACATGAAACCGAAGAATTTTCGAATAGCACTATGTTACCTCAATGGGGATATGTATATCCCCAACAATAAGTATGTCATATGCCTTCTTGATAGTAGGAATAGGAAACTCAAAACCTCCAATAGTAATAGTTGAAGTTTTTCCAATAGAATTGATACTATGAACCTGAGGTTGATTCTGCAGAAAGTGTACCGTATGCTCATTACCATTGACATGAAAAGTGACACTGCCTTTGTTGCAATCAATAACATCCCTTGAAGTATTCAGAAAAGCTCTTCCAAGAATAATAGACATACTATCATCCTCGGCAATATCAAGTATAACAAAGTCCGTTAGAATAGTAACATTTGCAACTACAACAGGCACATCCTCACAAATACCGACATGTATAGCAGTTGATTTATCAGCCATTTGCAAGGATATTTCAGTAGGTGTCAACTTACTCAAGTCAAGTCTACGATATAAAGAGAGAGCCGTAACACTAACACCTGCTCCAAGATAACACAAAGCAGTTTTATCATAGTTTCTCTTAATGGAGCAAGGTATAGTAGGTACTCCCGAATCTCCTAATTTCATAGGCATTCCACCCTCAAAAGTTAATTAGAAAGCATGGTGGAAATATCTACTTCAGTTATCTTTCTTTTGTTGGTAATAATATCTTTCATGTACTTGGCATAAGGATTTGTTTTAAGCACATCAGTCAAACGCATACGCAAAAAGATAGGTCTAATCATTTCAGTGAAGCGCTCAAAATCATCATCATCCTTTTTCTTGGATGGTTTCGGAGGAAAAGACATGGGTTTCTGAACCCATGGTTCTCTTTCCCTACCGTGCTTCCTAGCAACAAAGTTCCTGTTATCATAACGTTGATTCTTTGATTGTGGGTTATCAAGATCAACACCAAGTTCAATCTCTACATCATTATCATTGCTAGGTTGAGCATCATCATGAACATCATTATTAATATTATCACTAGGTTCATGTTCATTACCAGATTGTGTCTCAGCATCAGGAAGAGATATATCATTGGGCTTCTCAGGTGGGTGAGCTACAGGTTCACTAGAAGCATGCAAAGTCCTATCATTTTTCTTTTTCTTCTTCTTAGAAGAACTAGGTGCATCTAAATTAGCTCTCTGAGAATCTTGCTCAATTCTCTTAGGGTGGCCTTCAGGATACAGAGGTTCCTGAGTCATTTTACCACCTCTAGTAGCAACTCTAACGGCATAGTCATTATTCTTACTATTTAATTCATTGAGCAAATCATTCTGAGCCTTGAGTACTGTAACACCCCAAAATTTTGAGCTGGTTTTTCTTGCAAACTATAGGCCCTTTTGAAAAGGGAATTATTTGATCCTTTCTTTTGCCCTTCTAAAATTCCTTTTTTCCAAAGTTTGTGTGTCTTCTCAAGCTTGGTTTTTTGGCCTTGAAGTTCTCCTCTTGTGTTTGGCTCAAGCACAAGTTGAGATTCAAAAGGAGTTGTTTGAGTTCACCACTTCTTGTTTTAAAATTCTCAAGTTTAACCTTGACTTATCTCCCCTCCAACCTTCATCTTGCCATGATCCCAACAGGAACAATCTTCTCCAAGACTCTCTTCACACCATGGGACAAGCATTTCATCAATTCCAGCAAGTGGTGAGCTTATTGGGATTTTTCTTCTATTTATTCCATTCCAAAAACAATTCTGTCTTTTATAGTGGACCTTGGTGATTTACAAAGGAACCACAATTTTCATCTACCTATTTGGCTCCAAACCAACTCTCCTAAATGGTCTTTAGTACCCACAACCTAGAACCATCTTGTTTCACTGGTCCATAGTTCAAAATTTTCAAATTTCACCTGCTGCAAGTTTGGACCAGATTTGCAAAATTTGGTGAAATTCATATTTATCTTCATCCAAAAATTCAGTGAAAAATCATGCAGCCTCTAGATACATCAAGAGGCCACTCCACCAAAAATCAGCCCCTGAAACATTGCACACATACCAGAATCATTTCATCAAACACTTAGCCTACATTGAACTGTTAACTGTTAACTGAAACTGTCGACAGTGCAACACTTTGTCTGTTTCGTCAGTTTCGACAGTCGTCGGGCACGGCGACAAAACCTCGTCTCTATCTCCCTTGGCTTGACGCTGCACTGCAGCTTCTTCTTATCCATGCGCCGCACGGTCGCTTGGCCATTTCTGGGCGTCGGTGGCGCCCTGGCCCGACCGCGCCGGCGGCTGCCACGGCCACAGCGCCGCCCGTGGCGGCTGACAGAAGCAACGCCGTAGCTCCACGCTGTTTCGCGCCGCCTAGACCATCCCAGTGCTCCGCGTGTCCCTCCCCACAGCCAACGCACGCCTGGCATACCGTCGTCGTGGCCTGGCACGCGCAGAGCACCGTTTCTGCCGCTGACAAGCCGCGCGGCCGTTCCGTCGAGGGCAGGCCGTAACACCACCTCTACTGCTAAGTTAAGCGCGGGAATGGAGCTCCTACAGATCATAGATGATGCTCAAGCCCCTAGCCCCGCCGTCCGACCACTGCAGCGCCGTAATTGGCTCGCCGGACTTATCCGTTCGCCGAAGCCACCTCGAGCCGCCTATAAAAGGCACCACCGAGCTCATGCTCGAGCACACACGCCTCCACTACTTCCCTAGACCACGCCCAACCTCTGGAAGAGCCCCGAGAGGCTTTTCTTCCCCGGCCCCGGCCAGCTACCTCCGCCTCGGGCTCCAGCTCCGTTCACTACGGTGAGGGCTCCTCCGCCACCGTGAACTTGAACGTAGTACCCT
Organism: Secale cereale; assembly: GCA_902687465.1. Taxonomy (NCBI): domain Eukaryota; kingdom Viridiplantae; phylum Streptophyta; class Magnoliopsida; order Poales; family Poaceae; genus Secale; species Secale cereale. Next base: position 838,244,848 of record LR738710.1, read on the forward strand.
GGCATCCACCTAGTCCTAACCCCCAACCCAATTTCTCTCCAGAAACCTTCTCCGACGAGGTCCACGAACACACGAGCCGCCGTCCGCCTGAGATAAGCTCGCCGTCGACGTGGGGCTCGTCGGCACCCAACTCCACCATCGTTCGACGCGGAAGACCACCGTGAAGCCAGAGGTACCACTCCCCTCCCCTATCTCGCCGTGGATCGACGCCGGCGATCACCGCAGCACCGGCGCCGGCGCGGCTCTGTTTCTCTTTTTCAAACCTGACAGGTGGGGTCCTCTATCAGTCTCTCAGATCTCTCCCTCGAACCGTTTTCTGTTGGCATATTTTAGCAAAGTGCGTCTTCCCTCTGCGGGTGACGTACTACGTACCGGTTCGTTTTGTTACTTTCTGTTCGAGCCCCTGGATCTTTTCTGTTTCATTACAGATGGGTCCCTCGACAAAAACATTAATATCTTTTAAACTAAAAGTGATTTTGAGTTGATTCTTTTTCTGTATACTTTGGTTTTCTGTCTAGTTTTTTGTCATATTTATGTGGAAATATTTTGAGCAACTTTATTTGCACGCGCGGTATTTATGTTAGTATATATTTTTGTTTGAATACATAGATACCGGAGGCCGTGACGGAGACGCGAGTCACGCCGAGTTAGGCTCCGACTTTTCAGAACCAGGCAAGCATGTTTGAACTCTTGATATGATGAGTGTGTTGCATGTTTGCTCGAGTAGCTCGTTCATAAGCATGATCATATGGGCATATGTGTATGGCATATTTCATGCAAGTAAGCTTCGGGTGAGTCCCGAAGGAGAATGTTGAACCACCTCGATCTTATGGTGATATGATGGGGAGGAATGCTGGTATTGTTGGAGCATGCCAGTAGTTGGTCAATTCAGTATCAACGGAGATCATGTTCCGATCCCGTTCATCTCCTTTTTCAGTACTATCATAGGCCGTCCGTTGGGATTACGGTCTAGTCGGTTGTAAACCACTTTCCGAGTACACACCAAGTAGAGGGGCCGGGATGAGGGTTCCATGGCCCTGGATTAAAGCCCGTCATCCGGTCAGGGGGCATGGGTGTTTCCGGTTGGGACCGAGAGGGGGTCACCCCTTAGAGCACGCATATATAAATTTGATCCCATGCTATTCGAGGTTGTAGCCTCCCCGTCTTAAATTTTTTCGTGAATGACGTCGCGGGTGATTCCGGACAACAGGATGTTAAATGGGTGTGTACTGGTTAGTTGGGTTTCTACTAAAACACCATAGACGGGACTAGCCCACGTGGCTAGTAGGACCCGTTGGCTATGAGTTATTAGTACAAGCTCTGCAGAGTTAAATACCCTCAGTAGCCATGTTCATGGCCTAGGATCAATATTCATGTCAACCCGGTGACCGTCTCTAGTATATTCTTGTGAGTAACCAAAATAGTGTTGTCATCAAGTTCATTTGGTAAATGAACTCACCCTTATCTCCGCATTGATTTTTCTTTCCGAAGTATTTCATCTACTGTTATTTATAAGCCTTTATGTGATGTTGCTTAGACGTTCGACTGTGGCATTCTTGTTATTTATTTACGTTATAAGCCCTCTAAGTGATGTCGCTCAGACGTCCGACTGTGGCATTCTTTTCTTTTATAAGCCCTTTATGTGATGTCGCTCAGACGTCCGACTGTGGCATTCTTGTTATTTATTTTGTTATAAGCCCTTTATGTGATGTCGCTTAGACGTCCGACTGTGGCATTCTCGTTATTTTTGCTATAAGCCCTTTATGTGGTGTCGCTCAGACGCCCGACTGTGGCCTCGTTTGGTGTCGTTATTTTTATATTTTGGATTTCGGGAGGATTACCGCCCGACTTCCATTCTTTACCTTCAGCGCATTCATATTTTATTCCGGTCACATTTTTGGCTGGAATACTCATATGCATTCATGTTGGCATTTTTTATATCTTAAGTCCAAACTGTCTTGCGAGTACATTCAAAGTACTCACCTGGCTTGTTGATTTGGCCAGATGTGGACGAAGGCGATCTCATGGATGAAGATTTCGATAGCGAGTCCGACGCTTAGAGGAGTCTCAGTCAGTCTCTTGCGATCCTGGAGTTGATCATTGTTTTATAACCGCTTTTGCCTACCACCAAATAAATTCATCGGGTCTCGCTCCGACACTCGATGAACTGTAGAATATTGGAGTCACACCACCCACTTCACTGTGACATATTCCACCGCCTTCTATTACGAGTCAGTAGTATGCCACCCTGCCTTGTGCCATATCTGCCTCTATGTAATATATTGCCGCGCTTGTAATAAAATTTGTTGAGCCACCCCTAGCTCAACCTTGTATAATATTCAGTGTACTGGAATTCTGTATCAAGGAATTGTCTGCCAGCAGGAATATGATTCCTCGCTGGTTTAATAAGGAGATCGGTCTTCCGGTAATTATTTTACTGAAGGACCGGACGCGACAACCTTGGTATCAGAGCCAGGCTGACTGTAGGAAGCCACTAGGTGCGCTCGCTAATCGGTTATTAGCGAAAAAATATGCTTTTCAGCATTTTTACATCTGTAGCAATTTTCTGTTGGTCGGCATAAATTTATGGCCTGACTATTCGGAATTTTTGTCTACTTTTGTAGATGGCCAGCAACGACTGTGATGCACAGGTGTTCGCCAACATTCCTGAGGGGTTCGTCAAGCTCCTCATCGCCATCACCAAAGTCGCAATCGGGCCATCCTCACGTCCCGAATTTACACTCTACTGTCACAAGCTCAACGACAGCGTGTCTATGCATCAGGCTGTGGTACACTTCAAAAGTGGGCGTTCTGAAGCGCGCCGCCTTCGATTTGTGGGTAGAGCCATGCCTACGGAGAGGCATGCTATGCAGATGGCTGCCCGCAAGGCGATAGCTCGTCTCCGGGACATTCTGCCTTCGATGAAGACTCGTCGCTTTCGTTACCTCCCATGCCACGTGCCCTATACGTGCCACTATGCATTTGCATGCGCAAATGGGGAGCGTGACGAAGCCATTTAATCAATGGTTGAATACCTCGAGGCTCTTGAGGCAGCCTTCGATAACCTGGTGGACGACCTGGTGGCCGCCCATATGGAGATGGTCCAGAGTGGCTCCGCCAACAGGAGGGAGCTGCTCCATACCGCACCACCGATGACTTTTGTCTCGTCCGCCGCATCCTATGCACCTTCCATTGTAGCCATCGCTCGCCATCTACCTACCACTGAGGAGTTTGACCAAGTCATTGCTCCTACTCCAGTTAGAGCTGCACCGCCTGCTTCACCTACTTCGACACCTCGTACTCATACTCCGCGCCTGGAGCCCATCAGTGAGGAGGAAGTTGAGTCTCCAGCACCACTGGGCCTTACCCTCGGCAGGCCGAGGGAAATCTTCAACATCTCCGACTAGCGCGTCATTTCACGACGCGCCGTGCTCGCTTGTAATGTTTGTGTGATATGTAAAATAGGTTGATGGGAGTAGTCTGTTTGCGCATCATGTAGGACCTTGGAGGAGTGCACTAGTTTCAAATAACATGTCAGGATGTGTAGACACACCCTGAGTGAAGTATGTATAATTAGGATCTGCGTGTAACATATGTACTAGCAGCCTTCTCCGTGCGCAATCGGCCAGTTTATTTCAAAAATCTTTTTCAAGCTTGTGTTTGACCGCTTTTGCAAAATCTTGGTTTATTTTGCTGCTTGGTTCTTCTCAGGTTTTCTGCTTTGTTACCCCAGAGTAAGAAATGACTCGTCCCTGGACACGTTCCATGCCAAGTCCGCCGGAGGAAAATTATGGCACACAGGCAAACAACAATTTCTCACAGGGGCAGTCAAGTCAGCAGGGCAGTGAGACAGCATTTTCCCAAGTATGCCGCCTTTACGAGCAAAGTCAGCAACAGCACCAAGAAATGATGAACCATGTCATTAACATGGGAAATCACCGCGAACCATACCAGCAGCACTCAAAATTGTCTGAATTTTAGAAGACGCTACCAACAACATTTTCACACACAGACAAGCCTCTTGAGGACGATCACTGGCTTCGAGATATTGAAAGGAAATTAATTGTGGCACAATGCTCGGACCACGAAAAAGTGTTGTACGCACCGCATTATCTCACAAGAGTAGCCGCGTCATGGTGGGAAAATTTTCTGCTTATGCATCCCGACATAAATAATATCACCTGGGAAGATTTCAAGGAAGGCTTTCGTGGGGAACACATCCCTAAGAGTATCATGAAAATCAAGAAAAGAGAATTTGATGATCTCAAGCAAAGAGGCATGACAGTACAGGAGTACAATAGTCAGTTTGCGCAATTATCACGTTATGCCAATGAAGAGCGAATGACGGAAAATAAAAAGATGGAGAAATTCCTGGACAGACTAGCACCAGCACTAAAATGCCAGTTAGTCGTACATACTTTTCCAGATTTCAAGACACTGGTAGACAAAGCCATTACACTGGAAAATGAACGTCGCAGTCTGGAAGACATCCGCAAGAGAAAAAGGGATCAGACCAACCACCCCCGCAACAACAAGAATAAAATGAATTTCCAGAGGAACGTTGTGAACAGACCCACGACCAACGACGCACGTACAAATAAGAATTGTCATGCAAGAGACAAGGATTTCACCTATCGCCCGGGTGTTACCTGCTTTGCATGTGGAGAAGAAGGACACTATGGTAAACAGTGCCCTAAGCCAAGAAACTCAGCGCCAAAGCCGAACAACAACGGGAACAATTCTGCGCCCAAGCGTAACAATTTCAACCCCTATAACAATCACAGGAAAGGCCACCTGAACCATGTGACCAAGGAGCAGGCACAGGATGCACCGGATGTCATACTCGGTACGTTCCTTGTCAACACAATACCTGCCACGGTTTTGTTTGATTCTGGAGCTTCTCATTCGTTCATTTCGAAGAGCTTTGCTTTGCAAAATGGGTTTTCAATGCTTCCTTTGGGAAAATCAATGACCATCAAGTCCCCCGGAAGTAAGCAGATCACTCAGAATTACTGCCAAGGCTTGACCATTGAGATTGAGGGATTAAAATTCCACGCGAACCTCATCGTGTTGGAAAACAAAGCACTGGATGTTATCCTGGGTATGGACTGGCTAACCACCTATAAAGGATTTATCGACTGCTTCAACAGAACAGTGATTCTTACGCATCATCATGGAAAAACAATAAGAGTCGCAGCTCAGGAGAGACCAGTATCTCAGCAACCAAAATTAAACAAAGTTGATGCATCTGAGTTAAGCAAGGTTCTAGTTGTATGTGAATTTCCGGATGTATTTCCCGAGGAATTACCAGGCATGCCGCCAGACAGAGAAATAGAGTTCATTATTGAGCTAGCACCAGGAACCACACCCATATATAAGAAACCATACAGAATGGCGCAATCCGAGTTGGTGGAATTAAAGAAACAGATAAAGGAACTGCTGGACAAAGGATTTATACGGGCCAGCTCCTCACCGTGGGGCTCGCCGGTATTATTTGCCAAAAAGAAGGATGGGACCATGAGGCTATGTATAGACTACCGAGCGCTCAACATGGTCACAATCAAAAATAAATATCCGATGCCACGGATAAATGATTTATTTGACGAGCTCGCACAAGCCAAAGTTTTCTCAAAAGTTTACTTAAGGTCAGGTTATCATCAACTAAAAGTACGCACAGAAGATATCCCGAAAACAACATTCACCTCAAGATACGGACTTTATGAATTTACAGTGATGCCGTTCGGACTAACCAACACCCCCGCATATTTCGTCCACCTCATGAACAAAGTATTTATGAAATTCATTGACAAGTTTTTGGTGGTATTTATCGATGATATTTTGGTATATTCCAAGACACCGGAAGAACATGCTTAACACCTCCGCATTGTACTAGGAGAATTAAGGAAACACCAGCTTTACGCCAAATTCAGCAAATGTGAATTTTGGTTGAAACAAGTGGGTTTCCTAGGACACATATTAACGCAAGAAGGAATTGCTGTGGACCTAGATAAAGTCAAGGTTGTACTTGGCTGGAAGGTTGTACAAGTTGGTTTCCTCGGTATGGTCGGATATTACAGAAGGTTTATTGAAGGATTTTCCACCATAGCCAAACCAATGACCCAGCTACTCAAGAAGGATAAGAAATTCGAGTGGTTCGAAGCATGTGAGAAAAGCTTCCAATAGCTCAAAAAGAGGTTAACGACAACCCCAGTATTAATTGTGCCAGACATACACAAGAGCTTTGAAGTATATTGCGACGCATCCCAGAAAGGCCTCGGATGCGTACTGATGCAAGAAGGCAAAGTAGTCGCCTACGTATCCCGGCAACTGCGAAAACATGAAGAAAATTATCCTACTCACGATTTGGAGTTGGCAGCAGTCATTCATGCACTCAAGGAATGGAGGCACTTCTTACTTGGAAATCACTGTGAAATATAAACGGACCATAAGAGCCTCAGCTATATTTTCACACAGCCAGATCTAAATTTACGACAACGACGATGGTTGGAACTGGTAAAAGATTACGATGTTGGTATCCACTATCACCGCGGGAAAGCAAACGTAGTAGCCGATGCTCTCAGCCGTTACCCCAGCCCGAGCAGCGGCAGCATACAGAACCTGAGACCAGAATTTCAGCGAGAATTCGCCAGAGTCAACCTAATAATGGTCATGGAGGGCGAAGTGTCCAAGCGAGAAATACAGCCTACACTGATAGAGCAAATAAAGAAGACTCAACTCGGACACCCTAGCATCGAAGGAATAAAAAGAAGAGTAAGTCAAGGCAAGGCTTCAGAATTCATCATAGACCGTGAAGGAATACTATGGTTCGGAGACAGACTTTGCGTACCCAACAGCAACGACCTCAAACAGAAAATTCTAGCGGAAAGTCATACCGCTCCATACTCCATCCACCCTGGAGGTATGAAAATGTACAAAGATATTCAGGAAAGATTTTGGTAGCACGGCATGAAGAGGGATATAGCCACATTTATTGCATGCTGCGATTCATGCCAACGCATTAAAGCCGAGAACCAAAAACCCGCAGGGCTATTACAGCCAAACAAGATACCAGAATGGAAATGGGATAATATCGGAATGGATTTTATTGTTGGAGTACCACGATCACAACACGGTAACGATGCCATATGGATCATCACAGATAGACTGACCAAGGTGGCACATTTCATACCCGTCAAGACAACACACCCCACTCAAAAGCTCGCCAAGCTTTACCTCGCCCGGATAGTATGCCTACATGGTGTGCCCAAGACTATAATATCCGACAGGGGCACTTAGTTCGTCTCGAAATTTTGGGACCAGTTGCAGCAAGCCCTCGGAACACAACTAACGTTCAGCACGGCTTACCACCCCCAGACTGGAGGATAAACGGAAAGAGTAAATCAAATACTCGAAGACATGCTAAGGGCATGTGTCCTCACCTATGGGGCCAGCTGGGAGGAAAGTTTACCGCATGCAGAGTTTGCATATAACAACAGTTACCAAGCTAGCCTGCAGATGGCACCTTTCGAAGCTTTGTACGGACGAAGATGTCGTACTCCATTGAATTGGTCGGAAACCGGGGACAGCCGCATATTCGGCCCCGATATGTTAAAGGAAGCCGAGGAGAGAGTACAAATGATACATGATCGACTCAAGACCGCCCAAAGCCGACAAAAGAGCTATTACGATCAAAGGCATCGGGAAGTAAGTTTTGAACCCGTTGACGACGTATACCTGCGTGTGTCACCGATGAGAGGACTACAACGATTCAAAGTCAAAGGGAAACTAGCACCACGATTCATCAGACCCTTCCGTATAGTTGCACGAAGAGGCACAGTAGCTTACCAACTGGACCTTCCCAAGGAACTGTCCGACGTCCACGACGTGTTCCACGTCTGCAACTACGAAAGTGTGTAAGCAACCCAGAGAAACATGTGTCACATGAAAATCTTGACGTGCAACAAGATCTTACATACCGAGAACACCCAGTGAAGATTTTGGAGGAGTCTGATTTGGCCAGATGTGGACGAAGGCGATCTCATGGATGAAGAGTTCGATAGCGAGTCCGATGTTTAGAGGAGTCCCAGTCAATCTCTTGCGATCCTAGAGTTGATCACTGTTTTATAACCGCTTCCGCCTACCACCAAATAAATTCATCGGGTCTCACTCCGACACTCGATGAACTGTATAATATTGGAGTCACACCACCCACTTCACTGTGACATATTCCACCACCTTTTATTACGAGTCAGTAGTATGCCACCCTGCCTTGTGCCATATCCGCCTCTATGTAATATATTGGCGCGCTTGTAATAAAATTTGTTGAGCCACCCCTAGCTCAACCTTGTATAATATTCAGTGTACTGGAATTCTGTATCAAGGAATTGTCTACCAGCAGGAATATGATTCCTCGCTGGTTTAATAAAGAGATCGGTCTTCCGGTAATTATTTTACTGAAGGACCGGTCGCGATAAGTACTTGTTCTACTTGAGTGGTGACCATAGAAGCACGTATACTAATAAGTTTTAGTTCATATTTAGCACTGGATAGATAATCACTCAAGCATTCAATCATATGAGAATTGTGTTGTAATTATCTACCAACATAAGCATCGAAGTTTTCTTGTTTCACAATAAAATTGTCAAACTCATCTAAGCATTGGCTAGCAGACTTATAACGAGGAATATAACTTTCATCAAATCTATAAAGAGAATTTACCTTTACTACCTGTGTCGGGTTATCAAGACCATGTATTTCTTCAATAGGTGGTAAATTCTTAACATATTTAGCTTTAATACGTTTTTCTTTCATGGATTTTTTTGCCTCTTACATATCTTCAAGACCGAGAAATAGAACACCTCTTTTCTTCGGAGTTGGCTTAGGGGCTGGTTCAGGAAGTGTCCAATTATTTTCATTAGTCGCCTACCCGTGCATTCGCATGGGCCAGTTTTATAAGCCACTATTTTAATGTAAGCTAATATTCTTACTCAAACTTATATATTTCATTTTAGGGCCTTATATAATACAATATGCATGGGCTATTATTTTTATTATCTATGCCTTATCATAATTATTTACAAAAGATAATACAATAAGAAATATGAACCATTACTCAGATTATCTCTCTCTACATAATAAATAAAATTACATAATCACTTCACGATCAACATATAATATTTTTAGTTATACCAGTAAAATCTTGTCTTGCTGTCGGACCTCGGTGTTTCGAATAAACGTATCTTCCTGTCTGAGTGGCTATCCTTTTGTTGATAACTTTGGAATATATCTCTAGCTAGTTCAGTGAAGGGCAAGGAGAACATGGGAAGAGCTCCTTTCATTGGTACTCTTATTATCACTGTTAAACAGAAAGATAATATACCCCGCAAAAAAATGCGGATAATATACCAGCAAAAAGAATGTAGATAGATGATACAATGGACGTTCAAAAATAAAGATGATACAATGGAGAAATAGATACATGCGTGCATGAGTCATCAATAATTAAGTACACGTACACATGCATGCAACTAAGAAAAAAAAGGTGTGTACCGAACAAAACAGAATTAGCCGAAAAGTGAGGCCGAATTCCAAATATGTATAAATGCATTTTACCTATTAAGAATAGCCTGAAGAGTAGAAACTTACCTTGCCATACTCACTATTTTATAATGAGTGTGGTTTTCTGTAGCTCAGGCTACATGGAACCTCTTATCCTCAACCCTTCAGCTTTGCTTTGAGATCCATGCTCTTCAACTAACTTACAACATGAAGATTTCTCTTTTTTGCTTCTCTCAAACGACACATCATATGAACTTCAAACTTTGCAGATCAAACAAACATTAGAACATCAATGTGTGAAAAAACTTTCAGATTTTTTGGTCCGATATAAATATAGAAAATGGCATTTTCTTTGACTAAAAATATTATTTTAAGTATTTAAAATGCGTGAAAAAATCTGAAAGTATTTTTCCCACATTGATGTTCTAATGTTTGTTCGGTCTGCAAAGTTTGAACTTCATATGTTGTCTCGTTTGAGAGAAACAAAAAAGACAAATGCATTCGCACGGATCGCGATGCAGAATTGGATGGTGAAGATAAGGGGTACCACGTAGCCTGAGCTACAAAGAAACTTTGTGTTTTATAATCTGTGTTTCTGTTTCTTCCAGCTGCTAGCTGGTGATTTTTCTATTAAGAGCCACTTGTCCTCTACTCGACTAAAATTAGTGTCCTAAACGGTGGGCCGGCGGCCATTATCAATATGGCCCTATTGGGTCACGCTGATAAGATGGCCCTATTGGGTCACGCTGGCTGTAGCCCAGGACCATGGCACGTGGCTGGCTGGCTGTAGCCCAGCCTGCCCAGGACAATGGGACGTGGCTGCGTGTTTAGCATAGGTGAGAGTCACATTCAAAGTATGTGCCTCCATCTCCATGCTTCTCTTGGCAGAGCCCTTGGCTTCTTGTTTAATATGAAGTTGGTGGCGCTAAGGAGTTTTGATGAAGATGATCCATATGATTGCGGCTGTAGTGAGATGAAAGTTGAATCTTGACTTCAGTAGGAAAATTGATTGCTGATGAGCGGATATGACTCTCACCAGTGTATGCTGCAATATTGAACAACTTTCTATCCTAGGAGTCCCTTGTGCTAGCTTCCCTAGCTTAACTAATTTTATGGCCACGATGACCGATCATGATAAGACTGCTCAATCCACCTCATGTCCTCAATCAAAAGTTCAGAACCAAGTAGGCACAATGCGTTGTAGATCGTCACGCCAGGATTGCATCTAGAGAAGGTGGCACATGTACTATTAGAGCTTAACACAGGAGGCATCGGCAGCAAATACAACGGCCGAATTGAGACGACGCTAGGGCAATGATGCTGTAGACTGGCAAGGAAGGTCGTCAATTGTAGCTGCGTTTTTTGGTTAGTAATAAAGAAAAAAACAAACAAAAACATTACCAGAAAACCAAGCAGATCTAGATGTGGAAAACAACAAACATGGTCCATACCCCAACTTGCTTGATCGTGTTTGAGAGACATGGATTTGATTCACATGAGTACTGACCAGTGAGTAAAAGCGGAGTAGAGATACTTACATGTCTAAATGTGAACCCAAGACAACATGCCTGCTTTGAACTCATCAATCTAGCTCTACTAATTGTCGTCAGGGTTTCTTGCATCCATATGGAAAAAGGAAAAAAACTGAAGGTTCCACGAGTTGCATTGGATTATATGGATAGCTACCAGGAAAACAAATGGATCAAATCTGTGAAGTCGTTTTGCAACACACCACCAACCTGTTTTTCCTCCCGAGAGACATATTGCCGATGTTAGAGACACAATTAATAGATTATAGCCGATGGGTTCGCAGGAGCATAGAGAAAGATCAAGTTAGCAGAATCATCATTTTCTTGCACTCAACCTCTTCCATGGCCATCATTGTTTCTGTTGCCTCGTTCTGATTGCTCTTAATGCAGCCATTGTTACCAAAGTAGCCAGTACGGCTGGCTTCCTCCTCGTCGACCAAACTCCTCTATTTTGATGGCTCTCTTTCTAGCCACATTTTATTCCTTGAGTCAGTGCTATAATCATGGCTATACTCCGTTGCTGCCTCATATTGAATCTGTAGTGATGCTTCCCAACAGTATCTCTTCCTGGCTGTTTCTGTATCATCTACTTCATAGGGAAATTAGATACCTAAATATTGACAGGACCCTTTTGAAAAAAAGATTCACAACACAGATTATGTAACAGCAGAAAGGTAAGACAATATAAGATTTATGCTTATTTTACTTTTTTGACTTTTCCAATCATGAACAATGTTTGCTCACACTGCATATACAAAGCAACACAATTTACTTCTTGATTTCTTGCAGGCTTCAGTTACTTCTTACCTTCTCTGACCATGTCTATAAGGTAACATGTTGTATTAATTCATAGGGGACATATTACGTTTGTATGGCAGGGCAAGATATAGGGGTTATAGCTAGAAATTAAAATGATTGTAGATGTATTACAAACTCATTTTATTAGTAACAGTTTTTCCATGCAATGAATATCTACACTTGTATAATCTGGGCCGACTAAGATAAGATCCACTCTTTTTTGTGCAATAAATCCGTGAATTATCAATAAAAATCGGCGGATTTCATAATGACATGGGCTGAAAATAAAGTTGTTGTGAACATAGAGGGCAATATACTCATCGACTTACCAGAGAGGACAGTAACCATACACAAATCATACATCATATAGAAATTGTAAGGGTGGAAAGTAACGTAAGTGAAAGTACTGGGAGAACGTGAAAGACAACCATGCTATGCTCCTGGCCGACCACAACATCGATCTGGAAACCATGACGAAGACATCTCTCATGGGGCTCAACAGAAGAAATTTTAACTCAATTGATTGCCCAGAAAACAAATCAAGGCGTTAACTCCTTGCTAGAGTTAAGCCATCTTGCTCCTAGCTCCAGCTACACCCAGTCCCCATCGTATTTCTTCAGGTCTTCTTCTCCGACGGGATTCAAGCAAACTGCTACCTATAGGAACCTGGGCGAGGAGGAGGTGAGTAGGGGAATCCTCGAAACATATATAGAAGGGGCAACGGCGGGAAGCCGGAGAGCGGCCAAGAAGATGCCGGAAACCGCATCCGTGGAGAGGTGGAGGCGACGGCTTGGATCATTGAATTGATGGCCATTAGAAATAGGTATACGTACACCTTTTTACCTTTTTCTTTTACTAAATATCCAGGGATATCTGGTCACGGCCATCGGAGGGACTAATGCTTTGAAAACGTGCGTGATGTAGAGAGCTTATCTTGCTCAACGTGGAAATTGTAGCGAGCCTTTGATAAATTTTTTTGAGAATAGCCTCCGATGATTAGATCTACACCGATTTTTTTAGAATAGTCTCTGATGATTAGATCTACACCGTAATAACTTGGTCCCATAGGATGAACGGCTCAAATTTACTAATTAACGTTGTTATTTCTAGGGAGTCACAAATTAGTATAGGTATAGATTGGCCAGCATTTTATTCAATACTAATTTAGCTTTTTGCACTGTTCTTTCCCTGAAAACACAACCAGCACAACTATCCAGGTGGTCTCTAGAAGCATCGGTTAGTCCATTATAAAAGACATCAAGTATAGCATGCATCTCAAGAGGATGATCAGGCAAAGCATTAAGTAACTGGAGAAGCCTCCCCCAAGCTTGTGGGAGACTCTCTTCTTTAGTTTGAGCAAAGTTATATATTTCCCGTAAGGCAGCTTTTTTCTTATGAGCGGGAAAATATTTCACAAAGAAGTAGTACATCATATCATGGGGACTACGAACACAACCAGGATCAAGAGAATTAAACCAAGTCTTAGCATCACCCTTTAACGAGAACGGAAATAACTTAAGGATATAGTAGTAACAAATCTTTTCATCATTGGTAAACAGGGTGGCTATATCATTCGACTTGGTAAGATGTGCCACAACAGTTTCAGACTCATAGCCATGGAAAGGATCAGATTCAACCAAAGTAATTAACTCAGGATCAACAGAGAATTCATAATCCTTATCAGTGACACATATAGGTGAAGTAGCAAAAGCAGGGTCATGTTTCATTTTAGCATTCAAGGACTTTTCTTTCAGCTTAGCTAATAACTTCTTAAGATCATATCTATCATTGCAAGCAAGAAAGTCTCTAGCAGTTTCTTCATGTATAACATAACCCTCAGGCACAACAGGAAATTCATATCTATTGGGAGTAGTTTCATCCTCACTTTCATAAATATCATCACTTTCAACATTTGCATTCTCCCTAACTCTAGCAAGTTGTTCATCTAGAAATTCACCTAGTGGCATAGTATCAGGCATAGAGGAAGTTTCATCACACATAGCAGAAGTAGCATCATCAAGAACATATGACATATCAAATTCAATAGCAGGAGTAGGTGTCGCAAGTTTACTCATAACAGAAGGAGAATCAAGTGCAGAGCTAGATGGCAGTTCCTTACCTCCCATCGTAGTTGAGGGTAAGATCTTGGTTTTTGAGTCCTTCAAATTCTTCATGGTGATAAACAGATATAAATCCCAAGTGACTTAAAGAATAGAGCTATGCTCCACGGCAACGACGCCAGAAAATAGTCTTGATAACCCACAAGTGTAGGGGATCGCAACAGTTTTCGAGGGTAAAGTATTAAACCCAAATTTGTTGATTCAACACAAGGGGAGCCAAGGAATACACTTAAGTATTAGCAGCTGAGTTGTCAATTCAACCACACCTGGAAACTTAGTATCTGCAGCAAGATAGTTTAGTAGCAAAGTAATATGATAGTGGCGGTAGCAGCAATAAAAGTAAAGATAGTGTTTTGTAGTTTTTGTGATATAAGCAACGGAAAATTAAATAAGCAACTAGCAATATAGGTAAAGCTCGTAGGGATTGGATCGGTGATGGGAAATTACGTTGGATGCAATTCATCATGTAGAAGGTATAACCTAGGGTGACACAGAACTAGCTTCAGTTCATCAATGCAATGTAGGCATGTATTCCGAATATAGTCATACGTGCTTATGGAAAAGAACTTGCATGACATTTTTTGTCCTACCCTCCCGTGGCAGCGGGGTCCTATTGGAAACTAAGGGATATTGAGGCCTCCTTTTAATAGAGTACCGGACCAAAGCATTAACAAATAGTGAATACATGAACTCCTCAAACTATGATCATCACCGGGAGTGGTCCCGATTACTGTCACTTCGGGGTTGCTGGATCATAACACATAGTAGGTGACTATAGACTTGCAAGATAGGATCAAGAACACACATATATTCATGAAAAAATAATAGGTTCAGATCGGAAATCATGGCACTCAGGCCCTAGTGGCAAGCATTAAGCATAGCAAAGTCATAGCAACATCAATCTCAGAACATAGTGGATACTAGGGATCAAACCCTAACAAAACTAGCTCGATTACATGATAGATCCCATCCAACCAATCACCGTCCAGCAAGCCAACGATGCAATTACTCACACACGGCGGTGAGCATCATCGAATTGGTGATGGAGGAAGGTTGATGATGACGATGGCGATGATCTCCACTCTCTGGATCCCCGAACGGACTCCAGATCAGCCCTCCGAGAGAGATTAGGGCTTGGCGGCGGCTCCGTCTCGTGAAACGCGATAATTCCTTCTCCCTGGTTTTTCTCTCCCCGAAATGGAATATATAGGACTTGGGGATACGTCAGTGGAGCATCGGGGGGCCCTCGAGGCAGGGGGCGCGCCCTGGGAAGGGGAGCGCGCCCCCCACCAACGAGGACAGGCCGTGGGACCCCCGGTGAGTATCTTCTTGCAGATATTTTTTATATTTTCTAAAATAATTCTCTGTTGATTTTCAGGCAATTCCGAGAACTTTTTATTTTGCACAAAAACAACACCATGGCAGTTTTGCTGAAAACAACGTCAGTCTGGGTTAGTTCCATTCAAATCATGCAAGTTAGAGTCCAAAACAAGGGCAAAAGGGTTTGGAAAAGTAGATATGTTGAAGACGTATCAACGACCCCGGTAGGCTCTACCGGGGAACCTTTGTTAGCTTGTTTCCGGTGTTGCCTCGCCCCTTGCCGGGCTCGCCTGCCCGGCAAGGGAGGCTCTTCTCTTGTCAATATCTCGTTCTTCTGGCTTAACCTTTGTCTCTTCGGCTGTGTGTTGTTCTCCGGATTTCTTGGTTCTTCAATCTTGGGCTCGAGGTGGTGCTTCACCCTTGGTCTTGTGTCTGTGCACGGTTGGGCAACAGACCCAGGGTTTGTTGCTCCGATAGAAGCCCCCAGGCCTGCCCCGAACGCGCTGCTGAGCGTCGTCGGGGTAGGACCTAATAAGTGCACATGCAGGATTGTTGAAGGGGTTGGCCCCTTGAGATTTTCATCGCTGCTACATTTGTCTTGATTTTAGGGACGGTTTCTGACTTCCCCGCTGACAACCCGCAAGTGTAAGGGATCAGTTGTAGCCTCTTTCGATAATTAAGAGTGTTGAACCCAACGAGGAGCTAAAGGTAGAAAAAATATTCCCTCAAGTTATATCGACCACCGATACAACTCTACGCACACTTGACTTTTACTTTACGTAGAACAAGTATAAAACTAGAAGTAGTTTGTAGTTTTTGTGGGATAGTTTTGCAAGATAATAAAGAGCACGTTAATAAAACTAGGGGCTGTTAATATAAAGACACAGCTAAAGTTAATATACCGAGTGTGGAAAACTGGTGGTAGGAGTTGCGAAATTGCCCCTAAGCAATTGCCTACGTTACTAGACCGATAGCATGTTTTATGTGGGAGAGGCCACTTCTAGCATGTCATCCCTTACTTGGAATTCTATGCACTTATGATTGCAACTATTAGCAAGCATCCGCAACTAATAACGTTCATTAAGGTAAAACCCAACCATAGCATTAAGATATATTGGTCCCCCTTCAATCCCGTATGCATCAATTTATATGCTAGGTTGAAGCTTCTGTCACTCTTGCCCTCCAATATGTAGTCCTATCAACATACAACTAACCCTATGGTGTGATCCATGCACGCGCTCGTATGATGGGAACCAAAGGACAGAAACATAACCACAAGCAATTTAAATCAATCATAGCAATTCACCAATCACTGATAAGACAACAAAAATCTACTTAGACATCATAGGATGGCAACACATCATTGGATAATAATATGAAGCATACATCACCATGTTCAAGTAGAGGGTACAGCGGGTTGCGGGAGAGTGGACCGCTGTAAATAGATGGGAGAAGGTGATGGAGATGTTGGTGAAGAGGACGGAGGTGTTGGTGTAGATCGCCGTCACACGATGATGGCCCCGGTGGCACTCTGGTGCCACCGAAAGCGAGGGGGAGAGAGCCCCCCTCCTCCTTCTTCTTCCTTGACCTTCTCCCTAGGTAGGAGAAGGGTTTCCCCTCTGGTCCATGGTCTCCATGGCATGGGAGGGGCGAGAGCCCCTTCGATATTGGATTTGTCTCTCTGTCTCTCTCTGTTTCGGCGTTCCCAGATTCTGGCCCTTCACCGTTCCTTATATTCCTGGAGACCCATAACTCCGATAGGGCTGATTTTGTGACATGATTTTTATCCGGATATTAGCTTTCTTGCGGCGAAAGAAGGGCATCAACCGCCTTACTGTGTGGCCACGAGGGCCGAGGGCGCGCTTGCCCCTGGTGGGCGCGGCCCCTGCCTCGTGGCCCACTCGGGCATCGTCTTATGTTGGTTCCGCTTCCCAAAATTTACATATATTCCCAAAAAATCCCCGTCCATTTTTATTCCCTTTGGACTCCGTTTGATATGGATATTCTGCGAAACAAAAAACATGCAACAAACAGGAACTGGCACTGGGCACTGGATCAATATGTTAGTCCCAAAAAATAGTGTAAAAAGTTGCCAAAAGTATATTAAAGTTGTAGAATATTGGCATGGAACAATCAAAAATTATAGACACGACAGAGGCGTATCACCCGCGCGTGGTGTAAAGCTAATAGTGGTGGGGCCGCTACAGTGACGGCCCGTGAACAACTTTAATGCACGGGGTTGAAACCGCCAATTTATTCCTCCCACCGCGCATCCTTATCCTTAGACATGTATGCTACATACATCGCGCGGGGTAGGTAATGGAGGAGCGTGGTTTGGGAGAGTGCCTTGGAGTGGGTCTGCCCACCTTGAATTGGCGGAGGAGGACGGCGGTCACCCATTGATGGAGTGGCTCCCCTGCTTGCCCTACCTATAAAAGGAGGGGCGGAATAGAGTGGAGTCATCCATATTTGCCTTCTTGTTCTTCTTCCTCCCTTGTTATCTGCTTCCTTTGGTGATGTCGAAGAGAGGAGCTCAGGGCCAGCCCCTGGGCTTCTTCTTGACGTTGTTGTTGCCCCGTGTTGGTGCTGACGCTCGGGGAGTGAGCCTGGTCCTTGGCGTAACGAATTTCTTCGTCTTTTCGAGGCTCGGCCGGGATGCGGGGATGGAGATCATTGATAATCCCTGCATCGCCCCTGCCGGAGGTCTTGGGGCTAATGTCGACGAGGGGCACGCCTTCCTGCCCGCCAAGGTGGGGAGCAGCGCGCCTCCAGTCCCCTAGCTGCTGTGGCTGCTTGTTGTTCCTCCGCTGGAGGTGCTGGGCTGGGGCCTTGACGTTTCTCGGGTATGGCGGTGATGAAGAGAAAGTGGGAGAGGACGGAGAAGGCGGATGGCGCGGGGTCGGGTCGGAGTATGGTGACTCATGTCTTTTAAAGCTACGTCGGTTTTTCCCCAAAGAGGAAGGGATGATGCAGCACAACGGCGGTAGGTATTTCCCTCAGATGTGAAACCAAGGTTATCGAACCAGTAGGAGAACCAAGCAACACAACATAAACATCACCTGCACACAAATAACAACACCTCGCAACACGACAAGTTAAAGGGGTTGTCAATCCCTTTCGGGTAACGAACGTGAGAGAGAGATAAATATTGGTAGATTGTTTGATAAATAAGATAAATTGCAGCAAGGTATTTTTGGGTCTTTGGTTTAGTAGATCTGAAAATAAAAGCAAAGGTAAATAGATGTTAAAGGGGCGTAGGTTTCACTAGTGGCTTCTCTCGAGAAAAAGTAGCAACGGTGGGTGAACAAATTACAGTTGGGCAATTGATAGAACTTCAAATAATCATGACGATATACAGGCAATGATCATTACATAGGCATTATGTCCAAGATTAGTAGACCGACTCCTGTCTGCATCTACTAATATTACTCCACACATCGACCGCTATCCAGCATGCATCTAGTGTATTAAGTTCATGGAAAAACAGAGTAATGCATTAAGAATGATGAAATGATCTAGAGAAGATCCGTTTATCCATGACGTTAGATATGGATCTCGTCGTTCTATCCTTAGTGGCAATGATACACACGTGTCGGTTCCCCTACTGTCACTGGGATAAAGCACCGTAAGATCAAACCCACTACCGGGCACCTCTTCCCGTTGCAAGATAAATATATCAAGTTGGCCAAACAAAACCCAAAATCAGAGAAAAAATACGAGGCTATAAGAATTCATGCATATAAGAGATCAAAGAAACTCAAATAACTTTCATGGATATAAAAATATAGATCTGATCATAAACTCAAAATTCATCGGATCCCAACAATCACAATGCAAAAAGAGTTACATCATATGGATCTCCAATAGACCATATTATTAATAATCAAAAGAGAGAGAGGAAGCCATCTAGCTACTAACTACGGACCCGAAGGTCTACAAAGAACTACTCACGCATCATCAGAGAGGCACCAATGGAAGTGGTGAACCCCTCCGTGATGGTGTCTAGATTGGATATGGTGTTTCTGGACTATGTGGTGGCTGGATGAATATTTCGTCGACTCCTCTAGGGTTTTTGGAATATTGGGGTATTTATAGAGCAAAGAGGAGGTCCGGGGGCACCCGAGGTGGGCACAACCCACCAGGGCGCACCTGGGCCTCCTGGCGCACCCTGGTGGGTTGTCCCCTCCTCGGGCTCCCCCCAGGGTCCACCAGGGCCCATAGTGTTCCTTCTGGCCATGAAAAAATCTCCAAAAAGTTTCGCGGTGTTTGGGCTCCGTTTGATATTGATTTCCTGTGATGTAAAAAACATGCAGAAAATAGCAACTGGCACTTGGCACTATGTCAATAGGTTAGTACCAAAAAAATGATATGAAATGACTATAAAATGATTGTAAAACATCCAAGAATGATAATATAACAGCATGGAACAATCAAAATTTATAGATACGTTGGAGACGTATCAACATCCCCAAGCTTAAATCCTACTCGTCCTCAAGTAGGTAAGTGATAAAAATAGAATTTTTCATGTGGAGTGTTGTTTATCAAGTCGTATTATATTCTTTTCTTTATAGCATGGACATTTCGACTTTTATACGGTTCAAAGCAATAGTCTAGTTTTCACATAATAATTTAGATACTCAAGCATATCAACAAGAAAGCATGTCTTTCAAAATATCAATCCTAAAATAAGTTATCCCTAGCCCATCATGATATATCATCGATCCATTAATGATCATTGTGTTTCCTAGATGGTGCTTATAAGAGAGGGTGGAGACTCAAATTAAAAATAGAAATTGCATAAGTAAAAGAAAGGCCCTTGGTAGCTGGAAGTAGGGATTTGTAGAGGTACCAAAGCTCAAAGCTTAAATTGAGAGATAAATTTTTTTGGGAGGTATACTTTTCCCACCAACAAGAAGGACTTGAGATTCCCAACACTTTCCATGCTAGATATATCATAGGCGGTTCCCAAACAGAAAATAAAGTTTATTCCTTTTCCACCAAACTTTCACAAGCCATGGCTAGCCGAATCCACGATTGCCTTCCATACCAACAGTTTCCAAGGAATTTATTATTTTACAACATAAAGTAAATTTGTTTTTCATTTTGGGACTGGGCATCCCTAATACCTTTGTCGTACTCTTGTGTAATTACAAGTGAATAAACACTCATTGTGAGAATAACACATCCAGCATGGAAAATATTCTGGACCCCTCACCGCCTCGCGAGCGGTACGGGTGCACAAAAGGGAAATTTATTTTGAAATTTAGAGATGTCACATACAAGTTTGCTTACAAAGGCAAGGAAATACCGCATATAGGTAGGTATGGTGGACTCATATGGCAAAACCGAGATAAAGCTTGTTTGCACAAGTAGAGATCGTACTTAGTGCAAAATGAAGGCTAGCAAAAGACTGGGAAGCGACCAACCATGAAACAAATAATCTCGTAAGCAAACATTGAGCATAAATAACACCGAATAATGCTCCATGAGTAGGATATAATATCATTGCATAATTGTTGTCTTTCGTGCTTGCATTGGGAATCACAAACTTCAACACTAGTTTTCTTACTAAAGCACAATTACTCATGAACATGACTCACATATCATATCATCCTGTCTCCAAACTATTACAAGGAATCAAGTTTATTTTGTCCAATGATCTTCATGACATTTTTTTAATATTATATCCTTCTTGGATATCTACCACTTTGGGACTAATTTTCATGTGTTGCTTTTGATAAGCTCAAACAAATATATGTGAATATCATGAGCATAATTCTTTTCTTCATTTTCTCAAAATAATATAAGTGAAGCAAGAGAAAATTTCTTTAAAATTTACTAAATCTCAAATAAATCTAAGTGAAGCAAGAGCGTGTTTCTTCAAAAATACTAAGCACATTGTGCTCAAAAAGATATAAGTGAAGCACTAGAGTAAGTCCTAGCTCATAAAGATTTTAGTGAAGCATAGAGAGCTATTCTAACAAGTCATGGCATAATTTTGGCTCTCTCAAATAGGTGTGTCCAGCAAGGATGGATGACTTAAAACGTAAAACAAAACAAGCAAAGACTCATATCATACAAGATGCTCCAATCAAAACACATATCATGTGACGAATAAAAATATAGTTTCGAGCGAAATACCGATAGTTGTTGGAAGAAAGCGGGGATGCCACTCGGGGACATCCCCAAGATTAGTTGGTTGCTCATTTTAGATAATAGCTTGGGATGTCGGGGCATCCCCAAGCTGAGGCTCTTCCATCCTTCCTTCATCCATCGTAAGATAACCCAAAACTTGAAAACTTCAATCACACAAAACTTCAACAAAACCTTCGTGAGATCCGTTAGTGTCGGTGTACTAAAGTAGGGGTACCTTAGTATCCCGACTTGTGCACGGGCAGTAGCAGCGTCCCGTGGTCTGGCTCACCACGCGCCCGCCAAAGCCCACTCTAGACCCCTTGGAAGCCATTCAAGAACAAAGTATTCAAGTTGAGAGACAAGACCCCGGCAAGAGGAGCTTGCCGGGAAGGCCGCACCAGGCTCAAGCTTATCGTCCCAGCACAAGACCCTGGCAAGAGGAGCTTGCCAGGAAGACCAAAGAACAGCACCTCAGAAGATATATCGTGGCGCATCGTGCGCCCCGGCAGGACCCGGAGAGCGACAAGCTTCCGGGCCCGGCAAGATAGCAACCCCGGCAAGGTGCTTGCCGGGGGAGGCTTACACTGTGTGCCTGCGCTCCAGCTCATCTGGCCACGCGTTGCCCTGGGGCCCTTCCAGGGGCACGTGGCAGATGGCTGTGCAGCCTGGGGTACACGGTGGCGAGCCGCGGTGACGAGGCCATCGTCGTGGCGAACGGAGACGCCCGGACGGACGCTTTTGGGGTGACGGCGACGGGCATTCAATGCCCTTGTCCCCCACCGTCAGAGTTAGGTATAGATCACTGTGCATACACTGTTCATGCACTGTTACAACTACCACCAATTTTACACTTTTACCCTCATCTACGTTGGCACCTGTCGGCGACCCCTTTGAGCTATAAAAGGAGGCCCATGCACAACGTAGAGGGGGTTCGATCCCAGAAACCTGACCACTCCTACGCTCGGTGTATCTAGTACTGTAGATCTTCAAGCTCCCGAGCTCACGAACTCAATACAACCAAGGCAGGAGTAGGGTTTTACGCGTCCGCGTGGCCCGAACCTGGGTAAACTGCCCGCGTGTGCCCCTCGATCTGCTCTTTGTGCTCCCTCCACTCCCTCACCGTACCGTAGAAGGGGCTCCGGTCCCATAGGTGTTCGTTGGCGACCAGTTTCCCCGATAGTTAGTATAAGAAAGAAAACCACTACTATAAGAGCTGTATCAAACCAATTAATATTTTTTGTATTATATCTACTGTATTCCAACTTTTCTATGGAAAAAACTCATCGAAGAAAACCATAGAGCCATCAAAATAAGAACATAACACAAAGAAAACAGAATCTGTCAAAAATAGAATAGTGTGTAGTAATCTGGAAGATTCGAAAAACTTCTGGAACTCTAAAAATCTTGAAAAAATAGGGCCATGTGAGAAATTTGTATATTACTCTTCTGCAAAAAGAATCAACTAAAAATCACTTTTCTGTAAAAAAAATGAGTATTTTTCTCGTGAGCGCAAAGTTTCTGTCTTTTTCATCAAGATCAAACAACTATCACCCAAGAAGATTCTATCGGTTCTACTTGGCACAAACACTAATTTAAACACAAAAAACACAATCATAATTGTAGCATAATTGTGTAAACACTCAAGAACAGAAAGCAAATAGCAGAAATAAATTTTATTCATTGGGTTGCCTCCCAACAAGCTCTTTCTTTATAATCATTCAGAAAATCTTCGAATTTCAATGGTGCTCACATGAAAGACAAGAATTGAAGCACCAAGAGAGCATCATAAAATATGTGACGAACACATTTAAGTCTAACATAATTCCTATGCATAGGAATTTTATAAGCAAACAAATTATCAAGACAAGAAATGTCTAGCATATGCGAAGGAGAGGAATAAAACATTGAAAATCTCAACATAACGAGAGGTGATTTAGTCACATGAAAATTTCTAGAACCATATCTTCCTCACTCATAATAATTATATGTATGATCATACTCAAATTAACAATATAGCAATCATATAAAATTTTCTTTTCATGATCCACATGCGTAAAAGTCTTATAATCTTCCAAGATAGTGGGATTAACATCAAATAAAGTGATGACCTCTCCAAAACCACTTTCAATATTATCGCAAACATATTCATCATAAGGCTAAAATAAATTTTCAAGATCGTAACAAGACTCACGCCAATCATGATCATTGCAATAAGTAGAAGACATATCAAAATTAGCATCCCCAAGCTTGGGGTTTTGCATATTACTAGCATAGTTGACATTAATAGAATTTATTATAACACCATTGCAATCATGCTTTTCATACAAGGAGCTATCATGAATCACTTCAAAAATTTCTTCTTTTATCACTTCATCACAATTATCAGATTCTTGAATCTCAAGCAAGACTTTGTAAAGATAATCTAGTGCGCTCAATTCACTAGCAATTGGTTCAACATAATTGGATATTTTAAGAAGATTGGCAAGTGGATGAGGATCCATAATAATAGATTTTTAGCAAGCGAATATGCAAGCAAATAGAAGACTCGTGGCAATAGAAACACACATTATTTTGCTATTGGAAAAATCACACAACTTAGTGTTCTCCTGCATCATCTTGACCAGTTGTAAACAAGAACACATGTAGGTGATAGATCCAAACGGAAAATAGCAAATGAAAAAGAGGGCAAATAAAAACGTTAAATGTTTGTGAAGTGGGGGAGATGAAAACGAGAGGCAAATGGCAAATAATGTAATTGCGAGGAGATGAGATTTGTGATTAGGAACCTGGTTATGTTGAAGATCCTCCCCGGCAATGGCGCCAGAAATTCCTTTTGATGTCGTTTAAAGCTACGTCGGTTTTCCCCAAAGAGGAAGGGATGATGTAGCACAACGGCGGTAGGTATTTCCCTCAGATGTCAAACAAATGTTATTGAACCAGCAGGAGAACCAAGCAACAAAACGTAAACAACACCTACACACAAATAACAACACTTCGCAACCCGACGTGTTAAAGGGGTTGTCAATCCCTTTCGGGTAACGAACGTGGGAGAGAGATAAATATTGGTTGATTGGTTGATAAATAAGATAAATTGCAGCAAGGTATTTTTGGGTTTCTGGCTTAGTAGATCCGAAAATAAAAGCAAAGGCAAATAGATCCCAAAGGAAAATATATGAGAAAGAAGACCCGGGGGCCGTTGGTTTCACTAGTGCCTTCTCTCGAGAAAAATAGCAACAGTGGGTGAAAAAATCACTGTTGGGAAATTGATAAAACTTAAAATAATCACGACGATATCCAGGCAATGATCATTCCATAGGCATCACGTCCAAGATTAGTAGACCGACTCTGATGGCTTCTCGCCCCTCCTTGGTTACCCCAAGTGGAAGGTTTGAGATGTAGCGTAGCGGTAGTTTTCCCTTGGCAAAGATACCAAGGATCGAATCCCATGAGACTCCGAGGGTCGACAAGAAGGTGTCAATAGCGCCAGAGACTTTTGCTTGACAGGACCTGCACACAGATACAAATAACTTTGCTCCCAACGAGTACAGAGAGGTTGTCAATCCCTCCGGCCTTGTCGTTTACAAAGGATCAAACGCAAGAGATAATAGTGATAGGTATGACTGCAACTAGTAAATAAGAACAGGAAGTAAATAACGGGTGTGATCAGTGATGGTAATATGGACCGAGGTCCCATGATGTTCACTAGTGATGTCTCTCTTCCAAAAGACGATAAAACAGCTAAGCGAGGTAAATGAATTACAGCTGGGCAATTGACAGGATTATGTGCGCAAACCAATGCTAACTATGCTGCAAGAAAGGTAGAGGCTCAAAAGCATGGGCGGTACGCCAAGGCAAGTAGACCGAAATCCATTTGCATCTACTACTAATCATCCACCTTGAGATATCTATCCAGAACATCTCACTGGTATTAAGTTGTGAGTCCCACCCATAGTGTAAACTCAAAGCAACAGACAACTGCATTAAAAGAACTTTGCGTAAAGTAAACAATCCTTGCACCCGCAAGTACAAGCACCGTTGTTTTCCCCCTTGTGGCAACAGCACATCCCCTAGACTCATGTTTCTGTCACTCAAGCTAGTCATCGAGGGGCATGAACCCACAATCAAGCATAACGTTCCCTCTTGGAGTTACTACCTACTACTTGGCCAAAGCAATAAACAGCAACGGAGAACATGCAAGAATTACTCAAGAACATAAATATAAAAGAGGTGAATCAAATATATTATTCACACACAATCTGAACATAATCTCATAATCCATCGGATCCCAGCAAACTCATCATAGCAACAGCATAAGGATTACATATGTGCCTCGATCATGTAGGGCAGCTCACGAGGTCTAATCGATGAAGAACAAAGAGGGGAGGAGAACATCACATACCTACTGGTCATGGACCCATGGTCCAAGGGGGACTACTCACAACTCATCCGGGAAGCGTCCATGGTGGTGGAGAAGCTCCCGGTGGTGGTTCTCCCCTCCGGCAGGGTGTCGGGAAGAGTTCTCCTGGTGCTCCCGATCTTGGAAGCGTGGCGGAGGTGGAACGGAGATAAGATCGCGAAAAAGGGTTCCGTCCTCATGGGTTTTGGGACGCGGTGTAAATATATGCCAAAGGGGGGCATCAGAGGAGGTAAGGGGGGCCCAGGCGCCCC
>LR738710.1:838271030-838294458 GCA_902687465.1 Secale cereale
GAGGGGGGCCGCCCCCTCAGGGCGCCTGGAACCCCTGTGGCCCCCCTCTGGCCCTACTTCTGCTGCATGGAAGCTTCTGGAGCGCTGATTTTTTATATATTTTTCCCGGAATTTTTCTGGCAATTTAAGTAATGGGAAAACCTGAAATACAAAAACAGCAGAAAACAGAAACTGGCACTGGGGTGCACTGAGTTAATAGGTTAGTCCAAATATGATCAAAAGTGTATAGAAGTGCATAAATATCATAGCAATATCACCCAAAAGAGGCATGGAGCAAGCATAAATTATAGATACGTTTTGGACGTATCAACATCCCCAAGCTTAATTCCTGCTCGTCCTCGAGTAGGTAAATGATAACAAGCATAATTTCTGTGGTGACATGCTACCAACCATATAAGAACTTTTCACAGTCACATGACAAATGCTTACTGAGATAATGAATCTTTTGTAATTAAGTTGTCTCATAAGAATATCACAAAGAACTGAAAGTTTTACAATATGATATTGAAACACACAATAGATTTGTAGTGAGCATGGTGTGCAAACATGACAAAGTGATACCTCGCTTGCCCCCTTTAGTGAAGCAAAACATAAATGCCGGAGCACCTCCGAAGTTTAAGTGACAACTAGATACAATGATTTCAGAATAAATGATATCATAATCATGCCGAAGACAATGGTACTTTGGGACAATGCACATTACACTCAGAATGACAATCATGCTCTCAATAGTTGGTGCTTTGAAGAAAGAAGGTGGAGACTCTCGAACCGTGGATTTTGATGGCAAGGTTGAAAACCCGTGGTTGGAAGCAAAGACTAAACATGTACCAGAGCTCTTGGTTTTTAAAAACAGACGTAAAAATGATTTTTTTAGGAGATGCATATTTCGTCAACGAATGCTAGTAGATAACTCAATTACTTCTCGAGCTGGACAAGTTTCGAGGAACAGCTCCCGCACGGGGATGATCACATCCCCTTAATCTCCTTTGTTTATCACTGCCAAAAGTTTTCTGATTTCTCATGAACAAAGCGTGAAAGAGGGTTTGTTTGTTGTATATTTTTTTATGAGCCGGGCGCACTCATTGCCAGTTCCTTCTCGTATTAGGGGTTTGCAGATTAGACATGCAATCCCGGGGTAAAACTTGTCCAACTTAAAAAGATCATGAATTAACTACTAATTCCTCATGAGCTAAAACAGAGGCACAAAAGAGAAATGCTTTTGAATAATTTCGAGATGGTACAAGAAAGTCTTCGTTAGGAATGGCAAGTAAATACCATGTATAGGAAGGTATGGTGGACTCATATGGCATAACTGGTTTCACGGATTTTGGATGCACAAGCAGTCAGTCCGCTTAGTACAGGCGAAGGCTAGCAAAAGACTGGGAGCGACCAACTAAGATAACAATGACGGTCATAATCATGCAGAGCGACAAAGCAACATTGAATCGGGCATGGAAGTTATATCGCTACTCAGAAATTAAAGATCATCAAGGCTTGATAGACTTTCTTTACAGTCTTAAATATGCGTGAGCATATGCCAAGTCAATCAAAATAAATTCTTGGAGGAAGATATCACTAAACCATACCACATCATAGGCAAACAAATCATGCTGGTACTTCAATAACACATTAAGAACCCCCCAGCTATTTGAGACTAACCATAAGAAAACATGAACTACTAAGCACCATTATGCACATAGCATTTTTATCACAGACATATCAACCAGTGCAACAGACAAACTCTCTTAACAAGATAAACATGGAAACTCAAGAGAGTTCAGCAAACAACTAAACAAAAGCTCTTTAAAAAGAAAAGCATCAAAACTAAGAGCTAAACATGACAGTAGCTATTGAAAGACAAAGAACATACACAGCACAGATAAGCATGAAAATCCTATGTTGTGTTCGAGGTTGAAGTGGAGCGTGTTTCTCTCCCACACAAAGAAAGCTGGGTTCTAACTCGTTATGAACAGCAAGCAAAGCTACAGAAAACTAAAAAGGAAACTAAAAGCAAGACGCTCCAAGCATAGCACATAACGCATGAAGTGATTAAAATATAGTGGAACGAAAGACAAACAGATAATTGTTGATGGAGAAGGGGATGCACGGGGGCATCCCCAAGCTTAGACGCTTGAGTCTTCTTGAATATTTCTTGGGGGTGCACGGGGGCTGTCACATCCCTAGTTTAGCACTTGCATTAGGGCTAGCTAGAGTGTGCATCATGTTTATTTATCAAAGAAACTTGAAATGGGAATGACAGAAACCCCAGCACCCCTCTCCTAACAACTAGGGTTTGGTAAAATATTTTCCAATGTACCCAAAATGCCCTTCAAAAATGTTCATCATTTCTGCCTTGGTCCTAAACCTCTGCCAAAAATGGTGCACAATTTGCTAGGACCTCTAAGGTCTTTGGATTAAATCATATGGTATTTGTATTTGGGCATTTAAATGCTATAAAATATTTTAAATGCTCAAATAATCATAAACTATAATGTTCCATGCTGTTCATATTATATATAGTGGGCATGACAAGTTTTATGAGTTATAAAAATGTTCTGGCATTTTTATTAATTAAACAAAGTTGCAAAAGAAATGAAACAGAAAAGAAATAGGAAAGAAAAGAAAAGAGAGAAAGAACTTACCTTGAGCCCAGCACTGTTGCAGGCCGGCCCAGCCCACCAGCGCCGTTCTGTCGACTTCCTCCTCGCGCCAGAAGGCAGCGCGCGTGGCCACCGCGCGCCGGCACACGCTCGGCCACCTCCAGCCTGCCTGCCTGCGTCCCCGACGCCCTGGACGTCTCCCCGTGTCGCCACGCAGCTGCCCCGACCTCTCTCTCATTTCCCCTCGTCCCCATCGCCTTCCCCTGGCTCTCCCCTCCACCATCACCGAGCCGCCCGTCGCCGCCGCTCGCCGTTGCCGCACCTACAGCCTCCCCCTCGCCCCGTGACCGTGTCCAGAAGGATCGCCGCGACGCCCTCTTCCTCCTCGCTGAACCACGGATCGCCGGGAGCCTTGCAACGCCTCCACGCCGTCGTCCCCAACCTCGGATCGCCGGAGCACCTCGCCGTCGATTAAGGAGCTGCAGAGCATCCCCGACCTCTCCGTCGAGCTCGTTCGCACCGCTGTGAGCCCCTACGCCGAATCCCTCCCTCTTCCGTCTCGTTTGCATCGTGTAGTTGCTGCTCCGCTGATCACCGAAACCCGCCGCCACCGTGCTTGCCGCCGGTGATGCTCCGGTGACCATTTGGTCACGGACGCATGTCCACCTCGCTCGCCGCAGCACTTAGATGAGCGAGGTACCACGCACGCAGCGCCTAGGCCGCCGCAGCCGCGTTTCCACACACGCCCGAACGCCGGCCGCCGCTGTCGAGCTCGTTGCCGTCGCCTCCGGCCACCACAGGCCCGGCGACCACCACCATTCGACGCGCAACGACGAGGGCACTCCAACGCGCCTAACCGCAACTCGAACCGTGCCCTGTAGACGATTTCCGAAGCTCGCCGCCGTGTTTTGCCTCGCCGGCGTCACTTCGCCGACGAGTTTGACTCGTTTGACCGGGGGGTTGACCACCCCTGGGTCACTGACGTGTGGGCCACCCCTCCTCTAATTAGCTAATTTAATTAAGTTAATGTTAATTAAATCAGTTAGTTAGTTTAGTCACTGACCCGTGGGCCCAGGCCCTACTGACAGCTAATTAGTTCCTAGCTTAACACTAATTAACTTTGTTAATTACCTATGACACTGACATGTCGGGCCCACTTGTCATGTTTGACTGGACCAGCAACCTGTTGACTAACTGACGTCAGCATGATGTCATGCTGACGTAGTAAAGGATTTTCTGGGATTTTTAGATTTAAAAATAATTCAGGAAATTCCAGAAAATGCCTAAACTTCAAAAAATCATATAAATTCAATAGTAGCTCAGATGAAAATAATTTATATATGAAAAATGATCATCCAATCTTTCCAATGGCACTGTTTTAGTGCATGTTTGAGCAAGTTAACCTTGCTGTATACATTAAAACATGATAATGCACTTAATTAAATAATAGCTAAAGTGCCAATTTGAATCTTTGATTCAAATAGGCTCAAACCCTTCTGGTTATAGTTGCATTAGCCAAAACACATGCATCTTGCCATGTCAAGAGCATGCATCATGTTGTTGCATTTGTTCGTCTATTGATTGTACCGCCGGTATTCTTCGTGTTAGGTCCTGCTCCCGAGGATACTCCTACGTATCCAACTGAAGATCAGTACCCGACAACCACTCTGTCAGGCAAGCAATCATTGATCATTCCGATACAAACCCAATCTTCTCGCTCCTGCTCTCTTTTACTGCATTAAGGCAACAGCGTGTGAACTGCTACTTGCTGCGATAGTTGAACCCTATTCCCTTGCATGACCTGTCATTGCCACAGTAAATAGTTCAAACCCACTAGCATGTGTAGGAGTTGATTGAGCCATGTGATGTGTGATCCACCATGCTATTTGTTTATGTTGCCTGCTATGCTTAGAGTTGTGTCAGGTTTGGTTCATCTGGGTGATGGATCAGAGTGAAATGATCATACCAGTAAAGAGAAGGAAGTGCGGAATACGCTTGGTAAAGGTATCGATGAAAGGCCATGTAGGAGTACATGGTGGGTTGTTTCATTGGGATCGTCCATAGGACCCGAGAACTGTATGTGCGGTTCAAGTTTCAGCTACTACCACACATTGGGATCCTTAATTGACCCTCTCGGCTTATTAATTACCCTTGATCTCTGTCCAGGAGTTGCAACTAGTTTCCGGTGTTTATAGTTTACTGGAGGTCGTGCACAGCGCTGACCGTCGGGGTGGGTTGTGATGCGACAGGTATGTGCCACGGTGTAGCGGTTGCCCGTTTGGTGACTCGGGAACCCTGTACACATTGTTTGGGGCCGTGAGCGACACCCCGGCCGGATCTCCCCACGGATGGAACCCAAATAGGCGATAAACCTGGACGAGAGACTTGAGTAGTTAGTCAGGTCGTGGCCGACACCCACGCTAGGCTTCCGCTTGAAGGTTGCCGAGTACACGTCGAGTAAACGGCGATAAGTGGTGGGAGCGTGTGTGAAGAGGTACACCCCTGCAGGGTTATCAATCTATTCGAATAGCCGTTGTTCGCGGTACGGACTACTTGGTTACTCTTACAGTTCATAGACAAGTTGATGGATACTACTAAAAGCCTCAAGATAAGTGTGAGTGCCGTGGATGGCCCTTCCGTAGGATGACGGAAGAGGATCCTCGGTAGTGTATTGTTGTGGTGAGTAGAGGACTCGTGTTCGTAATAACATCTTGCAATCTGTTGAGAGTTGTAGTATAGGTTAGCCAAGAGTCAAAGATGGCTTTCTGCTATAAGCTCCACTGCCCCCTGTTGATTGTTGCATGTATGATAGGTTCTGTTGTAAGACTTGCTGAGTACCTTTGTACTCATGTTTGCTTAATAACTGTTGCAGAGGAGAACCCTGCCCTTGCTGATGGGTTCTACATAGACGTTGACGTCGACGAGTAGCTTGACACCCAGATGGAGATCTGTAGCTTGTGAAGGGCCTTGTAGATAGTCAGGCTACACCAAGCCTGTTTTATTTTCTTAGTTGTCTGTACTCAGACATGTAGCTTCCTCTTGTGCTTGTATGACTGTATGACTTGAGTGTTGGGTCTTGTGACCCCTATCTGTATGGATATCTTATGTATGGCTCTTGGAGCCTCTTAAATAAAGTACTTTGAGTCATAGAGTTCTGTTGTGATGCAATGTTGTATTTGCACATATTGAGCATATTGTGTGTATGATTGAAATGCTTGGTATGTGTGGGATCCGACACCTAGTTGTTTTCCTTTGGTAGCCTATCTTACAGGGAAATGCCTCCTAGTGTTTCCAATGAGCCTTGGTAGCTTGCTACTGCTCGGAACACGTAGGCTGGCCGGCATGTGTCCTTCTTCGTTCCTGTGTCTGTCCCTTAGGGGAAATATCACGCGTTGTTCCTTTAAGTCCATGTAGCTTGCTACGACTTGGGTTCATACGTTGATGACCGACATGTTCGTTGCTGGGTCATGGATGCATGTCTCTGTAATTTAGTGCCACTTTTGGTTTATAACTAGCCATGTCGGCCCGGGTTCTCTGTCATATGGATGCTAGCGACGCTGTCATATACGTGTGCCAAAATGCGCAAACGGTCCCGGGCCAGGTAAGGTGGCACCCGTGGGATTACTGTGCGTGAGGCCGCAAAGTGATATGACGTGTTACAGCTAGATCGGTGTGACTTAGGATCGGGGTCCTGACAGCGTTGGCATCAGAGCTGGACTGCCTGTAGGTTTCTCAAGCCAAACTGGTCGATGTTGAGTCTAGAAAAATTCTTAGTTATATGTAGGGGAATTGATTGTGGAAGGTGATACGTCCAAAACGTATCTATAATTTCTGCTTGCTCCATGCCACTTTTGGGTGATATTGCTATGATATTCATACATTTCCATACACTTTTGATCATATTTGGACTAACTTACTAATCCAGTGCACCCCAGTGCCAGTTTCTGTTTTCGGCTGTTTTTGTATTTCAGGTTTTCACGTTTCGAGAACTGCCCAGAAAAATCCAGAAAAATTATATAAAAAATCAGCGTTCCG
Organism: Secale cereale; assembly: GCA_902687465.1. Classification (NCBI taxonomy): domain Eukaryota; kingdom Viridiplantae; phylum Streptophyta; class Magnoliopsida; order Poales; family Poaceae; genus Secale; species Secale cereale. The sequence continues at coordinate 838,277,666 of LR738710.1, forward strand.
GAAACAACACTACGTCCGAAGGGCAGCTTGGGGAGGGCCACCAGGGCTCCAGGCGCCCTGGCGGCGCCCCCCCCCCCCCCCCCGGGCCGTGCCGGGGGGGCGCCTGGGCCCCCCGAAGCTCCCCCGATGCCCTACTTTGGCATATATTTAAAGGGTACTCCGTAACCCTCAGAACGGGAACTCTTTTCGCGATCCCATCTCTGTTCCACCGCCGCCGCCGCTTCCAAGATCGGGAGCACCAGGAGAACTCTTCCCGGCACCCTGCCGGAGGGGAGGATCACCACCGGGAGCTTCTCCACCACCATGGACGCCTCCCGGATGACTCGTGAGTAGTCTCCCTTGGACCATGAGTCCATGACCAGTAGCTATGTGATGTTCTCCTCCCGTTCTTGTGCTTCACTAATTAGTCCTCGTGAGCTGCCCTACATGATCGAGGCACCTATGTAATCCTTATGCTATTGCTATGTTGAGTTTGCTGGGATCCAATGGATTATGAGATTATGTTCAGATTGATCTTGAGTAATATATTTGATTCACCTCTTTTATATTTTTGTTAATAAGTAATTCTTGCATGTTCTCCGTTGTTATTTATTGCTTTGGCCGAGTAATAGGTAGTGACTCCAAGAGGGAACGTTATGCTCGATTGTGGGTTCATGCCCCTCAATGACTAGCTTGAGTGACAGAAACATGAGTCTAGGGGATGTTCTGTTGCCACAAGGGGGAAAACAACGGTGCTTGTGCCCGCGGGTGCAAGGATTGTTTACTTTACGCAAAGTTCTTTTAATGCAGTTTTCTGTTGCATTGAGTTTACACTATGGGTGGGACTCGCAACTTAATACCAGCGAGATGTTCTGGATAGATATCTCAAGGTGGATGATTAGTAGTAGATATTGATGGATTTCGGTCTACTTACTTTGGCGTACCACCCATGCTTTGAACCTCAACCTTTCTTGCAATGTAGTCAGCATTGGTTTGCGTTCGTGGTCCTGTCAATTGCCCAGCTGTAATTTGTTTACCTCACATAGCCGTTTTATCGTCTTTTGGGAGAGAGACATCACTAGTGAACATCATGAGACTCCGGTCCATATTACCATCATTGATCACATCCACTATTTACTTTTCGTTATTATTTACTATTGCAAAACACTATCTATCACTACTATCATTGCTTTTAATCCTTTGTGAACTACAAGGCCGGAGGGATTGACAACCTCTCTGTACTCGTTGGGAGCAAAGTTATTTGTATCTGTGTGCAGGTCCACGTTGATTGCTACTAATCTGGCGCCGTAGCAATTGACACCTACTTGTTGAACCTAGGAGTCTTTGGGGATTCGATCCTTGGCATCTTTGCTAAGGGAAAACACTTCTACAATACTGCATCTTACACCTTCCACTTGGGGTAACCAACGAGGGGTTCGAGGCCCATCAAGGAGTATTTTCTGGCGCCGTTGCCGGGGACTCCACTCTTCAGGATAGGGGAGTTGCATGCTATCTTTTACCTTTGCTTTTTAGTCTTGTTAGTTTACCTTTCATTTTTGCTTTAGTACTTTTTTATCGAAAAGCACAAAAATAGTTATCTTGCTTGCTTGCTACTATGGTTTCCACCGAGAACACCAAGTTGTGTGACTTCACTAGTCACAACAACGATGACTTTATCAGCACACCTATCACTACACCTGCCACTTCAGCACCTTCATATGAAATTAAACCTGCTTTACTGAACTTAGTCATGAGAGAACAATTCTCCGGTGCTGGAGATGATGCTGCTTTACACTTGAACAACTTTGTTGAACTTTGTGATATGCAAAAGTACCAAGAAATAGATGGTAATATTGTTAAGCTTAAGCTTTTTCCTTTCAACTTGAGAGGAGGAGCTAAAATTTGGTTTCAGTCTTTGCCTAGAAATAGCATAGATTCATGGGACAAGTGCAAAGATGCTTTTATTGGAAAATACTATCCACCTGCTAAAATTATCCAACTTAGAAGTAACATAATGAATTTTAAACAATTGGATAATGAACACGTTGCCCAAGCTTGGGAACGTATGAAATCTCTTATCAAGAACTGCCCTACTCACGGTTTGACTACTTGGATGGTTATCCAAAAAATTTATGCAGGCTTGAACTTTTCCTCGCGGAACTTGTTAGATTCGGCCGCGGGAGGAACTTTTATGTAACCTACACTTGGTGCTGCCACAAAGCTTCTCGATGAGATGATGACCAACTATTCCCAATGGCACACCGAACGCGCTCCAACAGGTAGGAAGGTAAACTCTGTCGAGGTGTATTCCTCCCTTAATGAAAAAGTTGACTTGATCATGTCTCTACTTTCGAAGCAATCTACTGTTGATCCTCGTGATGTTCCTTTAAATTCTTTGATTGCTCAAGGACAAGTAGATGTGAACTTTATCTCTAGAAACAATTTTAACAACAATGCTTATAGGAGTAACTTTGGTAACAATCCTAGACCGTTCCCCTCTAACTCTTATGGGAACAACAATGCTTATCCTAGTACCAAGAACTCCAATACTGAACTAGAGACCATGCTTAGAGATTTCATCACTACCCAAAAAGCCTTTAATAAGAATGTAGAAGAGAAACTATATAAACTAGATGATCTTTCTTTAAAGGTAGACCACTTAGCCAATGAGGTAAAATTGCTAAAAATTGAAACTTCTCCTCTTAAGGAGAGGGAAGTCATCCCTATTAATGCTACTCAAGTGCAAATCGATGAAAACATTAGGATGATGGCTAAACTTAAAGAAAGATGGGCTAGAGAAAGGGAGGAAGAGGAAAGAATTAAGAGCCTTCCTACCCACCACACTGTTGCTACTATCCAAGTTATTGAGGATGTTCAAACTCTTAGCACCCAATGACCTCCTGGTCCCAATGGACCTATTAATGGTGATGCTATGACTATAGAAGCTACCAAACAAGTGAACCTTAAGGACACCACTACCACTTTACTTGATGCTCGTGACCTTGATTTTGATAATTGCACTCTTACCGAAGTTATTGATTTCCTTCACAAGATGTCTAGAGATCCCCGCACTAGCACGCTTAACCTTGCCTTCACAGAGCATATCATTACTGCTCTCATCAAAGCTAGGGAGGAGAAACTTAGAGTAGAAGCCTCCATACCTAGAAAGCTAGAAGATGGTTGGGATTCTATGATAAAAAGTAATTTGAATGACTTCTCTTGTTATGCATTATGTGATGTTGGTACTAGTACCTCTGTTATGCCCAAAAGGATATATGATATGCTTAAATTGAAACCTTATGATTCTTGTTCTTTTGGTGTTCGTCTCGTTGATTCTTCCATAAAGAAACCTTTGGGGAGGATCGACGATGTTCTTATTGTTGTCAATAATAATTATGTGCCCGTTGATTTCACTATTATGGATATTGAATGTGATCCTTCATGTCCAATTATTTTGGGACGTCCCTTTTTACGCACCGTTGGTGCTGTCATTGACATGAAAGAGGGTAATATAAAATTTCAGTTTCCTCTCAAGAAAGGGATGGAACAATTCCCTCGAAAGAAGATCAAGTTACCTTTTGAGTCCGTTGTACGGGCTAGTTATTCTTTTACTCTTGATAAAACTTGATCTATGCATTATGCCTAGCTTAAAGGCATAAAAGAAAGCGCTTTTGGGAGGCAGCCCACATGAATAAATTTTTTGCTTTTGTTGTGTCTTGATGTTGTATACTGTTGTAGCATCATCATTGTATCTTTGCTTTTCATATTTGTGCCAAGTATAGCCTCTGATTGCTAGAAAGTTCAAAAGTTGTGAGGTGCTGTCCAGGAAACAGATTCTGTCCTTGGATAGAAAAATTCGTATAAAATCACTAGATCATCTTTTTGGTCTGAATTTGTTCGACAGCGTTCCCTATATAATTGTCTTTCGTGCGTCTGTTCTGAGTTTTTTGATTTGAGTTGCAGAAGTATCCCGAACAGATCAATTACTACCTGTTGTTCTGTTTTTCACAGATTCTGTCCTGTTTTGCCTTTCACTCACTTTGCAAATCAAGAACTTGCTTTTTCTTTGCAAAAACATTTTGGAAATCTTGAGAAACAGTAGAACTTCAAGAATATCCTTATTTCCAGCAAGGTATAATTATTTTATTAAGGGTACTAACCTCGCTAATCAGATTATGATGAGTTATGTATGAAGGGAGTTTTCAAGTGTGCGAGGGAAGATGATAAAAAGATTCAGGAGTGTCAAGCGCTCAAGCTTGGGGATGCCCCCGTGCACCCCCAAGAAATTTTCAAGGAGACTCAAGCGTCTAAGCTTGGGGATGCCCCCGTGCATCCCCTTCTCCATCAACATTATCAGTTCATCTTTCATTTCGCTATATTTTTATCACTTCATGTGTTATGTGCTATGCTTGGAGCGTCTTGCTTTTAGTTTTCTTTTTAGTTTTTCATAACGAGTCGGAACCCAGCATTCCTTTATGTGGGAGAGAAACACGCTCCACTTCTACCTAGAACATAACGTAGAATTTTCATGTCTATCTATGATGTGTGTGTTCTTTATCTTTTAATAGCTATTATCATGCTCTGCTCTTAGTATTCATGCTTATCTTTTCAAAGAGCTTTTGTTTCGTTGGTTGCTTGAACTCTCTTTAATTACCATGCTCACCTTATTAAGAGAGTTTGCTTCCGTTGCACTGGTTAATGTGTCTATGATAAAGATGCTACTTGCATGATGGTGCTTAGTAGTTCAGGTTTTCTTATGGTTAATCTCAAATAGCTGGCGGGTTCCCAATGTGTTATTGGAGTACTAACATGATTTATTTGCCTATGATATGGTATGGTTTAGTAATATCTTCCTTCGAGAATTTATTTTGATTGACTTGGCGTATGCTCACACATATTTAAGACTGTAAAGAAGGTCTGTCAAGCCTTGATGATCTTTTATTTCTGAGTAGCGATATAACTTCCATGCCTGATTCAATATTGCTTTGTCGCTCTGCATGATTATGACCGTCATTGCTCTCTTAGTTGGTCGCTCCCAGTCTATTGCTAACCTCCACCTGCACTAAGCAAACTAACCATGCAATACATAGCTCATGGGAAAGTAGCTTAAAAACTATTGTGGTAAAGAATATGTTGCTTATGTATCTTATTTCTTATAAGTTGCTTGCTGAGCGGTAACCATGTTTCTGGGGACGCCATCAACTGTCACACTTTTGTTGAATATCATGTGAGTTGCTATGCATGTTCGTCTTGTCTAAAGTAAGGGTGATTTACCGTGGGTTGTATGACTATGCATATTGTTAGAGAAGAACATTGGGTCGCCAACCAATGCCATGTATCATGGTGGAAGTTTTAGCTTGGACCTTAATCCTCAATCTCTCATGAGAATATGCTTATGCATTAAAGAGGAGTCCATCATCTATTTTCTATGTTGTCCCAGTATGGATGTCCTCAAGTTGAGATCTATCAAAAACGAGAAATCAAATGCGATTTATCTCCTTGGACCTTTGTAAAGGTGGCATAGAGGTACCCCTTTGTGACACTTGGTTAAAACATATGTAATGCAATGATAACCCATGGAGATCCGAGCTAATTAGGACAAGGTGCGAGCACTATTGATATTCGATGCATGAGGCTTGCAACTTATAGGATGTTTTATGCATGACACATATGAAGTACTACTACCGTTGACACAATTGCTTCCATGTTTTCAAAATAAAAAGCTCTAGCACTTAACCATTCTTTTACCTTTATGTTAAAGCACCAACTACTGAGAGCATGATTGTCATTCTGAGTGTAATGTGCATTGTCCCAAAGTAGCATTGTCTTTTGCATGATTGTTATATCGTTTATTCTGAAATGATTGTATCTAGTCATCACTTAAACCTTGAAGGTGCCCCTGCATTTATGTTTTGCATCACTAAAGGGGGCATGCTAGATATCACTTTATCATATTTGCACATCATATTCATTGCAAATCTATTTGATGTTTCAGTTTCATGTTGTAAAACTTTGAGTCATTTGTGATTTTCTCTTGAGGCAACTTAACTACTATAGAATCATTGTCTCAGTAAGCTTTTGTCATATGACTATGAAAAAGTCCTATATGGTTAATAGCATGTCACCACAGAAATTATTCTTGTTATCATTTACCTACTCGAGGACGAGCAGGAATTAAGCTTGGGGATGTTGATACGTCCAAAACGTATCTATAATTTCTGCTTGCTCGATGCCACTTTTGGGTGATATTGCTATAATATTCATACACTTCCATACACTTTTGATCATATTTGGAATAACTTACTAATCCAGTGCACCCCAGTCCCAGTTTCTGTTTTCGGCTGTTTTTGTATTTCAGGTTTTCACGTTTCGAGAACTGCCCAGAAAAATCCAGAAAAATTATATAAAAAATCAACGTTCCGGAAACAACACTGCGTCCGAAGGGCAGCCTGGGGGCGCCACCAGGGCTCCAGGCGCCCAGGCGGCGCCCCCCCCTGGGTCGCGCCGCGGGGGCGCCTGGGCCCCCCGAAGCTCCCCCGATTCCCTACTTTGGCATATATTTAAAGGGTCCTCCGTAACCCTCAGAACGGGAACTCTTTTCGCGATCCCATCTCTGTTCCGCCGCCGCCGCCGCTTCCAAGATCGGGAGCACCAGGAGAACTCTTCCCGGCACCCTGTCGGAGGGGAGGATCACCACCGGGAGCTTCTCCACCACCATGGACGCCTCCCGGATGACTCGTGAGTAGTCTCCCTTGGACCATGAGTCCATGACCAGTAGCTATGTGATGTTCTCCTCCCGTTCTTGTGCTTCACTAATTAGTCCTCGTGAGCTGCCCTACATGATCGAGGCACCTATGTAATCCTTATGTTGGTGCTATGTTGAGTTTGCTGGGATCCGATGGATTATGAGATTATGTTCAGATTGATCTTGAGTAATATATTTGATTCATCTCTTTTATATTTTTGTTCATAAGTAATTCTTGCATGTTCTCCGTTGTTATTTATTGCTTTGGCCGAGTAATAGGTAGTGACTCCAAGAGGGAACGTTATGCTCGATTGTGGGTTCATGCCCCTCGATGACTAGCTTGAGTGACAGAAACATGAGTCTAGGGGATGTGCTGTTGCCACAAGGGGGAAAACAACGGTGCTTTTGCCCGCGGGTGCAAGGATTGTACACTTTACGCAAAGTTCTTTTAATGCAGTTGTGTGTTGCATTGAGTTTACACTATGGGTGGGACTCGCAACTTAATACCAGCGAGATGTTCTGGATAGATATCTCAAGGTGGATGATTAGTAGTAGATATTGATGGATTTCGGTATACTTACCTTGGCGTACCGCCCATGCTTTGAACCTCAACCTTTCTTGCAATGTAGTCAGCATTGGTTTGCGTTCGTGGTCCTGTCAATTGCCCAGCTGTAATTTGTTTACCTCACATAGCTGTTTTATAGTCTTTTGGTAGAGAGACATCACTAGTGAACATCATGAGACTCCGGTCCATATTACCATCATTGATCACATCCGCTATTTACTTTTCGTTATTATTTACTATTGCAAAACACTATCTATCACTACTATCATTGCTTTTAATCCTTTGTGAACTACAAGGCCAGAGGGATTGACAACCTCTCTGTACTCGTTGGGAGCAAAGTTATTTGTATCTGTGTGCAGGTCCACGTTGATTGCTACTAATCTGGCGCCGTAGCAATTGACACCTACTTGTTGAACCTAGGAGTCTTTGGGGATTCGATCCTTGGCATATTTGCTAAGGGAAAACACTTCTACAATACTGCATCTTACACCTTCCACTTGGGGTAACCAACGAGGGGTTCGAGGCCCATCAGAAGGGAACGTAAGGCTCTTTTTACTCCTTTACCTTATGCCCTTCTGATCTGAGTCAGTATATTCTTTCTACGGGGATTTAGGACTAGGCCTCTTATCCTTACTAGGTTCACGTGTTACTAATCCGTAGACTCTTAGGATTGTTGGTTTCAAGCCTCAGTTCAGTTTCTATCCTTTTAGTATGATGATTGTTGGACCGGAACCTTGATATGGATTGTTGAGTGGCTATGCTATCATTTGTATGATGTCTGAAATCTTTGTTTGAGCATTTACAGTTGTTATGCTGCCCGATTTCTTCCAGAAACACTAATGCCTTTGCATTACCTCGTGTTTCAGATGTCTGGCCGCACCCCTCACCAAGTGGTTCGTTTGACTCGGTCCATTAATGTGCCCAGTCACACGGCCATGCTAGTCTGTGTGCTGACTGAGACCGGATATCGCTGGTATCCTGAGTACACCGTGGAGGAACAGTACCGGGATTTCAATCAGAGTCAGTATTTCTGCACAGTCCGGATATACCCGTCATATCCCGGAGCTAACGACCCCATCCATTGGTCTTATGGACTCGGGGTTACCATCGAGATGGCAGTGCAGGATACCGCCTATTCGATGATGCCCATTCTTCGAGCTAGGCATGCCCTGTTGCTAAACACTGAGTTCTGTTACATGCCAGCCTCACTTCCCGGAGAAGAAGGCTACTACACTGGTCTGTATACTGATGCTGCTCATGAAGAGCCACTGCTTCAGACTACTGTTCAGATGTTGGAGGATAGGGACCGTGAGGTCCGTGCCCTCGGAATGGAGCTGTATAACACTCGAGCCGCCCACTGGACTACTTTGACACGGCTTGCACCTGCTGTGCACGCCGGATATCTGGACATGCGGGATTTGTACCCCGTGCGGAATCGTCTGCCTGATTGCATGGATTGGCGTGACGTTGGGGGTATTACACCTCCACGTGGGCGTCGGTTACCACCAGCATCGGGACCGAGGCCACATCCATGTCCCTATGGTCCACAGCCTTCGAGTGCTCGCGAGTTTCAAGATCCGTCTGTTCCACTTCCAGGCTACGGTGGTAATCTTTACGAAGATTACTACGGGAATGTCTGAGCTAGACCGTGGTAGTAGTAGTATTGTAGTATTTGTATTCCCACAGTCCTGCGCGTCTTGTGGAATATGACTTAGTGTGTACTGAGTTCCGGAGGTGTAGTTAAATAATGTATAGGAGCTTGGAATGCCTCTGATGGGATGTATCGTCTTTCACCGCAGTTGTACTAAACTATGTATGGTGTGTATGACCACTGGTGTATATATAGCAGTTTCTATATTACCATGTCGTACGGATGAACATCTTTGCATTCCGTGTCATCCATTACATTCTGCACTCCTATGTCAAATTTTTGCCATTCTTGTCTAAACCGTTGTTTTGTTTTCTTAGGATGGTCAACACTCGCAACACTCCTACTGCTCAGGAGCAGGGTGAGGCTAGTGGGGCTAGAGATGGGAATCTGCCCCAGCCACCCTCCTTGGCGGAAGTTATGCTCGAGGCAGAACGGAACAAGAGAGAGACCAACCGTCTGCTGGAACGCATGGAGCAGAACATTGGGTTCCGCCAGAGGAATGACGTGGTTTCAATCAATGACTTTATCAAGATGTGCCCACCAAAGTTCCATCACTCCACTGAAACTCTAGATGCGGATGATTGGCTACGTAGTATCACCCACAAGCTACACTCTGCCCATGTGGCCGAAGCTGATAAGGTTACCTACGCCGCCTACCATCTTGAGGGCCCTGCCAGTCTTTGGTGGGAAAACTTTGAAGCTATGCGTCCTGCTGGCCAAATCACTACTTGGGTTGAGTTCAGTGAGGCATTCCGTGAACATCACATTCCGGATGGTCTCATGGATCGCAAGCGGGAGGAATTCTGCAATTTCAATCAGGGCCGGTTAATTGTGGATGGCTATAGTCGCGAGTTTGGCAACTTGGCACGCTATGCACCTGAGGAAGTATCCATCGATGCCAAGAAGCAGGCGAGGTTTCGCAAGGGACTCAGCCCTGAACTCCGCCAAGATCTACGTCTGCACGAGTGCACTTCCTTCCAGAAGTTGTTAAACAAGGCTATCAGTGCTGAGACGGGCCAGACCGACTTCGAGGCCACACGCAAGCATACTCGAGACTTTGGTTCCTCATCCGGCTCTGGCTCTCACAAGCGCCGTGTGTGGGTTCCTAACACTGCTCTGCCACCTAAGTACACACCGAGGCCATCCTATGAGGCGCCTCGCCCAACTCAACAGTTTGCACCTGCTAAGACCTATGGAGGACCACCTTCCAACTTTGCTCCACGCACTAGCACTGTGACCTGCTTCATGTGTGGAGAACCAGGGCACTACATGCGTGAGTGTCCCCAGAACCAACCAGGAAAACCCGTTGGCCGTGGTAAGCCAACCGGCAAGGTGAATTATGTCAAGCCAACCCCCACTGCACGTGTTCATGTCAACTATGTCTCTGCTGAGGAAGCTTATGAGGATCCTAACGTCATCCTTGGTACGCTTCTCGTAAACTGCCATCCGGCATCTGTTCTTTTCGATACTGGAGCATCACATTCGTTCATATCTGAGAGCTATGCTCGAATGCACAACATGACTTTTTGTGACATGCCTACTTCCATGGTTATTCAAACTCCTGGTTCAAAGTGGCAAACCTCTAGGGTAAGCCATGGAAATGAAATCCTTGTCGATAGACTTGTTTTCCTTGCATCTCTAATCGCTCTCAAGTCCTCGGACATAAACATCATTTTGGGTATGGATTGGATGACAACTCATTACGCCAAAATTGATTGCTATACTAGGACCGTTCAACTTACACACCCATCCGGCAAGATAGTCAATGTCTTGACCCGAATGGCTGACCGTTAGCTCTACTCTCTTAATGCCAGCCCTCTACCAGAACTCGAAGATATCCCGGTAGTCCGTGACTTCCCGGATGTTTTTCCAGAAGAACTGCAAGGAATTCCACCTGACAGAGATGTCGAGTTCGTGATAGATCTTGTTCCAGGAACTGTCCCAATCTCTAGGAGACCTTATAAGATGGCACCACTAGAATTAGCTGAGCTAAAGAAACAACTCGATGAGTCCTTGCAAAAAGGTTTCATCCGTCCTAGTTCTTCCCCTTGGTCTTGTCCCGTCCTCTTCGTGAAGAAGAAGGATGGAACGGAGCGGATGGTTGTAGATTACCGACCTGTCAATTTGGTCACCATAAAGAACAAGTATCCGCTCCCCAGGATCAACGACCTGTATGATCAGCTCGCTGGATCCTCAGTCTTCTCTAAGATGGATTTGAGGTTGGGTTACCATCAAATCAAAATCAAGAACGGGGACATTCCTAAAACGGCTTTTGTTACTCGTTATGGCCAATATGAGTACACCGTCATGTCCTTTGGGTTAACCAATGCCCCAGCTACCTTTTCCTGGTTAATGAATTCTATTTTCATGGAGTACTTGGATAAATTCGTCGTGGTATACCTCGATGATATACTCATCTATTCCAAGAAGAAGGAAGATCATGCCGAGCATTTAAGGCTGGTATTGACGAAACATCGAGAGCACCGCCTTTATGCCAAATTCTCTAAATGTGAATTTTGGTTGCCGGAAGTAACCTATCTAGGTCATGTGATCTCTGGCAAGGGTATTGCTATCAATCCCGAGCGAGTTCAAGCCGTCCTTGATTGGACTCCTCCTGAATCGGTCATGCAAGTTAGGAGTTTTCTTGGCTTAGCGAGCTATTGCCGACGCTTCGTCGAGAATTTCTCCAAGTTTGCTAAACCTCTAACTGAGCTCCTCAAGAAAGATAAAAAGTTTGAGTGGACCCCACAGTGCGAGTCCAGTTTTCAGGAACTGAAAAGACGCCTGACATCTGCACCTGTACTGGTACCACCAGACCTTTCCAAGGATTTTATAATCTATTGCGACGCCTCGCGACAAGGACTAGGTTGCATACTCATGCAAGATCGTCAAATGATTGCATATGCATCTCGAAAGTTGCATCCACATGAGGATAACTATCCTACTCATGATCTAGAGCTTGCAGCTGTAGTCCATGCACTCAAGACATGGCGACATTACCTCCTTGGTAATCGCTGTGAAATCTTCACTGATCATCAAAGTTTGAAGTACATCTTCACCCAACCAGATCTGAATCTCAGGCAAAGACGTTGGGTTGAGTTGCTCACAGATTACGATTTAGGAATCACTTATACCCCTGGAAAGGCCAATGTCATGGCTGATGCACTAAGTCGTAAGTCTTATTATAACAACTTAATGCTACAACAAGGGCAACCACTTCTCCACGAGGAATTTCGTAAGCTTAACCTTCACATTGTTCCTCGAGGATTTCTTTCCACCTTGGTGGCGAAACCTACCCTTATGGATCAAGTCATAGTTGCCCAGCGGTATGATAAAGGTATATCTCGGATCAAGGAGAACATCGCTAGCGGAGTTGCTAGAAGTTTCTCTATGGATGATCGAGGTGTTGTGTACTTCGAGAACCGCCTAGTGGTACCCAAGAAATAACAACTACGACAAATGATTCTTAAGGAGGCTCATGAATCTCCTCTCACGATTCATCCCGGTAGTACGAAAATGTATCAGGATCTACGTCAGAGATTTTGGTGGACTAGGATGAAGAGAGAAATCGCTCAATTCATTGCTAACTGCGACGTTTGTCGTCGAGTTAAAGCAGTGCATCAACGGCCTGCTGGAACCCTTCAACCTTTAGCTATTCCTGAATGGAAATGGGACAAAGTCGGTATGGACTTCATTACCGGGTTTCCCAGGACCAGGAAAGGGAATAATGCTATCTTCGTCGTTATCGACCGCCTCTCGAAAGTAGCTCATTTCCTGCCTGTTCGAGAGAGTATTACCGCTAGCCAGCTAGCAGACTTGTATGTCTCTCGGATAGTATCACTTCATGGTGTGCCATTGGAGATTAACTCAGACCGTGGAAGTCTTTTCACTTCACGATTTTGGGAAAGTTCCCAGAATGCTATGGGTACTCATCTCTCTTTCAGTACCGCCTTCCATCCCCAGTCAAGTGGTCAAGTGGAACGAGTCAATCAAATTCTGGAAGACATGCTTTGATCCTCTGTCATCTATTTCGGTATGGATTGGGAAAAGTGTCTTCCATTTGCCGAATTTGCTTATAACAATAGTTATCAAGCCAGCCTGGGTAAAGCCCCCTTCGAAGTCCTATATGGACGAAGGTGTCGAACACCTCTTAACTGGTCAGAAACCAGGGAAAGACAATTCTTTGGCCCGGATATGATCCAGTAAGCAGAAGAGCAAGTTCACATCGTCGTGAGAAATTGAAAATAGCCCAGTCTCGCCAGAAGAGCCAATATGATAGTCATCATAAGGCTGTGACTTTTGAAGTCGGCGATAAGGCTTACCTTCGGGTTATTCCTCTTAAGGGAACCCATCGCTTCGGTATCAAAGGCAAATTGGCCCCTCGTTACATCGGCCCTTTTCGCATTCTTGCCAAACGAGGAGAAGTTGCCTACCAATTGGAACTACCTCCGCACCTATCCAGAGTTCATGACGTGTTCCACGTTTCTCAACACATGCGCTGCTTCTCGGATCCTATCCGCGGAGTGGACCACGAAACGCTTGATCTCCAGGACAATCTCACATATCGAGAATACCCCGTTCGTATTCTTGATCAAATGGAGCGCACCACTCGACGCCACAATATCAAGTTTCTCAAGGTTCAATGGTCACATCATTCCGAGAGTGAAGCTACTTGGGAAAGGGAGGATCGTCTTCGACTTGAGTACCCCACCCTCTTTCCGGAGGAACCCGAATCTCGGGACGCGATTCTTTTAAGTGGGGGTGAGTTGTCACATCCCTAATTTAGCAGTTGCATTAGGGCTAGCTAGAGTGTGCATCATGTTTATTTATCAAAGAAACTTGAAATGGGAATGACAGAAACCCCCGCACACCTCTCCTAACAACTAGGGTTTGGTAAAATATTTTCCAATGTACCCAAAATGCCCTTCAAAAATGTTCATCATTTCTGCCTTGGTCCTAGACCTCTGCCAAAAATGGTGCACAATTTTCTAGGACCTCTAAGGTCTTTGGATTAAATCATATGGTATTTGTATTTGGGCATTTAAATGCTATAAAATATTTTAAATGCTCAAATAATCATAAACTATAATGTTCCATGCTGTTCATATTATATACAGTGGGCATGACAAGTTTTATGAGTTATAAAAATGTTCTGGCATTTTTGTTAATTAAACAAAGTTGCAAAAGAAATGAAACAGAAAAGAAATAGGAAAGAAAAGAAAAGAGAGAAAGAACTTACCTTGAGCCCAGCACTGTTGCAGGCCGGCCCAGCCCACCAGCGTCGTTCTGTCGCGTTCCTCCTCGCGCCAGAAGGCAGCGCGCGTAGCCACCGCGCGCCGGCACGCGCCCGGCCACCTCCAGCCTGCATGCCTGCGTCCCCGACGCCCTGGACGTCTCCCCGCGTCGCCACGCAGCTGCCCCGACCTCTCTCTCATTTCCCCTCGACCCCATCGCCTTCCCCTGGCTCTCTCCTCCACCATCACCGAGCCGCCCGTCGCCGCCGCTCGCCGTTGCCGAACCTAGAGCCTCCCCCTCGCCCCGTGACCATGTCCAGAAGGATCGCCGCGACGCCCTCTTCCTCCTCGCTGAACCACGGATCGTCGGGAGCCCTGCAACGCCTCCACGCCGTCGTCCCCAACCTCGGATCGCCGGAGCACCTCGCCGTTGATTAAGGAGCTGCAGAGCATCCACGACCTCTCCGTCGAGCTCGTTAGCACCGCTGTGAGCCCCTACGCCGAATCCCTCCCTCTTCCGTCTCGTTTGCACCGTGTAGTTGCTGCTCCGCTGATCACCGAAACCCGCCGCCGCCGTGTTTGCCGCCGGTGATGCTCCGGTGACCATTTGGTCACGGACGCACGTCCATCTCGCTCACCGCAGCACGTAGATGAGCTAGGTACCACGCACGCATCGCCTAGGCCGCCGCAGCCGCGTTTCCACACACGCCTGAACGCCGGCCGCCGCTGCCGAGCTCGTTGCCGTCGCCTCCAGCCACCATAGGCCCGGCGACCACCACCATTCGACGCGCAACAACGAGGGCACTCCAACGCGCCTAACCGCAGCTCGAACCGTGCCCTGTAGACGATTTCCGAAGCTCGCCGCCGTGTTTTGCCTCGCCGGCGTCACTTCGCCGGCGAGTTTGACTCGTTTGACCGGGGGGTTGTCCACCCCTGGGTCACTGACGTGTGGGCCACCCCTCCTTTAATTAGCTAATTTAATTAAGTTAATGTTAATTAAATCAGTTAGTTAGTTTAGTCACTGACCCGTGGGCCCAGGCCCCACTGACAGCTAATTAGTTCCTAGCTTAACACTAATTAACTTTGTTAATTAGCTATGACACTGACATGTCGGGCCCACATGTCATGTTTGACTGGACCAGCGCCCTGTTGACTAACTGACGTCAGCATGATGTCTTGCTGACGCAGTAAAAGATTTTCTGGGATTTTTAGATTTAAAAATAATTCAGGAAATTCCAGAAAATGCCTAAACTTCAAAAAATCATATAAATTCAACAGTAGCTCAGATGAAAATAATTTATATATGAAAAATGATCGGAAAAATCCAATCTTTCCAATGGCACTGTTTTCATGCATGTTTGAGCAAGCTAACCTTGTTGTATACATTAAAACATGATAATGCACTTAATTAAATAATAGCTAAAGTGCCAATTTGAATCTTTGATTCAAATAGGCTCAAACTCTTCTGGTTATAGTTGCATTAGCCAAAACACATGCATATTGCCATGTCATGAGCATGCATCATATTGTTGCATTTGTTCGTCTATTGATTGTACCGCCGCGTGTTAGGTCCTGCTCCCGAGGATACTCCTACGTATCCAGCTGAAGAGCAGTACCCGACAACCACTCTGTCAGGCAAGCAATCATTGATCATTCCGATACAAACCCAATCTTCTCGCTCCTGCTCTCTTTTACTGAATTAAGGCAACAGCGTGTGAACTGCTACTTGCTGCGGTAGTTGAACCCTATTCCCTTGCATGACATGTCATTGCCACAGTAAATAGTTGAAACCCACTAGCATGTGTAGGAGTTGATTGAGCCATGTGATGTGTGATCCACCATGCTATTTGTTTATGTTGCCTGCTATGCATAGAGTTGTGTCAGGTCTGGTTCATTTGGGTGATGGATCAGAGTGAAATGATCATACCGGTAAAGAGAAGGAAGTGTGGAATACGCTTGGTAAAGGTATCGATGAAAGGCCATGTAGGAGTACATGGTGGGTTGTTTCATTGGGATCGTCCATAGGACCCGAGATCTATATGTGTGGTTCAAGTTTCAGCTACTACCACACATTGGGATCCTTAATTGACCCTCTCGGCTTATTAATTACCCTTGATCTCTGTCCAGGAGTTACAACTAGTTTCTGGTGTTTATAGTTTCACTACAACAAGAACCCTCCTATACCAACACATCCCTAACAACGAATCAAGAAAATCTGTTGCGTTAAACAAAGCTCCCACCTCCCGTCAAAAAAAAAAAACAAAGCTCCCACCTCCCCACGAAAGGATAACCTCCCCGTGACCCACCTCCACCTTATATCCGTAAAAATATCAACAGCCAAGCATTAAAAAAAGTCCCACGCACCTCTCTTCCCCGATTCACATCTCTCTCCGGGCGCCATGTCAACGATGCTGCCGCGACCATCTCCTATTCCGGGCAGCTCTGACTCTCTCGTGCACCGCCCTTCACTAGCCCAGCTCCCCCTCATTGTTCTCCTCCGACACTCCTCCGCTGCGGTGTCTTTCGCGCTCCTGCACGCGCCCCCACGACAACCCTAGTCGTCACGGGCCGTCGGCGCTCTTGCGCCTCCGGTTTGTTGGTCCACTAACCCCGCGTCTT
>LR738710.1:838294468-838307418 GCA_902687465.1 Secale cereale
GAGCTCTACGGCACTACTCCGCCTCGGCGACCTCTACTCCGATGTCTATGGTTCAGTAAGACACCTCTCCCCTCTGTTCTTACCCTTTCTGTCCTTCGCTGTCTTGGCATCGTGGATGGCGACTGGATACACTAACAACCGCAGCCACTCTCTCCCAGGTAGGCTGCCATGATTCCCTACAGCCTACCCGGCTCCTCACTTAGACTCATCTGCTTCAAGATGGTGATTGTTCTCTTATCCCCAACAATATGTTCCCCCTAATTTAACAACATGGTGGCTTCTATAATTCCATTGGAATTTGTGTCCCCCAACTTCTGTAACCTTCCACTTGTTCCATTTATAGACTGGTTAGGTAATAGATTGGACAACATGTCTATCCCCTTACAATTCAACTAGTCCATGAATAGTGGTATTACTGTATTTATCTCATGGCTAGTGATCCTCTCTTTTCCGAGGAAACTTGTTCCTCTAATTTTTCACACATGTTTTTGCTGGTGATCCTCTGTTTTAGTTGTATGCTATCCATATGTATTTCTCTAGATGTTTATCATTTTTTGGAGTGGCAAATTATACTGCAAACAAACTATTTTTTTGCCTCGGATGATTATTCACTAGTCTTTTTTTGATATCAATGCTTGCATCTTCTGATGCTTGTCAGGAGAGTATTTAGTTTTCCATAGAAAGAGGTGTGCTTGCGCTTTATTTCTTCAATCCTTTTCTAGTCATTCTTATATCAGAAGGATATATCGCCACAAAAATGCTTCGTGCCACACTACATCTTTTATTCTCCACTGGTATGTGAATTTTAAGCTGCTACTTCGGGAACTATGGTCTTGCAGGTTTACGCAAAATATAAAGATACAAAGCGCCTAGTCCTCTTTGAATCTCCGCATAGCGCATATCCACTGCACCTATTGTCTTGTGCCACCCCCAGTTTTAGGCGTCCATCATCAATGGTTTCCCCTCACTGGATAAGAATTTCGATTAATTATCAACGGTGCAGGGGCAGGGGTGGTGTCTCCTCTATGGGCTGAAAAATTGGAGGTTCGATGGCAGCTCCCTGGCGCAAAGCGGCGGTGCAGCGACTCCGAGATGCACAAGGGCGTCGTGGCCACTCACATACGTACATCGGCCCACCCCAGATGCACAATGGAGGCGCGACGACTCCCAGATGCACAACAGCAGCATGGTGACTCTATAGTGATGGTATGTATTGTTGCACGGCCAGTTAGCCATTTGCCTCATACTGTCCAATCCAGTCCCATAAATTAGTCACCTAGGCTGATTTGTCTATTCATAGTTTTAATTTCACATTAATTCATCTTTGATTACTGGCTGGCACTTATTGTAGTTTTTGCGGATCTCTAGGTTTGTGTTTCTTGTATTTGTATCGATTAAATTTCCTCGGAGGAA
Source organism: Secale cereale (assembly GCA_902687465.1). Lineage (NCBI taxonomy): Eukaryota > Viridiplantae > Streptophyta > Magnoliopsida > Poales > Poaceae > Secale > Secale cereale. The sequence continues at coordinate 838,295,882 of LR738710.1, forward strand.
CTTAGCCATATTCCTACAGTATAATGCACGATGCAGCAACTAGAAGTTATATGGATATGACTAGGTGTAGTTGCGGCTATTTCTTTTGCACTACTGTAGTTGTTCTGCCAAGGAGGAAAACTTAAATGCCTATACATGTATGAAACTGGCTGCACAGTATTCGACTTTGCAGCAAGTTTTTGGTTGAAACTGAACTAATTAGTATTGAAAAATTAGCTTGCCAATTTGGACAGTAATCCTTTACTTGAAAAACTGAACCATCTCCCGTGGCAAAGTTTATTTATTAATTAAATATATTAGCAATACCAACGCGCATCAATTTCTCTGTATTTCAAATTGAGTTCATATTCAGATATGAACCATTTAGCTAGATCTCCGTATGACTGGCAGCCAATCTACTGTGCGATTTATAAGCGCATAACTTAAATTATACATCTACCCCAGGTATTGGCTTATGGATATCACAGTCTGTCTTGGAGCAAATTTAATTTCAATATACATTCATTTGAAATATTGGTGTGTGGTGTTCTAAATTACCAATACATATTGTTGAATCTCCAGGTAATAGATACTGGGTTGTTCCAAGCAGTGGCGACACTACATAATGACTGCGATGTCAAACGACCACACAAGGTACAAGTTTGTCGCTTGTATTTTACTACATTTAATTAAGTGTAGTTTATGTACGTGTATTCTAAATATAACAGCTGTGACATCTCAACTTATGACCCTTGCGCCGCCACTGGTTCCAGATCAATATTCTAGGCACTAAAAACTAGAAGACTACCGGTGCCATGTTGTTTAGTATGAGGTCTACAATTTGAATTGTAGTTCTATATTGCATCGATTCATCACTAGTTAGAAGGGAAATCGGATTTAATAGCAATCATGAATAGTTTTTCTTATCTATCATAGGCCTCTTTTTTCCCACCTAATTTGCACTACCTCTGTACATAATAACAATTCTCTTTTCATGTGAAAAGAGCCATTTTGCTTCTGTGAGACAAGACTTCTTGTGGCTAGCTAGATTAGGTAAAACAATTTATGAAATATAGTATGTGTGCCATACATTGCCTCGCTTCCTATAAAATAGTGAACAAAGTGAAACTTAATTATGGAATGAGCTGAGTTAGTTAAGTAAGGTACAATATCTATTTCAGATGTGGTACTTGCATATCTAACTAGATTTTGTGTTGGAACATATAACACCATCTTCAGCCATGCTATTGCTGACCAATCACATAAGTTTATTTAATATCATTAGATATTACTGTAGTGTTTAAATAATGATGACTGAAATACGTGTCGTTGTGTGAAATGATACCTAATTGTGGTTGCAGTTTGTATGTTTTGAAACAATATGTAGTAACAAACTAATGAACTGTAGTTTTCCAGTTTTCCTTCAGTAGATAAACATGCAGTGTGAGTTGATGCTACATTAGCAAAATCTGCTAGTGTAGTTAGTTTTTTGCTCTAAATTTTGCTACTCTTTTAACCAATTTTATTTACCGTAAGTTATTGATCTCATTTCTTTATTGTTGTAGATTGCTAAGATAAGTTGATGATGCATAGCTCAGATGCGGATTGCAAGGTCAGATGTTGATAGCAAGGTCGAGAATGGGGTTGCTACTGGATAGTCTTAAGTTACTGTTTAGGACGACATTTCTAGTGTCCATGTAATTGGCGTCGATTGAAACGTCCATAACTTGGCTACTAGTATCACATCTTGTAATCTTTGGATCATGTTCTAGTATCATATCTTGTATACTTTGGACCTTGTTATTTGTAAATGCAACAAAGTAAATTTAATATATGAGACTCCTCCCTTTTTTATATTGCGCCTCATATGCTCTATGGCCATTGATCTTATCATTCTGGTTGGCAATATATTAAACACCATTACTTGACATGATGTGTAGCACTGCAACGCATATGTAGTGTTGTTAGGGTCTAACCCTATACGTTGCTGAGTTGCAACGCTTCTTTCTATTGTTTACCAACGAATGTATATACGTTGTTGTAGACCATTCCAACGCCACCAACGGCAACACATATTAATCCGTTGGTGTAGACCTTACCAACGCATATTTGGACATAGAACAACGCATAGATGCGTTGCTATAGGGGGGTTCTTGTTGTAGTGTTTACTGGAGGTCGTGCACAGCGCTGACCCTCGGGGTGGGTTGTGATGCGACAGGTACGTGGCACGGTGTACCGGTTGCCCGTTTGGTGACTCGGGAACCCTGTACACATCGTTTGGGGCCGTGAGCGACACCCCGGCCGGATCCCCCCACGGATGGAACCCAAATAGGCGATAAACCTGGACAAGAGACTTGAGTAGTTAGTCAGGTCATGGCCGACACCCACACTGGGCTTCCGCTTGAAGGTTGCCGAGTACACGTCGAGTAAACGACAATAAGTGGTGGGAGCGTGTGTGAAGAGGTACACCCCTGCAGGGTTATCAATCTATTCGAATAGCCGTTGTTCGCGGTACGGACTACTTGGTTACTCTTACAGTTCATAGACAAGTTGATGGATACTACTAAAAGCCTTAAGATAAGTGTGAGTGCCGTGGATGGCCCTTCCGTAGGATGACGGAAGAGGATCCTCGGTAGTGTATTGTTGTGGTGAGTAGAGGACTCGTGTTCGTAATAACATCTTGCAATCCGTTGAGAGTTGTAGTATAGGTTAGCCAAGAGTCAAAGCTGGCTTTCTGCTATAAGCTCCACTGCCCCCTGTTGATAATGTTGCATGTATGATAGGTTCTGTTGTAAGACTTGCTGAGTACCTTTGTACTCATGTTTGCTTAATAACTGTTGCAGAGGAGAACCCTACCCCTGCTGATGGGTTCTACATAGACGTTGACGTCGACGAGTAGCTTGACACCCAGACGGAGATCTGGAGCTTGTGAAGGGCCTTGTAGATAGTCAGGCTACACCAAGCCTGTTTTATTTTCTAAGTTGTCTGTACTCAAACATGTAGCTTCCGCTCGTGCTTGTATGACTGTATGACTTGAGTGTTGGGTCATGTGACCCCTGTCTGTATGGATATGTTATGTATGGCTCTTGGAGCCTCTTAAATAAAGTACTTTGAGTCATAGAGTTCTGTTGTGATGCAATGTTGTATTTGCACATATTGAGCATATTGTGTGTATGATTGAAATGCTTGGTATGTGTGGGATCCGACACCTAGTTGTTTTCCTTTGGTAGCCTATCTTACAGGGAAATGCCTCCTAGTGTTTCCAATGAGCCTTGGTAGCTTGCTACTGCTCGGAACACGTAGGTTGGCCGGCATGTGTCCTTCTTCGTTCCTGTGTCTGTCCCTCAGGGGAAATGTCACGCGTTGTTCCTTTAAGTCCATGTAGCTTGCTACGACTTGGGTTCATACGTTGATGACCGACACGTTCGTTGCTGGGTCATGGATGCCTGTCTCTGTAATTTAGTGCCACTTTTGGTTTATAACTAGCCATGTCGGCCCGGGTTCTCTGTCATATGGATGCTAGCGACGATGTCATATACGTGTGCCAAAATGCGCAAATGGTCCCGGGCCAGGTAAGGTGGCACCCGTGGGGTTACCGTGTGTGAGGCCGCAAAGTGATATGACGTGTTACAGCTAGATCGGTGTGACTTAGGATCGGGGTCCTGACAGGGGCATCCCCAAGCTTGAGCGTTTGACACTCCTGAATCTTTTTATCATCTTCCATCGCACACTTGAAAACTCCCTTCATACATAACTCATCATAATCCGATTAGCGAGGTTAGTACCCATAATAAAATAATTTTTCCTTGCTAGAAATAAGGATAATCTTGAAGATCTACTATTTCTCAAGATTGCCAAAGGGTTTTTGCAAAGAAAAAGCAAGCTCAAGGTTTACAAAACGAAGGAAAGGCAAAACAGGACAGAATCTGTGAAAAACAGACCAGCAGGTAGTAAATAATTTTTTCGGGGCACTTTTGCAACTCAAATCAAAAAACTCAGAACAGATGCCCGAAAGCCAATTTTATAGAGCACGCTGTCGAAACAATTCAGACCAAAAAGATGATCCGGTGATTTTATACGAATTTTTCTGTCCAAGGACAGAATCTGTTTCCTGGACAGCACGTCACAACTTTTGAACTTTCTTGCAATCAGAGGCTAAACTTGGCACAAAGCTGAAAAGAAAAGATACAACGATGTTGCCACAGTAGTAACAAACATCAAGACCACTAAAAACTAAAAGAACAAACTGAAAGCAAAGATAACAAGGGTTGTCTCCCTAAAGCTCTTTCTTTATAGCCATATAGATAGGCTTAAGACTTTAATGATGCTCTCGTAGGAATAAGAGTTGAAGAACAAAAGATATCATCAAGAAGCAAATACCAAACACATTTAAGCCTAACATGCTTCCTATGCATAGGAATATTGCAATACAATAATTCATTGAAGCACAGAGCAATAAGCATAGGAAGACAAAACAAGTGCAGCTTCAAAACCTTCAACATAAAGAGAGGGAACTTGATATTATTGAAATATCTATAAGCATATGTTCCCTTCTCATAATAATTTTCAGTGGGATCACGAATAAACTCAATAATATAAGCATCACATAAGGCATTGTTACCATGATCCACATGCAAAAAGGTATCATTACTCTTCATATAAGCAAAATCTTTCTTATTAGGAATAGTGAGAGTAAAGCAATCATAACCATCATGGTAATCATTGTATTTAGGAGGCATATCATAATCATAACAAATTTTACCCTCAATAGTAGGTGGACTGAAAACATCATATTCATCATTGTAATCATCATATATAGGAATCAAAGTATCATCAAAGTAAATTTTCTCTTCAAAAGTTGGGGGACTAAGAATATCATGTTCATCAAACGTGTCATCCCCAAGCTTAGAGCTTTCCATGTCATTAGCAATATTTATATTCAAAGAAAGCATACTAATAACATCACCACCATCATGATTTTTATGCAAATAATAAAGTTCCATAGGTTTTTTAATTTTCTCTTCAAACACATCATGTCCCAAAGCAAGGTAGAGCTTATAAAGCTCTCTCATATTTTGGTGTTTTCCATTAAGCAAAACTAGTGAAAAGACATAAAGAGAACTGAAAGGTAAACTAACAAGACTAAAAAGCAAAGATAAAAGATAGCGTGCAACTCCCCTATCTTGAAGAGTGGAGTCCCCGGCAACGGCGCCAGAAAACTTTGCTTGATGGCTTCTCGCCCCTCGTTGGTTACCCCAAGTGGAAGGTTTGAGATGTAGCGTAGCGGTAGTTTTCAGTTGGCAAAGATACCAAGGATCGAGTCCCGTGAGACTCCGAGGGTCGACAAGAAGGTGTCAATAGCGCCAGAGAATTTTGCTTGACAGGACCTGCACACAGATACAAATAACTTTGCTCGCAGCGAGTACAGAGAGGTTGTCAATCCCTCCGGCCTTGTCGTTTACAAAGGATCAAACGCAAGAGATAATAGTGATAGGTATGACTGCAACTAGTAAATAAGAATAGGAAGTAAATAACGGGTGTGATCAGTGATGGTAATATGGACCGGGGTCCCATGATGTTCACTAGTGATGTATCTCTCCCAAAAGACGATAAAACAGCTAAGCGAGGTAAACGAATTACAGCTGGGCAATTGACAGGATTATGTGCGCAAACCAATGCTAACTATGCTGCAAGAAAGGTAGAGGCTCAAAAGCATGGGCGGTACACCAAGGCAAGTAGACCGAAATCCATCTGCATCTACTACTAATCATCCACCTTGAGATATCTATCCAGAACATCTCGCTGGTATTAAGTTGCGAGTCCCACCCATAGTGTAAACTCAAAGCTACAGACAACTGCATTAAAAGAACTTTGCATAAAGTAAACAATCCTTGCACCCGCAAGTACAAGCACCGTTGTTTTCCCCCTTGTGGCAACAGCACATCCCCTAGACTCATGTTTCTGTCACTCAAGCTAGTCATCGAGGGGCATGAACCCACAATCAAGCATAACATTCCCTCTTGGAGTTACTACCTACTACTTGGCCAAAGCAATAAACAGCAACGGAGAACATGCAAGAATTACTCAAGAACATAAATATAAAAGAGGTGAGTCAAATATATTACTCACACACAATTTGAACATAATCTCATTATCCATCTGATCCCAGCAAACTCATCATAGCAACAGCATAAGGATTACATATCTGCCTCGATCATGTAGGGCAGCTCACGAGGTCTAATCGATGAAGAACAAAGAGGGGAGGAGAACATCACATAGCTACTGGTCATGGACCCATGGTCCAAGGGGGGACTACTCACAACTCATCCGGGAAGCGTCCATGGTGGTGGAGAAGCTCCCGGTGGTGGTTCTCCCCTCCGGCAGGGTGCCGGGAAGAGTTCTCCTTGTGCTCCCGAGCTTGGAAGCGCGGCGGCGGCGAAACAGAGATGAGATCGCGAAAAAGTGTTCCGTTCTCGAGGGTTTCGGGATGCTGTGTAAATATATGCCAAAGGGGGGCATCAGAGGAGGTAAGGAGGGCCCAGGCGCCCCCCCGATGCGGCCAGGATGAGGGCCGCCCCCTCAGGGCGCCTGGAGCCACTGTGGCCCCCCTCTGGCCCTACTTCTGCTGCATGGAAGCTTCTGGATCGCTGATTTTTTATATATTTTTCCCGGATTTTTTCTGGCAATTTAACTAATGGGAAAACCTGGAATACAAAAACAGCAGAAAACATAAACTAGCACTGGGGTGCACTGAGTTAATAGGTTAGTCCAAATATGAACAAAAGTGTATAGAAGTGCATAAATATCATAGCAATATCACACAAAAGAGGCATGGAGCAAGCAGAAATTATAGATACGTTTTGGACGTATCAGACTCCTGCCTGCATCTACTACTATTACTCCACACATTGACCGCTATCCAGCATGCATCTAGTGTATTAAGTTAATGGAAAAATGGAGTAATGCATTAAAAATGATGACACGATGTAGACAAGATCCGTTTATCTGTGGCGTTAGATATGGATCTCGTCGTTTTATCCTTAGTGGCAATGATACATACGTGTTGGTTTCCCTTCTGTCACTGGGATCAAGCACCGTAATATCGAACCCACTACTGGGCACCTCTTCTCATTGCAAGATAAATAGATCAAGTTGGCCAAACAAAACCCAATATAGGAGAATAAATACGTGGCTATAAGCAATCATGCATATAAGAGATCAAAGAAACTCAAATAACTTTCATGGATATAAAAAGATAGATCTGATCATAAACTCAAAAATTCATCGGATCCCAACAAACACACCGCCAAAAGAGTTACATCATATGGATCTCCAAGAGACCATTATATTGATAATCAAGAGAGAGAGAGGAAGACAGCTAGCTACTAACTATGGACCCAAAGGTTTACAAAGAACTACTCATGCATCATCAGAGAGGCACCAATGGAAGTGGTGGACCCCTCCGTGATGGTGTCTAGATTGGATCTTGTTTATCTTTACTCTACGGTGGCTGGATGAATATTTCATCGACTCCCCTAGGGTTTTTGGAATATTGGGATATTTATAGAGTAAAGATGCGGTCCGGGGGCACCCAAGGTGGGTTGTCCCCTCATCGTGACTCCCCCTAGGTGCCACCAGGGCCCACAGTGTTCCTTCTGGCCCGGAAAAAATCTCCAAAAAGTTTAGCGGAGTTTGAGCTCCGTTTGATATAGATTTCCTGCGATGTAAAAAACATGCAGAAAACAGCAACTGGCACTTGGCACTTTGTCAATAGGTTAGTACCAAAAAATGATATAAAATGACTATAAAATGATTGTAAAACATCTAGGAATGATAATATAATAGCATGGAACAATAAAAAATTATAGATACATTCGAGATGTATCAGTGACCCCGACGCGTTTGTCCCCTTTTGGGGACCTGCCGCCTCGTCTTTCCGCTCCTCTCCTCCTTCCCCGGCAACATCGTCACCAGCTTCTTCGAGTGGTGGCCGGGGAGGGATGTTCTCTCAGCGCCTTCGCCTCCGCTCCAGCAGTCTTCTGGATGAGCTTTGGTGGATGACTCCACTTCCACCGGTTTTGGAAGTGGTAACCAGGGGACACCGCCCCATCCCCTGCGCTCCTCCTTCACAGCTTCTCCACTCTCGATCTTGTCAGGCTGTGCCCGACAGGCCCTGACGAGACCGGGGTGGGCTCCCACTTGGGTGCTCCTTTTCTCATCTTTTCCATCTTCCGCCGCAGTGCATGTAGGAGGGAAAATGAAAATAGGGGATTACATGGCAGTTATCTTTTTGTAATCAAAAAGTTTGTAGGCAAATGACAAATCTTAATTCAAATAATGAAACCCCTCGTGTCCATCTTTGTGTTATGTAATGCTTGTACTTGTATCATCATGTGAATGAAAAGGATGAAACTTGTCGGGAACCCGTGCATGTGTACGTCCATGCAGAGGTTGAATGCCTCTTTAATGAAAACAAACATTTTTCCCCGGTAAGATATCATGCTGGCACCCTCTTCTTCTGCCGAAGAGCCACATCTGCCGGGGAACAGACAGAGGGGCCAGCCCCCCCCCCTCCCCGCCAACTCCTTTTTACCAAAGGCAACTGGGACCATCCCGACCGAAGCAGCGTTTGAGTCATGGATGGGAGCACCTAAGTTTCAAAACAGAGAGGCGAGGTTTTCCCATGCAAAGTTATAGCTTTACAAAACACTAATGGACATGAGGTAAACTTATCTGTCTGGTTTGCTGTAATGCCCAGGATGGAGTTATACCTCCTACGTGTCGAGGCACGACTTAAAGGCATAAATCCATCCTAGAATGATCTCAAGTTTGGTATCTTTGCACAACTCATGTAAAAGAGGGATTAAAAAGCAAAAGGAGATAGTTGGCTTACACTCGCCACTTCACACAATACATTACATAAGCAATCATCATACAGAACATCACAGCCCGACTACGGGTAAGATCCAAAGAAAGATACCAAAACAACAAAAGCCACAGGACAGGATCGAATCCTAGTAGAAACCACTACTGAACATCGAAACGTCACAAGCAAAAGGCCACACTCTTCATCGAGCTCCTGGTGAAGGACTGATCAAACTCGGCCGAACCTGCATCTGGTGTGGTGAAGTAACTGTGAGCCACAGAGGACTCAGCAATCCCGTTCCCGGGTAACAAGACTATTTAAGCCTTGGGTGAGGATAAGGCTGAAGAAAGAATATGAGGTGAAGGAACAAACAAGAGTCTGCAGCAGCAACTAGCACTAACTTACGCAAAAGAGAGCGAGAAGAGAAGTGCATCGGTCGAAAGATGATCACGAAGTGATCCTAACTAAAGCCGGTCAAACATAACCCCACCGTGTTCAACTCCCGAATCCCTATTCGGAAATTGACAGTCACGGTACACACGCTGGTAGTGTATTGAAACATTGTGTCAAGTTATCTACAACCGGAATTAACAAGCTCCCATCTGCCACATAACCGCGGGCACGGCTTTCGAAAGTTCAAACCCTGCAGGGGTGTTCCAACTTGACCCATTACAAGCCCACGATCCGCGGAGTCGCAACTCCATAGGTGGGAAGACCCGAGTATCCTCGGAATCCCGTGCTCAAGTTAAACCGAACTAAGGTAAGGCTAATCCAGCAAATCCTCCCGGCGTGTCGACACCCTGATAGTAGCCGCGCGTATCTAAGTCTCAGGACACGACCGGATGGGCGATTCTACAGGACCCAATCCTCGAGTTTCCCCGTGGTGGTTCCCGCAGACTCCCCGTTTGGGACCAACACCATCAGCGCTGGCCCCCCCTGCTATGTAGAAAAGAATCTCCAAGGAGCGTCCCCCTTATGCAAATTAATTAATTAAGTTGTTATTATGAGGCAAATAGTACCAAATGTTGGGACTTGCTGGAAAAGACTTAGCACTTAGCGGTTTATCAAGGGGGTCCCATACACCCCAACCGTGTTAGGAACGCATAATCAAGGAACATAACACCGGTTTATACGGTTCCTAACGGCATGAGTGGAACAAAACACCAAGCAAAAGGCTTAGCCTTCCACCCTGCCAGTATATAGATGATTTCATTTTAAGCATTTATATAGTGTGATATAACCCAACCAAACTTCAACATGAAGCGAGCATCTTCAAACTTCACCTGCAACTAACAATGCTATAAGAAGGGCTGAGCGAAGCATACTTAGCCAAGCAACGGTTTGCATAGGTAGGGTGGTTAAACATGGTAGTGGTTACAAGTAGGAGGCTGACAAGAAGAACATAGGCATCGAGGCAAAACTATAGATCGTGACTTCTAGCAAGAGGCAAAAATAGTAATGGTATCCGGGTTCGGTCATCTTGCCTGGAATTCCACAAGGGAGAAGAACAGATCCACGAAGAAGACGGAGCAACAGTCGAGCGGATCCTCACAACTCCGGAACGAAACCGAAGCTAACAAGAGAAGCAAGCGGAAAGAAAACAAACAACTTGGTAAACACACAATCATAAACATGGCATACGATGCACAAGCAAGTATGATGCATGTCCGGTTTAAATATGCAAGGCATGGCAAAATGCACAAACAAATACTACAAGTTAAGTGGAGATCAATATGCAACGAGTTGCATATTGACGAAACACCACATTATAATTATTTAGTTGACTCTCGTTATTTACAAGACAAGATTAAATGTTTTTTTTAACATGGCAAGAGGTGAAGCAAAAGTAAACTACCTATTAAGACATTTTAAATGAGGCCGGAAATAACAACAACATATCCAGAAAATCCTCATGAGCATGTTTAATAATTATAAGCAAACAACAATTACCCATATATGAGGTTGTTAAATGATGCGGATGACATGATTAAGTTTATGCAAGTTTTTATTAAAAGGTTGACTTAAGAGGAAGACATGAAGTGTTTGTCACCGTGGTGGAAAAAGGGTGCCACGGCAACGATCCGAAAATGAAGCATGGCAACATATCGGTACCGGTAACTCGGTGAGGGACCGGTGCAAAACAAAAGGTGGAGTGAACGAGTTGAACAAGAAGATGGGGTGATCCCGTTGCCGGGTTCCCACGAGTCGGCGACGAGGCAACCGAGGAGCTCAACAAAAGGTGGAACGGGCACGACGCACACACGGGAAACAACTCATACAACACAAGCAAGCATGCATCCACGGGTCACGTCTCGGGGTTATACCTTCGAAGCGTGCGTTCCGGGGCGGTTCGAGACGTAGTGGAAGTAGAGGAAGTAGTCGTTCCGTAGGCGGTAGTTGTACTCGGGCGACGGTAGAGGAAGTAGTGGTAGTAGTAGTACACGAGTCGTGGTACACGGGGCGTCGGTAGTGGTACACGGCGACGTCGGGGTACACGTGTAGTGGAAGTAGTTGTTCCGTTCGTCTTGGCGGTTCCACGACGGCGGTAGTTGTTCACGTTCATCGGTAGTCGTTCGGGTCGTCGTGGACGTAGTGGAACTTGGTCTCGGCGCATCGAAGGGGTACTTGTCGCATCGTCTTGTGTCGTGTAGGCGTACACGGAGCGTTTTGTAGATGTTCACGGATCTTGTTC
>LR738710.1:838308365-838365315 GCA_902687465.1 Secale cereale
AAAAAAAACAAGAAGAAGAGGAGGAGAAGGAAGGTAGAGATAGGATGGGGCAAGCGGCTACTTCTTTCTCGGGCACGTAAAAAGAGCACGACCGGAGAAAAATTATAAAAAGGCCAGATCGGAAATAGTTCAAACATATTTGAATTTAATTCAAATAGTTTTGAACTAAAACTTGAATAAAGAAGTGTCCAAAAATGTTCAAATTTTTGGAGGAACCTCGAAACAACGGAAAAGAATTATTGGCAAGATTTAGAAGGTGAACTCGAAGTGAAAGACAATGGGGAATTATGCAAGTGTGTTTGAGTAATTCCGAGGAATGGAATGATTATTAATATAGCTCCATAATTATTAGGAGGCTTTTATATGTTTTAAAGAGAAGACATCCTTCCCTCGATTTAAATGGACCGAAGGCCCACACGATTTATTTGGTTGAGATGCAAAAAAAAATAAAATGACATGATGGCATGATGACATGATGCAATGCAAAAAATAAAAACACAAGCACAAAAGGAGCACCCGGGCAACTCGGAACATCCGGAATCTTCTGGAAGCTTCTGGAATCTTCTGGAATCTTCTGGGACGTCGGTCTCGGGCGTCACAACTCTCCCACACTAACAGAGGATCTCGACCCGAGATCCTAGAGATATCACCGGGTAAAAACGGAAGAGGAAGAGATAAAACAAAGTTGCTTCTTTGACAGACGAGTGAAACCAAAGAACCTTGAGAGGTTGACCAAAATGAAAGAAGAATACAACGGAGATGAACGAAGATGAAAACTCCGTTAGAAAAGAGGAACAAGGAACACTATGAGAACCTTGAAGGTTAGAAGACAAGAATTAAGAGCTTACGGACGGAAAGAATATGAAACCGCAATGGTATGGCCAAGGAATAAGAATGACAGAATTTCGGCAGCACTCCGTCTGAAAATGGAAGGAATTAGACAAAAACTAGAGGAGATGGAGTGATACTTGATGAAAACAACAACATATTGTCTCCGAAATAATTGAAAGAATGGCACAAGGTTAAGAAAGATTCAGACAGCACTCCGGTTAAAAGAGTTAAAACTTGATAAGATGAGGGAACTTGAATGAAGAAACAACACTCCGGTTAAATGATAAACAAGGAAAAGAACATGATCTTGATAAAAACGAGATGATGGTCAAGAGAGAGCAATATCACAATGCCTCCGGAATGAAGGAATAGCATATAAGATCATTGGGAAGAAAGAACGGAGAAGAAAATGACAACTTCTCTCAAAATTAAATTTGAAAGAGCATCTTACGAAGAAGGGTTGAATAGAGTTGTTGGAAATTCAACAACGAAAAGAATAAGCTTGATGTGGGCTTATGGAAAACATCTCAAAATTAAGAGGTGACAACCAGCCACTAATGGAAAACAATTGATTGGGTTGAGAACAACAAGGAGACGATAAACTTAATTCACCGGAATGAAAAATGAAGAACTTGGGTCATTTATAAGCACCATAATATCAACAATCCTTAGGGAAAGCTTTTAGGTGAAATACAACCCAATATAACTCCAAGAGATAAAATGAATGGTTGGAAAGATCTCGTGAACAAGGAAAATGATGGTTTTAATTATCTCATTGTTGATAACTCGTGAATCATGAACATGAAGGAATTGTCAAAATGACATAACACCATCTGAAAGATAAGGTAGAAAGAATTGCAATTGTTAAGCATGATGAAGAATGCTTGAGCTCCAACAAGAATCTTGATGAAAACTTCGAGGATGAATTAAAACATGATGATGAACCACCAAGAAGAACTCCGGTAATGAAAGCATGAGAAAAGAAAGATGAAAAGAATAAGATTCAAGGCCTGCGATGAATTAGATAGAACTCCGGAAAACAAGATGAAGAATTTAGAACCGAGAATATGATATGATGAACAAGCTCCAGACAAAAGAATTAAATCACCTAGAAAGGAATAAGAATAAGAATTATGTTATGCATCTCCTTCATCAATTTAAATTGATGACAACCAAAGGATTTGGCATACTACTTATTCTCGTTGCAAAGAATTAAAGAGAGATCTAGCACAAGCTTGGATAAATCTTCAACAAACCACCGGTAGGATTATGAAAAGAACAAATGAATTAAAACGATAAGAACGGAAGAGTAAACTTGAAAGAACCACCGTAAGAATATGGAGACGAACGAAGAGGCATCAATGAAGAATATTTGGAGGACGAAGTTGAAAACTGAGAACGAAGAAATATTCTGAAATGATGGCCTTCGGAGGATCACAAAGGAAAAGAATTCATGAAATGCTTCGGATGGTATAAAAGAATTCCTCACAATCTGAACAATAATGAGGATGGCATGAAGCTAGAACCACGAATCTTCAAGAGAAGGGCCAAGAATTAAGAGAAACACTTCTCCGATCTTCAAATGTTGAGAATGAAGACGAGAAAAAGCCATAAGAATTGTTGAGCACTCCGGAATGAAGAATTAAAAAGGTTGAGCCAAAGATGAAAAGAATTGAAAACGATCTTGGAGAAGGCATGTGACTGATGGAATTCATTCTTTACGTCACAATTTGAAAAGAATTTGAGTATAACTCCGGAAAAAGAAGAGTCAGGTAAGATCCTGGAAAAGACCTGTGGGTTAGGGCCCACTCAAAAGAAATCACCGTTGAGAAGGATTGCTTAAGAGATATTGCACCGGTTGAATTAAAAAGGCTTGAGTAAGATAACAAACCTCAAAATAATTTGAACGGATTTAAGAATGGAATTATGAATCTTGAGCACTCCGGATATGGATAGCAAGAGGAGAATGATTAATTGGTCCACCGGAATAAGAAAGCATTGTGAAAAGAGGGTAAGGATAAGATCAACACCGAAATCTTGCATTAAATCCACCGGCAGAATATGAGAACAAAAGAATGATGAACTTGAAGCTGTTGAGCATGTTGACGATAAAGCACCGGATAAGAGCATTGAAGGAAATGAATGAAGAAATATCACATGAATAAAATGGATACTTCATTTGAGAATTGTTGGCTCCATAAAGAAAAGGGTGGGAGGGTGGGGAAAAACAAAGACAACTTGGGATGAATGAAACAGACAAATCGTCAGATTTCTCAACGACGTCCGTATGGAATAACATGAAGAGAAAGCACACCGGTTGGAAAGGATTAACATGACCATCTTGATGATCAAGAAGGATTAGCACTCTCATAGAAATATAAGAACACCGATTAGGAATGGTATGGAATCAACGTTTGACATTGAAGCAACTCGAATACCAGAATCAAGACAAAAACAAAGGGTAGATATTGAACGGAAGAATTCCGCAGATACATCAACTTGTCGAGAAGCCACTTGGAGAACAAAAAAGAAAATAAAAAGGAACAAGGTACAGATGGAACAAATACAAGATAGAAGTTTCGTCCGACATCTTCGTGCTGAAAGCTCATGGAACGTGTTACAAAAGGGTTTTGCAATCCCCGGATCAGCATAGCCAAGGACCCTTTAAGATGCAACTCCCGATCAGAACAAGTCCATAAAACCACTTCACTCAATGTAGAACCCCAAACTTCATATCGAGCATCCGTTGGAAGAATGCCTAGAACTACTAGATAAACCCACCTATAGATTTCCGAAAGTTTCCAGTTATGCAATCAGGTGTTGGGGATACACGGGAAGCACCGCGCAATCAACTCTAAACCTACATCCAGGTGTATCCATCGTTCAACACATAACCAGTCTTTCTCGGAAACTGTTTACCTCGGACCTTCGAAAAGCATCCACTATAACAAGCTATGGCAATACTCTCGAACTACCTCCCCAGTACTGGGTGATGTCGGGGTTATCTTGCCACTGGCCGTATAGGAGAGATTTTCGATGTCGGCCGTCTTAAGTATTTAGTACTGTCGCGATATGCTTGTTACAACGATACCTCGAAGCTCAACTCCTCGGTAACAGGAGGCATCGAGAACAATATCCTTGTCACAAGAACATCGAAACAATCCCAGAATACTCGCGGGATCCTAAAAAAAAATTGGTGCAATTTTTGAAAGTAGAAGAGAAAAGAGTAATCGTCAGGAGTCCTCACCAGAGTGAAAAGGGATGAGAAGCAAAGAAATCCTACTCTCCGATATAATATAGGACTCAAAAAGTTTTCAGTGTGTGCCTAGACTCAACCGTCAACGATTCGATCAATCAATGGGGGCTTCTAGGTCGGAGAAGGCTCTGAATACCAACTTGTAATGCCCAGGATGGAGTTATACCTCCTACGTGTCGAGGCACGACTTAAAGGCATAAATCCATCCTAGAATGATCTCAAGTTTGGTATCTTTGCACAACTCATGTAAAAGAGGGATTAAAAAGCAAAAGGAGATAGTTGGCTTACACTCGCCACTTCACACAATACATTACATAAGCAATCATCATACAGAACATCACAGCCCGACTACGGGTAAGATCCAAAGAAAGATACCAAAACAACAAAAGCCACAGGACAGGATCGAATCCTAGTAGAAACCACTACTGAACATCGAAACGTCACAAGCAAAAGGCCACACTCTTCATCGAGCTCCTGGTGAAGGACTGATCAAACTCGGCTGAACCTGCATCTGGTGTGGTGAAGTAACTGTGAGCCACAGAGGACTCAGCAATCCCGTTCCCGGGTAACAAGACTATTTAAGCCTTGGGTGAGGATAAGGCTGAAGAAAGAATATGAGGTGAAGGAACAAACAAGAGTCTGCAGCAGCAACTAGCACTAACTTACGCAAAAGAGAGCAAGAAGAGAAGTGCATCGGTCGAAAGATGATCACGAAGTGATCCTAACTAAAGCCGGTCAAACATAACCCCACCGTGTTCAACTCCCGAATCCCTATTCGGAAATTGACAGTCACGGTACACACGCTGGTAGTGTATTGAAACATTGTGTCAAGTTATCTACAACCGGAATTAACAAGCTCCCATCTGCCACATAACCGCGGGCACGGCTTTCGAAAGTTCAAACCCTGCAGGGGTGTTCCAACTTGACCCATTACAAGCCCACGATCCGCGGAGTCGCAACTCCATAGTTGGGAAGACCCGAGTATTCTCGGAATCCCGTGCTCAAGTTAAACCGAACTAAGGTAAGGCTAATCCAGCAAATCCTCCCGGCGTGTCGACACCCTGATAGTAGCCGCGCGTATCTAGGTCTCAGGACACGACCGGATGGGTGATTCTACAGGACCCAAACCTCGAGTTTCCCCGTGGTGGTTCCCGCAGACTCCCCGTTTGGGACCAACACCATCGGCACTGGCCCCCCCTGCTATGTAGAAATAAAGGATCCTCGAGGGAGCGACCCTCTATGCAAATTTAATTAATTAATTAAGTTGTTATTATGGGCAAATAGTACCAAATGTTGGGACTTGCTGGAAAAGACTTAGCACTTAGCGGTTTATCAAGGGGGTCCCATACACCCCAACCGTGTTAGGAACGCATAATCAAGAAACATAACACCGGTTTATACGGTTCCTAACGGCATGAGTGGAACAAAACACCAAGCAAAAGGCTTAGCCTTCCACCCTGCCAGTATATAGATGATTTCATTTTAAGCATTTATATAGTGTGATATAACCCAACCAAACTTCAACATGAAGCGAGCATCTTCAAACTTCACCTGCAACTAACAATGCTATAAGAAGGGCTGAGCGAAGCATACTTAGCCAAGCAACGGTTTGCATAGGTAGGGTGGTTAAACATGGTAGTGGTTACAAGTAGGAGGCTGACAAGAAGAACATAGGCATCGAGGCAAAACTATAGATCGTGACTTCTAGCAAGAGGCAAAAATAGTAATGGTATCCGGGTTCGGTCATCTTGCCTGGAATTCCACAAGGGAGAAGAACGGATCCACGAAGAAGACGGAGCAACAGTCGAGCGGATCCTCACAACTCCGGAACGAAACCGAAGCTAACAAGAGAAGCAAGCGGAAAGAAAACAAACAACTTGGTAAACACACAATAATAAACATGGCATACGATGCACAAGCAAGTATGATGCATGTCCGGTTTAAATATGCAAGGCATGGCAAAATGCACAAACAAATACTACAAGTTAAGTGGAGATCAATATGCAACGAGTTGCATATTGACGAAACACCACATTATAATTATTTAGTTGACTCTCGTTATTTACAAGACAAGATTAAATGTTTTTTTTAACATGGCAAGAGGTGAAGCAAAAGTAAACTACCTATTAAGACATTTTAAATGAGGCCGGAAATAACAACAACATATCCGGAAAATCCTCATGAGCATGTTTAATAATTATAAGCAAACAACAATTACCCATATATGAGGTTGTTAAATGATGCGGATGACATGATTAAGTTTATGCAAGTTTTTATTAAAAGGTTGACTTAAGAGGAAGACATGAAGTGTTTGTCACCGTGGTGGAAAAAGGGTGCCACGGCAACGATCCGAAAATGAAGCATGGCAACATATCGGTACCGGTAACTCGGTGAGGGACCGGTGCAAAACAAAAGGTGGAGTGAACGAGTTGAACAAGAAGATGGGGTGATCCCGTTGCCGGGTTCCCACGAGTCGGCGACGAGGCAACCGAGGAGCTCAACAAAAGGTGGAACGGGCACGACGCACACACGGGAAACAACTCATACAACACAAGCAAGCATGCATCCACGGGTCACGTCTCGGGGTTATACCTTCGAAGCGTGCGTTCCGGGGCGGTTCGAGACGTAGTGGAAGTAGAGGAAGTAGTCGTTCCGTAGGCGGTAGTTGTACTCGGGCGACGGTAGAGGAAGTAGTGGTAGTAGTAGTACACGAGTCGTGGTACACGGGGCGTCGGTAGTGGTACACGGCGACGTCGGGGTACACGTGTAGTGGAAGTAGTTGTTCCGTTCGTCTTGGCGGTTCCACGACGGCGGTAGTTGTTCACGTTCATCGGTAGTCGTTCGGGTCGTCGTGGACGTAGTGGAACTTGGTCTCGGCGCATCGAAGGGGTACTTGTCGCATCGTCTTGTGTCGTGTAGGCGTACACGGAGCGTTTTGTAGATGTTCACGGATCTTGTTCATAGACGTACTCATTCCCGTAGATGTACACAAAACCGTAGAGGAACTTGGCGTATTCGGAGATCGGGTCTGCCTGCGGTGCACTTGACAAAAACAACAACAGTGCACAAACATGACACGCATCAGAACAAAAAGGACAGCATGGGGCTAGGCGGCGCCGGAAACAGAGGCAGGGGCCTCGGCGCTGGTGCGACGGGAGGACGAGGGCCTCCATGGCGCTGGAGTCGGAGGGAGCAGCTCCGTCCTCGGTCTGGGGCGGCGCTCTGTTCGGCTCGGGCGCCGGGCTTCAGCGACGCAGAGAGGAACGGGAGAGGGCCGGCGCGGCGGGGCCGTTGCCCGCGCGGAGGAGGCCGCGGGCCTCTGGTTGCTGGCGCGGACGGCTGGAGGCGCGGCGCTCACCGGAGATGGCGGAGGGGCGGCGACCTGCTGCTGAAGGCGCCGGGCTCCGGGCGGAAGGGAGCCGCGCCGGAGGGAGGGAACCGCGCTGAGGAGGAGGTGTGGCCGCGGAGGATGATCTCGCGGCGGCCGGCGGCTCTGCGCAGAGGAGGAGGGACCTCTGGCCGACCGGATCGATCCACGGGCGCCAAGCGCTGAGGAACGGCCTGGCGAGGCCCTGGAGGGCGCGCTCGGGGCGGCTTGCGGGCAGGAGAAGGGAGGCCTCGGCCGGCGCTGCACGGGACGAGAGGGAGGAGAGAGATCGAGGGAGTGAGGCTCGAGCGAGACAGAGGGAGAAGGGGATCGGGGAAGGGGCGACCGAGAGAGTGGCGGCGGGGGTCGGGACGAGAGGAGTTAGCTGCGAGGGGAGTTAGGGTTCGGGGGTATGCGGGCTGGCCTGGGCCGGAGGGAGTTGGGCCGAGGCGCCCTGGCCAAGGAGGGAGGAGGAGAGGCCTGGAGGAGTGATGAGGCTGCTGGGCTGGGCCTCTTATTCTGCTGTTTTTTTTCCAGAATAAAACAGGGAAAAAAAAAACAAGAAGAAGAGGAGGAGAAGGAAGGTAGAGATAGGATGGGGCAAGCGGCTACTTCTTTCTCGGGCACGTAAAAAGAGCACGACCGGAGAAAAATTATAAAAAGGCCAGATCGGAAATAGTTCAAACATATTTGAATTTAATTCAAATAGTTTTGAACTAAAACTTGAATAAAGAAGTGTCCAAAAATGTTCAAATTTTAGGAGGAACCTCGAAACAACGGAAAAGAATTATTGGCAAGATTTAGAAGGTGAACTCGAAGTGAAAGACAATGGGGAATTATGCAAGTGTGTTTGAGTAATTCCGAGGAATGGAATGATTATTAATATAGCTCCATAATTATTAGGAGGCTTTTATATGTTTTAAAGAGAAGACATCCTTCCCTCGATTTAAATGGACCGAAGGCCCACACGATTTATTTGGTTGAGATGCAAAAAAAAAAAATGACATGATGGCATGATGACATGATGCAATGCAAAAAATAAAAACACAAGCACAAAAGGAGCACCCGGGCAACTCGGAACATCCGGAATCTTCTGGAAGCTTCTGGAATCTTCTGGAATCTTCTGGGACGTCGGTCTCGGGCGTCACATTTGCCGGTGATCATTGTGTCGTGCAAACTTCTCGTCCTCAGTCGGAGCCAAGTTCGTGGCAGGAACCTGCAACTCCATGTAGATGAGAATGAATGAAGGACGCAATCCTATCTATATGCATATGCTAAAGCTCATGGAATGCTAATGCAGTGATCTTGGTGTGCTTATGCATGCATGCAATATTAGTTGGGGCCCCCTACATCGCTTTTTTATTTTCTCTTGCACTGGGTCATCGCCCCGACTTTGTACGAGGGGTTACATGCAGCTGAGGCAAGACCTTTACAAAAGGGTGGCTGTCAGGCAGTGCCCGGCAGCCTCGCACCTTACGGGTAGTACTTACGGAGATGCTCAATATTCCATGAGTTTTGCAACTGAGTGCCATCTCCGGTCTCCAGACGGACCGCGCCGGGTCTGGTCACTCGTACCACCCGGTAAGGGCCGCTTCCCACTATGGTGACAACTTGTTTGTACCCTTGGCGGACTGAAGGCGCCTAAGGACAAGGTCACCTTCCTCAAAACACCGGGCATGAACCATGTGGCTATGATAGCGACGCAGGGCTTGCTGATAGCGTGTGGCACGTGTAGCAGCCCAAAGATGGTTCTCTTTGAGTACCACAGCGTCGTCATGCCAGTGCTGATCTTGCACTACTTCATCGTAGGCAAGCACTCTAGTAGACCCATAAATGAGTTATGTGGGGATAACTGCTTCTGCCCCGTAGACTAGGGAGAAGAGAGTCTGCCCGGTAGCTCGGTTAGGTGTCGTTCTGAGGGACCAGAGAACTACCGGCAGCTCCTCGATCCACCGCCAGCCGTGCTTCTTCAGCGTATCAAAAGTTCTTGTCTTGAGTCCACGAAGCACTTCAGCGTTCGCCCTCTCAGCTTGTCCATTGCTCCGGGGGTGTGCCACGGAAGCGAATGAGATCTTGCATCCGAGGGCATGAACATATTGCATGAAGGCGTGGCTCGTGAACTGGATGCCGTTGTCAGTGATGATCCTCGCCGGAACTCCGAAACGACACACCAGTTCTTTCATGAACTTGATAGCTAACTAGGCAGTCACCTTTCTCATGACACTTACTTCCTTCCACTTTGTGAACTTGTCGATGGCAACGAACACTACACCACGGTCAAGTTTCCGTGACACACCAATCTGTGGGCATAGGGTACCTTTGCCGACAGAAAATTTGTAGCTAACACCTATGCCTACAAAAGATAAAACAGTCGGAGGACTTGCTGTGGGCAAAGGTATTGCCGACAGAAGTTCATTTCCCGACACTTTTTCAGTCAGCATACACCCTATCTTCACCGACAGAAAAATTGTCAATGAACACCCTACATACATTGACAGATAGTCTGTCCATGCACACCCTACCTATGCCGACAGATGATCAGTCAACATACACCCTACCTATGCCGACACTTATCCTGTCTAGCAAGGTCTTCACTTTTGCCGACACTTATCCTGTCTAGCAAGGTATTCACTTTTGCCGACACTAACTCCGCATGGCGAGGGGTGTACCTTTGGCGACACTTTCTCAGTTGGAATGTTTTTTCCGATCGATAAATTATCTGTAAGATGATATAGAGCCAAAACAACAATTTGATACTGCTCCGATTAAAATATTAGACAATGCTCAATTGTTATCGACAGACAGGATCAAGATGAACATATATTGCACAAGCCTTGATAACATGTTTACCAACATACATATACATTGATCATGAGTTCAAATACAAGACAACCTTGACAAAGCAAAGTTTAGCAATCTTAACCACCATCGAGAAAACACAAGTAACATAAAAGGACCCCTATTTGTTGTTCTAGAAGAGTTCAAACACTAAATGGTCCAAAACACTTAAGTCGCATCCACGAGCACAAGATTTCTACTCCCAAACAATTGGAAGCACCAAATGGTCCATAACACACATAAGATTCATGATCACAAGTCGTGGGTCCAAAATACTAGAAATGGGCAAATGCTACATAAGACTCCGAAGTCATCACACCCATCCGCACTAGGTAGCTAAGTACCTGAAAATATTCCACACGATCTTAATGATACGAAAATATGCTCACTTAATATCTGACATAAGTGAAAATATCATTTTGTACCAACACCTAATTAAGACTTAGTCATGTATCAAATGTTTAATGCCAAGGTGAATTCATAAGAAATGTTACTAATAACAATGAACATTATCATAAGCATCCTGAAGCTTTGGGTCAAATTCTCATACGTTCAAGCTAAATGTGACTGTAAACATGGGATCTGTTACTCACGCGTAGATATGAGAAAATGTGAGGGTGGACCCCAACGATTTTCTACACTTAAAAGTTTGAAAATAATTGTCAAAAACAATTGTTGTCGTAAGTTATTTGATAACTAGAACCAAAGTGTATAGCTTCAGCAAAAAAGAACTGCAGTATGTGAAGTTCTGCATATGACATGTGATCTTTGGATTGTGACCTCACAAAGTGTTTTCACCAAATTGATCTATGTATGCTAAGTCCTAAGCAATGGATGTGGGCATTAGATTACATCATGTGATTGGCATATTTTCAATTTCAAAACTGCAGTATGCATTGGATTTTAGCTTTTTTATACAAGACACGAAGCATTATCAAGTGATGCTATAAGTTCAAGCAAAAAATCTGGCACTCTAGTCGACACACAAAATGATGTATGTATATTTCCAAAACAAAAACAAAAAACTTAACGTATGTGATATGTTGTAGTACCTACACCTCCTGGCACATTAGTTGCCTCCTTGATTTACGAAAATAATCATCACTTAATAGGTCTTCTAATATGCAATTGTTGGAATCATTGTGTTCTACCTTCAAATGATAGACCGCAGAGGTTAGTTATAATAGAACAATAATGAAATCATATCATACAATCTTGATAGCAAAAAAGGAAGACCAAATAATGCTAGGGCACGAAGCTCCAGCCAAACATGGCTCACAAATAGGTTTTACAATTTCAGATACACTGAAGTGCTATGTATGACACATTTTCCTTGCTTGTCATTGGTTCCTCTAATGCTTGATAGTTAATCCATGTGCTGGTGTTCCTAGTTCAATATCATCTAATCAATACACTAGCTAAATGACCTGAAGATCAGTCTTGAGGCATTTCTGTTTCATCAAAAAATAAAAGGATCCAAAGAGAACTATGGAAAATACTTAATGGGTTGTACAGATTATTTGTAAATCAAAAAATAACATATTCACATCGCCTGTTTCTTACGCAAACTATTTCATTTCATAGGCTGCTTCTTCCACTACACGTTGCCCTGAAAAATGTGCAGACATGTATCAACCAAATTAGAAAGTAGGCCAAGGGACTGCAAGTTATGCCTTTGGTAAGTTTAATGGATAAAATTTTCAAATGCACAAATGATGTTGAGGTAATATTAGTCCATCACCAGAATGAACATGAACATCTCATAAACCACCGTGTACCACCATTATTAAGATTGAAGTACTGCCTTATTCTTGAACTAGATCGTGATTATTAAGATTGAAGTCCTCATCCTCCTACAGCTCATAATCGCACGCCTAAGTCAGCCTCAATTGTTTCATGGCTACGCTGCTTGACACGTGCACACATACGCCGACACATAATATGTGTACATACACCCTATCTACACCGACACTTAATTTGTGTACGTACAACTTCCTATGCCGACGGAAAATCTGCTAGGCCCCAAGTATCTGCCGACACATGATATGTTGCCAAGTGGTTGCTGACAGATACATGGTCACTAAGTGCTTGCCGACTCATAATTAGTCAATGATTGTGTACCATTGCCTACACATGATTAGAGGACAAAGCTTCGGAGCTACGCCGACTAATCTCTCATAGAGATTAGTGAGTCTTTGCCCACAGAACTATGTCGCCTAAGCTCTACCGCGGTGTAGTGGAACAAGTATTCAAAGCCCCCGATCTCTCGGGGGAAGGGGCCGAGAATATCGAGCCCCCAGACCGAAAATGGACATGAGAGAGTGATTGTCTGAAGGGCTTGGGCAGTCAGGTGTGTTCTCTTGGAATGGAACAGGCAGGCTTCACATGTCGTGACATGCTCGACAACATGTTGGAGGACTGTGTGCCAATAGAATCCTTTCCGGAATGCTTTCCAAACTAACGCCCTTGATCCAAGGTCTGATCCACACATTCCTCTGTGAATCTCAGCCAGCAGTTCCTTTCCATCCTCCCGACAAACACACTTCAATTTCACACCGTTGGATCTCCTTCTGTACAGAGTGTCATCGACAAGCTGATACATACTGGACCTCCGGGCTACTTTATCAGCTTCATCTTGGTTGCCAGGGAGTTCTCCGGTTTGGAGGAAGTGAGCAATGTGCCTTGCCCAAGTTGGAGCCCGAGGCTCAGCAACAAGGACTAACGACACCTCCTCTGCTGCGGGAGCACTAGCCTCGCGTGCGGGGCACTTGAGCCTGGCAGGAGGGGGTGGTCCGATAGGCTATGAGGAGTTGTTTTCGGCAGGGTCTCTGCCGGGAGCGGATCGCTCTGCCGGGAGAGGCTTACCGTAGTACAACTTTCTCCTTTTCCGGGCCATTGTGGCTGGTGATACGAAGGGCTAAGAGAGACGGAAAACAAAAGTTCCTGGTTCCACAGGAAGCTTCCGCGCAACACACTTTGACAGGTGATAAGCTATGATGTTTTCCGCACGGGGTACGTGCTCTGTTTGTAACCCATCAAAGTGCTCCTCTAATCTCCTCACTACCTCAACATATGCTTCCATGAATGGACTCTGATAATCTTTGTTGACTTGTCTCACCACAAGATGTGAATCTCCTCATACGATCAGTTTCTTAATTCCCAATTCTGCTGCAATCCTGAGCCCGGCAAGGAGCCCTTCATACTCAGCTGTATTGTAGGTGGCTTCTTCCCGGGCAAAGTGCATTTGGACGATGTACTTCAAGTGCTCCCCGGAGGGTGCGACGAGAAGCATGCTAACCCCTGCACCTTGTAGGGAAAAAGCACCATCAAAATACATAATCCATTCTTGGGGTGATTCCTTGCCGGGGAGAGCTGTTTCTGTTGCTTCCTCGTCAGGGGTTGGCGTCCATTCTGCAATACAATTCTGCAATACACTCTGCCAGTGACCTGCTCTGAATAGTTGAAGTGCGCTCAAACTTGAAACCAAAGCTGGATAACTCCAAAGCCCACTCCACTATTCTGCTAGTGGCCTCAGGGTTTTGGAGTATCTTTTGCAACAGGAAATGAGTGACAACCATGATCTCATGGACTTGGAAGTAGTGGCGCGGTTTCCTTGAGGCCATGATAAGGCCAAAGATCAACTTTTCCACGCCAGAGTACCTTAATCGAGCTCCTTGTAACAAGGAGCTGACAAAATACACTGGGCGCTGCACCACTTTCCTCCTTGCCACATCCTTGTGGTTGCCCTGGTTGTTGTGCTTATTGTTGTCCTAATCCTTCCTTGATTCTGCCGTCATCTGGCCACTTTCTGCTTCATCTACTTCTTGCTGTGCTATCAAGGCCGCACTGACCACTTTGTTCATTGCTGATAACCCACAAGTATAGGGGATCGCAACAGTTTTCGATGGTAGAGCATTCAACCCAAATTTATAGATTCGACATAAGGGGAGCCAAAGAATATTTGAAGGTATTAGCAGCTGAGTTGTCAATTTAACCACACCTAGAGATTAATTATCTGCAGAAAGTGATCAGTAGAACAGTAATATGATAGTTTTGATAGTAGTGACATCTGCAATCTATACCTATACTAATTACAGACTCCCTAAAAATTCCCACGTTAATTAGATTATATGAGCCAATCATCTGGTGGGACCGAGTTATTACGGTCTAGATTAATCCAGTAGAAATTCCAGCATTAATACAAGAAAACGAAACAAATAAGAACCATTTATTTTTTGGGACTGCTTCTACCATTCAGATCCAACCTACGATGGATATATCTAATCTACAATCGATGAGGACTTGCAAACGTACAGTTGATGGACTAAGTTACCCGGTAGCAGTCAAATCCCAACTCTCTTTAAAAACGAATCCCAACTACATTAGGCATACGTGCGTCATCTTCGTGGCGGCCTGGCAGGCTTCTCCTTTCCCTCACGCGTTGTCTTCTTCCTCTCTTCGCTACGGGCACCGAGTTAGATCAAGCGGTAGATCACATCTCCCGATTGGTTTGTATTGCACTAGCGCAAAGAAGTTAGTGCAGACTCGGCCTCAGCCCTCCGGTGCCATCAGCCCCTTCCTTTGCATGTTGCTTTTTATCTGGAAAAGAGAGATTGACAATCAGATGAGGACTTGCTATTAGCCGCCGCTAAGTTCTACCGCTGTGATCTCCGGTGGTTGAGGGATGATATTACAGCTGCTAGACATGTTGTTTCGTGTACATACAACACCAACCTGGGATTATATGGACAGTCATCGGACACGTCCAGTGCCCACCGCCATTGAAAGCTGCTGCAGGTCACCAAAGATCTACTGCCGTGAGATCCACTTCTCAAAGGATGGTGTTGCTGCTGCAGCCGTGAACATTGCGTATGCACACTGCTCCCTGTGTTCAAGCTGGTTGTCTTCTGCTTAATGCCGATACATGGGGATCTTCTGGCCTCCAATCCTAGAAAGAGAGAGATCTGAGTAGAGAGAAAGAAACGACCAAGGTTATCTCCTGACAACAGACTGCTTAGATTGCTCAAAGGAGAATTTACTTGGAGCAGAGAAGGTAACACGGCCAATTGAAGGAGATCGACGCCTTTGTCCTAAATTTGTCAGGGCGCATATAAGTATTATTCCACATGGCAAAGGTAAACCCTAATTATCCATTAGTTCGAAATAAGATAGTTGCGTTCGAGAGATTCATGCTAAGTACTGCTCTAGAGATTGGTTGTCTCACCCTCTAATACATGTAAACTGTGTTTAAACAGTTCCTAATCTCAAATTAAACCAATGGCTAAAGTAGTCGGGTTCATAGGAAGCTTACCAATGGTACAATTTTTCCAGTTCTGATTTTTAGTTTGCAAACTATGCCCAAAAATTTGATGTTGGCGCTATAGTTTGTAGTAAGAACAAATTACAGTTTAGCCTATTTTTCTTCAAATTCAAGGAACATTAACATTAATTTAAAACTTTAAAAGTTGTACATATTTTCTCTAGATATCATGTGTTTTAGCATTTGCTATTTTTGGAGAAAAAGTTTATAGCATATGAAGCAAATAGTATGAGGGCATGCTTAAAATTTGGTGTCGATGTGTAAGCAAAAAGTTAGTTTTAAAGGGTTCATCAAAGAACCAGTATGGGGTTGTAGTATATGAAAGGGAGGAGGCAGAGGCCAGTGATGCGCTCCTGAGGTCTACACGTTCTTCCACGTACAATCCATTCATATTGTGCACGACAAGTACTACCAGTAGCCTGAACCTGCGGAGTTAGTAGGGGGGCGAGGATGCCTGCAGCTTTTCACGGCAAGGAGCAACCTCCGTCGTGTATCTTCGGAAGCATCATCTTCACCATCAGCAAGAAGCTCCTGTATAGTACCTGTTGGGGCATGCCAACAGTGGTAGGCAGTTCATGGGTAATGTGACTACGCCATTGTAAATCTACTCTATATGTTGTCATTTCAATTTCCTCTACTCGGTGCCTGCATGGATTCCTCTCATCTCCCGGGCTTACTGTACAACTCCATTTAGGTACTATACGACTCCGATGGATTTTCTTAGTTCCCTTTGCACATGTTTTATTTTTATAATAATGTATCATCTGGAGATCTATTAACATGTATATTCAGAAACGGCCACCACCGGAAATTGTGGTCTTGATTCAAGTGCATTAGCAAAAGACCAAACTTCATATATCATGTAGTCCTTGAACTGTTCCTTCATCTTTCTATGTACTAATTATACTTTTTGACATAAATGTGAGATTGTTATAAGAAACAAGCGCCCACATGTACATCTTTATCATTTGAGGAAAACCCACATGCAAAACTAGATCATGTATATGGAAAGTTAAAGATACGTATGGTTCATTTCATTGAAGACGGCCACACCATCAGTGGATATAGAAGAATACGAGGAGTTACGTGTGAATCAAGTGTCCGACAAATTCCATACGTGAATGCGTAGAACTGATTCCATTGTGCATTTAGACCACTTACTGGATGACATAAATTGCATGCAGGAATGCGTAAAACTGATTCCTTTGTGCATTTAGAAGACTTACCGGATGACATTTAGATATTCAAGTTTCTGAGGTAGCTAGAGGATAATGAACTAGGAACATATACATGATGAATGTACGGTTGGTAGCCTTGCCACATTTTTTAGGACAAGTAGACACGTGAAATTTGGAAGATAAAACCGTTAAGCAAGAGGGCATGAATGTGCCCCTATGCCATGTACAAATTAGTTTCTTTAACCACTGATGTTCACAATAATCTATCTTAGTTGCAAGTCCCATATAAGAAATACAAATTTGAACTAATATTTCCTGGTTGTGAATCGTGATTCTATGATGAGTCAGATTAGAAATATTTCTAAATGTGGCGGATCACTATTGCTTTCAAGGCCGGGATTAGTATTATTTTTAACTAATATTTGTAAGAGTGTTCTTATTCCGTATAATATTCAAAAAGTTATTCTCATAAAAAATACTTGATTTTTAGTCGTGGAAATTTGCCCACATCAAAGATTAGCATACATATGGAGTAAGTCGTACACACATCGAGTTAAAAAATAACTACATGTTATATCTTGACCAATGTAAAATTAGCTATATTAGCAAAGCTGGTAAGGCTGAACATAGGAGATCTTCACGATCATGAATGGGGAGTTCAAACTGCTCCCTCCATTCTATAATGTAGTGCATTTTTTTCATCAGTCAAATTTAACAAACTTTGACAAAGTTTATTGAGAAAATCATGCCATTCTACAATACCAAACATATACAATGTGAAAACATATTTTATGATTGATCTAATGATATGGATTTGGTATTCTTAATGTACATATTTTCCTTTGTAATCTTGGTGAAAGTTAAATAAAATTTACTTTTAGACAGAATCCACATGCACAACATTGTGGAATGGGGGGAGTATGTTTTGTAACATCAATTAAAGTTGAGTTCGCATGTTCAAAATTGTTTCTGGTATATGTTTGTCTTATAAGTCAAAATAATAGAATTCACATAAAAAGTTCTGTAGGTACACTCTTTCTATAACCCTTTCAATAAAATAGATAAGGGAGAATTTATCCAATCAGTAGCACAACTTACTCGATATCCATCGACCTATTTTTTTCAAACTTATATGGCATCAACTTTTGACAACTACTTTACCGTGACAACTTACAAAATAAGTTGAACAAAACAATATTTACTATCTAGCCCGTGCAACTGCACGGGTAGACGACTAGCAGTAACAATAACAGTGATAGGAGTAGTTTTGTAGCAAGTGTAACAGCGATGATAGTAATAGTAAAGTAGCAAGATCAATAGGTAAAGAATCACAGGCATTGGTTCGGTGACTTATTGGATGATATTCATCATGTGACAATTATAACCTAGGGCGATATGGTGCTAGCTCCTGTTCATCGATATAAAGAACATACATGACATCTTTTCTCCTACCCTCCCGTGGTAGCGGGGTCCATATTGGAAACTAAGGGATATTAAGGCCTCCTTTTTAATAGAGAACCGAACCAAAGCATTAACACATAGTGAATACATGAACTCCTCAAACTACGGTCATCACCGGGAGTGGCTCCAGTTATTGTCACTCCGGGGTTGCCGGGTCATAACACGTAGTAGGTGACTATAACTTGCAAGATCGGATCTAGAACATGGATATAATGATGAATTCCTAAACAGTTCAGATCTGAGTTCATGGCACCCGGGCCCAAAGTGACAAGCATTAAGCATAGCAAAGTCATAGCAATGTCAATCTAAGAACATAGTGGATACTACGGATTGAGCCTTAAGATAACTAACTCGATTACATGATGAATCTCATCCAACTCCTCACCAACCAGCGAGCCTACGAAGGAATTACTCACTCCCGGTGGGGAGCATTATGGAATTGGCGATGGAGAAGGATTGGTGATGACGAAGAATGAGGATCCCCCTCTCAGTAGCCCCAAACGGACTCCAGATCTGGCCTCCCGAGGAAGAACAGGAGGTGACGGTGGCTTCGTCTCGTGGATCGTGATAATTCTTTCTCCCTGAATTTTTTCTCCAAAATTAGGAATTTATAGTGTCAGGGTTGTCGTCTGTGGGACCACCAGGTGGGTACAACCCACCTGGGCACGCCAGGATAGGGGAGCGCGCCCTGGTGGGTTGTGCCCACTCGGGGCCCCTCTCTGGTGGGTCTTCGTTCCAGTAATTCTCTTTCATTCCATAAAAAATCATCGCAAAGTTTTGTTTCATTCCGAGAACTTTTATTTCTGCACAAAAACAACACCATGGTAGTTCTGCTAAAAACAACGTCAATCCGGGGTTAGTTTCATTCAATTCATGCAAATTAGAGTCCAAGACAAGAGGAAAAGCGTGAGGAAAAGTATATACATTGGAGACGTATCAACTCCCCCAAGCTTAAACATTTGCTTGTCCTGAAGCAATTCAGTTGATAAACTGAAAGTGAGAAAGAAAACTTTTACGAACTCTTTTTCTCTTGTTTGCATAAATAAGTTTAAACAACACCCATGTTTTCATCCAACATTATAGCTAACCATGTCAACAATAACATTTAAAGATTATATTAACTCATATCAATGACAAAATCAGCTAGCGAGCGATAATAAGAGATCTCAAAGAGCAACACGTTGTCAAAACAACCATGATATAATATGACAATAGTGGTATCTTGCTAGCCCTTTCCGAGAACGCAAAACAAAAATGGAGAGCACCTCCAAAGTTCAAGCAGCGACTAAACATTGTAATTCATGGTAGAAAAGATCCAGTCATGATAGCACCCAACATTCACTACACACAATGCATAGGCATGACAATAGTGCTCTCAGATCTGGCACTTATTAGAGAAGGTGATGACACAACATAAAAGTAAATAGAAAGTCCCTTCGCAAAGGGAAGCAGTGATTTCCAAAGGTTCCAGAGCTCAAGTTATTTTAAAACAGAGGTAAATGAAATTTTTAGAGGTGCATTCTTATCACTCACTTCACAACAATCAGCTATCGATATCTCCCATGCTAAACGAGCTCGTGGCGGTTCCCAAGCAGAAAAGTAAATGTTTGAACTCCATTGGGAGTTTTTGTTTGTTTATTTGTAAGCTTTTTCTTGTTGCAATTTGGGACTGGAAATCCCTATTACCGCCTTTTTCTCATGCAATGGCGAGTGAATAAACACTCAACCTGAGAATTAACCCGCTTAGCATGGAAAATACCAACCACCTCCTGTCGTTCCATGAACGATCTAGACACACAAAAGATGATATTTATTTCAAGTTTTTAGAGGTGGCTCTCATATTTATTAGGTTAACTTTTATTCATATGAGAGCCACTCAAGATTTTCATCGTGGTCTTCTCCTCGGTACAACTCGAATAAAAGGAGAAGAAATTCAAAGAAACACACTGAAATCTTTTTGGAGTTTTTGGTTTTCTTGAACACGTTGATACAAGGAAAAAACAAAAAACTAGAAAAACAATTTACACGGGAAAGCTCCCAACAAGCAAAAGAAGAACAATGAAATCGTTTTGGATTTTCTTTTTAGTGCTACTACTAAGCATGCATAGAAAGTAAATTGCTACAACTAATTTTTTTGGTTTTTCTAAAGTTTTTCAAACACACAAGAAGAAAGCAAGAAAATAAATCTAAGCATGGATGATACAATGAAAAAGTGTGAGCACCGACAAATAGAATTATATGTAAACATAAATGTAATGTCGGTGAGGAACACGTACTCCCCCAAGCCTAGGCTTTTGGCCTAGCTTGGTAGTCGATCAGTAGCCTAGAGGATAGTAGTCGGAGTGGTAGCTCACGAAGGCTCTCGGTGCGGAAGCCTTAGCCTACTGTGCTACCCTCACTGCTACGTTATGAGCTTGGGCCTCGCTCTCAAGACCAAAATACCTTCCCTTGTTGTTACAGTAAAAAAGAGCAGGCGCACGCAAATATGTGTCCACAACATGTGATTGGTTAAACAACAGATTGTAAGTGAAGTTATGAATCTTTCCTCTAAGGAATTTATGGTCTTTTAAAGAACCAAAATCTAAATACCGACTAGGTAGGATAGAGTCAAATGGCAAAGGTGAAATACCCAGCCCTTGTGCTAAACGTGTGGCATAAATTCCACCATAGAACCAACGACTATTAGCATTATGCTGAAGTCTGCGTGCAACAGTTGCCCCAAGGTTATAATTTATTTCACCAGTAAGGGCAGTGCGTATGAGGCTCAAGTCTGGAGCACAAAGTGCACTACAATCTTGTTGCCTACTACACATTTCCCGTTGAATAATGCAAAATACATAATTGCGGGAAAATGTATACTCTTTATTCTACCCTGTGTCACTCCCCTATTTTCACCGTAACAAAGGCCAGTCAAGAAAGATTCGAACTCAGCCTTTGGTGGCTCATTGAGTGAACCCCAAAATGGAAGTATTAAACCCCAAAATGGAAGCAAAATTCTATAGTGGGATAGTAAATGGGTTATCATAAAGCATAAACGACACCCTAGAGTCACGTGGAAAATATTTAAACCCTTTGACAAATGATTCAATGAGAAGTTGGCGCAGTTCACACATATCCGAAAGGTAGGGACAGAGATCGGCATTGTGAACATATTTCTCAAATTCCTCCTTGATGCCTATTTGTAGCATAAATTCATCGCAAGGCCACAAACATGTTTTGGTGGTGGCATCTCGGGTAGAACTTGCACTAGGTTATACATAGGATCGACGAGCAGAACTATCACTAGAAGATGCTCCCGAGGATCTTCTCCTCGAAGAACTCCTTCCAAACAAGTTCATAATGTCCATAAACCTGAAATTTTAGTGCACAAATTTTTCTCAACAAAACTTCACAAGATTGGTAGCAACTACACATAGGGATACATAGAAGCCATAGCAAGCATTCAAACTACTTGGAACACTAAGAATTCAACATGCAAGCCTATCTACAGCAGCACCAAGAGTAGCTACTTATTCAAAAATATAAACCATTAAAACAAAAGCTAATTGGACAAATGTTGGAGTCACATACAAATCAACAATCCCCCGGAACAATTTCGGAAACGGAGCTTCGATCAAAGAGATTGAAATCTGCGGGTTTGAGCTCAAGACCACGGGAGAGATGGCAATGGGATTTTTTTTGGAGGTATGTGATGATGTCGGCTAACGAGGTAAGTGAGAGGGCTAATGTCGGGACCACAACCCACCAGGGCACGCCTGGGGGTCCTGGCGCGCCCAGGTGGGTTGTGCCCACCTGGTGCACCCCCTCTGGTATTATTTGCATAAAAAATTCTTAAATATTCAGAAAACAAATAGTATAAAATTTTGACGGCATTCTGAGAACTTTTATTTTTTGGTCATTTTTTATTGGACGGAAAATTTAGAAAACAGACAAAACGTGGCATGTTTATTTAATTTAACTAGTAGAAACATAAAATAAAAAGTAAGGACAGTAGGTAGTGCTTACTAAATTCATCAACTTCATACCTCTCAAAAATGATTCATTAATAAGGTTGATCAGGTCTTATTAACAACCACTTTCGATTAGGATGAAACCGAAGAACTTTCGTATATCACTAAGTTACCTCAATGGGGATATGGATGTCCCCAACAATAAGCATTTCATATTTCTTTTTGACAGTAGGTAGAGGTATTTGAAAACATCCAATAGTGATTGTCAAAGATTTTTCAATAACACTAATACCATTCACTTGGAATTGTTTCTTCGGAAAGTGCACCTTATCCTCATTACCATTAATATGAAAAGTGACCTTGCTTTTATTGCAATCAATAATAGCCCCTGCAGTATTTAAGAAGGGTCTACCGAGGATAGTCGACATGTTTTGATCCTCGGGCATCTCAAGTATAACAAAGTCAGTCAAAATAGCAACATTAGCAACAACAACGGGCACATCCTCAATGATATCGATAGGTATGGCAGTTGACTTGTCAGCCATTTGCAAAGTTATTTCAGTAGGTGTGAGTTTATTCAAGTCAAGTCTTTTATATAAAGAGAAAGGCATAACACTTACACCAGCTCCTAAATCACACAAAGCAGTTTTCACATAATTCTTTTTTATAGAGCAAAGTATAGTTGGTATACCCGGATCTCCAAGTTTTTTAGGTACTCCATCTTTGAAAGTAGAATTAGCAAGCATAGTGGATATTTCAGCTTTCGGTATTTTTCTCTTATTAGTGATGATGTCTTTCATATACTTTGCATAAGGAGGCATTTTAAGATATCAGTTAAACAAGTACGCAAAAAGACTGGCCTTAGCATTTCAGCAAAGCGTTCAAATTCGTCATCATCTTTCTTTTTAGTTGACTGGGGTGGAAAAGGCATAGGTATTTCAACCCACTGTTCTCTTTCTTTACCATGTTTTCTAGCAACAAAGTCTCTTTTATCATATCTTTTATTCTTAGGTTGTGGGTTATCAAGATGAACAGGTGGTTCTATCTCAATATCATTATCTGGTTCTTTTTCATTTGGTGTAGCATCTTCATGAACATCAACATTATGTTTTTCATTATCACTAGGTGAGTGTTCATTACTAGATTGAGTTTCAGCATTAGAGATAGAAATATCATTATCATATATTGTCAGGAGGTTTTTCTACTTTAGGTTCACTAGTGGCATGCATAGTCCTATCATTCTTCCTTTTCTTTTTCTTTCTAGAAGGACTAGGTGTACTAGTGTTATTTCTTTGTGAGTCTTGCTCAATCCTTTTAGGGTGTCCCTCAGGATAAAGTGGTTCCCGAGTCATTTTACCTCCTCTAGTTGCAACTCTAACAGCAAAGTCATGCATATTATGATTCATTTCATCAAGTAATTCTCTTTGACATTTAGCAACTTGTTGTAACTGGGTTTGAACCATAGAAGCATGTTTTCCAACACCTCTAACATCATTTGAAATTCTAAATAACAAGTCACTCAAGAGAGCAATCATATCGGAATTATGTTTCAACTGTTTCATAACATTTGCATTGAAGTGATCTTGTTTTCTAATATAGTTTTCAAAATCATAAAGGCAGTGGCTAGGATGCATATTGTGAGGATTATCATTATGAAATTCATAAGAGAATTTACCTCTACCACCTCAGGCAGTGGTGGTGCATTAAGCCCATGTATTTCTTCAATATGAGGTAATTTTTAACATCCTCAACTTTAATACCTTTTTCCTTCATAGATTTCTTTGCCTCTTGCATATCTTCAGGGTTGAGATATAATATACCCCTCTTCTTCAGAGTGGGTTTAGCCGGTGGTTCGAGAATAGTCCAATCATCATAATTTTTCAATATGTTATTCAATAATTCTTCATCTTGAGCAATAGTTCGTTCCCTGAAAACACAACCAACACAACTATCTAGGAAGTCCCTAGAAGCATCAGTTAGTCCATTATAGAATATATAAAGTATTTCATTTTTCTTAAGAGGATGATCAGACAAAGCATTAAGTAACTGGCAAAGCCTCACCCAAGCTTGTGGGAGACTCTCTTCTTTAATTCGCACAAGGTTAAATATTTCCTGCAAGGCAGCTTGTATCTTATGAGTAGGAAAATATTTTTCGGAGAAGTAAGAGATCATATCCTGGAGACTACACACACAACCAGGAGCAACAGTATGGTACCAAGCTTTAGCATCACCCTTTAATGAGAACGGAAATAATTTGAGAATAAAGTAGTAGCGGGTTTTCTCATCGTGAGCAAAAAGGGTGGCTATGTGATACGTCTCCAACGTATCTACTTTTCCAAATACTTTGGCCCTTGTTTTGGACTCTAACTTGCATGATTTGAATGGAACTAACCCGGACTGACGTTGTTTACAGCAAAATTGCCATGGTGTTATTTTGGTGCAGAAATAAAAGTTCTCGGAATGACCTGAAATTTAACGGAGAATTATTTTGGAATATATAAAAAATATCTGCGGAAAGAACCAAGCCAGGGGACCCACACTCTGTCCACGAGGGTGGGCGGCGCGCCCCCTCCCCCTGTGAGCGCCCCTGCCTCGTGGGCCCCCGGTTGCTCCACCGACGTACCCCCGCACTCCATATATTCACTTTCGGGGAGAAAAAAATCAGAGAGGAAGAATTATCGCGTTTTACGATACAAAGCCGCCGCCAAGCCCTAATCAACCTTCCTCCATCACCAATTTCATGAGATTTTCCATGTAATCAAGTTAGTTTTGTTATGGTTTGATCCCTAGTATCCACTATGTTCTAAGATTGATGTTGCTATGGCTTTGCCATGCTTAATGCTTGTCACTAGGGCCCGAGTGCCATGATTTCAGATCTAAACCTATTATGTTTTCATGAATATATGTGTGTTCTTGATCCTATCTTGCAAGTCAATAGTCACCTACTATGTGTTATGATCCGGCAACCCCGAAGTGATAGTAGTCGGTACCACTGCCGGTGATGACCGTAGTTTGAGGAGTTCATGTCTACACTATCTGATGATGCTTTGGTCCGGTACTCTATTAAAAGGAGGCCTTAATATCCCTTAGTTTCCACTAGGACCCCGCTGCCACAGGAGGGTAGGACAAAAGATGTCATGCAAGTTCTTTTCCATAAGCACGTATGACTATATTCGAAATACATGCCTACATTACATTGATGAACTGGAGCTAGTTCTGTGTCACCCTAGGTTATAACTATTACATGAGGAATCGCATCCGACATAATTTCCCACCACTGATCCAATGCCTACAAGCTTTTCACATATTGCTTGTTGCTTATTTACTTTTCCGTTGTTGCTATTACAAAAACTAAAAAACACTATCTTTACTTTTATTGCTGCTACCGTTACTTCCGTATTACTTTGCTACTAAATTACCTTGCTGCAGATACTAAGTTTCCAGGTGTGGTTTAATTGACAACTCAGCTGCTAATACTTAAGAGTATTCTTTGGCTCCCCTTGTGTCGAATCAATAAATTTGGCTTGAATACTTTACCCTCAAAAACTGTTGCAATCCCCTACACTTGTGGGTTATCAAGACTATTTTCTGGCGCCGTTGCCGAGGAGCATAGCTATATTCTTTAAGTCACTTGGGATTTATATATGTTGATCACTATGAAGAACTTGTAGGACTCAAAAACCAAGATCTATCCCTCAACTACGAGGGGAGGTAAGGAACTGCCATCTAGCTCTGCACTTGATTCGCCTTCTGTTATGAGTAAATTTGCGACACCTACTCCTGCTATTGAATCTGATATGTCACATGTTCTTGATGATGCCACTTCTGCTATGTATGATGAAACTACTTCTATGCTTGATAATACTGTGCCACTAGGTGGATTTCTAGATGAACAAATTGCTAAGTTTACGGAGAATGCAAATATTGAAACTGATAATATTTATGAAAGTGATGATGAAGATTCTCCTCCTAGATATGAATTGCCTGTTATTCCTGAGGGTTATGTTATGGATGAGGAACTGCTAGATACTTTCTTGCTTGCAATGATAGATATGATCTTAAGAAATTATTAGCTAAGCTGAAAGAAAAGTCTTTGAATGCTAGAATGAAATATGACCCTGCTTTTGCTACTTCGCCTATCTTTGTTACTGATAAGGATTATGATTTCTCTGTTGATCCTGAGTTAATTGGTTTGGTTGAATCTGATCCTTACCATGGCTATGAATCTGAAACTTTTGTGGCACATCTTACTAAGTTGAATGATATAGCCACCCTAATTACCAACGAGGAAAAGATTCGTTATTACTATATCCTTATGTTCTTTCCGTTCTCGTTAAAGGGTCATGCTAAGACATGGTTTAATTCTCTTGATCGTAGTTGTGTGCGTAGTCCCTAGGATATGATTTATTACTTCTCTGCTAAATATTTTCCAGCTCATAAGAAACAAGCTGCCTTACGGGAAATATATAAATTTGTGCAAATAGAAAAAAGGTGTCTCCCACAAGCTTGGGGAAGGCTTCTCCAATAACTTAATGCTTTGCCTGATCATCCTCTTCAGAGGAATGGAATACTTGATGTCATTTATAATGGACTAACCGATGCTTCCAGAGACCACCTGGAGAGTTGTGCTGGTTGTGTTTCCAGGGAAAGAACAATTGATCAAGCTGAATTGCTATTGAATAATATGTTGGCCAATGAAAATAATTGGACGCTTCCTGAACCAGCCCCTAAGCCAACTCCGAAGAAAAGGGGTGTTATGTTCCTCAGTCCTGAAGATATGCAAGAGCCAAAGAAATCTATGAAAGAGAAAGGTATTAAAGCTGACGATGTTAAGAATTTACCGCCTATTAAGAAATACATGGTCTTGATAACCATGTAGTAAAGGTAAATTCTCTTTATAGATTTGATTAAGGTGATATTCCTCGTTATAAGTCTGCTAGCCAATGCTTAGATGAGTTTGACAACTTCATTGTTAAACAAGAAAACTTCAATGCTCATATTGGTAGACAATTGCAATGTAATGCTTATATGATTGAACGCTTGAGTGATTATATGTCTAGAGTTAAAGGTGAATTGAAACTCATTAGTAAACATGCTTCTATGGTTACCACTCAAGTAGAACAAGTACTTAAGGCATAAAATGATATGCTCAATGAATTAAATAGTAAGAAAAATGATAATTCTATTATAGTTTTGACTAGAGGTGGTAAAATGACTCAGGAACCTCTGTATCCTGAAGGTCACGCTAAAAGAATTGAGCAAGATTCTCACAGAGCTAATTTAGATGCACATAGTTCTTCTAAGAAGAAGAAAAAGAAAAATGATAGGACTTTGCATGCTCCTAGTGAACCTGTAGCTGACACACCTGAGAATCCCAATGATATCTCTGTTTCTGATGCTGAGACACAATTTGGTAATGAACATGAACCTAGTGATAATTTTAATGATGATGCTCAAACTAGCAATGATAATGATGTAGAGATTGAACCTGCTATTGATCTTGATAACCCACAATCAAAGAATCAACGTTATGATAAGAGAGACTTTGTTGCTAGGAAGTACGGTAAGGAAAGAGAACCATGGGTTCAGAAACTCATGCCTTTTCCTCCTAAACCATCCAAGAACAAGGATGATGAAGATTTTGAGCGCTTTTCTGAAATGATTAGACCTATCTTTTTGCGTATGCATTTGACTGATATGCTTAAAACAAATCCTTATGCTAAGTATATGAAAGATATTATTACCAACAAAAGAAAGATACCTGAAGTTGAAATTTCCACCATGCTTGCCAATTACACTTTTAAGGGTGGAATAGCTAAGAAACTAGGAGATCCAGGAGTACCTACTATACCTTGCTCCATTAAGAGGAACTATGTTAAAAACTACTTTATGTGATCTTGGAGCCGGTGTTAATGTTATGCCTATCTCTTTATATCTTAGACTTGACTTGAGTAAGTTGACAGCTACTGAAATATCTTTGCAAATGGCCGATAAATCAACTGCTGTACCTGTCGGTATTTGTGAGGATGTGCCTGTTGTAGTTGCAAATGTTACTATTCTAACGGACTTTGTTATCCTTGATATTCCCGAAGAAGATAGTATGTCTATCATCCTTGGTAGACCCTTTTTGAATACTGCAGGGGCTGTTATTGATTGCAACGAAGGCAATGTCACTTTTCATGTCAATGGTAATGAGCATACGGTACACTTTCCGAGGAAACAACCTCATGCCCACAGTATAAATTCTATTGAAAAAATTCCAACTATTACTATTGGAGGTTTTGAATTTCCTCTTCCTACTGTCAACAAGGCATATGATATTCTTATTGTTGGGGACATACATATCCCCATTGAGGTAACCAAGTGTTATTCGAAAATTCTCCGGTTTCATGTCATTCGGAAAGAATTTATTAACAAGACTTGATCAACCTTGTTAATGGATTCCTATTGATGAGCATGAGATTAGTGAACCTAGATAACACAACCTTATGTATCCTCCTTTTACTTTCTGTTAATTAGATTAAATAAAGCAAAAATATTATTTTCTGCCTGTTTCGAGACTTATCCATGCAAATAAAATATACCCCAAAAATAAAAGTTCTCCAAATGCCCTGAAAATGAAATATAATTTTTTCTAGAATATTTGAGAATATTTGGCACAGAGAACACAACAGGGGGAGCCAGCACCTGGCCACGAGGGTCTAGGGCGCGCCCACTCTCACAAGGCGCTCCCCCCTGTCTCGTGGGCCCCACGTGGCTGCCCTTCACTTATCCCTGAACCCACACACTCCTTATTCCTCCCAAAAAATCACTATCCATCACAAGCACGAGTTCTAGCTCATCTTGCTGCCATTTTCGATCTCCTTGCTCAAAGCTCCATTCACAAAACTGTTTGTGGACATTGTTCCTTCGTATGTGACTCCTCATTGGTCCAATTAGTTTTTTGTTCTAGTGTTTTATTTATTGCAATTTTTTGCTGCTGTGGTGACTTTGTTCTTGAGCTTGCATGTTAAATTTCTTTGGTCCCAAGTAGTTCTAATGCATGATATAGTCTCTAGGCACTTGTAGGAGTTGTTGCTATCAATCTTGTTGAGTTTGGTTCACTTTTATTTTTAGTTACTCAAAATTTCGGAAAATTTCAGAAAAATGCATAGGAAAATCTTCCAAGGTTGTTCCTCAAGGAAGCATGGACCAAGGCTCGCGATGCGTGAGCCGGATGATGAATTACCGAGGGAAGCTCAAGTGCGGCCTTGTGAATGGCCATCAGAGGAGTTTATGGTTCGGACAAGCATTAAGGAGGAGTTTAACACATATGTGCGTAACGCTGACCTCGAGGGCTTCATACTAGATAAGTGCCCTCAGTACCATTACTTAACCGATACCTTTGTGAGAAGGTTTAAATTTTCATCTTCACGTAATTCTCACACTGTCCTATTTGATCTATATGATAAATCTTATACCATGGACCTAGATGATTTTAATGATGCTTGTAAGCTCCCGCAGTGGGGCAATATTAGTGAACCTCGCAAATCTGAATATAAAGACTTCCTTGCTAGTATCACTGTGGGGGAATCTAGAGAGATCACACAAGCTATCATAGGGAGCATTCATTTTTCGGCTATTCATTATTTTCCTCTCTTCATTGGTAGATGCATTAACGGCAAGGATGAAGCTTCCCACATGTGTGTTCCGAACCTTAGTGTTCTCAAAATTGCTGTGTTAGGAGATAGACAATATAACTTGGGAGCCATTGTTGCACGTAGGCCACATCATAATGGTTTAGCGGAGATTTATTTGGTGGGATTTATGCCACTCACATAGCCAATCGTCTTGGTGTGCCTATACATGAAAATGATGCACCATTACCACCTGCTTATTTAGATTGTAATGCTATGGTTAGCCATCGGTTTGTAGAGAGCGATGAACAATCCCTCCAGTATCGACTAATCTTTGACAGGCGTCACGCTGTCCATATTGCTCTCCCTGCTCCTACCTTATTTGACTTTCAGGCAAAAGGGAGATATACTATAACCAGGGAGGAGGAAAATGAATACTAGGAGATGACGAGGGCAGCTTGTCTCCAAGCTGCAGCTCAGCAAGCAGTAGCTGCTACATCTCAGTACAACCCCAACTATGACTTTGGACATCTGTCAGGACAGTACCGGCCATAGACCAACTTAGGCCAAAAGCCTAAGCTTGGGGGAGTATGTGTTTCTCACTGACATTACATTCATGTTCACACACTTACTCTAGTTGTCGGTGATCACACTCTTTCGTTGTACTATCCATGCTTAGTTTCAATTCTTTTCTTAGTCCTTTTTTTGGTGTGTTAGAAAAACCTTAAGAAAAAACAAAAAAATTTGTTGTAGCTTTTAGCTAGTTTACTTTCCATGCCTATAGTAGCAGTAATTAAAAAACCAAAAAGATTTCTCGTTCTTCTTTTGCTTGTTGGGAGCTTTCCCGTGTAAATAGTTTCTTTTCTTTTCTTTGGGGGTCAAGAGGAGAACATAATTATGAAAATGTTTCGTGGATCTCATATGCTTTATTGTTGATTTGACCTTGAGCCATATTACCTTATCTTCTCCCTTGTATAAAATACTTGCAGATTCCAGCTTAGTCCAATGCACGTGCACTATTAGTATTATCCACACCGTTTGGTCGTGTGAGTGAAAGGCAATAATGATGATATATGATGAATTGATTGAGATGAGAAAAGCTGGTATGAACTCGGCCTCTCTTGTTTTTGTAAATATGATAGTTCATCGTTCCTGATTCAGCCTATTATGAATGAAACATGCTTGCAATGACAATTAGAGATCATAGCTGCTAATGACATGCTTAATTAGCTAAGAGTTTATAATGGTTTATCTTGTGTGCCAACATGATATTAAAATGGTTGTGATGTGGTATGATAACGTGGTATCCTCCTGTGAACGATTCAAGTGGTCTGACTTGGCACATGTTCACACATGTAGTTGAAACAAAATCAACATAGCCTCCATGATATTTATGTTCATGGTGATTTATATCCTACTCATGCTTGCATTAATTGTTGATTAACTTTAATGCATGTTCATGACTGTTGTCGCTCTCTAGCTGGTCGCTTCCCAGTCTCTTTCTAGCCTTCACTTGTACTAAGCGGGAATACTGCTTGTGCATCCACTTCCATAAAC
Source organism: Secale cereale (assembly GCA_902687465.1). Lineage (NCBI taxonomy): Eukaryota > Viridiplantae > Streptophyta > Magnoliopsida > Poales > Poaceae > Secale > Secale cereale. The sequence goes on from LR738710.1 coordinate 838,339,740, forward strand.
CCCAAAGTTATTCCATATGAGTCCACTATACCTTCCTATATGCGGTATCTACCTGCCGTTCCAAGTAAATTTGTATGTGCCAAACACTAAACCTTCAAATGAAATTCTGTTTTGTATGCTCGTACAACTCATGTATCAACTAGGGTTGTCTATATCTTCCATGCTAGGTGGGTTATTCTCACGATGAGTGGACTCCGCTCATCATTCATGAGAAAATGGCTGGTAACCGGGATGCCCAGTCCCATGCTCAAATCATAATAATTAAACAAAACTCCCCCAGGGTTGTTGCTTGTTTGGACGGTACCCCGTGGATTTGGATGGCCGTGGAGTGTGCATGTTGTTGATTGGGGGAGTATAAACTCTACCATTTTGTTTGGGAACCGCCTATAATGTATGTAGAATGAAAGATATCGAGATTCTTGGTTGCTATGTTGACAATGAGAGTATACCGCTCAAAATATTATTCATCTCTATTTAAAAATCGAGCTCTGGCACCTCTACAAATCCCTGCTTCCCTCTCCGAAGGTCCTATCTATTTACTCTTATGTTGAGTCATCATCCTCTTATAAATAAGCACTAGTTGGAGAGCACCTCTGTCATTTGCATGTATTTCTACTAATTTTCATTGAGTATGATTGTGACTGGATATCTTTTACCATGCATTACAATGTCTAGTCAGTCCTCGATCTTTAAAGGTGCTCTGCATTTATGTTTTGCGGTCTCAGAAAGGGCTAGCGCGATACCAACTTGCTATATCATATTATGATTGTTTCGAGAAAGTGTTGTCATCTGAGGTTTATTATTATTGCTCGCTAGTTAAGTCTTTTATATAAAGAGAAAGGCATAACAGTAACACCAGCTCCTAAATCACACAAAGCATTTTTCACATAATTCTTTTTTATAGAGCAAGGTATAGTTGGTATACCCGGATCTCCAAGTTTTTAGGTACTCCATCTTTCAAAGTATAATTAGCAAGCATAGTGGAGATTTCAGCTTTCGGTATTTTCCTCTTATTAGTGATGATGTCTTTCATATACTTTGCATAAGGAGGCATTTTTAAGATATCAGTTAAACAAGTACGCAACAAGACTGGTCTCAGCATTTCAGCAAAGCGTTCAAATTCATCTTTCTTTTTAGTTGACTGGGGTGGAAAAGGCATAGGTTTTTGAACCCACGGTTATCTTCCTTTACCGTGTTTTCTAGCACCAAAGTCTCTTATATCATATCTTTTATTCTTAGGTTGTGGGTTATGAAGACCAACAGGTGGTTCTATCTCAATATCGTTATCTGGTTCTTTTTCATTGGGTTGAGCATCTTCATGAACATCAACATTATCTTTTTCATTATTACTAGGTGAGTGTTCATTACTAGATTGAGTTTCAGCATCAGAGATAGAAATATCATTATCATTGTCAGGAGGTTTTACTACTTCAGGTTCACTAGTGGCATGCATAGTCCTATCATTCTCCCTTTTCTTTTTCTTTCTAGAAGGACTAGGTGTACTAGTGTTATTTCTTTGTGAGTCTTGTTCAATCCTTTTAGGGTGTCCCTTAGGATAAAGTGGTTCCTGAGTCATTTCACCTCCTCTAGTTGCAACAATAACAGCAAAGTCATGCATATTATGATTCATTTCATCAAGTAATTCTCTTTGCGATTTAGCAACTTGTTCTAACTGGGTTTGAACCATAGAAGCATGTTTTCCAACACCTCTAACATCATTTGAATTTCTAAATAACAAGTCACTCAAGCGAGCAATCATATCAGAATTATGTTTCAACTGTTTCATAACATTTGCATTGAAGTGATCTTGTTTTCTAATATAGTTTAAAAACTCATAAAGGCATTGGCTAGGATGCATATTGTGAGGATTATCATTATCACTGAACTTCATAAGAGAATTTACCTCTACCCCCTTAGGCAGTGGTGGTGCATTAAGCCCATGTATTTCTTAAATATGAGGTAATTTTTAACATCCTCGGCTTTAATACCTTTTTCCTTCATAGATTTCTTTGCCTCTTGCATATCTTCAGGGTTGAGATATAATATACCCCTCTTATTCGGAGTGGGTCTAGCCGATGGTTTGGGAATAGTCCAATCATCATAATTTTTCAATATTTTATTCAATAATTCTTCATCTTGAGCAATAGTTCGTTCCCTGAAAACACAACCAACACAACTATCTAGGAAGTCCCTAGAAGCATCGGTTAGTCCATTATAGAAGATATAAAGTATTTCATTTTTCTTAAGAGAATGATCAGGCAAAGCATTAAGTAACTGGCAAAGCCTCACCCAAGCTTGTGGGAGACTCTCTTCTTTAATTTGCACAAAGTTAAATATTTCCTGCAAGGCAGCTTGTTTCTTATGAGCAGGAAAATATTTTTCAGAGAAGTAATAGATCATATCCTGGAGTCTACACACACAACCAGGAGCAAGAGTATGGTACCAAGCTTTAGCATCACCATTTAATGAGAACAGAAATAATTTGAAGATAAAGTAGTAGCGTGCTTTCTCATCGTGAGTAAAAAAGGGTGGCTATGTGATACGTCTCCAACGTATCTACTTTTCCAAACCCTTTTGCCCGTGTTTTGGACTCTAACTTGCATGATTTGAATGGAACTAACCCGGACTGAAGCTGTTTTCAGCAGAATTGCCATGGTGTTGTTTTTGTGCAGAAATAAAAACTTCTTGGAATGAGCTTAAAATCCACGGAGAATTATTTTGGAAAATATAAAAATATATGTGAGAATAACCAGACCAGGGGGGCCACACCCTATCCACGAGGGTGGGGGGCGCGCCCCCTACCCTAGGGCGCGCCCCTGCCTCATGGGCCCCCTAGAGCTCCACTGACGTACCCACAGATCCCATATATTCACTTTCGCGGAGAAAAACATCAGAGAGGAAGAATTATCACGTTTTACGATATGGAGCCGCCACCAAGCCCTAGTCTCTCTCGGGAGGGCTGATCTGGAGTCCGTTCAGGGCTCCGGAGAGTGGAGATCGTCACCATCGTCATCATCAACCTTCCTCTATCACCAATTCCATGATGCTCACCGCCGTGCATGAGTAACTCCATCGTAGGCTTGCTGGACGGTGATGGGTTGGATGTGATCTATCATGTAATCAAGTTAGTTTTGTTAGGGTTTGATCCCTAGTATCCACTATGTTCTGAGATTGATGTTGCTATGACTTTGCTATGCTTAATGCTTTTCACTAGGGCCCGAGTGCCATGATTTTAGATCTGAGCCTATTATGTTTTCATGAATATATGTGTGTTCTTGATCCTATCTTGCAAGTCTATAGTCACCTACTATGTGTTACGATCCGGCAACCCCGAAGTGACAATAATCGGGACTACTCCTGGTGATGACCTTAGTTTTAGGAGTTCATGTATTCACTATGTGTTAATGCTTTGGTCCGGTTCTCTATTAAAAGGAGGCCTTAATATCCCTTAGTTTCCAATAGGACTCCGCTGCCACGGGAGGGTAGGAAAAAAGATGCCATGCAAGTTCTTTTCCATAAGCACGTATGAATATATTCGGAATACATGCCTACATTACATTGATGAACTGGAGCTAGTTCTGTGTCACCTAGGTTATAACTTCTACATGATGAATTGCATCCGACATAATTTCCCATCACCGATCCAATGCCTACGAGCTTTTCCCATATTGCTTGTTGCTTATTTACTTTCCCGCTGCTCCTATCACAAAAACTACAAAAACACTACCGTTACTTTTATTGCTGCTACCGCCACTATCATATTACCTTGCTACTAAACTATCTTGTTGCAGATACTAAGTTTCTAGGTGTGGTTGAATTGACAACTCAGCTGCTATTACTTTACCCTCGAAAACTGTGTCGAATCAATAAATTTGGGTTGAATACTTTACCCTCGAAAACTGTTGCGATCCCCTACACTTGTGGGTTATCAGTCATCAAGGGTGGCACTGATAGTGAAAGTACCATCCAGCCAGCCCTGCCGTGACCTTTTTCACTTGGGTTGCAGCAACCTTGGGTCTCTTGCTGTTGGAACACTCCGGCACATCGTAAGCGGGTGCCATGCACTCGGAGGGGGCACGCTTCCAGGACTCCTTGCCGGAGGACCAAGAATCCTTCTTCTTTCCTTTGCTTTTCGTTGCAGGAGCTGCCGCTGCCGCAGCCTCTGCTGCAACTGCATCCCGGTACATCTTGTCCACGCAGATAATGGTGTCCTTTTCGTCTGATGGGATAGTGATGACTCCCAGTGGCTCAGGCATCTTCAAAGTGTTATAAGCATAATGGGATGCTGCCATGAACTTAGCCAGGGCTGGGCGTTCCAGAATCCCATTCTACGACACGGGGAGGTCAACCACATCAAACACAATCTTCTCAGTCTGGTAGTTCAGCTCTCCCCCAAACGTCACTGGCAACGTAATCTTTCCCTTAGGATGGCTCCTGCCGGGATTGACTCCTTGAAACATGTCGGTAACCTCTAGCTCTTCTTATCCTATCTGAAGTTTCTTGATGACTGTCGGGGAAATCATATTCAACCCAGCCCCGCCATCCACTAGCATCTTTGTGACCTTTAGGTTGCGAATTGTTGGAGAGACCAACAATGGCAAACATCCTACCGCTGTGATGCGGCCACGATGGTCCTCCTCATCAAAGATGATGGGCGTGCGAGACCACTTGAGCGGCTTCCGGGCCTCTAGCGCAGGCTCCACAGCATTGACCTCCCTTGCCCATCGGTTGAGTTGGCAATGGGATGTGTACAAAGATGTACCTCCGTCAATGCATAGGGCATGAGTGGCCGTCTGAAATTCCTGCTAAATGGTTTCCTCTTCATCCCCTCCATCACTTACATTGCCACATATTTCCTTCTCTTGGGGCCTGGCAGGTCTTCCTTAGTTCCGAAAGGGTTCGCCGGGGCGTTTTGCTTCACCGCCTCGGCCCTTACCGCCGGCAGCATTCTGACCTCTTTTGCTATCCGTCTTATCATACTCTACCCTCTGTCTCTTGGCAAGCTGCTCAACCTGATAACACTCCTTAAGGTCGTGGCCCTTGGTCCGGTGGATCTTGCAGTACGGACCATCATCTTTCCTAGCTTTCTCGGCAGCAGTGGATTCGTGGCACACCGTGCAAGCAACAACTTCCTTGCCGGGGGCATCAACCTTGGCCTTCTTGCCGGTATTAGGCATGCCTGAACCTTCCACAGTCATCACTACCTTATCTCTTGGTTTCTTGTTGCGCTTCTTGCCCTTCTTCTGACTGGTTGACTCATTTTCATCCTCTGAATCAACATTGATGCAATCTTCCTATCGGGGCAACTTCCTTCCTTCCTCCATCCGAGCACACTTATCCACCAGTGTGTATAGTTCCTTCATAGTCTTGGGCAACCGCACATTCATTTTGGAACGAATGCGGCGGTTGCGCACATTGGACTGTGTCAGGGATATTACTAGCAGGTATAAACCGGCCAGGAAGATCCGGATTACACTAACGTAGTTGTATTATCATAAGCCCAGTAGAATATGAATCAGAGGTTACGGCCCATAGAGGCTTAGGGCCCATGTGTAAAGCATACGGTTTATGAACCGTCATATCATGTAACTTGAGGTGTAAGATAGGAAGAGTAGAGACCGAGGCGGACACGATTATGAACCGGCCTCGGGACTCTGTAAACCGGACCGGGCGTCGCCTCCTATATAAAGGGACGACCCGACGACGGTTCAAGGAGAAGAAACAACCCGTCGAGACACAGGCAAGCAATCCGCTCCCTGTTCATCGACGCCCAAGCAATAACACACCAAACTAGACGTAGGCTTTTACCTTCATCGAAGGGGCCGAACTAGGATAAACCCTCTATGTCCTTTGTGTGATTTTAATCTGTTCAAGCTAACCCGCGCGATGGCCTCACACCTAAGTCCTCTAAACCAGACATCTATCGTGCCAATTCCACGACAGTTGGCGCCCACCGTGGGGCTATCGCCCGATGGTTTCGAGTTCTTGAAGGGCCGCTTTGAAGGACTCAAGGGTTATGCGGTTGGATCTACATCGACGACGCTGGCTGGGGCCACGAGGCCGATTCGATCGAATACGGGTACCGGGTCCCCTTCAGCGGCATCCACGTCTTCAATGACAAGATTGGTGAACCGGGACCTGAGCCGGACATCTTCCCCAACATCATCGAGCCGGCTCAGCGTGCGAGATCGGCCCGGATTCAGCCCGCCGTGAAGCGTGTCTTCATTGGAGCAGTACATGGAGTTCAAGCCGAGGACGGATCGGATTCTGGTGGCGAGACAGCAGTCTATTGTGACGATGAATCTTCATCCGGGGAGACCGAATCTTTGTATCTGTTGCAGGACGGCCGATCCGAGGGTATATCCGATGGTAACAGTATTCTGGACCCGTTTGATCTGCCAAACCGGGTGGCTATTTTCATAGCTGGATCACAATCTATGCAGCAGCCCACCGTGACCGGGGCGTTCACAGCAGAGATAGCTGGTGCAGGGGCGAGCAGCCAAGCCCCCTCACCCTCTGACGTTCTATCCACCTTGGTCGAGGAGTTGACAGCATGCGCAATAGCAGAAGTAGCTCCTGCCAACAGGGCGCAACATGATGCGGAGATCCTTTAGCTGAAGGACCGGATTGAGCAAGCTAAACGGGATCTGGACGCAGAGAAAGCCATGATAGCTACGAGGCAAGCAGAGCTAGACTCCCAAGCTTTCCGGCTCAGGGTGGATCAGACTTCTGCACAGGAGGTAAGGAACAGAAGGCAGCAAACCCGTCTACCGCCGGTCTATGAGGCGATGAATCTCTTTGGCACACCAAAAGCGGGAGCCAGCAATAACCTAGAAGTAAACCGGGGAGGAGCCCCAGGAACAGGTGCGCCGGTTCAAACACCGGCCGCAGAGCGAAATCGTCAAGTTGTGCCCACGCCGCACATCCCCACCCCTCCTGGCCATTATTCAAACCCGCTGGACAACATTGTCGCCGCCGCTTCACGACTGGCCGCTTTAGCCATTGAGGGGACATCCCCCGTGGCGATAGAAGCACGCCGGGCTAAGGAGCTGCTAGACACGGCGCTGACACAGCAGCAGGCGTACTCTTACAGCAGGGAGAGGATTCATTCAACCCCCCGCCACAGCCGGAGTTACACTAGGCATTGGGATGAACCGCCAGTATCTAGCAGCGAGCGGAGACGTCACCGTCAGAGGCAGGATAATCCGGCAGGAGCGGAAGCGCACACCCAGGAGGCAATGAACCAGGCCAGATATACTGCCCGCGACGAAACACGTCAAGGGACGCCGGTTCACCCGACCACAGCAAAAACAGGAGTCACGACGAGTTCCTTTGGGGTACAGTGTCTCATCTCCGCTTTGCGAAGCGTGAAATTGCCCAAGGACTTCAAAGGTCCCCGCAAGGTACCCAACTATACGGCAGACCTAGCTCTAGAGGCATGGGTTGAGAGCTATGAGATGGCTATGGAGATGCTAGATGTGGATGAAGCGGCATGTGCCAAATACTTCACCATGATGCTGGAAGGCACAGCCCGGACATGGTTAAAGGGTCTATCACCTAACTCCATCGGATCATGGGGAGAACTGCGTCGCCAGTTTATCAAAAATTTCAAAGACACGTGCAAGCAGCCAATGTCAGTGGTAGATTTAGCGGCATGTGTTCAAGGAGAGCAGGAACCTACAAGCGCCTGGGTGCGGCGAGTATCAGAAATCCTGCATTCTTCCAATAGTATCAACACCAGTACGGCGATAGTGACATTGGAAAACAATTGCCGGTTTGAGTCTCTGAAGCTGAAGTTGGGACGGCACAAGCGGGATTGTACTGACATGGGGACACCGATGAGCGCTCTGGTGAAATATGGGGACTCTGATAACACTAAGTACCCAGAGGCAGATGGAGACAAATCCGGGAAAGCAAATAAGGCCGGTAAACCGGCCCAAGTTAATCCGTCCGGAACGAGTTACAACGGTAAGCGAAAAGCAGAGGGTGGTTTTGATTTTGTGGCTAATACCAACGTTCTGGGAAACGGGCAGCGCCGCAAGGGTAGACCACCTCCTCGTGGTGAAGGGCAATTCCTCAGTATAGAGCAACAGTTAGACGCACCTTGCCCTAAACACAGCAAAGAGGGAATCCTGTCTAAACATTCATGGAGGGAATGCCGGGTCATGATAGAGGCCATTAAACAAGCCAAACATAACCACGGACCCCCGGACGGCGGCTCGAGTTCCGGTTTTCAGGGCACGGGCTACCAGGGTAACGGTTCCGGATCAGGATATCATGGCGGCAATAATAACTACAACCAAGGCAAGCAGCACCATGGTCAGGGTGGTTACAACAACCAGCAGCATGGTCAAGGTGGTTACAATAATCAAGGCAATCAGCAGCGTCAACAGCAGCAGCAATCCGGATATCAGAGTAATCCGAAGGAGCTAAGTAGTGGACAGTACCATGTTTTTACCACGAGTTTGTGCAAAAGAGATCAAAAGATCCTGAACCGGGCAGTGCACGCAGTTGAACCGGCAACGCCGCGTTTTCTACGTTAGTCGGAACAACCTATTGTGTGGAGCAAAGAGGATCACCCGCCACGGGTTGACAATCCGGGTTAGTTGGCCCTAGTGGTAGTACCACAGGTGGGTGGCTACAAATTCACAAAGGTACTCATGGACGGCGGCAGCAGTATCAACATCTTGTATTACGAGACTTTCCGTCGTATGGGGTTGACAGACAAGAGGTTGAGACAATCCAACACGGTGTTCCATGGAGTGGTGCCAGGTAAATCTGCTTACCCAGTTGGGAAAATTGATCTGGAGGTCACCTTTGGGGATGAGCAGGATTCTAGGTCAGAGACAGTGACCTTTGAGGTCGTAAAGATCCGGAGCCCATATCATGCTCTGTTTGGGAGGCCGGTTTACGCCAAATTCATGGCTAGACCGTGCTATGTTTATCTACAACTCAAGATGCCGGGTCACAAGGGAACCATCACGGTTCACGGAAGTCGCAAGATCGCATTGGAATGCGAGGAAGGAGATGCAGCTTATGCAGAGGTAGTGTGTGCTACAGAGGAGTTGAAGTTCTACAAAGACAACGTTGATCCGGCAGATATGTCTCCATTAAAAAAGCCAACTACAGAGTATGATCCGGTGCTGAAGTTTAAATCGGCAGAAGAAACCAAGCAAGTTGACTTTGTGCCAGGCGATTCATCCAAGCAGTTCACTATCAGCGCTAACCTAGACCCCAAATAGGAAAGCGCGCTCATCGAGTTCATCCGTGAGAATCAGGATATCTTTGCATGGAAACCTTCTGACATGCCAGGTATACCAAGGGAACTCGCTGAGCACAGTCTTAACACCAATCCGAAGTTTAAACGGGTCAAGCAATACCTACGTCGCTTCAATGAAGAGAGGCGCAAGGCTATAGGTGAGGAAGTGGCCTGGCTTTTGGCCGCAGGGTTCATAGTTGAGGTGTTCCACCCGGATTGGTTGGATAATCCGGTTCTGGTGTTAAAGAAAAATGGAATGTGGAGGATGTGTGTAGATTACACAGACCTAAACAAGGCTTGTCCAACTGATCCTTTTGCTCTCCCCCATATTGATCAGATTATTGATGCTACGGCAGGATGTGAGCGGCTAAGTTTTTTGGATGCTTATTCAGGGTATCATCAGATCAAAATGGCAGTAAAAGACCAGGAGAAGACAACCTTCATAACTCCCTTTGGAGCCTTCTGCTATGTATCTATGCCATTCAGGCTCAAGAGTGCCCAAGCAACTTACTAGCATTGCGTACAGAATTGTCTTATGGGGCTGATCGGGAAAAATGTACATGCCTATGTGGACGACATTGTGGTAAAATCAAGGAAGGAGGAGACACTGATAGAAGACCTAAAGGAAACCTTTAACAACCTCTGGGTTTATAAGATGATGCTTAATCCGGAGAAGTGCGTTTTTGGTGTTCCGGCAGGCAAGCTCCTTGGATTCTTAGTATCAAACAGAGGAATAGAGGCCAATCTGGAGAAGATCAAGGTGATCACATCCTTGACTAAACCGGCTTGTATCAATGACGTCCAGCGTATAGCAGGCCGGATTACTGCATTAAGTCGATTCATCAACCGTTTGGGAGAGAAGGCAATTCCACTTTATCAGATGCTGAAAAAGACAGATCGGTTTATATGGAGTGATGCTGCAAACGCTGCGTTGAAGGACTTGAAGCGGCAATTAGTAGAACCACCGGTTCTTGCTGCCCCTGTTGACAACGAGCCGCTGCTGTTATACGTGGCCGCCAATGCCCGTGCAGTTAGCATGGCAATTGTGGTGGAACGCAAAGAAGCAGGCAAGGAATATCCGGTTCAGCGCCCGGTTTATTACGTGAGTGAGGTTCTAATTGAATCAAAACAAAGATATCCACACTGGCAGAAGGTGGTGTATGGCATGTTCATGGCAAACCAGAAGCTGAAGCACTACTTCCAGGGCCACCCAATCACTGTTGCTAGCTCAGCTCCGTTGGGGGATATAATCCAGAACAGAGAGGCCACTAGCAGAGTAGCAAAGTGGGTCATCGAGCTTAGCCCACACGGATTGAAGTATGTACCCCGTACTGCTATTAAATCCCAAGCATTGGTAGATTTCATCAATGATTGGACAGAATTGCAAGCACCAGAGGAGAAGCCGGATCACACATACTGGACTATCCACTTTGACGGTTCAAGGCAATTAGAAGGCTCGGGGGCTGGAGTAGTGTTAACTTCCCCACGAGGTGACAAGTTTTGTTATGTCCTCCGACTAATGTTCCCTTGCACTAACAATGCTGCTGAATATAAAGCACTGCTTCACGGCCTACGAATGGCTAAGGAGATGAACTTGAGCCGGGTCAAGTGTTTTGGTGATTCAGATCTGGTGGCGCAACAAGTGTCTGGCAAGTGGGACTCTAAAGAGCCGCTCATGGTAGCCTACAGGCGGGAAGTTGAAGCGGTTGCAGGATATTTCAAAGGATATCAGGTGGATCACATAGACCGGCGGAAAAATGAAGCAGCCGATGCTCTAAGCCGGATGGGTTCTCAGCGTAAACCGGTGCCGCCAAATACTTTCTTGGATGAGTTGCACAGTCCATCAGTTCAGGTACCATCGGAGGAGGATTTCGCTGCTCCTGATCTGGAGGCACAGTTGGTGGCTGCACTTCATGTTATTCCGGATTGGACACTCCCTTACTTGGCGTACCTAAGCCGAGGGGATTTGCCAGATGATGAGGTTGAAGCCAGGCAGATAATCTGGCGATCCAAATCTATGACCATTGTTAACGGAGAACTTCATCACCGCAGCGTTTCGGGGGCTTTTCAGCGCTGTGTATCATCGGAAGAAGGCAATGATATTCTTCGAGAGATACACAAAGGAGATTGTGGTCATCACGCCGGTTCAAAATCGCTGGTAGCCAAGGCTTTTCGTCACGGGTTTTACTGGTTAACAGCCCATGCTGATGCGGAGGATCTAGTCCGGAGATGTGACACTTGTCAGAAATTTTCACGGCGTGCTCTTGTTCCAGCACAGGAGCTGCGGATGATTCCAATTACTTGGCCTTTTGCGACCTGGGGGCTTGATATGGTTGGACCTTTTAAACAATCACAATCTCAGAAAACCCACCTATTGGTGGCAGTGGACAAGTTTACAAAGTGGATTGAGGCAGAGCCTGTCAGTAAGTGTGATGCGGCAACAGCGGTTAAATTTATCAAAAAGGTAATCTTCTGGTTTGGCTTTCCACACAGCATTATTACTGATAATGGCACCAATCTATCTAAGGGAGAGATGGAAGAGTTTTGCCAAAGGGAGCATATTCGGCTGGATATGTCTTCAGTAGCTCACCCTCAATCCAATGGTCAAGCTGAAAGGGCCAACCAAGAGATCTTGCGAGGCATCAAGCCCCGACTTATGACTCCCTTGCAGAGAACACCAGGGTGCTGGGTTGAGGAGTTATCTTCTGTCCTCTGGAGCATCAATACTACACCTAACAGGTCTACAGGCTACACGCCCTTTTTCATGGTGTATTGTGCTGAAGCAGTTCTCCCTAGTGATATTCAGCACGACTCACCACGGGTGGCGGCTTATGTTGAAATGGCCAATGAGCAAGCAAGACAGGACAGCTTAGACCGGCTGGATGAGGAGCGTGACATAGCGGCGGCACGATCCGCAATTTATCAGCAAGACCTACACAGAAATCACAGCCGTCGGGTTAAGACCAGGATGTTCCAGGAAGGGGACCTGGTGCTCCGGCTCATCCAAGACCAGACAGATATGCACAAGTTATCCCCGCCTTGGGAAGGACCCTTTGTGGTTAGCAAGAACCTACACAATGGTTCATACTACTTGGTGGACGTTCGAGAACATAAAGACTCACAGACAGCAGTGGAAGAGACGAAGAGGCCATGGAACATTGCTCTCTTATGCCCTTACTACACTTGAGACATGGGCTCCGCTTCATGTATCCTGTATATATTATGATTAATAAATAAACTGGCACCCCCGGTATACCGGGGGGATCAGCCATCTTCTTCAAAATATAAGTCTTATGGGAATTCACTTAGGTGATATCCATCAAAAAAATTATTTCTCTTGATATATATTATTTCCATCAAGGAAACAAGATGCTTTGATCAATCTATTTTGATATGCAGGACAATTATACAAAGGGACCAAAAGAGGGCTTGCCACACAAGCACAACTCCCATATAGGTACCATGCTTCTACGGTCACTAGGGGGCTACGAGATTGCATTCGAATCCTAGCTTAACCCCTTTTGGTCTGGTTTATATGATCGCATTCAAATCATAGCTTAAAACCCCATTTAGGGTTCGCCTTGGATCGCATTCGAATCCATTGATCGGCAAAATCTCACAACCACTGGGGGCTACGTGGTCGCATTCGAATCCTAGCTTAACCCCTTTGGTCCAATATATATGATCGCATTCGAATCATAGCTTAAACCCCGTTTAGGGTCCGCCTTGGATCGCATACGAATCCACTGATCGGCAAAATTCTCAAGGCCACTAGGGCTACACGGTCGCATTCGAATCCTAGCTCAACCCCTTTGGTCCGGTTTACTGATCGCATTCGAATCAGAAACCTCGACTTTGAGCCTGGCAGCTCACAAAAAGCCTCGATTTGGAGCCTGGCAGTTCGCAAAAAGCCTCGACTACATGGTCTTATTTGCCAAAAATGCTTTGCTTTTGCTGTTTTTCAAAGTTTTTGTGGTTAACCAAGTTTATTGATCCGGAATTGGGCAAATTCAAAGTTGACCGCATATCTACAAAGCAAAAAGTCTGGGTCGTAAATACCAGCATAAGTTCAAAGTCTGGATCATAAACACCAGCATGATTTAAACCGGCGTTTATCATAACCCGGAACAGTCATCAGGCAAACTCCAAGAGGGCCAAGAGCCTCATCAGAATCTACACGTTCAATTATGCCTACCGGATTAAGGATGTCAGGCAGACTTAAATCAAAGGTACGAGGTATTTTTTGGTATAAACCAGGTACTCTTTCAATATATGCCTATAGGAGCAATATAATAGGTCCGGTGGTAAACCGCCAGGACATCTTTTTAGCATTGTTTATGCAGATACAGATAACATAGACGGATCAACCACAGCAGACAAGGGATTAAAATTGGCAGACGCCAAGTCAAGTTGTGACATCTGAATTGGGACAAAGACAATGTTTCCAACTATCCTATTACAAGGCACTTGCAGGCCTGAATGGATTAAAGTTTTTTGCGATGGTTTTCAGCAACTATGTGTTAAACCGGGCGTTTTATGATTCTTCTTCACGCTGCGAAGGCTGAGGGTCGGCTTGTTCCGGATCTTCTTCATCTTCAGGTAGTGGCTGGAAGTCAGGAACGCGCCAGTCAATCTTGGAGAGCGCACGGAAGTACATTTCCTCAGTAATAAGATCGGACGGATCAATATCTGGAGCGAAAGTATGGCCACGCACTGGTGGGATCAGATTCTCGGTGTCATAAACTGGCCGCTCCACCCGTTCATTTTCTAAGTCATATGCCGGATGATACCTGGTCAGATCCGCTTCATCGGCAAGTTTGCTGGTGAGTGGGCGCATCTCTTTGGTTAAGGCACAGAGGTCCTTGGCAGAGAAGGTGGATCCATCTTCCTTATTACTGGGATATCCGTCAATAGCCTCTTCCGGATCAAAGTCCGGAACCCATGCCTTGGCCCGAGTCAGTGGTAGAAGAGAGCCGGCCCGTGCAGCAGATTTCTTCACTTCCACCAAGCGCACAGGCAGGACAGATAGCTTCTCCAAAGTACCTTGGATAGTAGTGCGGGCCGCATTCTGATGGGACATTGCACTTATAACTCTCTGAGCACCGGAATACAGCTGCTCCACCAGGGTATAAGAGGCCTTGAGCTTCTTCCGAACGTCATCTCCAAGATGAGTTATGCGTTGCCCTGAACATGTTTGTCAAAGTTAAACCGGAGTGGGTCAAAAATGGCAGAGAAAAAAAAGTATATACAATCGAGTACTCGCCAAAGATAGCAGAGGTCATAAGTTCTATTTGCTGCTTTAAACCGGTTAACTCCTGCGTAACCGGATTAAGGGCAGCCTCAGCATCCTTTGCTCTTTTCTTAAGAGCATCCGTCTACACCCCCCAGGCAGACCGCTCCGCTTCAAAGTCCTTTTTCAATTTTTCTACGTTGGTTAAGCTCAGCACAAGCTCTTCCTTGGCTTTGGCAGAAGCACTTTCAGTAGCAGCCAATCTATTCCGGAGATCAGTTACCTCTGCAGCCCTCTAGGTCAAGTCAGCCTACAAGAAAATCGAATGGATTAGAAGAGAATTTCAGACAAGTCTCAAGAATATAAACAAATTATCCACTTGACACTTGGGGGCTAATGTGCAGTTGAAGTACCAAAAGAAGATTTCAGACAAGTCTCAAGCATATAAACAAGTTATCCACTTGACACTTGGGGGCTAATGTAAGTTCATTTGCAGATACATTGGAAGTCCCGGTTCACCTACAACGACGCTAAACCGGCAATTGTGGACAACTATGGCCTACAGACAGGATTGCAAAGAACACAAAACAAAGACAAGTGAAGGAAGTTACCTCGTACTTATCATTCATCATGTTAACCAACTCAGATTCATAATCACGGCTGGTAAAGAGCTGGTTCAAATACCCGGAATGAAGCTCCTGTGCACTCAATTGGGCATAGCTGGATAAGTCCATGCTCCACTTGCCTTTTTCTTGTTGAAGTTTTTCATCTTTGGCAGTGTGCTTGGCTAAGACGACCGGCTCAGCAGGAGCGGTAAAGCCTGACCCGGTTATCTGAACGTCCGGGGAGGAAGCGACAATTGGTAGAGAAGGGGCAGCAGTAGGCGCTGGGCTAACAGGAGCCGGATTAGCCCGAGGAGGGCTAACCCGGATAGGACTCGCCTGTTTAACTATATTCTCCACATTAACATCCTCCGGAGCGGCAATGTCGTCACAATCCATGGGAATAGGATCATCAAACTGAGCGGCAGGATTATCTTCTGGAGGGATGACTTCTTTCGGATCAGCGGCCGGTTCAACAGTAGCGGTTTCGGCGGCCGCTTTGGTTGCTTTCGCCCTCTTGCAAGGCTTCGGTTTGCTGGAAAAAATCAAGAGAAACGATGAGAATCATAAGGGTACAAATGTAAAGATAAACCGGAGGATTGAAAGGGACTTACCCGGGCACGGTCTTCAGCACAGGGACCTGTGTAGTAGTCGACTCGCCATAAGAGGACAAGGGAGCCTCCTGATAGTTAGGATCAGACGGTTTAAGTGGTTTACATATGAGTCCGGCTTTTGGATGAAGAAGAGTTGGAGAAAGCAAAACCTCAGAACGGCGCCTGCGTGTCAGAGTAAGAGGAATTACGGATGATTCCACCACATGACCACTGTGGCGCGTAGTCTGGCGTGCTTCATGTTGCTGCTTCTTCAAAAGAAATTTGGGGTCCAATTGAGCGTAAGGATGAGAAAAAGGATATTTCTAGGACACCCGGCGGATTTTGGGGCGTGGAGGTTCTGAGTCTGAAGAAAGAGAGATTACCTCAACTTCGGCCGCTTTACTTCCCTCGGCCAGATCCTGTGGAAAGGCACTGTTAACAAAAATTTGGATAAAAGGAGATTAAAACATGTCAGGATCAACTCATACCTCAGAATCCGGATCATCTTCCTCAGGATGTGAACCGGAGGCAGCAACCGCCTTCTTTTTCTTAACGGCAAACGTCTTCCGACGTGGCTGTTTGGCCGATTTATCTTGAGGTTTCCTCTTCCAGAAGGGGTCGTTGGCCTGTGCAAAAGATACAGAATAAATAGAAGACAATCGATATGGACGGATTAAAACAAACAGAAAAACATCAGAAAGAACTTACTGCTGGCGGTTTATTGTTTTCACAGAATGGTGCTAAGCCGGTCCGGCTGCACTCCTCTAGAGAGATGTTGAGCATTTTCTTCGCGGATTCAGCAACTTCTTTTTTAGGAAGTATTATGTCAATGTGGCGTAGCGGATCATCCGGTTTACCAGTGTACTCGCACATCTGACTTGAGCGCCAGCTCAGTGGAAGGATGCTCCAGGCAAGCCAACAGCGAACGAAGTCTACTCCGGTTAAACCATTGGCCATAAAGGCTCTAAGCTTGGACAGTTGAGGGGCAAACCGGGCACGTTCTAGGGCACTAAGGCGCTGCGGCAGGGGGTGATCTTTAGGAAGGCGATATGCGCGGTAACCCGGCAGTGGGTTTTCCCCTTCAGGTGAAGTATCTATACAATAGAACCACGATTGGTTCCATTCCTTGGGGTGCGTGTGAAGGGCGGCGTGAGGGAAGCTCACATCCTTTCTCTTTTGAATGCTGACGCCACCCAATTCTTGATGCGGCCCGTCAGAAAATTCTGTCCGCCGGTTTAAGTGGAAAAAGTCTGTGAACAGATCCACTGAAGGTTCTTCTTGAAGATATGTTTCTGAGAAGACTTGAAAATTGCAGACATTTGATATAGAATTTGGACCTATGTCCTGAGGATGGAGCTGGAAAGCGGCTAGTACATCCTGGAAGAATTTTGAACCGGGAGGGCTAAAACCACGGGCCAGGTGATCAAAGAAAAAATGACATATAGTCAAAAAAAAGAAAACAATGACCTCTCCTTCTTTAGGGGTAGGGGGACACTCATCTCCTGGGGCCCGCCATTTCAGAACCGCTTTGGGACCCAGAATACCAATTGAAGCGTCCTTCGATAGATCCTCTTCAGTAATGCGGGACGGAGCCAAGTTGCAAGCAACAAACTGCTTGGCCATTGTTCGGAATGAGGAAATGCTGAAAAGTACAATACAGGATCTGGTTTACCAATTGCTACAATTAAGCCGGAGCATTATATAAGGTTGTGGATCTAAATTGCCGGTTTACACAAGGGGCTAATGGTATTACTAGTCCGGGAGTATATAAGAGTAAGGTAACTACCGGATTATGATGATAAAGAAAGCAGACGCTAAACCGTCAATTACAATGTATAGGATTACATCTACAGATCTACAAGACGAAAAAACAGTTTCCATAGAAGGCTGAAGTAAAAATGGATCTGAGGCATAAGAAAAATATGAAATATATGCAAGTCTTATACAGGAAGAACCGTGGAGGTTTTCTACAGATCGAATCTAAGCTGTTAAGATAGAGGAACTAAAGGCTTGAGTGCGGAGCAGG
Source organism: Secale cereale (assembly GCA_902687465.1). Lineage (NCBI taxonomy): Eukaryota > Viridiplantae > Streptophyta > Magnoliopsida > Poales > Poaceae > Secale > Secale cereale. The sequence continues at coordinate 838,357,450 of LR738710.1, forward strand.
AGCGTACTCAAAACGAATCTAAAGTAAAGGTGTGAATCTACTGCAAGGTTAGCCCGCAGGGATGAACAGCGAAGCTTCAAAGTTTCATGGCGGAAGCTATGGAGGAACCCTAGATTGGGATCTACAGTGAGGAAGAAGGAATACCTGATGAAGAAGCGGACGGCGGTGAGTTGCTCTGGACGCGATTCAGGGTGATGTAGCGGCCTGGCTCGACGACGGCGACGGGCTCGAAGTGCGACGGCGGAGCTTCGAGCGACGGAGGAAGACGAAGACAGAAGGGGGAAAAGAAGGCAGACCTCGGCGGTATTTATAAGCCGAGGAGGTGAAAGGCAAGCGCGGGAATCGAGGAGATCAGAGATTGGATAAAGATTATGCTATCACCTCGATTTTCGGGATGGCATTTAACAAAGGTCACAAACAGAGGTGAGCAATAAATGCGGAGGTGATGTCACGACGGATTAAGATAATTCCTGGAGATGACGTCATGGCCGGTTTACGAAGCAGATAAGCTGCAGAGAAGAAATTTGTACAAAGACATAGAAGACTGACATGAACACGTTCAAATCAATCTGGGGCCTAATGTCAGGGATATTACTAGCAGGTATAAACCGGCCAGGAAGATCCGGATTACACTAACGTAGTTGTATTGTCATAAGCCCAGTAGAATATGAATCAGAGGTTACGGCCCATAGAGGCTTAGGGCCCATGTGTAAAGCTTACGGTTTATGAACCGTCATATCATGTAACTTGAGGTGTAAGATAGGAAGAGTAGAGACCGAGGCGGACATGATTATGAACTGGCCTCGGGACTCTGTAAACCGGACCGGGCGTCGCCTCCTATATAAAGGGACGACCCGGCGACGGTTCAAGGAGAAGAAACAACCCGTCGAGACACAGGCAAGCAATCCGCTCCTTGTTCATCGACGCCCAAGCAATACCACACCAAACTAGACGTAGGCTTTTACCTTCATCGAAGGGGCCGAAGTAGGATAAACCCTCTGTGTCCTTTGTGTGCTTTTAACCTCTTCAAGATAACCCGCGCGATGGCCTCACACCTAAGTCCTCTAAACCGGACATCTGTCGTGCCAATTCCACGACAGTCTGGAAAGCTGCTATTACGACTGCCAGATGGATATTTGGAATATTTCTATGAACTTTACTGAATCTCTGTAAATACTTACGGGGGGTTTCTCCTTCCTTCTGCTGAAGGAGCTGCAGGTCGCTGGGCCTGCCGGGTTCTTGGTGCCCACACTACAAGAAGTATGTCAACTTGTGACCTTCTGTTAGTGACCCTGGAATAATTGGTCATAAATCTATGACCATTTGAGACCAATTGGTCAGAATGGTCGTAATTTCCTTACAAGAAATGGTCATAAAGCAGACAGCATTGGTTCGCTACCTTATTTCTAGCTGATCACGACCAATATAGATGGTCATAACCTTGTAAGTTGTGGTGGATTGCTATTACTAGGCGCCACCTCATTAGTTTTGCCTGTGTGTCATGTCCATGTGTCAATTTTTGCCCTAGGTTGTAAAGCAACCTATATTTCTGTTAGTCCCAAAATTCCCAAAACATTCTCATAAATTCTTTGGATCATTTCTTCGTAAAATATGTCAAAAACCTTCCTTACCTAGTTAAAATATAATTCAACAATATTCATTTTCCAATTATGTTCAGAGTAGTGCTTTGTGAAGGAAGTGCTATTTGTATATTATTGATTGACCTCAAAATTTTAGGGCACTCTTTCCTATCCAAATCATTGCCTCATGACAAAATTCAGCTCCATTTGCCTAGCAAATATTCTTCGGCAAATTTCCAAAGTTTTTGTTTAGCTAGAAGATTTGTGAAGGAAGTACTAGCTATGCATATCCAAATGGCATGAAATTTATATAGTGCCTTCATACACACAAATTATCACCCTCCTCCAAATTGCAGCTCAATCAAATCATTTATGTGAGCCCAGCTTTAGTTTGTTTTCTGTCTAGATTGGCACATTGCAAAGCAAGTGCTATCTATACCACTCCCATTGCCCTCAAACTTTTTGGTCAATCTTCCATCCCCAAATCATTTCCACATGCCAATATTCAGTTCTATTTTCCTAGTAAATCTTCCTCGACAAATTTTCAAATTCTGTTTACCTAGAAGCTTTGTGAAGGAAGTACTAGATAGGAATATCCTAATGAGTTGAATATTTGCCACATATTCTATATGCCAAAGTCATAGGTCTACACAAAAGTTTAGCTCTATCTAACAATACATGTGAGCTCACCATCAAATCATTGTTTCTGGTAATATTTCAGTTTGTGAAGCAACTACATTTTATATTCCTTTATAATTGCTGAAAATTTACCAGGACATTACACTGACTATAGAAACTCCCTACACCAAATTTCAGCATAATCCAATCATCTATGTAATTCCAGCTTCAATTTCTATTTTCTGTCCAGATTGGCACATTGCAAAGCAAGTGCTATCTAGACACCTCATATTGTCCTCAAACTTTTTGTGACATCTTACAAGTCTAAATCATTCCCACATTCCGATATTCAGCTCCATTTGCCTATTAAATCATCCTGAGCAAATTTCCAAAGTTTCTATCTAGAGAGAAGCTTTGTGAAGGAAGTACAAGTTAGGATTATCCAAATGGTATAAAAAATTACAGCCCTTTCCTATGCCCAACTTACCAACATCCACAAAATTTCATCTCAATCCATTTATTCATTTGAGCCTAGCTTCAACATCCATATTTTTGCCCGATGAGGTACTTTGCAAAGGAAGTGCCATCTAAGCTCCTCCATTTGAGCTGAAAATTGGCCAAGACAGTCTCCCTTGTAGATGATTATCCTCATCCAAAACTCAGGCCCATTGGCCATGTGCATTTCCCGTACCGCTAATCAAACACTTGGCTACTAATTCATGTTTGAGCATAGTTCGGTCTCCTCGTGAGATTCTTATATTGTCATTTTCTTCCTAGCACCTACCCGAGCATTGCCCAACCCACTAGACATGCCTAGGCCTCCCATAATTCATGGCAACGCCACCGTCACGCAGTCACCACGCGGCTGGCATGCGAGTTTACACGCTTTGAAGTTGGGGCCCTCGGCCACCGTCCAAACCTTGACATATCGCAACCAAACCATGTATTTTTCCTTAGATAGATACTTATGTAACTAGAAATGATTTTTTGAAAAAATAAAGAGCAAACTAAAAGGCAACTGCAGTTCAAATTTGACCAGTTTCCTACTAAATCGGCGAAAATTTGTCTTTTTCATGATAGGTGGATAAAAGCTTTGGACACCGAACCATTTTGTAAATTGTGCATTAAATATGGCCTAGTATTTTATTAAAATGATTTGGTACATTTTTGCAACGAATATATGGTAGGTCCTTCACAAAAAAACTCATTTTGGGCACTCAAAAAATGGAAAATGGATTTTTTGTCCAAAGAAAATGAAAACTTCCTTAGGCAACATTGTTTTCCATTCAAAGATGCACCCTTGTGCACGATACGAGATCATTTGAAAAAACTATGTCATGAATGTGGCCATAACATTGATCATTTGGCTTGAAAGGTAAGAATCTTCACACATGATAGCTCATTTCTGAGAACACTTTTTCAAAATAATTACAGTATTACAAGTTTATTATTTTTTCTGGTAACTCGGTCACATATAATGACACAATGCGAAGGTTTTCCATTTTTTTACTTATTTTTTGAATTTTTTATGCCTGTTTCAAAATGTGGTCAAAATGGCAAGCATGACCATTCCTAGATATTTGTTGAATCTTGGAAAACTTTTGGTTTTTCTCTGATTAAATAGATACTTATGTACCTAGAAATGAGTTTTGGAAAAAATAAAGAGCAAACTATGATGCAGCTGTAGTTCGAATTTGACCCGCTTCCTCCTGAATCGGCAGAAATTTGTCTTTTTCACCAGAGGTGGATCAAAACTTTTGACACTCAACCATTTGGTCAATTGTGCATTAAATATGGCCTAGTATTTTGTAAAAATGATTTGGTACAATTTTGAAACAATTATTTGGTAGGTTCTTCACAAAGAAACCTCATTTTGGGCACTCAAAAAAATGGAAAATGATTTTTTTCGTCCAAAGTAAATCAAAACTTCCTTAGGCAATATTGTTTGCCATTCCAAGATGCACCCTTGTGCATGATATAATATCAATTGAACAAACTACGTCATGAATGTGGCCATTAGATTGATCGTTTGGTTTGAAAACCATGAATCTTCACACATGATAGCTCATTTCCGAGAACACTTTTTAAAACAATTGCCATATTAAAAGTTTATTATTTGTCCTCGTACTTGGTCACATATAATGACACAATGTTAAGGTTTTCCAATTTTATTTTATTTTTTTATCTTTTGATGCCCGTTTCAAAATGTGGTCAAAATGGCGGGCATGACCGATCCTAGCTAGTGGTTGAATCATGGAAACATTCTAGTGTTTCTCTGATTAAATAGATACTTACACTACTAGGGAAAACCTTATACACATAATCTTACCAGTAGCACGGGACAAAAAGAAGCGCTACTACTACTTACCACTAGCGCGAGGCAGGGAAGCACCCTGCAGCTAAGTTTATAGCAGTAGCGCGTCTCAGGGAAGAAGCGCTACATCTATAATTCCCCTTCTGTTCTCCCAGGCTACCATTAGTAGTAGTGGGCTTAAGCAAAGCGCGTTGCTGCCAAGGTTGTTGTAGCAGCGTGTTTCACGTAGAAAGCGCTACTGCTAATGAAAGGAAAATAAAATGAAAAACATATAGAAAAGTAAATGAAAATGAAAGAAATAGAAAAATGGGAAGGAAATAAAAGAAAATGTGAAGGAAAACAAATGAAAAGTGAAAATAACGGAGGAAGGCGTAGCAGCAGCGTGTTTTCAGGACGGGCGGTACAGCTAACTTAGCAGCAACGCGTTTTGTCATCCAGCGCTATAGCTAAGTTAGCTATAGCTAATTTAGCAGTAGCGCTATTGCTAAGTTAGCTATAGCTAATTTAGCAGTTAGCTATAGTTTATGTTTAGTAAGAAGTAGTTGAATTAAAAGAACTAGTGTATTTTTAGTAAGAAAATTAATAGAACTAGTTGAACTAGTTTATTTTTAGTAAGAACTAGTTTATTTATATTTATAGTAAGTGTTTAGTTGAATTAATAGAACTAGTTCATTTTTAGTAAGAAAATTTATGTTTAGTAGTTATTCTTTAGTTAAAGCAATTATTCCCGCATCGACGTCGACGATGCCTATCCCGCATCCTTGTCTTCGACTCAGCGGAGGACACCTGCTTGATCAGAGGGGCCATGTCCGGGACTAGGCTCCGCCGGGCTGGTACTGGGAGGTGCTACCTACCGGGGGCGCAGCTTGGTGAGGAGCCAGCACGTCATTGACCTGAACCTTCTTTGGTGGCGGTCGCGTGGGCTAGTGACGGTGCAGAGGCTTGAGGACCCCGTGGAGGTGGTACGTCACCATGTCAGCGAGGAGGACGAGCACGTCCGTCGCTACATGGTTGCGTTGGAGGGCAGGTTCTCCAACACCTGGTAGGTTCTTCAGGGATCTCACTAGAGCTATGATCCTATGATGGTTCCTTCTCTTTGGGTGACCACCGCCCGCGCCGATACCCGTCGTTCGCTAGGGTTTTAGTTGTATTAGTGATGTTATATGTATGGTACTATTCGGGATATATTAGTGATAATATTCGATGATGTACGGGCGCAAGAGATGATTTAGTTTTGCTTATTGAATGCATGCTAATTCGAATACTTATATATTTTATGATTTGGTTTTGCTTATTGAATGCTCAAATTGGAGAAGTACTCCTATTTTCAATGCTCAAATTGGACCCCCACTATGCAAGGTGTATGCATTTCATTAGTTGATAGCTTATAGGGTATTTGTTTTTGCGGAAATCAAGGAGCCCCTCCATCGTCCCCGCCATCGTCCCCATCACCGACCCCCTCCGACCTCGAGGTGAGACCAGCCAAATCTCCATGTCAATATGAGTCCTATAAGATATTTTGAAATGTTTTTGTTCATATTTTCAACCATTGAAATGCAATGACCATCAAGTTTGAATGCTCATATGATGTAGATAAAAACATGTATATCTTGTGTTGCTCAAATAGGATATGTGCTTGCCCAAGTGGACGGTCATGTTTGCAGGTTACACCTCTGAGTGGCCTATTTTTTACCAGAGTGTTGATCCAGTTCCGTTCCGGCAAATTTTAGGCGCTCGATATGTTCTTTTTTAGCAAAGGTCATGCCGGATTTTTCCATGAATTTTGGCATGACATGTGCTAGAATATGTAGGAAATATCGAGTGGCCTGGATTTTCAATTAATGTTTCAACTATGAACATAGGAAATGTCTGACGACGAAAAGTATTTCGGTATGTGTGAATACTGCGAAGACAAGCACGGCCTGTGTGACAGAAATTTCCTAGTTGATGGTAGGCGCTTCAGCATCAAGCTGGATGGGTCCTTCGAAGTGGATACAGTAAGTCACGACGACAAGTCTTTTTTCGTAATTAAGCATCGCTTCTGCTTCATTTCCTTCAACTAATAATTTTATTTTTTTACTATTCTACTGGCATATCCCATTCCATGCAAGAATTTTTGTCTTGGATAAGATTGGTTTCAGTCCGATGGAAACTATGGAGGTAAAGAGAGTTCACTTGAGGACTGAGCATGGTTATACTTTTGACGCAAAATTTTACAATGCAGACACCTGCACATATTTTTAATGCAAAAATTGGAGAGCACTATTCAAGGCTTATGCATTTGAGCCTGATATGCTTATCACCATTGATATTCGTCCGGAAGATGATGATATTGACGGTAATGTAGACTTCTGGGTCGATGTCCAGATGCCTCCAGTTCTACCATTATGTGAGTTTGTCAACCAATAATTATGTCTTCGTAATTGTTTATTCAAAAGTAGTTGACAACTAATTTCTATTAACAGCTTATTTCCATTCAAGCAAACATGTCCGGCGCTTGGTAGACATGACCTACTACTGTCTCGGGGCTGAACTAAACTGGGAGGAGATAAGTCATTATGTTTCATGGCTTGAGGATTTTGATACTGTCAAGACAAATTATTTTCATGGACTAAAAAATATTATTACTCAAAACGTGCGAGCACTAGCATGTGTATTGAACTACGGTCACGTCTTTTTAGTGAAGATGGTAAGATTTTTACTATTTGTCCTGAGTGCATCTTTTGCAAACCTTATTTTTAAGTTAAACTTCATTGCTAAATATGTTACTATGATGTTCTTCAATAGGGACTCCCGATGATAGTTGTGCCTCAATGGATCGAGCATAAAGGTCGCATGACAATGGTTTGCTTACGGCCAAGATATCCTACATTGCACCTCAGTGCATTTATGATTTCACAAAGCGAACAAGTCTTAATAGTCAAAGACTGGAGCAAAATTGTGAAGGATCTCAGTAGAGAAGTACTAGGGGGCGGCAATCAGAATCGTGGCCCACAATTAGGAGACAGATTCATCTACATGCTCCAACATAATGAAGCAGGAGTGCTACATATGTTCTATTCTATTTTACCGGAGAGAAAGCAGCAGCAGTGATTAGCTACACTATGACTATGATGATTAAATAGCTAGTGTTGGTGGTAATGACTATGATGATTATTATTAGCTAGTTTTGGTGGTGATTAGATAGCTACACTATGACTATGATGATTAAATAGTGTTGGTGGTAATGCCTATGATGATTATTAGCTAGTGTTTTCGATGACGATATGATGCAAGAGTTTTTATATTAATATGATGATGATGTTGATCATGATTATCATGATGATTTGTTATTAGCTAGTGTTGGTGGAGGGA
>LR738710.1:838366362-838377148 GCA_902687465.1 Secale cereale
CCCCCCGCCCCCGCTCCCCTTACTCTCCACCATGGCCACCTCCTCCTCCTCCTCGCTCCGGATCCCCGGACAACACACCACCCAGCTATGGGGGCGCGTCCACGGCGGCTGCCCTTCCACGCCGTCTCCGTCCGCCCCCGCCGATCCGCAGTCTCCTCTGTCTCCGCCTCCTCCTCGCAGCAGGCGCCGGCACCGGGCAACAGTGCTGACGCCAACGGGCCCACCGATGTGCCCATGCCTTCCCCAGCGGCGGCGGCGGTTGGGCGAGCGGTGGACGATTTGCGTTCCACGCTGAACTAGCACGCTGACGTGGTGGCAGAGCTCTTCGGCTGTGTCTCCACCGAGCTTCACGGCGGGTTTGTCCCCGTCGTCGATTGGAAGGTGCGTCTTCTTCCCTCACCCCCTGCTTCGCTCGCTTGATCCTAGGATTTAGTCCACCGGGAAGCAGAAGCCTGAATTCATTCCTTCAGAAAATTTCATTCGGAACTGCAGAACCGAGTGCTACTTCTCGAGCTTGCGTTGTATTCCCTCGAAGAGGAAAAGGTGATGCAGCACAGTAGCGTAAGTATTTCCCTCAGTTTTTGAGAACCAATGTATCAATCCAATAGGAGACCACGCGCGAGTCCCATGCACCTGCACAAACAAATAAGAACTTCGCAGCCAACACGGTAAGGGGTTGTCAATCCATTTACGGTCACTTACGAAAGTGAGATCTGATAGATAGGATAGTATAATATTTTTGGTATTTTTTATATAAGAACAGAAAGTAAATAAAGCAAAGTAAAGTAGATGGAAGATTAATATGTTGAGAATAGACCCGGGAGCCATAGGTTTCACTAGTGGCATCTCTCATGATAGCAGAATTCTACGGTGGGTGAACAAATTATTGTCGAGCAATTGATAGAAAAGCGCATAGTTATGAGAATATCTAGGCACGATCATTATATATAGGCATCACGTCCGTGACAAGTAGACCGAAATGATTCTGCATCTACTACTATTACTCCGCACATCGACCGCTATCCAGCATGCATCTAGAGTATTAATTTCATAAGAACAGAGTAATGCTTTAAGCAAGATGACATGATGTAGAGGGATAAACTCAAGCAATATGATATAAACCCCATCTTTTTATCCTTGATGGCAACAATACAATACGTGCCTTGCTGCCCCTGCTGTCACTGGGAAAGGATATCACAAGATTGAACCCAAAGCCAAGCACTTCTCCCTTTGCAAGAACTATAGATCTAGTAGGCCAAACCAAACCAATAATTCGAATAGACTTGCAAGGATATTATAATCATACATAAAAGATTTCAGAAAAGAACCAAATATTGTTCATAGATAATCTTGATCATAAACCCACTGTTCATCGGATCTGGACAAACACACCGCAAAAAGATTACATCGAATAGATCTCCTCGAAGATCGAGGAGAACTTGGTATTGAGATCCAAAAAGACAGAAGAAGCCATCTAGCTAATAACTATGGACCCGAAGGTCTGTGGTAAACTACTCACTACTCATTGGTGAGGCTATATATGGTGTTGATGTAGAAGTACTCCGTGGTAGATCCCCCCTCCGGCGGAGCTCCGGAACAGGCCCCAAGATGGGATCTCACGGGAACAGAAGGTTGCGGCGGTGGAATTACGGTTTTATTTGTTGCCTTGATGTTTTCAGGGTATATGGATATATATAGCAGGAAGGAGGGCATCGGGGGAGCTAGAGGGGGCCCACGAGGGTGGGGGCGGGCCCAGGAGGAGGTGCGCGTCCTGGACCCTCGTGGCCGCCTGCTTCGTTCCCTCGCGTGTACTCCAAGTCTTGTGGGTAGATACGGTTCCAAAAATAACTCCCCCGAAGGTTTCATTCCGTTTGGACTTCGTTTGATATTCCTTTTCTGCGAAACTCTAAAATAGGCAAAAACCAGCAATTTGCACTAGGCCTTGGGTTAGTAGGTTAGTCCCAAAAATAATATAAAAGTGTATAATAAAGCCCATTAAAATCCAAAACAGAATATATAATAGCATGGAACAATCAGAAATTATAGATACGCTGGAGACGCTTCACCGGGTGACCGACTGACTGAATCTGGTTGTGACACAGAGGTGAGCAATAAATGCGGAGGTGATGTCACGACGGATTAAGATAATTCCTGGAGATGACGTCATGGCCGGTTTACGAAGCAGATAAGCTGCAGAGAAGAAATTTGTACAAAGACATAGAAGACTGACATGAACACGTTCAAATCAATCTAGGGCCTAATGTCAGGGATATTACTAGCAGGTATAAACCGGCCAGGAAGATCCGGATTACACTAACGTAGTTGTATTGTCATAAGCCCAGTAGAATATGAATCAGAGGTTACGGCCCATAGAGGCTTAGGGCCCATGTGTAAAGCTTACGGTTTATGAACCGTCATATCATGTAACTTGAGGTGTAAGATAGGAAGAGTAGAGACCGAGGCGGACATGATTATGAACTGGCCTCGGGACTCTGTAAACCGGACCGGGCGTCGCCTCCTATATAAAGGGACGACCCGGCGACGGTTCAAGGAGAAGAAACAACCCGTCGAGACACAGGCAAGCAATCCGCTCCCTGTTCATCGACGCCCAAGCAATACCACACCAAACTAGACGTAGGCTTTTACCTTCATCGAAGGGGCCGAACTAGGATAAACCCTCTGTGTCCTTTGTGTGCTTTTAACCTCTTCAAGATAACCCGCGCGATGGCCTCACACCTAAGTCCTCTAAACCGGACATCTGTCGTGCCAATTCCACGACAGTCTGGAAAGCTGCTATTACGACTGCCAGATGGATATTTGGAATATTTCTATGAACTTTACTGAATCTCTGTAAATACTTACGGGGGGTTTCTCCTTCCTTCTGCTGAAGGAGCTGCAGGTCGCTGGGCCTGCCGGGTTCTTGGTGCCCACACTACAAGAAGTATGTCAACTTGTGACCTTCTGTTAGTGACCCTGGAATAATTGGTCATAAATCTATGACCATTTGAGACCAATTGGTCAGAATGGTCGTAATTTCCTTACAAGAAATGGTCATAAAGCAGACAGCATTGGTTCGCTACCTTATTTCTAGCTGATCACGACCAATATAGATGGTCATAACCTTGTAAGTTGTGGTGGATTGCTATTACTAGGCGCCACCTCATTAGTTTTGCCTGTGTGTCATGTCCATGTATCAATTTTTGCCCTAGGTTGTAAAGCAACCTATATTTCTGTTAGTCCCAAAATTCCCAAAACATTCTCATAAATTCTTTGGATCATTTCTTCGTAAAATATGTCCAAAACCTTCCTTACCTAGTTAAAATATAATTCAACAATATTCATTTTCCAATTATGTTCAGAGTAGTGCTTTGTGAAGGAAGTGCTATTTGTATATTATTGATTGACCTCAAAATTTTAGGGCACTCTTTCCTATCCAAATCATTGCCTCATGACAAAATTCAGCTCCATTTGCCTAGCAAATATTCTTCGGCAAATTTCCAAAGTTTTTGTTTAGCTAGAAGATTTGTGAAGGAAGTACTAGCTATGCATATCCAAATGGCATGAAATTTATATAGTGCCTTCATACACACAAATTATCACCCTCCTCCAAATTGCAGCTCAATCAAATCATTTATGTGAGCCCAGCTTTAGTTTGTTTTCTGTCTAGATTGGCACATTGCAAAGCAAGTGCTATCTATACCACTCCCATTGCCCTCAAACTTTTTGGTCAATCTTCCATCCCCAAATCATTTCCACATGCCAATATTCAGTTCTATTTTCCTAGTAAATCTTCCTCGACAAATTTTCAAATTCTGTTTACCTAGAAGCTTTGTGAAGGAAGTACTAGATAGGAATATCCTAATGAGTTGAATATTTGCCACATATTCTATATGCCAAAGTCATAGGTCTACACAAAAGTTTAGCTCTATCTAATAATACATGTGAGCTCACCATCGAATCATTGTTTCTGGTAATATTTCAGTTTGTGAAGCAACTACATTTTATATTCCTTTATAATTGCTGAAAATTTACATGGACATTACACTGACTATAGAAACTCCCTACACCAAATTTCAGCATAATCCAATCATCTATGTAATTCCAGCTTCAATTTCTATTTTCTGTCCAGATTGGCACATTGCAAAGCAAGTGCTATCTAGACACCTCATATTGTCCTCAAACTTTTTGTGACATCTTACAAGTCTAAATCATTCCCACATTCCGATATTCAGCTCCATTTGCCTATTAAATCATCCTGAGCAAATTTCCAAAGTTTCTATCTAGAGAGAAGCTTTGTGAAGGAAGTACAAGTTAGGATTATCCAAATGGTATAAAAAATTACAGCCCTTTCCTATGCCCAACTTACCAACATCCACAAAATTTCAACTCAATCCATTTATTCATTTGAGCCTAGCTTCAACATCCATATTTTTGCCCGATGAGGTACTTTGCAAAGGAAGTGCCATCTAAGCTCCTCCATTTGAGCTGAAAATTGGCCAAGACAGTCTCCCTTGCAGATGATTATCCTCATCCAAAACTCAGGCCCATTGGCCATGTGCATTTCCCGTACCGCTAATCAAACACTTGGCTACTAATTCATGTTTGAGCATAGTTCGGTCTCCTCGTGAGATTCTTATATTGTCATTTTCTTCCTAGCACCTACCCGAGCATTGCCCAACCCACTAGACATGCCTAGGCCTCCCATAATTCATGGCAACGCCACCGTCACGCAGTCACCACGCGGCTGGCATGCGAGTTTACACGCTTTGAAGTTGGGGCCCTCGGCCACCGTCCAAACCTCGACATATCGCAACCAAACCATGTATTTTTCCTTAGATAGATACTTATGTAACTAGAAATGATTTTTTGAAAAAATAAAGAGCAAACTAAAAGGCAACTGCAGTTCAAATTTGACCAGTTTCCTACTAAATCGGCGAAAATTTGTCTTTTTCACGATAGGTGGATAAAAGCTTTGGACACCGAACCATTTTGTAAATTGTGCATTAAATATGGCCTAGTATTTTATTAAAATGATTTGGTACATTTTTGCAACGAATATATGGTAGGTCCTTCACAAAAAAACTCATTTTGGGCACTCAAAAAATGGAAAATGGATTTTTTGTCCAAAGAAAATGAAAACTTCCTTAGGCAACATTGTTTTCCATTCAAAGATGCACCCTTGTGCACGATACGAGATCATTTGAAAAAACTATGTCATGAATGTGGCCATAACATTGATCATTTGGCTTGAAAGGTAAGAATCTTCACACATGATAGCTCATTTCTGAGAACACTTTTTCAAAATAATTACAGTATTACAAGTTTATTATTTTTTCTGGTAACTCGGTCACATATAATGACACAATGCGAAGGTTTTCCATTTTTTTACTTATTTTTTGAATTTTTTATGCCTGTTTCAAAATGTGGTCAAAATGGCAAGCATGACCATTCCTAGATATTTGTTGAATCTTGGAAAACTTTTGGTTTTTCTCTGATTAAATAGATACTTATGTACCTAGAAATGAGTTTTGGAAAAAATAAAGAGCAAACTATGATGCAGCTGTAGTTCGAATTTGACCCGCTTCCTCCTGAATCGGCAGAAATTTGTCTTTTTCACCAGAGGTGGATCAAAACTTTTGACACTCAACCATTTGGTCAATTGTGCATTAAATATGGCCTAGTATTTTGTAAAAATGATTTGGTCCAATTTTGAAACAATTATTTGGTAGGTTCTTCACAAAGAAACCTCATTTTGGGCACTCAAAAAAATGGAAAATGATTTTTTTCGTCCAAAGAAAATCAAAACTTCCTTAGGCAATATTGTTTTCCATTCCAAGATGCACCCTTGTGCATGATATGATATCAATTGAACAAACTACGTCATGAATGTGGCCATTAGATTGATCGTTTGGTTTGAAAACCATGAATCTTCACACATGATAGCTCATTTCCGAGAACACTTTTTAAAACAATTGCCATATTAAAAGTTTATTATTTGTCCTCGTAACTTGGTCACATATAATGACACAATGTTAAGGTTTTCCAATTTTATTTTATTTTTTTATCTTTTGATGCCCGTTTCAAAATGTGGTCAAAATGGCGGGCATGACCGATCCTAGCTAGTGGTTGAATCATGGAAACATTCTAGTGTTTCTCTGATTAAATAGATACTTACACTACTAGGGAAAACCTTATACACATAATCTTACCAGTAGCACGGGACAAAAAGAAGCGCTACTACTAATTACCACTAGCGCGAGGCAGGGAAGCACCCTGCAGCTAAGTTTATAGCAGTAGCGCGTCTCAGGGAAGAAGCGCTACATCTATAATTCCCCTTCTGTTCTCCCAGGCTACCATTAGTAGTAGTGGGCTTAAGCAAAGCGCGTTGCTGCTAAGGTTGTTGTAGCAGTGTGTTTCACGTAGAAAGCGCTACTGCTAATGAAAGGAAAATAAAATGAAAAACATATAGAAAAGTAAATGAAAATGAAAGAAATAGAAAAATGGGAAGGAAATAAAAGAAAATGTGAAGAAAACAAATGAAAAGTGAAAATAACGGAGGAAGGCGTAGCAGCAGCGTGTTTTCAGGACGGGCGGTACAGCTAACTTAGCAGCAACGCGTTTTGTCATCCAGCGCTATAGCTAAGTTAGCTATAGCTAATTTAGCAGTAGCGCTATAGCTAGGTTAGCTATAGCTAATTTAGCAGTTAGCTATAGTTTATGTTTAGTAAGAAGTAGTTGAATTAAAAGAACTAGTGTATTTTTAGTAAGAAAATTAATAGAACTAGTTGAACTAGTTTATTTTTAGTAAGAACTAGTTTATTTATATTTATAGTAAGTGTTTAGTTGAATTAATAGAACTAGTTCATTTTTAGTAAGAAAATTTATGTTTAGTAGTTATTCTTTAGTTAAAGCAATTATTCCCGCATCGACGTCGACGATGCCTATCCCGCATCCTTGTCTTCGACTCAGCGGAGGACACCTGCTTGATCAGAGGGGCCATGTCCGGGACTAGGCTCCGCCGGGCTGGTACTGGGAGGTGCTACCTACCGGGGGCGCAGCTTGGTGAGGAGCCAGCACGTCGTTGACCTGAACCTTCTTTGGTGGCGGTCGCGTGGGCTAGTGATGGTGCAGAGGCTTGAGGACCCCGTGGAGGTGGTACGTCACCATGTCAGCGAGGAGGACGAGCACGTCCGTCGCTACATGGTTGCGTTGGAGGGCAGGTTCTCCAACACCTGGTAGGTTCTTCAGGGATCTCACTAGAGCTATGATCCTATGATGGTTCCTTCTCTTTGGGTGACCACCGCCCGCGCCGATACCCGTCGTTCGCTAGGGTTTTAGTTGTATTAGTGATGTTATATGTATGGTACTATTCGGGATATATTAGTGATAATATTCGATGATGTACGGGCGCAAGAGATGATTTAGTTTTGCTTATTGAATGCATGCTAATTCGAATACTTATATATTTTATGATTTGGTTTTGCTTATTGAATGCTCAAATTGGAGAAGTACTCCTATTTTCAATGCTCAAATTGGACCCCCACTATGCAAGGTGTATGCATTTCATTAGTTGATAGCTTATAGGGTATTTGTTTTTGCGGAAATCAAGGAGCCCCTCCATCGTCCCCGCCATCGTCCCCGTCACCGACCCCCTCCGACCTCGAGGTGAGACCAGCCAAATCTCCATGTCAATATGAGTCCTATAAGATATTTTGAAATGTTTTTGTTCATATTTTCAACCATTGAAATGCAATGACCATCAAGTTTGAATGCTCATATGATGTAGATAAAAACATGTATATCTTGTGTTGCTCAAATAGGATATGTGCTTGCCCAAGTGGACGGTCATGTTTGCAGGTTACACCTCTGAGTGGCCTATTTTTTACCAGAGTGTTGATCCAGTTCCGTTCCGGCAAATTTTAGGCGCTCGATATGTTCTTTTTTAGCAAAGGTCATGCCGGATTTTTCCATGAATTTTGGCATGACATGTGCTAGAATATGTAGGAAATATCGAGTGGCCTGGATTTTCAATTAATGTTTCAACTATGAACATAGGAAATGTCTGACGACGAAAAGTATTTCGGTATGTGTGAATACTGCGAAGACAAGCACGGCCTGTGTGACAGAAATTTCCTAGTTGATGGTAGGCGCTTCAGCATCAAGCTGGATGGGTCCTTCGAAGTGGATACAGTAAGTCACGACGACAAGTCTTTTTTCGTAATTAAGCATCACTTCTGCTTCATTTCCTTCAACTAATAATTTTATTTTTTTACTATTCTACTAGCATATCCCATTCCATGCAAGAATTTTTGTCTTGGATAAGATTGGTTTCAGTCCGATGGAAACTATGGAGGTAAAGAGAGTTCACTTGAGGACTGAGCATGGTTATACTTTTGACGCAAAATTTTACAATGCAGACACCTGCACATATTTTTAATGCAAAAATTGGAGAGCACTATTCAAGGCTTATGCATTTGAGCCTGATATGCTTATCACCATTGATATTCGTCCGGAAGATGATGATATTGACGGTAATGTCGACTTCTGGGTCGATGTCCAGATGCCTCCAGTTCTACCATTATGTGAGTTTGTCAACCAATAATTATGTCTTCGTAATTGTTTATTCAAAAGTAGTTGACAACTAATTTCTATTAACAGCTTATTTCCATTCAAGCAAACATGTCCGGCGCTTGGTAGACATGACCTACTACTGTCTCGGGGCTGAACTAAACTGGGAGGAGATAAGTCATTATGTTTCATGGCTTGAGGATTTTGATACTGTCAAGACAAATTATTTTCATGGACTAAAAAATATTATTACTCAAAACGTGCGAGCACTAGCATGTGTATTGAACTACGGTCACGTCTTTTTAGTGAAGATGGTAAGATTTTTACTATTTGTCCTGAGTGCATCTTTTGCAAACCTTATTTTTAAGTTAAACTTCATTGCTAAATATGTTACTATGATGTTCTTCAATAGGGACTCCCGATGATAGTTGTGCCTCAATGGATCGAGCATAAAGGTCGCATGACAATGGTTTGCTTACGGCCAAGATATCCTACATTGCACCTCAGTGCATTTATGATTTCACAAAGCGAACAAGTCTTAATAGTCAAAGACTGGAGCAAAATTGTGAAGGATCTCAGTAGAGAAGTACTAGGGGGCGGCAATCAGAATCGTGGCCCACAATTAGGAGACAGATTCATCTACATGCTCCAACATAATGAAGCAGGAGTGCTACATATGTTCTATTCTATTTTACCGGAGAGAAAGCAGCAGCAGTGATTAGCTACACTATGACTATGATGATTAAATAGCTAGTGTTGGTGGTAATGACTATGATGATTATTATTAGCTAGTTTTGGTGGTGATTAGATAGCTACACTATGACTATGATGATTAAATAGTGTTGGTGGTAATGCCTATGATGATTATTAGCTAGTGTTTTCGATGACGATATGATGCAAGAGTTTTTATATTAATATGATGATGATGTTGATCATGATTATCATGATGATTTGTTATTAGCTAGTGTTGGTGGAGGGACCGTGGTTTGTATTCATGTGGATGGATCAAAAGTGACCAAAAGTTGAATTAGTAGGATCATCATCCTAATTCAACTTTTGATTCAACCAAAGGAATCTAATCCATGTTTCCTCCTCACAACCTCTTAATTGGTACTATATCAAAATTTGTATAACGGCAAATAAATACGCTAAAAAAAGAAAAACAATATACTAGTAGTGCTGGACAGAAAGCACGCTACTACTAGTTAGATTAGTAGCAGCGTGGCTTCATTAAAGGCGATGCAGCTATTATCAGCAGAGCGTTTCTACAAAGCACGCTACTGCTACCTGTAGCACTAACATGGGCTGAGCCGCGCTACTGATACATGTTAGCTATAGCATCGTATCAGCACCGCGGTTGCCCGCACTACTAATACAGCTAAAACCCGCGCTACTACAAGGGTTTTCCCTAGTAGTGTTATGTACCTATAAATATTTTTTGGAAAAAATAAAGAGCAAAATATGAGGCAGCTACAGTTCAAATTTGACACGCTTCCTGCTTAATTGGCGGAAATTTGTCTTTTTTCACGAGAGGTGGCTCAAACCTTTTTACACCCAACCATTTGGTCAATTGTGCATTAAATATGGCCTAGTATTTTATAATTAAAATTGATTTGGTCCAATTTTTCAACAAATATATGGTAGGTCCTTCACAAAAAAACTCATTTTAGTCACTCGAAAAATAGAAAATATATTTTGTTACTAAAAGCTCATTTCTTATACCACTTTTTTAAACTCATTTTGGTCCAATTCCAAGTTTGTTAGTTTTTCTAAAAACTAGGTCACATTTGGGGACACAATGAGGATTTTTTTTTTGAATTTCTCATATCATAAAACTGTTTATATGATTCAACACTTTATTTTTACTCGATTACGACCAATTTAGAAGGTCATAACGTGTACTCCGTTGTGATTGGTCCATGGCCATATCACACGGATCAAGCATCAGAGACCGTTAGATACTCTCAGATCCAACGGCCCACACCCTCTCACCCCTCGTCCCACCCGCAGCCCAGCACCCAAACCCTAACTCAGATCCCCTCCGACTCCAGCCGCCGCTGCCCCCTTCTTCCTCCTCTCCCCTCTCGATCCAGTCCTTATCCTCTCCCCTCATCCAAGGACGACGGCAACCCTTCCTCCCACCCACCGCCGACCTCGCTGTCCTCCTCACCCATCGCCCACCTCATCCCTCCCTCTCCTCACCATCTCTCCCTACCCT
>LR738710.1:838377505-838420239 GCA_902687465.1 Secale cereale
CCCCCCGCCCCCGCTCCCCTTACTCTCCACCATGGCCACCTCCTCCTCCTCCTCGCTCCGGATCCCCGGACAACACACCACCCAGCTATGGGGGCGCGTCCACGGCGGCTGCCCTTCCACGCCGTCTCCGTCCGCCCCCGCCGATCCGCAGTCTCCTCTGTCTCCGCCTCCTCCTCGCAGCAGGCGCCGGCACCGGGCAACAGTGCTGACGCCAACGGGCCCACCGATGTGCCCATGCCTTCCCCAGCGGCGGCGGCGGTTGGGCGAGCGGTGGACGATTTGCGTTCCACGCTGAACTAGCACGCTGACGTGGTGGCAGAGCTCTTCGGCTGTGTCTCCACCGAGCTTCACGGCGGGTTTGTCCCCGTCGTCGATTGGAAGGTGCGTCTTCTTCCCTCACCCCCTACTTCGCTCGCTTGATCCTAGGATTTAGTCCACCGGGAAGCAAAAGCCTGAATTCATTCCTTCAGAAAATTTCATTCGGAACTGCAGAACCGGGTGCTACTTCTCGAGCTTGCGTTGTATTCCCTCGAAGAGGAAAGGGTGATGCAGCACAGTAGCGTAAGTATTTCCCTCAGTTTTTGAGAACCAATGTATCAATCCAATAGGAGACCACGCGCGAGTCCCATGCACCTGCACAAACAAATAAGAACTTCGCAGCCAACACGGTAAGGGGTTGTCAATCCATTTACGGTCACTTACGAAAGTGAGATCTGATAGATAGGATAGTATAATATTTTTGGTATTTTTTATATAAGAACAGAAAGGAAATAAAGCAAAGTAAAGTAGATGGAAGATTAATATGTTGAGAATAGACCCGGGAGCCATAGGTTTCACTAGTGGCATCTCTCATGATAGCAGAATTCTACGGTGGGTGAACAAATTATTGTCGAGCAATTGATAGAAAAGCGCATAGTTATGAGAATATCTAGGCACGATCATTATATATAGGCATCACGTCCGTGACAAGTAGACCGAAATGATTCTGCATCTACTACTATTACTCCGCACATCGACCGCTATCCAGCATGCATCTAGAGTATTAATTTCATAAGAACAGAGTAATGCTTTAAGCAAGATGACATGATGTAGAGGGATAAACTCAAGCAATATGATATAAACCCCATCTTTTTATCCTTGATGGCAACAATACAATACGTGCCTTGTTGCCCCTGCTGTCACTGGGAAAGGATATCACAAGATTGAACCCAAAGCCAAGCACTTCTCCCTTTGCAAGAACTATAGATCTAGTAGGCCAAACCAAACCAATAATTCGAATAGACTTGCAAGGATATTATAATCATACATAAAAGATTTCAGAAAAGAACCAAATATTGTTCATAGATAATCTTGATCATAAACCCACAGTTCATCGGATCTGGACAAACACACCGCAAAAAGATTACATCGAATAGATCTCCTCGAAGATCGAGGAGAACTTGGTATTGAGATCCAAAAAGACAGAAGAAGCCATCTAGCTAATAACTATGGACCCGAAGGTCTGTGGTAAACTACTCACTACTCATTGGTGAGGCTATATATGGTGTTGATGTAGAAGTACTCCGTGGTAGATCCCCCCTCCGGCGGAGCTCCGGAACAGGCCCCAAGATGGGATCTCACGGGAACAGAAGGTTGCGGCGGTGGAATTACGGTTTTATTTGTTGCCTTGATGTTTTCAGGGTATATGGATATATATAGCAGGAAGGAGGGCATCGGGGGAGCTAGAGGGGGCCCACGAGGGTGGGGGGCGGGCCCAGGAGGAGGTGCGCGTCCTGGACCCTCGTGGCCGCCTGCTTCGTTCCCTCGCGTGTACTCCAAGTCTTGTGGGTAGATACGGTTCCAAAAATAACTCCCCCGAAGGTTTCATTCCGTTTGGACTTCGTTTGATATTCCTTTTCTGCGAAACTCTAAAATAGGCAAAAACCAGCAATTTGCACTAGGCCTTGGGTTAGTAGGTTAGTCCCAAAAATAATATAAAAGTGTATAATAAAGCCCATTAAAATCCAAAACAGAATATATAATAGCATGGAACAATCAGAAATTATAGATACGTTGGAGACGCTTCACCGGGTGACCGACTGACTGAATCTGGTTGTGACACAGACAATTTAGGGCGACTCGACGCTGACCTGGGACGTGAAGGTGCTGTGGTGGGACATGAGGTACACGGAGGAGTTCGTGCCGGCCGATGAGAGCCCCTACAGCATTGTGGTGAGCAAGGGCTTACACGATTGGTATGTGCGGTTGTTCTACTCTGCAATCTTGAGATTGGTTTGATTAATATCCTGAAAAAAGAGAGAATATATTGGATGTACACAGGGACCGTTCCATGTTCTTGTGGTCTGGTATGCTTCATTGTCTAAAGTAAACGTTAGGACAGTGTTATGTGATTGATAGGTCACTTCACTGTCCCATGACAAGCATCGCAGAAAATGTTGTGGATTTCTAGGAAGATCGAGTTGTTGTATATGTAATTCATGATAATCATAATAACCATTGGACCTCCTGGACTCACTTGATAGCAAGAAACTAGACTAATGCTGATTTCTGAGTGGTAAGCTATGCAAAAATACTGACGTGGACAACAAGGTGTGAACATACTTCTATTATTGTTTTGTTTGCTTGTTTCTGTATGAGATATTGTACTTGTGAGGGGCTGTACCTAGATTAGAATAGTATTTTTTTTTCTAATTAATCCACAATAGTAGCTTGGTAACTGAAGACCTTGTATGTTTCACACGCAAAATAATCATTTTTTAGACTCGTGTGGAGAAACAAGTAGCACTTGTAGTGGACAACTAGATGTTCTGCAAATCTTCTTGTTCCTATAATGTTTGAGTATCTGTTAATAGGATAACATTAGGAGTGCTATGATTTAGTTCTCATCAAAATCAACAACCCTCTCTTGAGTTCCTGTTATGAAAATTGTTCCTTTAAGGATATGCCAGAATGACATATCTGTTCAATCTTCAATGTGAACAATTGGTGTTTTCCTCTTAGTTTTGTCCCCTAAATATTTTTCATGAAGCTCCACTACCGCATCCTGTTCTTGGTACATCAAGTACTAGTTCTTGAGCGTTTGCACAGTTTTCCTCCAAAGTATTCTGCATAGAGCTCTAGCTAACATTTTGAGACCTCATAGGTTTCACAAACAAAATATGCACTATCGAGACACTTGGGTATATAAACAAGTAGTAGTAGCAGTTGTACTGGACAACTGGTTATTTTGTATCTTTTCTTCTTCAAGTAATTCTTGAGTATGTGTTAATAAAACAACCATAGTAGTCCTCTAATTCAACTCAATGCAATACATACTATTTTGTATCTTTTGTGTGGTATGTTTAATATGAGACAATATTCTAATACATCTGCATTGAATTCTTTAGGCTACAGACAGGTTTGAAGCAGCCTACCGAAAAATAAAGGAGCTGGCCCTTCTTGGTGCTCTAAGGCTGTGAAGCCTGCATCGAATCAGCTTTTGTCATTGGCTATGAAGGAAATTCAAGAAAGTGAGTGGAAATGTGTTCATTCTGCAATATAGAGCTGGTTTAATTTTGTTTTGCCAATTCCAGTTAGTTTACCTGTGTATTATGTTCAGATAATGCTGATCTTGACACGGAGGCAACTGATGTGTTCATTTGGTGCCTGAGTCAGAGTCCAGAGTCCTACAAGCTGTGGGTGAGTGATGTTTTTTTTCTTTGCCTTTGTACAACTATGTCCCATACAAGAAAGTGGCTTAGACTGATGTTTAATTTCTGTTTCCAGGACAAGCTTCATGCAGAGAATACCCAAGCTACAATTTACAGTAATTCACATGTTTTGAATTCTCCAATCTTGAATTGTTCAATGATGATAGCTATCTTGCACCGTACTAAAAAATCATGGATCGGCAACTAGCTGATTGTCAATCCGTTCTTGCTAGATAAGTTCTTGTTTTTCTTCTTCTAAGATAAGTTGGTAGCATCACATGTCATCCTATCATGTTGTACTATTTCCTGAAGTGTAAGATAAGATGGTGGCATTTGATGTGTGTTCTAACTTGTGACTGCTTACTAGATGGATACATGCAACTAGCTAGCAACCTATCAGTAATAGTAAGAATACATGTGACTAATTCCCTCTATATACCTTGTGATTGATTCTAGGTATATACAGATGACATCTTTGTCTGGCAACATATACACCTGATTACATTCAGGTGCATATAGTATACTTGAACAGTGTAAACATATGCATCTGTAAAAATATCTCATTCATATTGTGGTGTTTTAGCGAGGAATGTTGATTTATTCAGCATGCTTATGATTAATTTTGCCTATTTTTTGATATCAAGTGCTCGTTGAGCTGTCTAAGACCAAGCAGATCATCGTTTCACCATCTTCGGCCACCCCAGGGTATGTCATCTCTTTGGCATCGTCCAGCACTCTCTTCTTTGTTCCTGACTATAAAAATTGATGCATGTGCCCCTGTTCTAAAGTGGAAAATCATTGATAGCCTGTACTGTCCATCTGTTGTGTTAACTTGCACTGTGCTGGTACTTATCGTTTGCAAAATATATCTCAGTTTCCGTTGTTATGAGAATGTTATATGCATGGTTTCCTGTTAAATCTAATGTTCTACAACAAATTTTCATCGTTATGAGAATTTTATATTCACGGATTCACTTGATTATGTTTCTAACTTTTCATAATTTATTATTTGCAGATGTTGACCTTCATTCTTTAAAAGTTTGATGTACAAGAGCTGTAGCAAGAAGAATCCCGAAGAAAACCACACCCAGAATACCTTTTAGCTCACTGGAGCTAGTTATGTGTATGTTTAGTTGTATTTTATAGCTAAAGACTAGATTTGTACTATGTACTTTGCTTGGCTGTTGTAATGTACTATCTCAGTTTTGGGTGTAGAGGATTGTAATGTACTTTTCTTGGCTGCTGTATGAAATATTATGCCTTGTTGGCTCTTTTTCAATCAAATTTTCTAATTGCTAAAATATAGAACTGACTTATGGTAAATGGTTCCCATATGACTAGTGGGACCTACTTTAAAATGGAAAATAAACAAAGGAAAACTGACAAATGGGCTGGAAAAAGGCCGAGGCCCAAAAATTGTGGATTGTAGAAGGCTTTTGCCCAAAAAATAAAAGTTTGTTGGGCTTGGCCATTTAGCTGACCAAACTTCAAAGAAAAAAACACAATAAATGGGTTGAATTTATGGGCTCGGCCCATATAGACACCTAATTGGACCGGGCTGATTGTTATCAATGACCTTTTCATTTGGTCGCAATTTTGCCATGTCAGCTTGCCACATCGGATCCGACGTGGCTTGGGCAGACAGCTAGCGACCAAAGCAAGAGGTCATTGAACTAATGACCTTTTGTTTTGGTCGTTTCCTTCTACGACCTTCTCATAGAGAAGGTCGTTAATTTCAGTTTATGATGGCCAGCTTTTGACCATCTGTTTTTTATCACAAAAAGGTCGCAAATAAAAAACAATGACCTTTCAGCGACCAATAGTGATGGTCGCAATTTGACATATTTCTTGCAGTGTTGCTTGTGAAGGCTCCGATGAACTCATGGCACTGATCTGCCCATCACGAAATGGTGTTCTCATGTAGGTGCATCAGCCAAGACCTCACGTTGGACTTGAGGGTCAAAGGGAAGTAATTGGCGAACACCTTCTCATCTCTTCCCCGGCAGCCTCTCCCCCGGCAGCCTAAACAGCGATGGTCTAGATGCTCAGGAACTCTGCCAGGTTCAGCCTCCCATCGTCCTTCTCGGGTATCTCTGGCTTGAACTTGTGAATGGATGACTAACAGACTTGCCGCAGCTCTCGCGTAAAGGCAGGGCAGCCGACCTCAAAGGGTAGGCACCCGACAACACCGAGCGCAAGGTCGTCAGCGTTGAGGCTGTCGCGCCCGTCGGTTGGGCGAGGGTGGTCGTGGCATCGATCTACGACAGCGCACACGTCTCCCTGTCGCCTATCCTCCGAGGTCCGATGTCGGCTTGGAAGTGCTCGAGGGTCAGAAGAGGCCATCGAGACGTTGTCAGGGTCTTGATTCGGCTGCACCCGCACCAGCTCCCATGGTGGGGACGGCCCCTCCGTTCGGCTATCCATGCGGGCGGTTGCTATCGCTTGCGGAGGCTGTGGCTGGCAGGCTTGTCGCGAGCCCCCAGCTTCGGCGAAACCGAGCAGGCTCTGGATGGTGGCACGCCATTCATCCATCTACTCGGCCGCTGGCGGGAACCTTAGTAGTAGTTGAGCTCGCGCCATGGCTTCCATGGCTATGCTTGGCATGGATGTCGAGGACGTCGACTGCACTGTTGCCTGGCTCCTGATGGTGCCAACGGCGGCGTCGCCCCCGCGCTGTTGTGGGACGACCACCTGGGCAACGGGATTCCGCGGCGGTGGTGCTCAAAGAACAGCAGCTCCATCCAGCGCAGCAGTTTGGTTGGCTCGTTTGGGAGGAGGTGCACGTGCCGCAATCGCTCCCTGGGTGGGGCGACAGGAGGGCGGTGGTTTGCCCCGGATCGAGCGCCGTTGCTGCGGCTGTGCTCATCAGTGAGAGGAAAGGGTGCTGATAGAGTGACCCCCTCGACCACACCTTGCTGAGCGTGATCAACGAGACGCTGCTGGTGTTGTTCTCCTCCGACGCCTTCAGCCACCGTGTCGGCCGTAGGGGGAGTGGCAATGGCGCCACCTACTCCAACCACGCCCCCAGCGGCGCTCATGTCCTTGCTTGTCTCCACATCCCCCGCAGGATTAGAGGCCACGGGCGGCGGGGCCTTCGAGGTAGATGGCTGAGCTGAAGGGCTGGACTTCTTCTTCTTGGGTGGCATGGTTGATGGCATCGTCGAAGATGAAGATGAAGATGTCGATGAAGATGATGTGTTGTGTACACTTTCATATTCGCGCAAGTGCTCCCCCTACCTAGCGCACCAAAGATATCACGGGATATCCGCGGCCACCTATGAGACCGGGCGGCCCCTTGCTGGTACAGCGGAGGGATGGCGCGTTGCGCAAAGAGCAGAACGATGCATGACAGAGATCACACAAGCAATTTATCCAGGTTCAGCCTGTCGCGAGGCGTAAGTCCCTACTCCTGCTTTGGTGGATTGATGGTGGAATGAATGTGGTGGTGCGTACTACACTTGCTCGACAAGACGTGCCTCTGGGCTGCAGTGACTACGCGCGTATGATGGCTTGGGTTCATCAACTTTCCAACTCCTCCTATGGGTGCCATGGGCCTCCTTTTATAGATTAAGGGGTCACCACAGTGGCAAAATGGTCATTATCAATTGATATGATAGCGAACAGTGCTATCATACCTAACTCTACGAGCTGATAGGGTGCATTAAATGCACCACTTAGTGTCACATCACTGGTCGCCCGGCAAGGCACGCCGGGCTGTCTTGCCAGCTCCGCGCCAGCTCCCTTGACACGTCGCAGGACGAGTGTCCTTTACGGGTTTCTTTCGTAGGAAATGACTGCCATGTGGTGAACGGTTGCCACTTAATCACTTCACGGCTTGACACCGCACTGAGTGACGACGTGAGTCGTGCTCAAGTGGTTGGCGGGGTGGTTTACCTCCCGCGACCCCCGACAGGCTCTGCCGGGGATTCTTTGATAGCTTGTTTCTCGTGGTGGCCTCGCCCCTTGCCGAGATCGCCTGCCCGGCAAAGGTGGCTCTTCTCTTGTCGATATCTCATTCTTGTGGATTGACATTTGTCTCTCTAGCTGTCTGTTGGTTCTCCAAATTTTATGGTTCTTCAATCTTGGGCTCGAGCTGGTGCTTCAACCTTGGTCTTGTGCCTGTGCACAGTTGCGTAGCAGACCTAGGGTTTTTTACACCGACACCCTTGAACTTGTCAAAAATCTTCCGCGACAAGTCGACCTTTGTAGACAATAACATTACCATCAACGCCAGTCTTCTTAAATATCCATTTATTCTTAATGGCTTGCCGATCATCAGGCAAGTCCACCAAAGTCCACACTTTGTTCTCATACATGGATCGTATCTCAGATTGCATGGCCTCAAGCCGTTTATTGGAATCTGGGCTCATCATAGCTTCTTCATAGTTCGAAGGTTCGCCGTTGTCTAACAACATGACTTCCAGAACAGGATTATAGTACCACTCTGGTGCGCTGCGTGTTCTGGTCAACCTTGGAGGTTCAGTAGTGACTTGATCCGAAGTTTTATGATCATCATCATTAGTTTCTTCTCTAGTTGGTGTAGGCATCACGGGAACGGTTTTCTCTGATGTGCTACTTTTCAATTCGAGAGAACGTACAACTACCTCATCAAGTTCTACTTTCCTTCCACTCACTTCTTTCGAGAGAAACTCCTTCTCTAGAAAGGACCCATTCTTAGCAACAATGATCTTGCCTGTGGTAGAAGGTTTATCCAATAGTTTTTTGAGGGTATCATATGAAGACACACTTCTCCGATTTGGGTTCAAGCTTATCGGGCTGAAGCCTTTTGACATAATTGTCGCAACCCCAAACTTTAAGAGATAACATGTTTGGTTTCTTGCCAAACCATAGTTCATACGGTGTCGTCTCAACGGATTTAGACAGTGGCCTATTTAACGTGAATGCGGATGTCTCTAATGCATAACCCCAAAATGATAAAGGCATATCAGTAAGAGACATCATAGAACACACCATATCCAAAGAGTACAGTTACGACGTTCGGACACACCATTACGTTGTGGTGTTCGAGGTGGCATGAGTTGTGAAACTATTCCACATTGTTTTAAATGAAGGCCAAACTCGTAACTCAAATATTCGCCTCCGTGGTCAAATCGTAGAAACTTTATTTTGTTGTTACGATGATTCTCTACTTCACTCTGAAATTCAATGAACTTTTCAAATGTTTCGGACTTGTGCTTCATCAAGCAGATATACCCATACCTACTTAAATCATCTGTGAAGGTTAGAAAATAGCGATACCCGCCTCGTGTTTCAACACTCATCTGACCGCATACATCGGTATGTATTATTTCCAATAAGTTAAAAGCTCACTCCATTGTTCAGGAGAAGGGAGATTTAGTCATCTTGCCAATGAGGCATGGTTCGCAAGTATCAAATGATTCATAATCAAGTGATTCCAAAAGTCCATCCGCATTGAGTTTCGTCATGTGCTTTACACCAATATGACTTAAATGGCAGTGCCATAAGTATGTTGCACTATCATTATCAACTTTGCATTTTTTGGCATCAATATTATGAATATGTGTATCACTATGATCGAGATTCAATAAACCATTTATATTGGGTGTATGACCATACAAGGTTTTATTAATGTAAACAGAACAACAATTATTCTGTGACTTAAATGAATAACCGTATTGCAATAAACATGATCTAATATTGTTCATGCTCAACGCAAACACCAAATAACATGTATTTAGCCTAAAAACTAATCCCGAAAGTACAGGGAGTGTGCGATGGTGGTCATATCAATCTTGGAAACACTTCCAGCACAGATCGTCACCTCGCCCTTTACTAGTCTCTGTTTATTCTGTAACTCCTGTTTTGAGTTACTAATCTTAGCAACTGAACTAGTATCAAATACCTAGGGGCTACTACGAGCACCAGTATAAGGTACACATCAATAACATGTATATCAAATATACCTTTGTTTACTTTGCTATCCTTCTTATTTGCCAAATACTGGTGGCAGTTCCGCTTCCAGTGACCACTTCCTTTGAAGTGGAAGCACTCAGTTTCAGGCTTAGGTCCAGCTTTGGGCTTCTTCGCGGGAGCGGCAACTTGTTTGCGGTTCTTCTTGAACTTCCCTTTATTTCCTTTGCCCTTTTTCTTGAAACTAGTGGTCTTATTAACCATCAACACTTGATGCTCCTTCTTGATTTTTACCTCTGCCGATATCAACATCGCGAAGAGCTCGGGAATTGTTTTCTCCATCCCTCGCATATTATAGTTCATCACGAAGCCTTTGTAATTTGGCGGCAATGACTGAAGAACTCTGTCAATAATATTCTCAATTGTAAGATCAATTTCCAACTGAGTCAAGTGATTATGGTACTCGGATATTTTGAGTATGTGTTCACTGACATAACTATTCTCCTCCATCTTGCAACTATAGAACTTGTTGGAGACTTCATATCTCTTAATCCGGGCACTAGCTTGAAATATCAACTTCAGCTCCTAGAACATCTCGTATGCTCCATAATGTTCAAAATGTTTTTGAAGTCCCAGTTCTAAGTCGTAAAGCATGGCACACTGAACTATAGAGTAGTCATCATTCCGTGTTTTCCAGGCATTCATAGCGTCCAGATTAGCGGAAGAGGGTGGGTCACCTAGCGGTTCATCAAGGACATAATTCTTCTGTGCAGCAATAAGGATAATCCTCAATTTATGGACCCCGTCCGTGTAGTTGCTACTATCATCTTTGAACTTAGCTTTCCATAGGAACGCATTAAAATTCAGGGGAACAGTAGCACGAGCCATTGATCTACAACATAGATATGCAAAACTATTAAGGCTAAGTTCATGAAAAATGAAGTTCAATTAATCAAATTACTAATTAACTCCCACTTAAATTGACATCCCTCAAGCTATGTAAGTGATATATGATCCAAATCAACTAACCCATCTGCGGTCATCACGTGAGATGGGGTAGTCATCAATGGTGAGCAGCTCTATGTTGATCATATCTACTATATGACTCACGATCGACATTTCGGTCTCCAGTGTTCTAAGACCATGTATGTATATGCTAGGCTCATCAAGTTTATCCCAAGTATTCCGCGTGTGTAAATATGGCTTACACCCGTTTTGTGTGAATGTAGAGTCTATCACACCCAATCATCACGAGGTGCTTCGAAACGATGAACTTTAGCAATGGTGCATACTGGGGAGAACACTTTTATCTTCAAATTTAATGATGGGGTCATCTTATAATGATGCCGTCGTTCTAAGATAAATAAGATGCATAAATGATAAACATCACATGCAATCAAAATATGTGACATGATATGGCCATCATCATCTTGCGCTTTTGATCTCCATCTCCAAAGCATCGTCATGATCTCCATCGTCACAGGCTCAACACCTTGATCTCCATCGTTGCGTCGGGGTCGTCTCGTCAACTATTGCTTCTACAACTATTGCTGACGCATAGCGATAAAGTAAAGAAATTACATGGCGCTTGCATTTTATATAATAATTAAGAGACAACCCTTAGGCTCCTGCCGGTGGTCGACATTACAAAACATGATCATCTCATACAACAACGTATATCACATCACGTCTTGACCATATCGCATCACAACATGCCCTGCAAATACAAGTTAGACGTCCTCTTCTTTGTTGTTGCAAGTTTTACGTGGTTGCTACGGGCAGCAAGAACAGTTCTTACCGACGGCAAAACCACAACGGTGATTTATCAAGTTTGCTGTTTTAACCTTCTTTAAGGACTGGCCATAGTCAAATTCGATTCAACTATAGTAGGAGAAACTGACACCCGCCAGCCACCTTTATGCAAAACAAGTTGCATGTCTGTCACTGGAACCAGTCTCATGTATGTGTACATGTAACGTTGGTCCGGGCCAATTCATCCTACAATACCGCCGAATCAAAAAAACGTTGGTGGTAAGTAGTACGACCATGACCGCCCACAACTCTTTGTGTTCTACTCATGCATATCATCTACGCATAGACCTAGCTCTGATACCACTGTTCAGAAGCGTTGCATGGAAAACAATAAATTATTCTACGCACACACAAGATCTATCCATGGAGATTCATAGCAACAAGAGGGGAGAGTGTGTCTATATAGCCTTGTTGACCTTATGCGGAAGCATTTATTAACGTAGTTGATGTAGTCGAAGTGCTTCAATCCAACGGATCAAGTACCAAACGTACGTCACCTCCGCGTTCAGCACATGTTCAGCTCGGTGACGTCCTCGCCTTCTTGATCTAGCAAGACGGGCGAAGTAGTGGATGAGTTCTGGCAGCACGACGGCGTGGTGATGGTGGTGGTGATGCTATCTCCGCACGGCTTCGCATAAGCACTGCGAAAATATGACCGAGGGACGAGACTGTGGAGAGGGGCGCCGCGCACGGCTAAGAGATTGTTATGGTGTTGTGCGGAGCCCCCTCCCTCATATATATATATAGGTGGGGGAGGAGAGGCAGCCCCTAGGGCGCCCCAAGTGGCCAGCGGCTGCCCTAGGGTGCCTGCCTAGCCGTGCCCCCCTTTCCTTATTTGAACATGGGGGAAAGGAAAGGGGTGATGGCTGCCTTTGGGAGCCTCCCCCTTCCTTCCCCCCTTTCCCTGGAGCATGGGCTGGTGTGCTTCCCCCCTTGGCCCATAAGGGCCACCACTCACCGGTGGCCTCTCGGAACGCCTTCCGGCACTCTGTTAAAATACCCAGTACTTCTGAAACCGTTCTGGTGACCAAATACTATCGTCCTATATATCAATCTATACCTCCGAGCCATTACGGAGCTCCTCATCATGTTTGTGATCTCATCCGGGACACCGAACAACATTCGGTAACGAAATCATATAACTTGTATAACACTATATCGTCAACGAACATTAAGCGTGCGGACCCTACGTGTCGTGGATTTAGCATGGCAGATGTCCGGTTTACTAGACTTAGGTGTGAGGCCATCACGAGGGTTAGCTTAAAGGGGTTAAAGCGGACGAAGGACACATGGAGTTTTATACTAGTTCGGCACCTTCGATGAAGGTAAAAGCCTACGTCTAGCTAGTTTGGTGTGGTATTGCTTGGGCTTCGAGGACCAGGGAGCCAATCCGCTTGCCTGTGTCTCGAGCTGTTGTTTCTTGTCCTTGAACCGTCGCCGGGTCATCCCTTTATATAGGAGGCGACGCCCGGTCCGGTTTACAGAGTCCCGAGGCCGGCTCATAAACGTGTCCGCCTCGGTCTCTACTCTTTCTATCTTACATCCCAAGTTACATGGTACGACGGTTTACAGACCATGGGCCTTGAACCTCTATGGGCTATGATCCCTTGTTATACATTCTATTGGGCTTCTGACAATATAATCTTACTAGCGTAATCCGGACCCTCCTGACCGGTTTATACCTGCTAGTAATATCCCTGACATTAGGCCCCAGATTGATTTGAACTTGTTCATGTCAGTCTTCGAAGTCTTGTACGAATTTCCTTTCTGCAACTTGTTTGCTTCATAAACCGGCCTTGACGTCATCTCCTGAAATCGTGTCAATCCGTCGTGACATCATCTTCGCATTTAATGCCCGCATCTGTTTTGTTACCTTTCTTTATTGCCGCACCAAAGATCGAGGCGACAGCTTAATCTTTATCCGATTTCTGGCCTCCTCGATGCCCGCGCTTATCGTTTTTATCTCTTCGGCCTATAAATACCGCTGAGGCCCGTCTCTTTTCCCCTTATGCTTCTTCTTCCTCCGTCTCCAGCGCCCGAGCTTCCGCTGCCGTCCGTCGAGCTCGCCGTCTCCAGCAAGTCCGGCCGCTGCATCAACCTGAACGCGACCAGAGAACTCGCTACCGTCCTCTGTTTCCTCAGGTACGCTATCTTCTTCCCTATGGATCTCAGTTCTAGGGTTTCTTCTATTACTCTCCATGAACCCTCGTTTCTTCGTAGTTCATCGCCGTAGATTAGCTTCAGCCGTAGATATAAACCTTTCGGGTTCGACCTTCATTCACGTGCCTCCGCTCCATCGTTATATCCTTAGTTTATCTAGCATTGCTAGTTTAGATCGAATATGTAGAGAACTCTCACTGCCTTCACTGAATATGACCGCAATTGTTCTGTCTTCTCTCCTACGCCTTAGATCCATATTTATCTCTCCTTCGTGTGAAAACTGTTTTTCGCACTTCAGATCTGCAGCTTATACCGCCGGTTTAGACATAACTCGCGATTCATATGCTTTCCTTGACGGTTTAGATTTAAGCCTGTATTCCATAATTGACGGTTTAACTTCTTCTTTTTATTACCATAAACCGGCGGCTATCTTGTGCACGCCTGATCCGGATTAGGGGGTACCATTAGTCCCTTTCTTAAACCGTCGATTAGGTCAATATCCTCACAGAAACTGCTGGTTTGTTTCGCTAGTTGTAAACCGGTTCTTGCATTGTATTTTTCAGCACTCCCTCATCAGAAACGATGGCTAAACAATTTGTTGCTTGCAATTGGGTTCCTTCCCGGATCACTGAGGACGACTTAGTAAATGCCGCTTCAATCGGCCTTCTGGGTCCAAGAGAGGTTCTGCACTGGCGGGCCCCTGGAAAGGAATGTGGTCCTACACCCCAAGAAGGAGAGATCATTGTTTTCTTTGATCATCTGGCCCGGGGATTTAGTCCTCCGGGTTCAAAGTTCTTCCGGGATGTGTTAGCCGCCTTTCAACTCCACCCACAAGATGTAGGCCCGAATTCTGTATCGAACATTTGTAACTTCCAAGATTTCTCGGAGGCATACCTTCAAGAAGAACCATCAGTGGATCTGTTCCGGGATTTCTTCCATCTGAACCGGCGGACTGAGTTTACAAACGGGCCTCATCAGGAGCTGGGTAGTGTCAGCATCTAGAAAAGAAAGGATGTATGTTTTCCTCACGCCGCTCTTCACAGCCACCCCAAAGAATGGAACCAGACTTGGTTCTATTGTAAGGATACTTCACCTGAAGGAGAGAATCCGCTGTCGGGTTACCGCGCATATCGTCTGGCAACAACCCATCCTTTGCCACAGCGTCTAAGCGCCCAAGACCGGGCTCGATATGCTCCTCAACTTTCCAAGCTCAGGGCTTTCGTGGCAAATGGTTTAACCAGAGTGGATTTCTTCCGCTGCTGGCTCTCTTGGAGCATTCTTCCACTAAGCCGGCACTCAAACCTGATGTGCAAATATTCCGGCAAGCCGGAAGACCCTCAACGCCACACAAAAATAGTGCTTCCTGATAATGAAGTGACTGAGTCTGCTAAGAAGATGCTGAACATTCCTCTGGAGGATTGCAGCCGGACTAGTTTAGCTCCGTTCTGTTCAACCAATAAACCGCCATCGGTAAGACTATGATGTTCTTTTCTTTTCATCTTAATCCATTCATATCTGTTGTCTTCAACTTATGATTATTCCTTTGCACAGGCCAACGATCCCTTCTGGAAGAGAAAAACTCAGGATAAACCGGCCAAGCAATCCCGCCGGAAAACCTTTGCTGTCAAGAAGAAAAAAGCTGTTGCCGCTTCCAGTTCAAACCCTGAAGCAGATGATCTGGATTCTGAGGTACCAATTAACCCTTATGTCTTTTGATCTCCCTTTTTATGAATTTATGTTAATAATGCCTTTCCTCAGGACCTAGCGGAAGGAAGTAAAGCGGAGGGAGTTGAGGTAATTTCTCTCTCTTCTGATTTAGAACCGTTGCCACCCAAGGTCCGCCGGGTATCCCGTAAATATCCATTTTCTCATCCTTATGCTCAATTGGATCCCAACTTTCTTTTGAAGAAACAGCAGTATGAAGCTCGCCGGACCATGCACCACAGCGGCCATGTGGTTGAATCATCCGGAATACCCCTCATGCCAGCTCGCAGACACCGCTCCGAGGTTTTGCTTACTCCAACCCTTCTTCATCCAAAAGCAGGCCTTATACGTAAACCACTTAAACCGTCTGATCCCAACTATCAGGAGGCTCCTCTGTCTTCTTCCGGTGAGTCGACTGCTACGCAATTCCTAGTGCTCAAGACCGTTCCTGGGTAAGTCCTTCTTTCAAACGTCCGGTTTGTCTTCCTGTTTTGTCTTTGTGATTCTTACGACTACTCTGACCCTTTACTAGAATGCCCAAGCCTAGTAAAAAGGCAAGAGCAAATAAACCGGCTGCTGAAACCACTACCGCTGAACCGGCCGAGGACCCTGAGGCGGCCATCCCTCTAGAGGACAACGTTGAAATTCAGCTTGATGATCCCGCTCCTATGGACCATGAAGATGTTGCTGCGCCGGGAGGTGATGATATGGAGAACACGGCTGAACCGGCGAGCCCCGTCCGGGTTAGTCCTCCCCGGGCTAGTCCGGTCCCTGTCAGTCCGGTGCACACTACTGATCCTCTCCAGCCAACCGCTGCCTCGGCAGGAGATGTTGAAATAACCGGGTTAGGCTTCACTACTCCCACAGAGCCTGTTATCTTAGCTAAGCATATTGCCAAGGACGAAAAACTTCAACAAGATAAAGGCAAGTGGAGCACAGACTTGGCAAGTTATGCTCAGCTGAGTGCCCAGGAACTCCATTCTGGGTTTTTGAACCGGCTCTTCACCAGCCGTGATTACGAAGCTGGCTTAGTCAACATGATGAAGGATAAATATGAGGTGACTTTCTTTCCTCTTGCTTTCCGTTTCTGCTTTGTACTTTGCAATCCTACCTTTTAGGCCATAGTAGCCCCCAAGTGCCGGTTTAGCTTCATTATAGGTGAACCGGGACTTTACTTATGTCTGAGAATGAATGCACATTAGCCCCCAAGTGCCAAGGTCATAACTTGTTTATGTGCTTGGAACTTGTCTGAAAAAAAATTATTTCTGTACTTCAATTGCACATTAGTCCCCAAGTGTCATGTCAAGTGCATAACTTGTTATGTCCTTGAGACTTGATTGATCTGTCCTTCTAATCCGTTTGATTTCCTTGCAGGCTGACTTGACCCGAAGGGCTTCGGAGGCAACTGATCTCCGGAATAGCTTGGCCTTCCATGAGGCTGCTTCATCCAAAGCTAAGGAAGAACTTGTCCTTGCTTTGACTAACATGGAAATTTTGAAAAAAAAATTTGAAGCGGAGCGGTCCACATGGGAGGTGCAGAGGGACGCTCTTGAAAAAAGAGCAAAGGATGCCGAAGCTACTCTTAATCCGGTTAAGCAGGAGTTATCCGGGTTGAAACAGCAAATAGAGAACATGACTTCTGCTATCTTCGGTGAGTATCTGTCTTCATATATTTGTACCCTTGCAATCTTTGTTCCGCTCCGGTTTAACTCGTCCATTGCATACAGGGAGGCGCATCACTCATCTTGGAGACGATGTCCGGAAGAAGCTCAAGGCTGCTTATACCCTGGTGGAGCAACTCTACTCCGGCGCTCAAAGGGCTATCAGTGCCATGTCACACAATAAACCGGCGGCGACCACCATCCAAGCTACCCTGGAAAAGCTGTCTGTCCTACCTGCCCGTCTTGTTGAGGTGAAGAAGTCTGCTGCACGAGCTAGTTCTCTCCTGGCGTTAACCCAGGCCAAGGCATGGGTCCATGATTTTAATCCGGCGGAGGCCATGAACGGCTATCCCAGTATGA
This sequence comes from Secale cereale, assembly GCA_902687465.1. Taxonomy (NCBI): domain Eukaryota; kingdom Viridiplantae; phylum Streptophyta; class Magnoliopsida; order Poales; family Poaceae; genus Secale; species Secale cereale. The sequence goes on from LR738710.1 coordinate 838,394,784, forward strand.
AAAAGGACGGATCAGCCTTCTCAGCCGAAGATCTCCGTGCTTTAACTAAGGACATGCGCCCTCTTGCTAGTAAGCTTGATGATGAAGCAGATTTGACAAGGTATCATCCGGCTTATGACTTAGAAAATTCGCGGGAGGAGCGGCCGGTTTACGACACTAAAAATATGATCCCACCAGTTCGTAACCACACTTTCGCTCCAGATATTGACCCTTCAGATCTTATCAATGATGAAGTGCACTTCCGTGCCCTCTCCATGATTGACTGGAGCGCTCCTGATTTCCAGCAACTGCCTGAAGTCGACGAAGACCCGGAACAAGCTGACCCTCAGCCTTCGCAGCTTGAAGAGGAGTCATAAACCGTCCGCTTTAACTTTTAGTTGCTGAGTACTTTGCAAAAACTTTGATCCATTCAGACCTGTGAGTGCCTTGTAATAGAATAGTTGATATATTGCTTTTGTCCCACTGTGATGGCATTATTTTGCTTGGCACTCCCGATTTATCATCCGTTTGCAATGCTTAATCAGCTTATATTACCTGTGCCTGCATGAACGAAGCTAAAGGATGTCATGGCGGTTTACCACCGGACTGATTATACTGCTCTGATATATATATCAAAGGAATAGCTTTTGATCATAAACATATACCATACCTCTGATTAAGTGTACTTGTCGACCTTAACCCGGTAGGAGTAGTTGAAAGCGCGGGCGCTGATGAGGCTCTTGGCTCGCTTGTTAGTCTTCACCTGATGGCCGATCAGGGTTATGATGAACACCGGTTTAACTCTCGCTGGTGTTCATGACCCAGACTTTAACTTTGTAGATATATGGTCAACCTTGTAGTTGTCCAGTCTCGCGTCAATGGACTTGGTTAAAAACCAAAGATCATGACAACCAAGATTTATGAAAGCATAAAAAATAGAAATATGGTTTTTTGGGCAAATAAGACCATGTAGTCGAGGCTTTTTACGAGCTGCCAGGCTCCAAATTCGAGGCTTTTTATGAGCTGCCAGGCTACTGTCATTAACCATTTTAGCAAAGCCTGTCAAGATGCTCCGCAATCCTTAACCAAATCATCACTGACAAGCTACCCAATGTTTCAAAATCTTGTGAAGATTTTGTCTTTAGGTAATCAACTCGATGATCGTCAATTTAACGTGGCGAAGTTCAGGGTCCCGAGGGAGTAACTTGTGGCAGGTTCGACGGGTCATAACAGGTTTACCTGGACGGCATGATTTACTTGAGGCAGGCAGGTTAATCTGAGGTTTTAGGTGCATGCACCGGGCTTCCAAGCCATGTTCACTACAAGGGTATTCAACTCTCTGCGAGCCCCCCGGTAGTGTGTGAGCCGTTTTTGCTCGTCGGGGCATATGTTTGAGCTGGGTTAGGCACCAACACTCTCTTTTACCCCTCATCATCATGTGGAAATTGCCGAAACAACCAGAGCAGTGCTCTTATGATGGGCTTCATACCGCCGCCGGCTCAAGAGGCCATGGGAAACTCCCTTGCCCGCGGGAGCTCCCATGTGATTCTTGTTTGATAAGATGGCTGATTCCTTGATGTATCAAGGGCACCGGTTTAGGAGGCCATGGTGAGCTTCCGTAGAAAACTCCCATGTGATACTCCTTTGAAGAACACGGCTGATTCCTTGATTCTGTCAAGGGCGCTGGTTTAGGAGGCCATGGTGAGCTTCCGTAGAAAACTCCCATGTGATACTCCTTTGAAGAACACGGCTGATTCCTTGATTCTGTCAACGACGCCGGTTTAGGAGGCCATGGTGAGCTTCCGTAGAAAACTCCCATGTGATACTCCTTTGAAGAACATGGAGGATTCCTTGATTCTGTCAAGGGCGCCGGTTTAAGAGGCCATGAAAGGTTTCTTTCAAAGCCCCCATGTGATACTCTTGTGTATAAAAGACACGGCTGATTCCCTGATGCTATCAGGGGTGCCGGTTTAAGAGGCCATGGAAAGCTTCTTTCGAAGCCCCCATGTGATACTCTTTTTGCGAAGAAGATGGCTGATTCCCCGGTGTTCCGGGGGCGCCATTTTATTGTATTAATTATAATATATACATTGTACATAAAGCGGAGCCAATGGCTCAAGTGTAGTAAGGCCGCAGAAGAGCGATGTTCCACGGTCGCTTGGTCTCCTCCTCTGCCGTACGTGAGTCCTTATGTTCTCGAACGTCGACAAGATAGTATGACCCGTTATGTAGGCTCTTGCTGACCACAAAGGGTCCTTCCCAAGGTGGGGATAGCTTGTGCATATCTGTCTGGTCTTGAATGAGCCGAAGCACCAGATCTCCTTCGTGAAACGTCTTGGTCTTGACCCGGTGGCTGTGGTACCGGCGCAGGTCTTGCTGATAAATCGCCGATAGTGCTGCTGTCGTGTCACGTTCCTCATCCAGATGGTCCAAGCTGTCTTGTCTTGCTTGCTCATTATCCGCTTCAACGTAAGCTGCCACCCGTGGTGAGTCATGCCGAATATCACTTGGCAGGACCGCTTCAGCACCATATACCATAAATAAGGGTGTGTACCCTGTTAATTTTTTAGGTGTAGTGTTGATGCTCCATAAGACAGAGGGCAACTCCTCAACCCAGCAACCCGGTGTTCTTTGCAAAGGAACCATAAGCCGGGGCTTGATGCCTCTCAAGATCTCTTGGTTGGCTCTCTCAGCTTGGCCGTTGGACTGAGGGTGAGCTACTGATGACACATCAAGGCAAATATGTTCTCTTTGACAGAACTCGTCCATCTCTCCTTTAGATAGGTTGGTGCCATTATCAGTTATAATGGTGTGTGGAAAGCCAAACCGAAAATCACCTTTTTAATGAACTTAACCGTTGTTACCGCATCACACTTACTGACAGGCTCTGCCTCAACCCACTTTGTAAATTTGTCCACTGCTACCAACAGGTGGGTTTTCTGGTCTTGGGATCTTTTAAAGGGTCCAACCATATCAAGCCCCCAAGTCGCAAATGGCCAAGTAATTGGAATCATCCGTAGCTCCTGCGCCGGTACATGAGCACGGCGTGAAAATTTCTGGCAAGCGTCACATTTTCTGACCAAGTCCTCTGCATCGGCGTGAGCCAACAACCAGTAGAACCCATTACGAAAAGCTTTAGCTACCAAGGACTTTGAACCGGCGAGATGACCACAATCTCCTTGGTGAATCTCTCGAAGAATATCACAGCCTTCCTCTGATGATACGCACCGCTGTAACGCCCCAGAAACGCAGCGGTGATGAAGTTCTCCATTGACGATAGTCATAGACTTAGACTGCCGGATTATCTGCCGGGCCTCAACTTCGTCCTCTGGCAACTCACCTCGGCTCAAGTACGCCAAATAAGGGAGTGTCCAATCCGGAATGATGTGAAGCGCTGCAACTAACTATGCTTCCGTATCAGGAACAGCCAAATCCTCCTCTAAAGGTATCTGTACCGACAGATTATGCAATTCATCCAAGAAGGTATTAGGTGGAACCGGTTTACGCTGAGAGCCCAGCCAGCTCAATGCATCAGCCGCTTCATTTTTCCGCCGGTCTATGTGGTCCACCTGATATCCCTTGAAGTACCCTACGATTGCATCCACTTCTCGCCGATAAGCTGCCATAAGTGGATCCTTAGAGTCCCACTTACCAGATACTCGTTGTGCCACCAGATCTGAGTCACCACAACACTTGACCCGGCTCAAGTTCATCTCCTTGGCCATTCGCAAACCGTGGAGGAGAGCTTCATACTCAGCAGCATTGTTAGTACAAGGGAACATTAATCGAAGGACATAACAGAATTTATCACCTCGTGGGGAAGTTAACACGACTCCAGCCCCCGAGCCCTCCAATTGCCTTGAACCGTCAAAATGAATAGTCCAGTATGTATGATCTGGCTTCTCCTCAGGTGCTTGCAACTCTGTCCAATCATTAATGAAATCCACCAGTGCTTGGGACTTTATAGCAGTACTGGGCATATCTTTTAACCCGTGCGGGCTAAGCTCAATGGCCCACTTCGCCACTCTGCCAGTGGCTTCTCTGTTCTGGATTATATCCCCTAGCGGAGCTGAGCTGACGACAGTGATTGGGTGGCCCTGGAAGTAGTGCTTCAACTTCCGGTTTGCCATGGACACGCTGATAACCCTCAACCGTAAGGGATCGAGATAGTCTTCGCGGGTAAGAATAACCCAATTTATTGATTCGACACAAGGGGAGCCAAAGAGTATTTATAAGCTTTAACAGTTGAGTTGTCAATTCAACCGCACCTGAAATATACTAACTTGCAACAAAAGATAAGTGGTAACAGTGATATGATAGTGATGATAGTAATAGTAAAAAGTAAACAGTAAAAGTAAACAGCAGTAGTAAATGGCAAAAGTAGCAACTAGTGACAAGCAAGGTTTAAAATACTGTAGGCTAGGGAGATGGATGGTTGGGCACTGCATGGATGAGATAGATTCTAACTTGGGGCACGGCACACGGAAAAGTAATGATCATCTAGGCAAATATCAAACATTAGGCACGTATCCCGTAGGTAGTTGTACGTGCTTGCAATAAGAACTTGCACAACATATTTTGTCCTACCATCCCGCTACGAACGGGGCCAAAAGGAACTAATGGATATTAAGGTGCTCCTGTCAAAGAGCAGCGGAACAAAGCAATGAACTCAATGGATACATGTAATCCTCAAACTACGGACCATCCCCTTTGGTGTCCCAAGCTGTCACTTTTGGGATCGCCGGTTCCGAACCGTAACAGGTGCATACAACTCATAGATAGGATCAAGAACACAAATATATTCATGCAAACACATATGGTTCAGATCTGAAATCATGGCACTCGGGCCCTAAGTGTCAAGCATTAAGAATAACAAGTTGTAGCAAAGATGATAAACACCATACTAGATGATAGGCAACATGCCCCCAACAATCTGACGAACTATTACATGATCTAACTCATCCAATCCCTACCATCCCCTTCTCCTACAGCAAGCGAATTACTCACACATGAAGGGGGAAGTCATGGAGGGATGATGGAGTGGTGATGATGATGACGATGGCGACGATCTCCCCTCTCCGGAGGCCAAATCAGCCTCCAGATTAGCCCTCCCGAAGAAGAACAGAGGGTGGCGGCGGCTCCGCGACGAAAAACAGCGAAAGAACTTCCGATCTGGGATTTCTGCGTCGGGAGGAAAAATACGGGCTAAATTAGGGCACCATGGGGTGTGGGCCCCACCCAGGCGCCCCCCCCCCGGCGCGGCCCAGGGGGGGGGGCGCGCCCTGCCCCCCCTCTGGCCCCACTTCTGGTATTTGGTTTCTTCGGGTGCGTGGATTTTCTCTGATTTTTCGTGGATTTTTCTGAGATGCTTAAAAATCCGTTTTCCTGCATACAAATAAACCATATAGGCAGCTCTGCTGAAAACAGTGTCAGTCCGGGTTAGTTTAGTCCAAATCATGCAAGAATGAGGTCAAAACAATATCAAAAGTGTTTGGAAAAGTAGATACGGTTGAGACGTATCACACGCCGTATACCAACTTCTGCCAGTGTGGATATCTTTGCTTCGACTCAATGAGGACCTCACTGATGTAGTAAATCGGACATTGAAACAGATATTCCTTCCCTGCTTCCTTGCGCTCCACCACAATGTCCACGCTAACTGCACGGGCATTGGCGGCCACGTATAACAACAGCGGCTCCTTGTCAACGGGGGCAGCAAGAACTGGTGGTTCTGCTAATTGCCGCTTCAAATCCTCGAACGCGGCGTTTGCAGCATCGCTCCAGACAAACCGGTCCATCTTTTTCATCACCTGATAAAGCGGGATCGCCTTTTCTCCTAAACGGCTGATGAACCTGCTCAATGCTGCAATACGGCCTGCTACGCGCTGGACATCATTGATACAAGCCGGTTTAGCCAAGGATGTGATCGCCTTGATCTTCTCCGGATTAGCCTCAATCTCTCTGTTTGATACTAAGAATCCAAGGAGTTTGTCTGCTGGAACACCAAAAACACACTTCTCCGGATTGAGCATCATCTTGTAAGCCCGGAGGTTGTAAAAGGTTTCTTTTAAGTCCTCTATCAGTGTCTCCTCCTTCCTGGATTTCACCACAATGTCATCAACATAAGCATGGACATTTCTTCCAATCTGCCCTTTGAAGCAGTTCTGCACACAACACTGATATGTTGCCTGGGCACTCTTGAGCCCAAAAGGCATGGATACATAGCAGAAGGCTCCAAAGGGAGTTATGAAAGCTGTCTTCTCCTGGTCCTTAACTTCCATCGTGATCTGATGATAACCTGAATATGCATCCAAAAAACTTAGCCACTCACATCCTGCCATAGCATCGATAATTTTATCAATACGGGGGAGAGCAAATGGATCAGTTGGGCAAGCTTTGTTCAGGTCTGTGTAGTCAACACACATCCTCCAGGTTCCATTTTTCTTGAGCACTAGTACCGGATTAGCCAACCACTCTGGATGAAATACTTCGACTATGAAACCTGCAGCCAAGAGTCTAGCCACTTCCTCACCTATAGCCTTGCGCCTCTCCTCATTGAAGCGGCGCAAATACTGCTTGACCGGTTGAAACTTTGGATCAATATTAAGACTGTGCTTAGCGAGTTCCCTCGGTATACCTGGCATGTTAGAAGGTTTCCATGCAAAGATATCCCGGTTCTCACGGATGAACTTGATGAGCGCGCTTTCCTATTTGTGGTCTAGGTTAGCGCTGATAGTGAACTGCTTACATGAATCGCCCGGAACAAAGTCAACCTGCTTGGTCTCCTCTGCTGATTTGAATTTCAACGCCGGATCATGCTCTATAGTTGGCTTCTTTAACGGGGACATATCTGCCGGATAAACATTGTCCTTGTAGAACTTCAGCTCCTCCGTAGCACAAACTGCCTCAGCATATGCTGCGTCTCCTTCCTCAAATTACAATGCGATCTTGCGGCTCCCGTGAACCGTGATGGTTCCCTTGTGACCCGGCATCTTGAGCTATAGATAAACATAACACGGTCTAGCCATGAACTTGGCATAAACCGGCCTCCCAAACAGAGCATGATATGGGCTCCTGATCTTTACAACCTCAAAGGTCACCGTCTCTGATCTAGAGTCCTGATCATCCCCAAAGGTAACTTCAAGATCGATTTTTCCAACTGGGTAAGCTGATTTACCTGGCACCACTCCATGGAACAGTGTGTTGGACTGCTGGAGCTTCTTATGTGTCAACCCCATACGTCGAAAAGTCTCGTAGTATAGGATATTGATGCTGCTCCCTCAATCCATAAGCACCTTTGTGAATTTATAGCCACCCACCTGTGGAGCTACCACCAAGGCTAACTGACCCGGATTATCAACCCGTGGCGGGTGATCCTCTCTGCTCCATATAATGGGTTGCTCAGACCAACGTAAAAAACGTGGTATCGCCGGTTCAACTGCGTGTACTGCTCGCTTCAGAACCTTTTGATCCCGTTTGCACAAACTTGTGGTGAAAACATGATATTGCCCACTACTTAACTCCTTCGGATTATTCTGGTATCCGGATTGCTGTTGCTGCTAACGCTGTTGATTGCCCTGGTTGTTGTATCCGCCCTGACCATGCTGCTGGTTATGTTGATGCTGATAATTGCCATTGTGGTTATTGTTACCGCCGTGATATCCTGATCCGGATCCACCACCCTGGTAACCCGGACCCTGAAAACCGGGACCTGACCCGCCGCCGGGGGGCCCGTGGTTATACTTGGCTTGTTTCATAAACTCCTGCATAATAAAACAGTCCTTCCAGAGATGTGTAGCTGGGTTTTCCTCTGTACCTTGTTTTGGGCATGGCACGCTCAACTGAAGATCTAGATTGATGGGTGGCCTCCCGTTGCGCGGGGGCGGTCTACCCTTGCGGCGCTGCCCGTTGTCTTGAACGTTGGTATTGGCCACAAAATCTGAGCTCCCTTCCGCTTTACGCTTGCCATTTTACCCTGTTCCTACCGGATTGGTCTGTGCCGGTTTACCAGCTTTGCTCGCCTTCCCGGATTTGTCTTCGTCTGCGTCTGGCTATTTGGTGTTATCAGAGTCTCCATACTTTACCAAAGCGCCCATGAGCGTTCCCATGTCATTGCAATCACGTTTGAGTCGTCCCAGCTTCTGCCTCAAAGGCTCAAACCGGTAATTGCCTTCCAAGGTCACTATAGCCGTGCTCGGATTGATGCTATTGGAGGAGTTCAAAATTTCAGATAGTCGCCGCACCCAATTGCTTGTGGTCTCTTGCTCTCCTTGAACACATGCAGCTAAGTCAACCACGGACATCGGCTGCTTGCATGTGTCTTTGAAATTATTGATAAACCGGCGACGCAATTTGCCCCATGATCCGATGGAGTTAGGTGGTAAACCCTTTAGCCACATCCGGGCCATGCCCTTGAGCATCATTGTGAAGTATTTGGCGCACGCAGCTTCGTCCACATCAAGCTTCTCCATAGCCATCTCATAACTTTCAACCAATGCCTCCGGTGCCCGATCCGCCGTGTAGTTGGGTACCTTGCGCGGGCCTTTGAAGTCTTTGGATAATTTCACGTTCCGTAAAGTGGGGATGAGGCACTGCACCCCTAAGGAACTGGACATGATTCATGTTTCTGTGGTGGTGGGGTGAACCGGCGTTGCTTGACGGGTGTTGTCGCGAGCAGTATGTCTAGCCTGGTCCACCGCCTCCTGGGCATGTGCTCCTGCTCCTGCCGTATTATCCTGCCTCTGTCGGTGCCGTCTCCGCGCACTGCTAGATACAACCAGTTCATCCAGGTGCCTCGTGTAACTCCGGCTCGGGCGGGGGGTTGAATGAATCCTCTCCCGGCTATAAGAATACGCCTGCTGCTGTGTTAACGCTGTGTCCAATAACTCCTTAGCCCGTCGTGCCTCCATTGCTATGGGGGACGTCCCCTCAATGGGAAGAGCGGCCTGCCGTGAAGCGGCGGCGACAATGTTGTCCAACGGGTTAGAATAATGGCCGGGAGGGGTGGGTACGTGCGGCGTTGGCACAACTTGGCGGTTCCGCTCCGTGGCTGGTGGCTGAACCGATGCGCCCGTCCCCGGAGCTCCTCCCCGATTTACCTCTGGGCGGTTACTGGTTCCCACTCCTGGTGTGCCAAAGAGATTCCTTGCCTCATAAACCGGCGGTAAACGAGATTGCTGCCTTCTGTACATTACCTCCTGTGAAGCGTTCTGATCCAGCCTGAGTCGGAAGGCTTGGGAATCTAGCTCTGCCTGTCTTGTAGCCATCCTGGCTTTCTCCGCATCCAGATCCAGCTTAGCTTTCTCAATCCGGCTCTTCAGCTGAGCGATCTCCGCATCATGCTGCACCTTGTCGGCCGGGGCTACTTCTGCTGTTGCGAGCGCCGTCAAGGTGCCGACTAAGGTGGATAGGACGTCAGAGGGCGACGGGGAAAGGTCACCAGCCCCGGTCCCCGCTGCCTCTGAGGTTAACGCCCCAGTCATCGAGGGCTGATGCGTAGGTTGTGATCCGGCCAGGAAAACAGCAACCCTGTTCGGCGGATCAAAGGGGTCCGGAATACTATCGCCGTTGGACACACCCCCTGACCGGCCATCCTACAACAGATACAAAGATTCGGTCTCTCCGGATGAAGATTCATCGTCGGAATAGACAACTATCTCGCCACCAGAATCCGATTCGTCCTCAGCTTGTACTCCATGCACTGCTCCAACGAAAACATGCTTCATGGCGGGCTAAATCCGGGCCGATCTTGCACGCTGAGCCGGCTCGACGATGTTGGGGAAGATGTCCGACTCAAGTCCCGGTTCGCCGATCTTGCCGATGAAGACGTGGATGCCACCGAAGGGGACCCGGTACCCGTATCCGATTGAATCGGCCTCAGGGCCCCAGCCTGCATCGTCGATGTAGATCCGGCCGCGACGACTCTTGGTCATCCGGCCCACTGCGTAACCCTTGAGCCCTTCAAAGCTGCCCTTCAAGAACTCGACACGATCGTGTGAGAGCCCCACGGTGGGCGCCAACTGTCGTGGATTTAGCACGACAGATGTCCGGTTTACTGGACTTAGGTGTGAGGCCATCGCGCGTGTTAGCTTAAAGGGGTTAAAGTGGACGAAGGACACAGGGAGTTTTATACTAGTTCGGCCCCTTCGATGAAGGTAACAGCCTACGTCTACTTTGGTGTGGTATTGCTTGGGCTTCGATGACCAGGGAGGGAATCCGCTTGCCTGTGTCTCGAGCTGTTGTTTCTTGTCCTTGAACTGTCGCCGGGTCGTCCCTTTATATAGGAGGCGACGCCCGGTCCGGTTTACAGAGTCCAGAGGCCGGCTCATAAACGTGTCCGCCTCGGTCTCTACTCTTTCTATCTTACATCCCAAGTTACATGGTACGACGGTTTACAGACCATGGGCCGTATACATGGGCCCTGAACCTCTATGGGCTATGATCCCTTGTTATACATTCTACTGGGCTTCTGAAAATATAATCTTACTAGCGTAATCCGGACCCTCCTGGCCGGTTTATACCTGCTAGTAATATCCCTGACACTACGGGTACGAGAACTGTGTAGACATGACGTTTTGACCGGTCAATAACCAATAGCGGAACATTGATGCCCATATCGGCTCCTACATATTCTACAAAGATATTTATCGATCGAACCATTATGACAACATACATAATTCTCATTGTTTGTCGGTATGTTACTTGCTCGAGATTCATTCGTCGGTATCTCCATAGTTCAATCTCGTTAACGGCAGGTCTCTTTACTCGTTCCGTAATACATCATCTCATAACTAACTCCTTACTCGTTTTGCTTGCAAGCTTCTTGTAATGTGTATTACCGAGAGGGCTCAGAGATACCTCTCCGATACACGGAGTGACAAATCCTAATCTCGATCCATGCCAACTCAACAAATACGTTCAGAAATACTTTTAGAGCATCTTTAAGATCACTCAGTTACGTTGTGACGTTCGATAGCACATAAGTTATTCCTTTGGTATCCGGGAGTTGCATGATCTCATGCTCGAAGGAATATGTATGTGACATTAAGAAAGCAACAACAAAAAACTGAACGATCATATGCTAAGCTAACGGATGGATCTTGTCCATTACATCATTCTCCTAATGACGTGATCCCATTATCAAATGACAACTCATGTCTATGGTTAGGAAACCTTAACCATCTTTGATCAACGAGCTAGTCTAGTAGAGGCTCACTAGGGACATGGTATTTGTTTATGTATCCACACATGTATTTAAGTTTCCGATCAATACAATTCTAGCATGAATAATAAATATTTATCATGATTAAGGAAATATAGTAATAACTATTTTATTATTGCCTCTAGGGCATATTTCCATCACTCTCTTCTATATATATAGGGCATTAGATCATTCTTCCCACATGGCCAAATTTCCAATGCGACGATGACAACACCAACACCATTATTGTGTGTTCCACAAGAATCTACACCCCCTCTCAAAGTGAGAAGACGGATACATCAATCTTATCAACAAAACCTCTAGTTATATCCCACATGTTGATCTATGCTCCACTAAACATTTACAAACATTGAACATGCATACCAATGGGCCAAATATCTAACTATGCTAGCATATATCAGATATACTTTTAGGCTTACCAACACTAGTGCAGAACCGGGCTATAGCACCGGTTTAGAGGGGCCTTTAGTGCCGGTTCTGTAACCGGCACTAAAGGGTGGGGACTAAAGGTCCCCCCCCCCTTAGTACCGGTTCAACATGAACCGCCACTAAAGGGCCACCACATGGCAGGAGCCAGCGCCGGGGCGGGGATCCCTTTAGTACTGGTTGGTAAAACCAACTGCTACTAAATGCTTTAGGTGGTTTTGGATTCATGATTTCTTTTTTCTTTAATTCTGTGTTTTCCATTTAGTTCTTTTTCGTTTGCTGGTATTTTACGATGCTACATATTGTATACGTTATGCATATATATATACACGATTTCTCCTACATGTTTCCTTCGGAGCTAGTGGCATTTGCCTTGGTGCCTTCGGAGTACGATGACAATTGGGAGTGGTTCATGGGGGCGGTAGCGGGTAATGGTATTCTCCGTCAGGCTTTATGACCTGGTCGACCAAAAATCCCGCTATTTCCTCCTGAATTGCTTGTATCCGATCCTCCGGTAGGAGCTTATCCCGCATCTCATTGAACTTCAAAACAAGGAGATGAATATGCATGTTAGTTGTGTGATAGATATCGACAATGATGTAAAAATTGTGAGTAGTGTTCTGGCAAACCTACCCATAGTTGTCTTTCAGATTTGGTCCTTTCGGACGCCATCATGCGAATGTTCTCGCAAACGTAGTATGCACATAGTTCATTCCCCTGCGCCTGCTTAAGGGCCTTTACGAGAATGGAATTTAGTCAGATAATAAATAATCAAGAATGATAATTAATTGTATTGAAATAAGAATTAAAGAGATAGCTAGCTACTACTACTTAATTACTTACCTTAGGTCGAAACCAATACAGCTTTTGTCGCCATTTGCCTGGAGTTACTTTGATGAACTTTTCCCAAGACCTGCCCGCCAGCAAAGAAAATGAATAAAGGGGTTATTAAATAGTTGACATCAGGAAATGATAAACTAAATAGGCCGAGATATATATAGTTAATAATGATTGAAATTACCTGTCGACTATCCCCTTCATGATGGTGTAGTCACTTTGTTTTCTCCATAGTGAGTCCAGTACTTCAACTGTTCCTTCTTCAACTTTAACGACTAACAAGATCTAGTGGTATCTGCATGCGCACATGTTTGCATGTCTTAATTAAGCGGGTATGTGCATAACACTCATCAACTACCCTAAACCATATACACTTAATTATTAACATCTAGATAGGTAGCTAAGCAAAAACAGAATTTGTAGTATACAAGACAGTGTTACTCACAGGAAGTTGTAAGGAAGTAGTATATCTTCATTGGTATTGAGGCGCATCAAGAACTCTAGCATATTGTCCTCTACACGTTTTTTAGAATATTTCAAATTCCATAAGTATTCATTAATGGTATTTGGGTCAATGAACCCAATGCTATAGCGTCTAGCTTTTTTCATTTCATACATCTTCATCCTGCATAATACCATAGAAAAGAATATAGTTAGGATAATTACAGGTAATGATCGATCAATGAGCACTATAGCTAACAACAGAGACTTAAAATACAGAAAGAAATCACTTACAGGCAATAGCAACTGACGAGAGATTTGTCGAGTGTGTCTTGATTGAATAACTGAAACAGTTCTAGATACTCAACGGACAGAGAATTCCCATGGAAGTATTGCTCTTCCTTGACATTCTCCATGAGGGACTCTCGATTGGAACTCTTGGTAATTTTCATGTACCAGTCATGCAGTTCATACATTCTCGTTGGGAGGTTCTTGACCTCATCAGGCTCTACCAAAGGTTGGCCGCGGACATATTTCCATTTTAGTTCGTCCTCTGCTAAAGTATCCATGGGCTCGAGCCCTAGGAGTTGTTCTATAGTGCATCCAATCTCTCTAGCCTGCCTTCTATGATCGTCGGTTATTAGCACATGTGGGGAGATCTGCGGTGGTACAACAAGCGGGCGGGTCGATTGCGCCGCCTGTTCTCCCAGCTGGGGAACGGTTTTCCCGCATTTTTTGCCAACTGCTTGGCTCGAGCTCAAGCTCACCTCCTTCTGTAGTCATGCTCGATGTGCCTTCTTGATTTGGTGCTCATAGTTTGAGTCAACAGGCTTGGGAGCTGGTTTTCTTAATATATGAATAAAGTGGTCAACGACTTTCGCAGGCATTTTCTCCTTTGGCGGCGGTGGTGGTTTCGGTCCAAAATGGGTGTCCACTTGGGCCTTCACTATGTCTGTGGTTTCCTCGTCGTTCATGTCGTAAGGCCTCTGAGGAAGAGGAGTGAGGCTTGGACCATATTGAACTCGCTTGCCTCCACCTGTACCTCCTGTATTACCTTGACTTGTTGCGGCGGCTCTCTTCCGCGACTGCTGAGGCGGCGGAGGCAGCTGACGTGGCTGAGTCAAAGCAGGAGGAGTGGCCTGACGCTGTGCCGGACATGGAGGAGCGGGAGTCTGCTAACGAGGTGGCGGACTTCGACGAGGAGTCGGCTCATGCTGTGCCGGACTTGGAGGAGGAGTCGGCTGACGTGTGTAACACCCCGAGAATCATGCTACAGTGATCTTCCCTTTAATGGTGCCATGTCATCATATTTATTTTGTTAACCCTCACTTTGTTCCAAACCAAATCCAAATTCAAATTTAAAAGACAAGTCAATTTTCCTCAAGCTACGAAACTATGATGTTCGAATAGTTCTATAAATTTTCCCTCTTCAATGTCATGTTGAAACCAACTTGGTTTGACTTACAAATAAATTCCTGTGAAATTAATAAGTGGTCCAAAAGACTCTAGATTGGCCTTTTCAAAATAGGCAAATATTTATACTTTTCCAAATGATGTGAAACCTTGTGTGTGGACTCAAAATATTGTCTACTAATTATGTGACAAATTTCAAGTTGAACTAAATTTAATTATTTTGGCATTTAAGTAGAAAACAATACTGATTTTAATAAAGCAGAAACAGGAAAAAAACAAAATGGGCCAAGTGCACACTGTGCACTAGAAGCCTAGTGCTACAGTAGCGTGGCCCAAGCCCACCAGGGCCTTCTCCATCTTCCTCTGTACAGGAGGCAGAGACCTGTGCGTGGCACACATCCACGCCTCCATGGCCGCCGTGTCGACCATCCGACGAGCCCCTGAGGTGTACAAGGCCACTCCTCCCGACCCCATACCCTAATCCCACACCCCCCGTCCTCTCTCCCTCTTCCAGATCCACCACGCCGAACGCCTCCTGACGTCGCCCGCCTCTGTCTGCGCGCTCCGGCGCCACCCCAGGCTGCGGCAGGGCGTCCAGCTGCTGCGTGGGCCTCGGCCTCGTCCTCTCGCCCAACAACAGGAGCTGGGGAGGCCCCACTCTTCGGCGTCGAGCTCGCCTTCACGTAGGCCGTCGGCGAACCCCCGTCTACGTCAAGCTCTGCCGCTACTAAACTGCCCGCGGCCACCGTGTGCCGTTCGGTGAGCCACCCGTCGAACCCACCTCCTGTTCTTCTTCTTGTCCGTCGTAGATGCCCGCTAACGCCGTGCCCGCGCCCCTCTGGTCGCGTCCCGTGCGCACCACCGCAGCCCCGCACCTTGCCGTTTCCCTCGCACTACGCCCGGTAGAGACCGAAGCTGCGCTCTCCACAACTGCAGCCATAGCACGCGCCATCACTGCGTACACAACGCCGGCCGCGTCAGCCTCCGCACGACCTCGCCGGGTCCACGCGTTGCTCGCTGCGCTGCAGCCGCCACATCACTACTGCCCGCGCTACTCGCCGCCGGCCCGCACTGCTCGTCGCTCTCTGCTGCGCTGCTACCTACACCCCGCCTCGCCAGCTTCTGGGCCAAGCGCCACCGTCGCCCCGCTCAACGCCACCCGCCCTGCTCGCCTTCGCCGCTGCTTTCCCCCACGTGCGCCCTCTGCCCCGCCGGCCGCGCCCCCTGGCCGCCGGCCGCGCCCCTGCCGGCGCCCGCGGTCTCACCCGCCCAGGCACCCGATCGGGCGGGCGCCCGATCCCTTTCGCCCGCTCCGCCCCGCCCCGCTGGCTTGGGCCACTGCCAGCGGGCCCCAGCGCCCAGCGCCCTGTTAAAAAAAGAGGTTTTTTTTTTAAAAAATAGATAATAATAAAAAAATATTAAAATATTAATTAAAATAATTAATTAACTTAATTAATCATGTTAATTAAACTAATTAATCATGTTAATTAACTTAATTATCCGTTTAGATAAACAGTCAATGACGATAGGACCCACACGTCAGTTTGACTAAGTCAACTGACCGCTGACATCACCCTGACATCATGCTGACGTCATCATGTGCTATTCTTGATAATGCTGATTTAAATTAATTAATTAAATTCCGAAAAATGGTTAAAACTTTGAAAAATCATATAAAATAATCTGTAACTCAGATGAAAATGTTTTATATATCAAAATCGCTCAGAACGACGAGACGAATCCGAATACGCGGTCCGTTCATCCGCCACACGTCTCTATCATAGTGAACCTGCAACTTTCACCCTCCGATTCATCTGACCGAAAACACGAAACGCCGGGGATACTTTCCCGAGTGTTATCCCCCTTCGTCGGTACCGTGTACCACCGCGTTAGAGCACCCTCACACTGTGTGCTGACATGTCGTGCTTCTCTGTTGCAATTCTTTGCTTTATATTTACTGTTTCTTCCCCCTCTGCTCTCTGGTAGACCCCGAGACCGATGATGCCCCGGTGATCGACTACGGGGTTGACGACCCCTCCTTCTTGCCAGAGCAACCAGGCAAGCCAACCCCCTTTGATCATTCCAATATCGCCCATTCTCTTCTCTCTTATGCTTGCATTAGAACTGCTACTGTTTTTGTATGACCCTATTCTGATGCATAGCATGTTGTTGATACTGCTTTCATACCTTACATGTTTATACTAAACTGCTTAGTATAGGCTGGTTAGAGATCCACCAGTGACCCCCTACCTTGTCCCGACTGCCCCGCTGGATTATCAGAAGACCCGATCAACGGGATCGAAGACCAGGACCCGACACCGCACATCACTTTCCCCTTAGTTGCTTGATACTACTGGGTTACTATCGAGTGCCGAGGGTGAGACCTCATCAGCACTTCTGATGTTAACCTTGTAGGTTAGATCATCGGTTGTGGTCATCGAGGGTGATTCCTCTTTCTCCACTCCCGATAACGACACTGTCGTGCAACTCCTTAAGAGTGGACCTCGAGGGTGACTCCTCTTTCGTTCACCTTGACGATAAACATCAGGTGGAATTCCATCGAGGGTGATTTCCTCATGTTTCCCTTTGGTGTCGGACACACAGTTACTATGGTTACTATGACTTTACCCTGAAACTGGTAACTAAAGACGGGTCGACCCAGAGGGGTACCCACGCGAGCTTAATTGCGAGTGATGTGTAGTCGGGTTGACCTGGAAGGTGCCCGCGAGATAAATACGAGACGTGGCCAGGCACTCGCCCTTGCCGCAAGTTCTGGAGACGGGGCGATGGGGTCACATTATCGTGAGTCTCTGCTCGTTACCGCGCGTCCCCAAGACACTAAACGGTTTGGATATTTGATCCAAGGGGCCTCCGGCCTGATAGCACTAACCATCACGTGGGCATAGTATGGGTGTTCTGCGTCGTATGCATCAGCCAAAGCTTAACTGACGTCATTGCGACTGAGCGGTGCGCGCCGGGTTGGAATGTTTAGGCTCCTACCTTCTTGAAGGAGGTTGCTAGGTCTGCTCACTGGCCGCGTACGCAACGTGCAGGAGTTCCCGGGGCGATTGGCCCATGACCCCTGGGAGCATAGGGTTTAGTCCGGCGTGCATGACCTCTCTATTAAGTCTAGGTCGGGTTGCGGCGTATTGTTTGGCCGAGGGCGGGCATGACCTGATGGTGTGTCCGGCCAGAGTTAAGCAAGCGTGTTGGGTAAGTTGGTGCACCCCTGCAGGGAAGAAAACATCTATCGATTGCCTGTCCTACGGTAACGGACACTTGGAGTTGTATCCCGATCGCTACAACTAGAACTGGATGCTGAGGCATTGTTTGGATATGTTGCTTCGGGAGTCGAGAAAGGATCCCGGAGCATTGGAACAACAACATATATATGACTTATGTTACAGTACTCTACTTCCCCCTCTTTCTGCAAGACGGTGGTTTCCAGAAGATGCTAGTCTTCGATAGGACTAGCTTCTCCCCCTCTTATTCTGGCATTCTGCAGCTTACTCCACAGATACTACCCTTTTCATTGATACCGATGCATATGTAGTGTAGATCCTTGCTTGCGAGTACTTTGGATGAGTACTCACGGTTGCTTTGCTCCCCACTTTTTCCCCCTTCTTCTTCTTGCTGGTTGATGCAACCAGGTGGTGGAGTCCAGGAGCCAGATGCCACACTTGACAACTGCTACTACCCCGATGGAGCCTACTACTACGTGGAGACAGCTGACGACCAGGAGTAGTTAGGAGGTCCCAGGCAGGAGGCCTTGCCTTTTCGATCGTGTTGTTTTTGTGCTAGCCTTCTTAAGGCAATCTTGTTTAACTTATGTCTGTACTCAGATATTATTGCTTCCGCTGACTCTTGTGCATTCGAGCTTATGTATTCGAGCCCTCGATGCACCTGGCTTGTAATATAAAGCTTGTATTATTTTAATTTGTGTCTAGAGTTGTGTTGTGATATCTTCCAGTGGGTCCCTGATCTTGGTCATACAAATTTGCGTGCATGATTAGTGTACGGTCAAATCGGGGGCGTCACAATTTGGTATCAGAGCCAACTGCCTGTAGGAAACCCCCTTTCCAACTCCTTGGCCGAAGTTGAGTCTAGTCTTAAAAAAATTGTTTTACTAACATGGCTGTGTGGCTTACGGGCCCACGTCGCCATTGGGTGGTATTAGGATCTTTTATTCCTCGTCTATACTCTGGGATTCTGATCTGTCTTCTATTCGGGTTAAATGAATTTACTAACTACATTAGGTTCTCGTTACGACTTTCCCCGGAGAGCCCCTTCATTCCAGATGGTTGCCCGCTTCATCAGAAGACTTCGAAGATACTCTCCGATCTACTCCTGAGAACTTGTGTTCATTTCTTTTTCAATCCTTAATACCGTTGAATCCTTATGGATAACTGTTTACCCTCGCCGATCAAACTTCTATCCCTAGTTGTTATTGTTATTGCAAAATACCCTAAAATACTTCGGATTTTCCGAGAATCCTTCGTGCATGCTGCCTTGTGATGGATTCTCGCCCCTCGTTGGTTACCCCAAGTGGAAGGTTTGAGATGTAGCGTAGCGGTAGTTTTCCCTTGGCAAAGATACCAAGGATCGAATCCTGTGAGACTCCGAGGGTCGACAAGAAGGTGTCAATAGCGCCAGAGACTTTTGTTTGACAGGACCTGCACACAGATACAAATAACTTTGCTCCCAACGAGTACAGAGAGGTTGTCAATCCCTCCGGCCTTGTCGTTTACAAAGGATCAAACGGAAGAGATAATAGTGATAGGTATGAATGCAACTAGTAAATAAGAACAGGAAGTAAATAACGGGTGTGATCAGTGATGGTAATATGGACCGGGGTCCCATGTTGTTCACTAGTGATGTCTCTCTCCCAAAAGACGATAAAACAGCTAAGCGAGGTAAACGAATTACAGGTGGGCAATTGACAGGATTATGTGCGCAAACCAATGCTAACTATGCTGTAAGAAAGGTAGAGGCTCAAAAGCATGGGCGGTACGCCAAGGCAAGTAGACCGAAATCCATCTGCATCTACTACTAATCATCCACCTTGAGATATCTATCCAGAACATCTCGCTAGTATTAAGTTGCGAGTCCCACCCATAGTGTAAACTCAAAGCAACAGACAACTGCATTAAAAGAACTTTGCGTAAAGTAAACAATCCTTGCACCCGCAAGTACAAGCACCGTTGTTTTCCCCCTTGTGGCAACAGCACATCCCCTAGACTCATGTTTCTGTCACTCAAGCTAGTCATCGAGGGGCATGAACCCACAATCAAGCATAACGTTCCCTCTTGGAGTTACTACCTACTACTTGGCCAAAGCAATAAACAGCAACGGAGAACATGCAAGAATTACTCAAGAACATAAATATAAAAGAGGTGAATCAAATATATTACTCACACACAATCTGAACATAATCTCATAATCCATCGGATCCCAGCAAACTCATCATAGCAACAGCATAAGGATTACATATGTGCCTCGATCATGTAGGGCAGCGCATGAGGTCTAATCGGTGAAGGACAAAGAGGGGAGGAGAACATCACATATCTACTGGTCATGGACCCATGGTCCAAGGGGGACTACTCACAACTCATTCGAGAAGCGTCCATGGTGGTGGAGAAGCTCCCGGTGGTGGTTCTCCCCTCCAGCAGGGTGCCGGGAAGAATTCTCCTGGTGCTCCCGATTTTGGAAGCGCGGCGGTGGCGGAACAGAGATGAGATCGCGAAAAAGGGTTCCGTCCTCGAGGGTTTCGGGACACGGTGTAAATATATGCCAAAGGGGGGCATCAGAGGAGGTAAGGGGGGCCCAAGCGCCCCCCCCCCCCCCGGCGCGGCCAGGAGGGGGGCCGCCCCCTCAGGGCGCCTGGAGCCCCTGTGGCCCCCCTCTAGCCCAAATTCTGCCGCATGGAAGCTTCTGGAGCGCTGATTTGTTATATATTTTTCCCGGAATTTTTCTGGCAATTTAAGTAATGGGAAAACCTGAAATACAAAAACAGCAGAAAACAGAAACTGGCACTGGGGTGCACTGAGTTAATAGGTTAGTCCAAATATGATCAAAAGCGTATAGAAGTTTATAAATATCATAGCAATATCACACAAAAGAGGCATGGAGCAAGCAGAAATTATAGATACGTTTTGGACGTATCAACATCCCCAAGCTTAATTTCTGCTCGTCCTCGAGTAGGTAAATGATAACAAGCATAATTTCTGTGGTGACATGATACCAACCATATAAGAACTTTTCATAGTCACATGACAAATGCTTACTGAGATAATGAATCTTTAGTAATTACGTTGCCTCATGAGAATATCACAAAGAACTGAAAGTTTTACAATATGATACTGAAAACACCCAATAGATTTGTAGTGAGCATGGTGTGCAAACATGACAAAGTGATACCTCGCTTGCCCCCTTTAGTGAAGCAAAACATAAATGCAGGAGCACCTCCGAAGTTTAAGTGACGACTAGATACAATGATTTCAGAATAAACGATATCATAATCATGCAGAAGACAATGGTACTTTGGGACAATGCAAATTACACTCAGAATGACAATCATGCTCTCAATAGTTGGTGCTTTGAAGAAAGAAGGTGGAGACTCTCGAACCGTGGATTTTGATGGCAAGGTTGAAAACCCGTGGTTGGAAGCAAAGACTAAACATGTACCAGAGCTCTTGGTTTTTAAAAACAGAGGTAAAAATGATTTTTTTAGGAGATGCATATTTAGTCAACGAATGCTAGTAGATAACTCAATTACTTCTCGAGCTGGACAAGTTTCGAGGAACGTCTCCCGCACGGGGACGATCACATCCCCTTAATCTCCTTTGTTTATCACTGCCAAAAGTTTTCTGATTTCTCATGAACAAAGCGTGAAGGAGGGTTTGTTTGTTGTATATTTTTTTATGAGCCGGGCGCACTCATTGCCAGTTCCTTCTCGTATTAGGGGTTTGCAGATTAGACATGCAATCCCGGTGTTAAACTTGTCCAACTTAAAAATATCATGAATTAACTACTACTTCCTCATGAGCTAAAACAGAGGCACAAAAGAGAAATGCTTTTGAATAATTGCGAGATGGTACAAGAAAGTCTTCGTTAGGAATGGCAAGTAAATACCATGTATAGGAAGGTATGGTGGACTCATATGGCATAACTGGTTTCAAGGGTTTTGGATGCACAAGCAGTCAGTCCGCTTAGTACAGGCGAAGGCTAGCAAGAGACTGGGAGCGACCAACTAAGAGAGCAATGACAGTCATAATCATGCAGAGCGACAAAGCAACATTGAATCGGGCATGGAAGTTATATCGCTACTCAGAAATTAAAGATCATCAAGGCTTGATAGACTTTCTTTACAGTCTTAAATATGCGTGAGCATATGCCAAGTTAATCAAAATAAATCCTCGGATGAAGATATCACTAAACCATACCACATCATAGGCAAACAAATCATGCTGGTACTTCAATAACACATTAAGAACCCCCCAGCTATTTGAGACTAACCATAAGAAAACATGAACTACTAAGCACCATTATGCACATAGCATTTTTATCATAGACATATCAACCAGTGCAACAGACAAACTCTCTTAACAAGATAAACATGGAAACTCAAGAGAGTTCGGCAACCAACTAAACAAAAGCTCTCTAAAAAGAAAAGCATGAAAACTAAGAGCTAAACATGACAGTAGCTATTGAAAGACAAAGAACATACACAGCAAAGATAATCATGAAAATCCTATGTTGTGTTCTAGGTTGAAGTGGAGCGTGTTTCTCTCCCACACAAAGAAAGTTGGATTCTAACTCGTTATGAACAGCAAGCAAAGCTAAAGAAAACTAAAAAGGAAACTAAAAGCAAGACGCTCCAAGCATAGCACATAACGCATGAAGTGCTTAAAATATAGTGGAACGAAAGACGAACTGATAATTGTTGATGGAGAAGGGGATGCACGGGGACATCTGATGGCTTCTCGCCCCTCGTTGGTTACTCCAAGTGGAAGGTTTGAGATGCAGTGTAGCGGAAGTTTTCCCTTGGCAATACCAAGGATCGATTTCCCTGAGACTCCCAGTTTCAACAAGAAGGTGTCAACTGCTAACGGCGCCAGATATTAGCAATCAACGCGGACCTGCACACAGATACAAATAACTTTGCTCCCAACGAGTACAGAGAGGTTGTCAATCCCTCCGGCCTTGTAGTTTACAAAGGATCAAACGCAAGTGATGATAGTGATAGGTATAATTGCAATAGTAAGTAAAAGAGAAAAGTAAATAGCGGATGTGATCAATGATGGTAATATGGACCGGAGTCTCATGATGTTCACTAGTGATGTCTCTCTCCGAAAAGACGATAAAACAGCTATGTGAGGTAAACGAATTACAGCTGGGCAATTGACAGGACCATGTGCGCAAACCAATGCTGACTACATTGCAAGAAAGGTTGAGGTTCAAAGCATGGGCGGTACGCCGAGGTAAGTAGACCGAAATCCATCTGCATCTACTACTAATCATCCACCTTGAGATATCTATCCAGAACATCTCGCTGGTATTAAGTTGCGAGTCACACCCATAGTGTAAACTCAAAGCAACAGACAACTGCATTAAAAGAACTTTGCGTAAAGTAAACAATCCTTGCACCCGCGGGCACAAGCACCGTTGTTTTCCCCCTTGTGGCAACAGCACATCCCCTAGACTCATGTTTCTGTCACTCAAACTAGTCATCGAGGGGCATGAACCCACAATCAAGCATAACGTTCCCTCTTGGAGTCACTACCTACTACTTGGCCAAAGCAATAAATAACAACGGAGAACATGCAAGAATTACTTACAAACATAAATATAAAATAGGTGAATCAAATATATTACTCAAACACAATCTGAACATAATCTCATAATCCATCGGATCCCAGCAAACTCATCATAGCAACAGCATAAGGATTACATATGTGCCTCGATCATGTAGGGCAGCTCACGAGGACTAATTAGTGAATCACAAGAACGGGAGGAGAACATCACATAGCTACTGGTCATGGACCCATGGTCCAAGGGAGACTACTCACAACTCATCCGGGAGGCGTCCATGGTGGTGGAGAAGCTACCGGTGGTGATCCTCCCCTCCGGCAGGGTGCCGGGAAGAGTTCTCCTGGTGCTCCCGATCTTGGAAGCGGCGGCGGCGGCGAAACAGAGATGAGATCGTGAAAAAGAGTTCCCGTCTCGAGGGTTTCGGGAGACGCTTTAAATATATGCCAAAGGGGGGCATCAGCGGAGCCTCGGGGGGCCCAGGCACCCCCCCGGCGAGGCCCAAGGGGGGCGCGCCGCCAGGGCGCCTGGAGCCCTGGTACCCCCCCCCCCCCGGGCTGTACTTCGGGCGCCCGGTAGTTTCTGGAACGCTGATTTTTTATATAATTTTTCTGGATTTTTTCTGGCAGTTCTCATAATGTGAAAACCTGAAATACAAAAACAGCCGAAAACAGAAACTGGCACTGGGGTGCACTGAGTTAATATGTTAGTCCAAATATGATCAAAAGTGTATGGAAGTGTATAAATAACATAGCAATATCACCCAAAAGAGGCATGGAGCAAGCAGAAATTATAGATACGTTTTGGACATATCAACATCCCCAAGCTTAGACGCTTGAGTCTTCTTGAATATTTCTTGGGGGTGCACGGGGGCATCCCCAAGCTTGAGCGTTTGACACTCCTGAATCTTTTTATCATCTTCCCTCGCACACTTGAAAACTCCCTTCATACATAACTCATCATAATCTGATTAGCGAGGTTAGTACCCATAATAAAATAATTTTTCCTTGCTGGAAATAAGGATAATCTTGAAGATCTACTGTTTCTCAATATTGCCAAAGGGTTTTTGCAAAGAAAAAGCAAGCTCCAGGTTTGCAAAACGAAGGAAAGGCAAAACAGGATGGAATCTGTGAAAAACAGACCATCAGGTAGTAAATAATTTTTTCGGGGCACTTCTGCAACTCAAATCAAAAAACTCAGAACATACGCCCGAAAGCCAATTGTATAGAGCACGCTGTCGAAATAATTCAGACCAAAAAGATGATCTGGTGATTTTATACGAATTTTTCTGTCCAAGGACAGAATCTGTTTCCTGGACAGCACGTCACAACTTTTGAACTTTCTTGCAATCGGAGGCTAAACTTGGCACAAAGCTGAAAAGTAAAGATACAATGATGATACTACTGTAGTAACAAACATCAAGACACAACCAAAGCAAAATAAAATTTTATTCATTGTGGGCTGCCTCCCAAAAGCGCTTTCTTTTATGCCTTTAAGCTAGGCATAATGCAAAGAGGAATCAATAATCATCATAATAATCGGAGTTATAAATTGCTTCAAATGGTTCCTCAACAAGTTCACTCTTGTTCCTTCTAGGAAAGGGGTACATACCTTTTGCCTTCCCGCGTAGGCGGATTTGTTCCTTACCTATATCGATGAAGCCTTTTACGGCTCGGAGGAAGTCCCTTCCAAGCACTATATTTCCTTGGTTTGGCTTCATGATGAAGAAATCAACCATTGCAATCCCTTTAAGGAATGTAACTGGCACGTCTTTTATTCTTCCCTGGATCTCAGAAATATCTCCATTACCATGTTCATGATAAGATGATAATCTATCCATGTTAAATTTTAAAGAATCATGAACAATTTTTGGCATAGTAGAAACCATAGATCCAATATCACAATAAGAAAGGAAGTCTTGATTAGAGATGCTAATCCTAACAAAAGGCTCCCAATCATCGTCTATTTCCAAAATTTCTCTCTTATTTGGTTTGGGTTTCTCTACCTTCATCAGGTCTAGAGTAGGGTGCTGGGGAGAGTTCTCCTGGTGCTCCCGATCTTGGAAGCGGCGGCGGCGGGGTGCCGGGAAGAGTTCTCCTGGTGGTGATCCTCCCCTTCGGCAGGGTGCCGGGAAGACTTCTCCTGGTGCTCCCGATCTTGGAAGCGGCGGCGGCGGCGGAACAGAGATGAGATCGCGAAAAAGAGTTCCCGTCTCGAGGGTTTCGGGAGACGCTTTAAATATATGCCAAAGGGGGGCATCAGCGGAGCCTCGGGGGGCCCAGGCGCCCCCCCGACGTGGCCCAGGGGGGCGCGCCGCCAGGGCGCCTGGAG
>LR738710.1:838420293-838431250 GCA_902687465.1 Secale cereale
TCTGTACTTCGGGCGCCCGGTAGTTTCTGGAACGCTGATTTTTTATATAATTTTTCTGGATTTTTTCTGGCAGTTCTCATAATGTGAAAACCTGAAATACAAAAACAGCCGAAAACAGAAACTGGCACTGGGGTGCATTGAGTTAATAGGTTAGTCCAAATATGATCAAAAGTGTATGGAAGTGTATAAATAACATAGCAATATCACCCAAAAGAGGCATGGAGCAAGCAGAAATTATAGATACGTTTTGGACGTATCAACATCCCCAAGCTTAATTCCTGCTCGTCCTCGAGTAGGTAAATGATAACAAGAATAATTTCTGTGGTGACATGCTATTAACCATATAGGACTTTTTCATAGTCATATGACAAAAGCTTACTGAGACAATGAATCTGTAGTAATTAAGTTGCCTCATGAGAAAATCACAAAGAACTGAAAGTTTTACAATATGATACTAAAACATCAAATAGATTTGTAATGAACATGATGTGCAAATGTGATAAAGTGATATCTCGCTTTCCCCCTTTAGTGAAGCAAAACATAAATGCAGGGGCACCTCCAAGGTTTAAGTGATGGCTAGATACAATGATTTCAGAATAAACGATATCACAATCATGCAAAAGACAATGCTACTTTGGGACAATGCACATTACACTCAGAATGACAATCATGCTCTCAGTAGTTGGTGCTTTAAAAAGAAGGTGGAGACTCTCGAACCGTGGCTTTTGTTGGCAAGGTTGAAAACCCGTAATCGGAAACAAAGACAAAACATGTACCAGAGCTCTTGCTTTTAAAACAGAGGTAATAATTTTTTTAGATCATGCATGTTTCGTCAACGAATGCTAGCAGACAACTCAATCACTTCTTGAGATGGACAAGTTTCGAGGAACGGCTCCTGAATGAGGACGATCACATCCTCTTAATCTCCTTTGTTTATCACTGCCAAAGTTTTCTGATTTCTCATGAACAAAGCGTGAAGGAGGGTTTGTTTGTTATATTATCTTTTTGAGCCGGGCGCACTCAATGCCAGTTCCTTCTCGTATTTTGGGTTTGCACATTATACATGCAATCCCGGGGTGAAGCTTGTCCAACTTAAAAAGATTATGAATTAACTACTACTTCCTCATGGACTTACAAGAGAGGCACAAAATAGGAATGCTTTTCTTTGAATAATTTCGAGGTGGTACATGCAAGTCTCCGTTAGGAATGGCAGGTAAATACCATCAATACTACAAAAAGGGCTGCTAATGGCGCACCGGTTTTGCCCATTAATGGCGCACTACCGGTGCGCCATTAGTAGTTGGATACTAATGGCGCACCAGTGGCGCATCACTGGTGCGCCATTAGTATCTGGCATACTAATGGCGCACTACGTAGAAGTGCGCTATTAGTATTTTATTTCAATTTTTTTTCAAATTTTTTTTTATTTATTTATTTTCTTAATCTCAGATCATTATGACTTAATCTGGGGTCAATTTGCTTAATCTCAAGTCAAATTGCACTCTGTGGTCAAAGTTCCCATAAGGTCACCCATCCTCACACTACTCCAGCCCGAGCACGCTTAACTTCGTAGTTCTATCCAACCCCAGCACCATCTCACTTCACACGCACTTGTTGATATATCGATCATATCAATCCTATTAACCCTTCTTGATGTCTAGGAGTTTGTTAATGTGCATTAGTATGATGAAAATTTTGAAAATATATTTCAAACTTCCCGGTCATATTACGTATCATATTTTGGAAAAAAAATTATAATTTTTTTTTCGAAAATTTTAATTTTTTTTTCTGTTACTACTAGCGCACCTAGCAAACGGCGCGCCACTAGTAAGTTTGAAATTTTTTGAATTTTTTTGCCTGTAGATCTTAAAAGCCCCGTAACTTTTTTTCTGTTAGGTTTTTGGGGATTTAGAAAATGTTTAACTGGGTTCCGTGGTAGTGGTGCACCATTAGTAGTTCAACTACTAATGGCGCACCACAACCATGGTGCGCCATTAGTATTTTTTGAAAAAAAATAAAAAAAATAAAAACAAAATATGAAAAAATAATACTAATGGCGCAGCGTGGGAGTGGTGCGCCATTAGTAAGTTACTACTAATGGCGCACCACTTCCACGGTGCACCATTAGTATTTTTTGAAAATAAAATAAAAAAATTAAAACAAAATATGAAAAAAAAATACTAATGGCGCACCGTGGGAGTGGTGCGCCATTAGTAAGTTCAACTTACTAATGGAGCACCACTCCCACGGTGCGCCATTAGTATTTTTTGTAAATAAAATAAAATAAAAAATAAAAACAAAATTTGAAAAAAAATTACTAATGGCGCACCGTGGATGTGGTGCGCCATTAGTAGTTGAACTACTAATGGCGCACTATCCACTGGTGTGCCATTAGTAGTTTTGAGAAAAATATGAAGAAAAAAATTTGTTACTAATGGCGCACCACGTCAACGGTGCGCCATTAGTATTTGGATACTAATGGCGCACCAACACATGGTGCGCCATCACCGCATGTCTGGTGCGCCATTATTGTCAATTCCATCTATAGCCCATTTCCTAGTAGTGCATGGAGGAAGATATGGTGGACTCATATGGCATAACTGGTATAAAAGAATGTGGATGCACAAGCAGTCAGTCCGCTTAGTACATGCAAAGGTTAGCAAAAGACTGGGAGCGACCAACTAAGAGAGCAATGACGGTCATAATCATGCAGAGCGACAAAGTAACATTGAATCAGGCATGGAAGTTATATCGCTACTCAGAAACAAAAGATCATCAAGGCTTGACAGACTTTCTTTACAGTCTTAAATATTCGTGAGCATACGCCAAGTCAATCAAAATAAATTCTTTGAAGGAAGATATTACTAAACCATACCACATCATAGGCAAACAAACCATGTTGGTACTCCAATAACACATTGGGAACCCCCCAGCTATTTGAGACTAACCATAAGAAAACATGAACTACTAAGCGCCATTATGCACGTAGCATCTTTATCATAGACATATCAACCAATGCAACGGAAGCAAACTCTCTTAATAAGATAAGCATGATAACTAAAGAGAGTTGAAGCAACCAACTAAACGAAACATTTTTGAAAAGATAAGCATGAAAGTTAAGAGCTAAGCATGATAGTAGCTATTAAAAGACAAAGAACACACACAGCATAGATAGGCATGAAAATTCTATGTTATGTTCTAGGTAGAAGTGGAGCGTGTTTCTCTCCCACATAAAGAAAGCTGAGTTCCGACTCGTTATGAAAAGCTAAAGAAAACTAAAAAGCATGACGCTCCAAGCATAGCACATAACACATGAAGTGATTAAAATATAGTGGAACAAAAGACGAACTGATAATGTTGATGGAGAAGGGGATGCACGGGGGTATCCCCAAGCTTAGACGGTTGAGTCTCCTTGAATATTTCTTGGGGGTGCATGGGGGCATCCCCAAGCTTGAGCGTTTGACACTCCTGAATCTTTTTATCATCTTCCCTCGCACACTTGAAAACTCCCTTCATACATAACTCATCATAATCTGATTAGCGAGGTTAGTACCCATAATAAAATAATTGTACCTTGCTGGAAATAAAGATATTTTTGAAGGTCTACTGTTTCTCAAGATTGCCAAAAGGTTTTTGCAAAGAAATAGCAAGCTCTAGGTTTGCAAAATGAAGGAAAGGCAAAACAGGACAGAATCTGTGAAAAACATAACAGCATGTAGTAAATGACTTGTTCGGGGCACTTCTGCAACTCTAATCAAAAAACTCAGAACAGACGCACGAAAGACAATTATATAGAGCATGCTGTCGAAAATATTCAGACCAAAAAGATGATCTGGTGATTTTATACGAATTTTTCTATCCAAGGACAGAATCTGTTTCCTGGACAGCACCTCACTACTTTTGAACTTTCTAGCAATCAGAGGCTATACTTGGCACAAAATTGAAAAGCAAAGATACAATGATGATGCTACTGTAGTAAACAACATCAAGACACAACAAAAGCAAAATAAAAATTTTATTCATGTGGGCTGCCTCCCAAAAGAGCTTTCTTTTATGCCTTTAAGCTAGGCATAATGCATAGAGATCAAGTCTTATCAAGAGTAAAAGAATAGCTAGCCCGTATAACGGACTCAAAAGGTAACTTGATCTTCTTTCGAGGGAAGTGTTCCATCCCTTTCTTAAGAGGAAAATGAAATTTTATATTACCCTCTTTCATGTCAATGATAGCATCAACGGTGCGTAGAAAAGGACGTCCCAAAATAATTGGACAAGAAGGATCACATTCAATATCCATAATAGTGAAATCAACGGGAACATAATTATCATTGACAACGATAAGAACATCGTCGATCCTCCCCAAAGGTTTCTTGATGGAAGAATTAACGAGACGAACACCAAAAGAACAAGAATCAAAAGGTTTCAATTTAAGCATATCATATATTTTTTTGGGCATAACAGAGGTACTAGTACCAACATCACATAAAGCATAGCAAGAGAAGTTATTCAACTTAATTTTTATCATAGGATCCCAACCATCTTCTAGCTTTCTAGGTATGGAGGCTTCTACTCTAAGTTTCTCCTCCCTAGCTTTGATAAGAGCATTAGTGATATGCTCTGTTAAGGCAAGGTTAAGAGTGCTAGTGCGGGGGCCTCTGGACATCTTGTGAAGGAAATCAATAACTTCGGTAAGAGTGCAATTATCAAAATCAAGGTCACTAGCATCAAGTAAAGTGGTAGCGGTGTCCTTTAGGTTAACTTGTTTGGTAGTTTCTATAGTCATAGCATCACCATTAATAGGTCCATCGGGACCAGGAGTGCATTGGGTGCTAAGAGTTTGGATATCCTCAACAACTTGGATAGTAGCAACAGTGTGGTGGGTAGGAAGGCTCTTAATTCTATCTTCTTCCTCCCTTGGGGGTGCAACCACTTCGGGTTTAGCTGCCATTTGGTTTATCAAAGTGGCTTGTGTGTGGGACATGTTGGAAACTTGGGTCTCAGTGATAGTGAGCCTAGTCTGGAGGTTAGAAATCTCAATATTTATGCTTTCTAATTGTCTACTAATGATTTGCAAGATAGCAGTATGCTCATTTAATCGACTAGAGAAGGTTTTGTTTTGTTCATATTGGGTGTGCATGTAATACTTAGTGGCCTTCTCTATTTCTAGAAGTTTCTCATAGCCACGCAAGTCTCTATCTTTTTGGGTGGAGTTCTTGGTGATAGGATAAGCATTGTTTTTCCCATAGGTAGAAGGGAACGGTCTAGGATTGCTACCAAAGTTACTCCTATAAGCATGAGCAATCACAGAATCTAAAGGATCATAACTAGGATCAATAGAAGATTGCTTGGAAAGTAGGGACATGATCAAGTCAGCTTTTTCATTTAGGGAGTAAATCTCCTCGACAGAGTTTACCTTCCTACCTGTTGGAGCGCGTTCGGTGTGCCATTGGGAATAGTTGGTCATCATCTCATCGAGAAGCTTTGTGGCAGCACCAAGTGTAGTTGACATAAAAGTTCCTCCCGCGGCCGAATCTAACAAGTTCCGCGAGGTAAAGTTCAAGCCTGCATAAAAAGTTTGGATAACCATCCAAGTAGTCAAACCATGAGTAGGGCAGTTCTTGATAAGAGATTTCATACGTTCCCAAGCTTGGGTAACGTGTTCATTATCCAATTGTTTAA
Organism: Secale cereale; assembly: GCA_902687465.1. Lineage (NCBI taxonomy): Eukaryota > Viridiplantae > Streptophyta > Magnoliopsida > Poales > Poaceae > Secale > Secale cereale. The sequence continues at coordinate 838,425,970 of LR738710.1, forward strand.
AATTCATTATGTTACTTCTTAGTTGGATAATTTTAGCAGGTGGATCGTATTTTCCAATAAAAGCATCTTTGCACTTGTCCCATGAATCTATGCTATTTCTAGGCAAAGACTGAAACCAAATTTTAGCTCCTCCTCTCAAAGAGAAAGGAAAAAGCTTAATCTTAACAATATTACCATCTATTTCTTGGTACTTTTGCATATCACAAAGTTCAACAAAGTTGTTTAAGTGTAAAGCAGCATCATCTCCAGCACCGGAGAATTGATCTTTCATGACTAAGTTCAGAAAAGCAGGTTTAATTTCATATGAAGGTGCTGAAGTGGCAGGTGTAGTGATAGGTGTGCAGATAAAGTCATCGTTGTTGTGACTAGTGAAGTCACACAACTTGGTGTTCTCGGTGGAACCCATACTAGCAAGCGAGCAAGATAACTATTCTTGTGATTTTCGATAAAAGGTACTAAAGCAAAACTGAAAGGTAAACTAACAAGACTAAAAAGCAAAAGGTAAAAGATAGCGTGCAACTCCCCTATCCTGAAGAGTGGAGTCCCCGGCAACGGCGCAAGAAAACTTTGCTTGATGGCTTCTCGCCCCTCGTTGGTTACCCCAAGTGGATGGTTTTAGATGCAGTGTAGCGGAAGTTTTCCCTTGGCAATACCAAGGATCGATTTCCCTGAGACTCCCAGTTTCAACAAGAAGGTGTCAACTGCTAACGGCGCCAGATATTAGCAATCAACGCGGACCTGCACACAGATACAAATAACTTTGCTCCCAACGAGTACAGAGAGGTTGTCAATCCCTCCGGCCTTGTAGTTTACAAAGGATCAAACGCAAGCGATAATAGTGATAGGTATAATTACAATAGTAAGTAAAAGCGAAAAGTAAATAGCGGATGTGATCAATGATGGTAATATGGACCGGAGTCTCATAATGTTCACTAGTGATGTCTCTCTCCCAAAAGACGATAAAACAGCTACGTGAGGTAAACGAATTACAGCTGGGCAATTGACAGGACCATGTGCGCAAACCAATGCTGACTACATTGCAAGAAAGGTTGAGGTTCAAAGCATGGGCGGTACGCCGAGGTAAGTAGACCGAAATCCATCTGCATCTACTACTAATCATCCACCTTGAGATATCTATCCAGAACATCTCGCTGGTATTAAGTTGCGAGTCCCACCCATAGTGTAAACTCAAAGCAACAAACAATTGCATTAAAAGAACTTTGCGTAAAGTAAACAATCCTTGCACCCGCGGGCACAAGCACCGTTGTTTTCCCCCTTGTGGCAACAACACATCCCCTAGACACATGTTTCTGTCACTCAAACTAGTCATCGAGGGGCATGAACCCACAATCAAGCATAACGTTCCCTCTTGGAGTCACTACATACTACTTGGCCAAAGCAATAAATAACAACGGAGAACATGCAAGAATTACTTACGAACATAAATATAAAAGAGGTGAATCAAATATATTACTCAAACACAATCTGAACATAATCTCATAATCCATCGGATCCCAGCAAACTCATCATAGCAACAGCATAAGGATTACATATGTGCCTCGATCATGTAGGGCAGCTCACGAGGACTAATTAGTGAAGCACAAGAACGGGAGGAGAACATCACATAGCTACTGGTCATGGACCCATGGTCCAAGGGAGACTACTCACAACTCATCCGGGAGGCATCCATGGTGGTGGAGAAGCTCCCGGTGGTGATCCTCCCCTCCGGCAGGGTGCCGGGAAGAGTTCTCCTGGTGCTCCCGATCTTGGAAGCGGCGGCGGCGGCGGAACAGAGATGAGATCGCGAAAAAGAGTTCCCGTCTCGAGGGTTTCGGGAGACGCTTTAAATATATGCCAAAGGGGGGCATCAGCGGAGCCTCGGGGGGCCCAGGCGCCCCCCCGGCGCGGCCCAGGGGGGGCGCCGCCAGGGCGCCTGGAGCCCTGGTGCCCCCCCCCCCCCCTCGGGTTGTACTTCGGGCGCCCGGTAGTTTCTGGAACGCTGATTTTTTATATAATTTTTCTGGATTTTTTCTGGCAGTTCTCGTAATGTGAAAACCTGAAATACAAAAACAGCCGAAAACAGAAACTGGCACTGGAGTGCACTGAGTTAATAGGTTAGTCCAGATATGATCAAAAGTGTATGGAAGTGTATAAATAACATAGTAATATCACCCAAAAGAGGCATGGAGCAAGCAGAAATTATAGATACGTTTTGGACGTATCAGCATCCCCAAGCTTAGACGCTTGAGTCTTCTTGAATATTTCTTGGGGGTGCATGGGGGCATCCCCAAGCTTGAGCGTTTGACACTCCTGAATCTTTTTATCATCTTCCCTCGCACACTTGAAAACTCCCTTCATACATAACTCATCATAATCTGATTAGCGAGGTTAGTACCCATAATAAAATAATTTTTCCTTGCTGGAAATAAGGATAATATTGAAGATCTACTGTTTCTCAAGATTGCCAAAGGGTTTTTGCAAAGAAAAAGCAAGCTCAAGGTTTGCAAAACGAAGGAAAGGCAAAACAGGACAGAATCTGTGAAAAACAGACCAGCAGGTAGTAAATAATTTTTTCGGGGTACTTCTGCAACTCAAATCAAAATACTCAGAACATACGCCCGAAAGCCAATTGTATAGAGCACGCAGTCGAAATAATTCAGACCAAAAATATGATCTGGTCATTTTATACGAATTTTTCTGTCCAAGGACAGAATCTGTTTCCTCGACAGCACGTCACAACTTTTGAACTTTCTTGCAATCGGAGGCTAAACTTGGCACAAAGCTGAAAAGTAAAGATACAATGATGATGCTACTGTAGTAACAAACATCAAGACAGAACAAAAGCAAAATAAAATTTTATTCATTGTGGGCTGCCTCCCAAAAGCGCTTTCTTTTATGCCTTTTAGCTAGGCATAATGCAAAGAGGAATCAATAATCATCATAATAATCGGAGTTATAAATTGCTTCAAATGGTTCCTCAACAAGCTCACTCTTGTTCCTTCTAGGAAAGGGGTACATACCTTTTGCCTTCCCGCGTAGGCGGATTTGTCCCTTACCAATATCGATGAAGCCTTTTACGGCTCGGAGGAAGTCCCTTCCAAGCACTATATTTCCTTGGTTTGGCTTCATGATGAAGAAATCAACCATTGCAATCCCTTTAAGGAATGTAACTGGCACGTCTTTTATTCTTCCCTGGATCTCAGAAATATCTCCATTAGCATGTTCATGATAAGATGATAATCTATCCATGTTAAATTTTAAAGAATCATGAACAATTTTTGGCATAGTAGAAACCATAGATCCAATATCACAATAAGCAAGGAAGTCTTGATTAGATATGCTAATCCTAACAGAAGGTTCCCAATCATCGTCTATTTCCAAAATATCTCTCTTATTGGGTTTGGGTTTCTCTACCTTCATCAAGTCTAGAGCATCCATTCTTTTCTCAATAGTAGCAAGTCTATCTATGACAGTATCAAAAACATGATCATAAACAAAGTAACTAGATAGACCATGTATAATTTCAAGAGCTCTAGCTTCATCACACTCTAGGAAATCTCCTTCAGCTATAATATCAAGAGAGTGTTTACACCATTTAAAAAGACCATGGTAAAAATTTCTAAGCACAATTTTTATAGGTATCCAAGGCATTATTCTCCTATGTGCATCAGAAATTTCTGTCCCATGCCTTCTTCATATTTTCTCCATCCCTTTGATGGAAATCTAGAACTTCTGATTCCCTCAAAGCACCGAATCCCAACATGCTTGACTAAACAGAAAGGACTACTAACAGAAAAGCAAATAATAATTTTTTTGTGATTTTTGATAGAAGACACTAAAGCAAAAACTGAAAGGTAAACTAACAAGACTAAAAAGCAAAGGTAAAAGATAGCGTGAAACTCCCCTATCTTGAAGAGTGGAGTCCCCGGCAACGGCGCCAGAAAACTTTGCTTGATATCTTCTCGCCCCTCGTTGGTTACCCCAAGTGGAAGGTTTGAGATGTAGCGTAGCGGTAGTTTTCCCTTGGCAAAGATACCAAGGATCGAATCCCGTGAGACTCCGAGGGTCGACAAGAAGGTGTCAATAGCGCCAGAGACTTTTGCTTGATAGGACCTGCACACATATACAAATAACTTTGCTCCCAACGAGTACAGAGAGGTTGTCAATCCCTCCGGCCTTGTTGTTTACAAAGGATCAAACGCAAGAGATAATAGTGATAGGTATGACTGCAACTAGTAAATAAGAACAGGAAGTAAATAACGGGTGTGATCAGTGATGGTAATATGGACCGGGGTCCCATGATGTTCACTAGTGATGTCTCTCTCCCAAAAGATGATAAAACAGCTAAGCGAGGTAAACGAATTACAGCTGGGCAATTGACAGGATTATGTGCGCAAACCAATGCTAACTATGCTGTAAGAAAGGTAGAGGCTCAAAAGCATGGGCGGTACGCCAAGGCAAGTAGACCGAAATCCATCTGCATCTACTACTAATCATCCACCTTGAGATATCTATCCAGAACATCTCGCTGGTATTAAGTTGCGAGTCCCACCCATAGTGTAAACTCAACGCAACAGACAACTGCATTAAAAGAACTTTGCGTAAAGTAAACAATCCTTGCACCCGCAAGTACAAGCACCGTTGTTTTCCCCCTTGTGGCAACAGCACATCCCCTAGACTCAAGTTTATGTCACTCAAGCTAGTCATCGAGGGGCATGAACCCAGAATCAAGCATAACGTTCCCTCTTGGAGTTACTACCTACTACTTGGCCAAAGCAATAAACAGCAACGGAGAACATGCAAGAATTACTCAAGAACATAAATATAAAAGAGGTGAATCAAATATATTACTCACACACAATCTGAACATAATCTCATAATCCATCGGATCCCAGCAAACTCATCATAGCAACAGCATAAGGATTACATATGTTCCTCGATCATGTAGGGCAGCTCACGAGGTCTAATCTGTGAAGAACAAAGAGGGGAGGTGAACATCACATAGCTACTGGTCATGGACACATGGTCCAAGGGGGACTACTCACAACTCATCCGGGAAGCGTCCATGGTGTTGGAGAAGCTCCCGGTAGTGGTTCTCCCCTTCGGTAGGGTGCCGGGAAGAGTTCTCCTGGTGCTCCCGATCTTGGAAGCGCGGCGGCGGCGGAACAGAGATGAGATCGCGAAAAAGGGTTTCGTCCTCGAGGGTTTCGCGACGCGGTGTAAATATATGCCAAAGGGGGGCATCAGAGGAGGTAAGGGGGGCCCAGGCGCCCCCCCCCCC
>LR738710.1:838431389-838468673 GCA_902687465.1 Secale cereale
CCCCCCCCCCCCCCCCCGGCGCGGCCAGGAGGGGGGGCGCCCCCTCAGGGCGCCTGGAGCCCCTGTGGCCCCCCTCTGGCTCTACTTCTGCCGCATGGAAGCTTCTGGAGCGCTGATTTGTTATATATTTTTCCCGGAATTTTTCTGGCAATTTAAGTAATGGGAAAACCTGAAATACAAAAACAGCAGAAAACAGAAACTGGCACTGGGGTGCACTGAGTTAATAGGTTAGTCCAAATATTATCAAAAGTGTATAGAAGTGCATAAATATCATAGCAATATCACACAAAAGAGGCATGGAGCAAGCAGAAATTATAGATACGTTTTGGACGTATAAACATCCCCAAGCTTAATTCCTGCTCGTCCTCGAGTAGGTAAATGATAACAAGCATAATTTCTGTGGTGACATGCTACCAACCATATAAGAACTTTTCAGAGTCACATGACAAATGCTTACTGAGATAATGAATCTTTAGTAATTACGTTGCCTCATGAGAATATCACAAAGAACTGAAAGTTTTACAATATGATACTGAAAACACCCAATAGATTTGTAGTGAGCATGGTGTGCAAACATGACGTGATACCTCGCTTGCCCCCTTTAGTGAAGCAAAACATAAATGCAGGAGCACCTCCGAAGTTGAAGTGACGACTAGATACAATGATTTCAGAATAAACGATATCATAATCATGCAGAAGACAATGGTACTTTGGGACAATGCAAATTACACTCAGAATGACAATCATGCTCTCAATAGTTGGTGCTTTGAAGAAAGAAGGTGGAGACTCTCGAACCATGGATTTTGATGGCAAGGTTGAAAACCCGTGGTTGGAAGCAAAGACTAAACATTTACCAGAGCTCTTGGTTTTTAAAAACAGAGGTAAAAATGATTTTTTTAGGAGATGCATATTTCGTCAACGAATGCTAGTAGATAACTCAATACTTCTCGAGCTGGACAAGTTTCGAGGAACAGCTCCCGCACAGGGACGATCACATCCCCTTAATCTCCTTTGTTTATCACTGCCAAAAGTTTTCTGATTTCTCATGAACAAAGCGTGAAGGAGGGTTTGTTTGTTGTATATTTTTTTTATGAGCTGGGCGCACTCATTGCCAGTTCCTTCTCGTATTAGGGGTTTGCAGATTAGACATGCAATCCCGGGGTAACTTGTCCAACTTAAAAAGATCATGAATTAACTACTACTTCCTCATGAGCTAAAACAGAGGCACAAAAGAGAAATGCTTTTGAATAATTTCGAGATGTTACAAGAAAGTCTTCGGTAGGAATGGCAAGTAAATACCATGTATAGGAAGGTATGGTGGACTCATATGGCATAACTTGTTTCAAGGATTTTGGATGCACAAGCAGTCAGTCCGCTCATTACAGGCGAAGGCTAGCAAGAGACTGGGAGCGACCAACAAAGAGAGCAATGACGGTCATAATCATGCAGAGCGACAAAGCAACATTGAATCGGGCATGGAAGTTATATCGCTACTCAGAAATTAAAGATCATCAAGGCTTGATAGACTTTTTTATAGTCTTAAATATGCGTGAGCATATGCCAAGTCAATCAAAATAAATTCTCGGAGGAAGATATCACTAAACCATACCACATCATAGGCAAACAAATCATGCTGGTACTTCAATAACACATTAAGAACCCCCCAGCTATTTGAGACTAACCATAAGAAAACATGAACTACTATTCACCATTATGCACATAGCATTTTTATCATAGACATATCAACCAGTGCAACAGACAAACTCCCTTAACAAGATAAACATGGAAACTCAAGAGAGTTCAGCAACCAACTCAACAAAAGCTCTTTAAAAAGAAAAGCATGAAAACTAAGAGGTAAACATGACAGTAGCTATTAAAATACAAAGAACATACACAGCAAAGATAATCATGAAAATCCTATGTTGTGTTCTAGGTTGAAGTGGAGCGTGTTTCTCTCCCACACAAAGAAAGCTGGATTCTAACTCGTTATGAACAGCAAGCAAAGCTAAAGAAAACTAAAAAGGAAACTAAAAGCAAGATGCTCCAAGCATAGCACATAACGCATGAAGTGATTAAAATATAGTGGAACGAAAGACGAACTGATAATTGTTGATGGAGAAGGAGATGCAACTAGTAAATAAGAACAGGAAGTAAATAATGGGTGTGATCAGTGATGGTAATATGGACCGGGGTCCCCTGATGTTCACTAGTGATGTCTCTCTCCCAAAAGACGATAAAATAGCTAAGCGAGGTAAACGAATTACAGCTGGGCAATTGACAGGATTTTGTGCGCAAACCAATGCTAACTATGCTGTAAGAAAGGTAGAGGCTCAAAAGCATGGGCGGCACGCCAAGGCAAGTAGACCGAAATCCATCTGCATCTACTACTAATCATCCACCTTGAGATATCTATCCAGAACATCTCGCTGGTATTAAGTTGCGAGTCCCACCCATAGTGTAAACTCAAAGCAACAGACAACTGCATTAAAAGAACTTTGCGTAAAGTAAACAATCCTTGCACCCGCAAGTACAAGCACCGTTGTTTTCCCCATTGTGGCAACAGCACATCCCCTAGACTCATGTTTCTGTCACTCAAGCTAGTCATCGAGGGGCATGAACCCACAATCAAGCATAACGTTCCCTCTTGGAGTTACTACCTACTACTTGGCCAAAGCAATAAACAGCAACGGAGAACATGCAAGAATTACTCAAGAACATAAATATAAAAGAGGTGAATCAAATATATTACTCACACACAATCTGAACATAATCTCATAATCCATCGGATCCCAGCAAACTCATCATAGCAACAGCATAAGGATTACATATGTGCCTCGATCATGTAGGGCAGATCACGAGGTCTAATCGGTGAAGAACAAAGAGGGGAGGAGAACATCACATAGCTACTGGTCATGGACCCATGGTCCAAGGGGGACTACTCACAACTCATCCGGGAAGCGTCCATGGTGGTGGAGAAGCTCCCGGTGGTGGTTCTCCCCTCCGGCAGGGTGCCAGGAAGAGTTCTCCTGGTGCTCCCGATCTTGGAAGCGCGGCGGCGACGGAACAGAGATGAGATCGCGAAAAAGGGTTCCGTCCTCGAGGGTTTCGGGATGCGGTGTAAATATATGCCAAAGGGGGGCATCAGAGGAGGTAAGGGGGGCCCAGGCCCCCCCCCCCCCCGACGCGGCCAGGAGGGGGCCGCCCCCTCAGGGCGCCTGGAGGCCCTGTGGCCCCCCTCTGGCCCTACTTCTGCCGCATGGAAGCTTCTGGAGCGCTGATTTGTTATATATTTTTCCCGGAATTTTTCTGGCAATTTAAGTAATGGGAAAACCTGAAATAGAAAAACAGCAGAAAACAGAAACTGGCACTGGGGTGCACTGAGTTAATAGGTTAGTCCAAATATGATCAAAAGTGTATAGAAGTGCATAAATATCATAGCAATATCACACAAAAGAAGCATGGAGCAAGCAGAAATTATAGATACGTTTTGGACGTATCACCTTGCAGCTCCTTTTCCGCATGAATAGATGTATGAATACTTCCTCACACTTACTGGGAATTCGTTCATCCCTAGTTGTTCATGTGTTTCACAAATGTCTTCGAAATGTTATTTAATTTCCTAAAATCCTCAGCAACCAATTGCTCTGGAAAGTTTTACCTGCTTGCATTATGGTTAATTCCATATGCATAGCAATATTCGTTAAAATCCTTTGTGATTGACTTTACGATCTTATTCATTCAATAGGTTGCAAATACTCGCAATCATCAGTCAAACTAGAATTCATTCTTCCAGCTCAGACGTCATTCTGAATATGAGCTGGTTCTCGACCAATCAAATTGCCGTCGATTGTACCCCTAAGTCATTTCAACTTACCCATCCTTAATCAGAGCGGTTGCTTCTGATCGCTTGATTTGGAAATCATAATTCCTTTGCATTTGAGATTTGAATTAGTCAGTTGTTTCTATAAACTGATATCCCTCTATTCTTTCTTCTTATGGTTGAGTACTGATGCTCACATCAGATCCCTGGTAGACCACCAGATCCTTTGTTGGATTATTATCCGACATTGTCCCTCATATTTAATCTCTTTGTCAGTTTTTCCCGGATACATAACGCCTCGGTAAATTGTATCCTCTCTCTTTAAGTTGGTGGTATATGTTCCTAAGATGCCCCTATGGGTTGAATCTATGCCTTCCCTAATCCGTGTGAACCCGAGAGTTTTCACGAGTTATACTCTTCTGGTGTTTTTCCAGATATAACTCCAACACTACGACTTCATCGGAAGAGAGAAGTGAATGGAAAGTTATGCATTGAAGAAGTGGGAGTCGACCTTGAACTTTGTGTTCATGCCCATGGACACGATGTAGATCTTATCATTAAAGCTTCTCTTAAATTAATTATCCCCTTGATATAAGTTCATCTTATATCTGGGATCTGGCCTTTTTCAATCGTGGTTCAGACCATGTTTTCCATTAAATACCATTTCTCGTGCAGGTTTAAGCACTTGTATCCTATTAGCAATACCCCCAGCCCAACCTCTACTTTGAGTTGTCGTTGAGTATTACCCCTTTGGTATCTCGAGATTATCACGGAACTGCATGGCTTCTTATGAGTTCCACATTATGTGTTACATTTTCACTAACTACAATTTTCCTCGGGTTCTGAGATGTTTGACACTCAAGGACCCCGATAAGTGAATCGATTCCGCACTCTGATTCAATAACTCTAAGTAATCTCCATTACTTATGAGTTTATTAATTCTTCAAGTCATATCTAGCCTGATCGGGTATATCCTTATCGTGCATCTTATTAACTGTGCTACCCGGTCCTTTTTCCCGGAGCACAAATTTCGGCAATGAGCTAAGCTTACGATGATCGTCCCCGTCATATCTTTTCACCTCGAATAACAAACTTGATTTAAAGTTTGAGTCGTATCCATGGTTCAAATAACCTTTCGCTTTATCATTCCTTTGACTTGATGTCATCGTCAATCGATTACATCTTCATGAAATCTCTCGACAAATGTGTCGTGATCATCATCAACATTCTGATGATCTTTCACGTTATCAATTGAATTCATGATGAGGAATACCATCTTTGCCCCTCGATGAATTGTGTCATCATCGATAACATTCTTGCCTCCCCCAACATGAATTTGTTCATTTAAAGTTTGGAAATACATCCTTTTTGACACGTCGATGGATTTTTGTTGAAACCATCGGCCACCTCCTCATCTTCCCTGGTAACATTGCATGAGGTGTTCAAGAAATTCCCGATGGATCCTTTGTGTTCCCAAGGTCCGGCCTTTACCTGATGACCATGTCAATGCTATCCAAAAGTATGATTATCTTACTCCAAACATCATTAGGAACATTGGAGGCGCAATGCTAAATGTTTCTTGATAAATTATCCAAGCACCGATGTATGGGTAAGCATCATGATTCTCCTTGCCCTTTGACTAAATGGATAAGTACTTTGATCTCCTGACACGTATATCATGCCCTGCTTAATCTTGGGAATGATATACTCCTTTTCATTGTGTTTAAACACATTTTCCTTTCAGTTTGTTTGTTTAACCTTTTTTTTATCTACCTATAATCTAAGAAGTAACAATTTTCTGCTTATGTAAACACCTTGGTGTACAACTCTGTCAGTGAGACCCTGTTACTATTGTTGATAACATTTCGGTAACCACCGATGGACGAGAACTTTGCCTATTTGGTCCGCCTCGTTCAATGAGAAGGAAAATGGTTCTCTTCGTCCCACGCCCTTGGTACCGATGTTGTTGCCGACATAGATGACAATCTATTCTCCGACATGCCTTGCTATCATGACCGTGAAAAAATGTTATCTTGCTTTTAACCCACAAGGCGGGCCCATAACCCACAGTTACACAGGATTAAAACCTGACTCTCCTGTACACCCTTGTTCCCAAAGTTATTCCTCGCGTGTGGCCTCGTATGTAATTCACGAGCCACCTCCCGAGATATCATCAATTTTGGTATCATACAAAATACTTATTCCCGTTGCTTTGAACCACTTTCACACCTTGTTTCAGGTATCGGATGATTGCCTACCCGCTTGAAACTTCTCATTGTATCTTCTTACTTTGCTCTCGATAGTTTCTAAAGATTCAATTCGAGAGATACTTTCAACCACATCCCTGGAGTTATCTACCAGATACTCAACCTTGTAGACGTTCGTCCTTCCGAATTTACCCCCTTGTCCTTTTCGTAAGTACGAAGAAGATCCTGAAGAAAGGTTGATGACTTCATCATGATGACCAGAAGCAGAGAAATGAAGGCATCAAATCAACCTCTTCGAGAAAGCAACCAAGACCGAGAAGACTCGTTGGAAATTTCGTAACCAGAACTTCGTCCCTTACTCCACATCTTAAATCTCGGGACGAGATTTCTTGTAGTAGAGGAGATTTGTAATACCCCGAGAATCATGCTACAGTGATCTTCCCTTTAATGGTGCCATGTCATCATATTTATTTTGTTAACCCTCACTTTGTTCCAAACCAAATCCAAATTCAAATTTAAAAGACAAGTCAATTTTCCTCAAGCTACAAAACTATGATGTTCGAATAGTTCTATAAATTTTCCCTCTTCAATGTCATGTTGAAACCAACTTGGTTTATCTCACAAATAAAATCCTGGGAAATTAATAAGTGGTCCAAAAGACTCTAGATTGGCCTTTCCAAAATAGGCAAATATTTATACTTTTCCAAATGATGTGAAACCTTGTGTGTGGACTCAAAATATTTTGTACTAATTATGTGACAAATTTCAAGTTGAACTAAATTTAATTATTTTGGCATTTAAGTAGAAAACAATACTGATTTTAATAAAGCAGAAACAGGAAAAAAAACAAAATGGGCCAAGTGCACACTGTGCACTAGAAGCCTAGTGCTACAGTAGCGTGGCCCAAGCCCACCAGGGCCTTCTCCATCTTCCTCTGTACAGGAGGCAGAGACCTGTGCGTGGCACACATCCACGCCTCCATGGCCGCCATGTCGACCATCCGACGAGCCCCCGAGGTGTACAAGGCCACTCCTCCCGACACCATACCCTAATCCCACACCCCCCGTCCTCTCTCCCTCTTCCAGATCCACCACGCCGAACGCCTCCTGACGTCGCCCGCCTCCGTCTGCGCGCTCCGGCGCCACCCCAGGCTGCGGCAGGGCGTCCAGCTGCTGCGTGGGCCTCGGCCTCGTCCTCTCGCCCAACAGCAGGAGCCGGGGAGGCCCCACTCTTCGACGTCGAGCTCGCCTTCACGTAGGCCGTCGGCGAACCCCCGTCTACGTCGAGCTCTGCCGCTACTAAACTACCCCCGGCCACCATGCGCCGCTCGGTGAGCCACCCGTCGAACCCACCTCCTGTTCTTCTTCTTGTCCGTCGTAGATGCCCACTAACGCCGTGCCCGCGCCCCTCTGGTCACGTCCCGTGCGCACCACCGCAGCCCCGCACCTTGCTGTTTCCCTCGCACTACGCCCGGTCGAGACCGAAGCTGCGCTCTCCGCAACTGCAGCCGTGGCACGCGCCATCACTGCGTACACAGCGCCGGCCGCGTCAGCCTCCGCATGACCTCGCCCTGTCCGCGCGTTGCTCGCTGCGCTGCAGCCGCCACATCACTACTGCCCGCGCTACTCGCCGCCGGCCCGCACTGCTCGTCGCTCTCTGCTGCGCTGCTACCTACACCCCGCCTCGCCAGCTTCTGGGCCAAGCGCCACCGTCGCCCCACTCAACGCCGCCCGCCCTGCTCGCCTGCGCCCCCGCCTTCGCCGCTGCTTTCCCCTGCGTGCGCCCTCTGCCCCGCCGGCCGCGCCAGCCGGCCGCGCCCCTGCCGGCGCCCGCGGTCTCGCCCGCCCAGGCACCCGATCGGGCAGGCGCCCGATCCCTTTCGCCCGCTCTGCCCCGCCCCGCTGGCTTGGGCCACTGCCAGCGGGACCCAGCGCCAAGCGCCCTATTAAAAAAAGAGGTTTTTTTTAAAATAGATAATAATATAAAATATTAATTAAAATAATTAATTAACTTAATTAATCATGTTGATTAAACTAATTAATCATGTTAATTAACTTAATTATCTGTTTAGATAAACAGTCAATGACGGTAGGACCCACACGTCAGTTAGACTAAGTCAACTGACCGCTGATGTCACCCTGACATCATGCTGACGTCATCATGTGCTATTCTGGATAATGTTGATTTAAATTAATTAAATAAATTCCGAAAAATGGTTAAAACTTTGAAAAATCATATAAAATAATCTGTAACTCTGATGAAAATGTTTTATATATGAAAATAGCTCAGAACGACGAGACGAATCCTAATAATGGTCCGTTTATCCGCCACACGTCTCTAGCATAGTGAACCTGCAACTTTCACCCTCCGATTCATCTGACCGAAACCACGAAACGCCGGGGATACTTTCCCGAGTGTTATCCCCCTTCGTCGGTACCGTGTACCACCGCGTTAGAGCACCCTAGCACTGTGTGCTGACATGTCGTGCTTCTCTGTTGCAACTGTTTGCTTTATATTTACTGTTTCTTCCCCCTCTTCTCTCCGGTAGACCCCGAGACCGATTATGCCCCGGTGATCGACTACGGTGTTGACGACCCCTCCTTCTTGCCAGAGCAACCAGGCAAGCCAACCCCCTTTGATCATTCCGATATCGCCCATTCTCTTCTCTCTTATGCTTGCATTAGAACTGCTACTGTTTTTGTATGACCCTATTCTGATGCATAGCCTGTTGTTGATACTGCTTTCATACCTTACATGCTTATACTAAATTGCTTAGTATAGGCTAGTTAGAGATCCACCAGTGACCCCCTACCTTGTCCTGACTGCCCCGCTGGATTATCAGAAGACCCAATCAACGGGATTGAACACCAGGACCCGGCACCGCACATCACTTTCCCCTTAGTTGCTCGACACTACTGGGTTACTATCGAGTGCCGAGGGTGAGACCTCATCAGCACTTCTGATGTTAACCTTGTAGGTTAGATCATCGGTTGTGGTCATCGAGGGTGATTCCTCTTTCTCCACTCCCGATAACGACACTGTCGTGCAACTCCTCAAGAGTGGACCTCGAGGGTGACTCCTCTTTCGTTCACCTTGACGATAAACATCGGGTGGAATTCCGTCGATGGTGATTTCCTCAGGTTTCCCTTTGGTGTCGGACAGACAGTTACTATGGTTACTATGACTTTACCCTAAACCTGGTTACTAAAGACGGGTCGACCCAGAGGGGTACCCACGCGAGCTTAATTGCGAGTGATGTGTAGTCGGGTTGACCTGGAAGGTGCCCGCGAGATAAATACGAGGCATGGCCGGGCACTCGCCCTTGCCGCAAGTTCTCGAGACGGGGCGATGGGGTCACATTATCGTGAGTCTTTGCTCGTTACCGCGCGTCCCCAAGACACTAAACGGTTTGGATATTTGATCCAAGGGGCCTCTGGCCTGATAGCACTAACCATCACGTGGGCATACTATGGGCGTTCTGCGTCGTATGCATCAGCTGAAGCTTAACTGACGTCATTGCGACTGAGCGGCGCGCGCCGGGTTGGACTGGTTAGGCTCCTACCTTCTTGAAGGAGGTTGCTAGGTCTACTCACCGGCCGCGTACGCAACGTGTAGGAGTTCCCGGGGCGATTGGCCCATGACCCCTGGGAGCATAGGGTTTAGTCCGGCGTGCATGACCTCTCTATTAAGTCTAGGTCGGGTTGCGGCGTATTGTTTGGCCGAGGGCGGGCATGACCTGATGGTGTGTCCGGCCGGAGTTAAGCAAGCGTGTTGGGTAAGTTGGTGCACCCTGCAGGGAAGAAAACATCTATCGATAGCTTGTCCTACGGTACCGGACACTTGGAGTTGTATCCCGATCGCTATAACTAGAACTGGATGCTGAGGCATTGTTTGGATATGTTGCTTCGGGAGTCGAGAAAGGATCCCGGAGCGTTGGAACAACAACATATATATGACTTATGTTACACTACTCTACTTCCCCCTCTTGCTACAAGACGGTGGTTTCCAGAAGATGCTAGTCTTCGATAGGACTAGCTTCTCCCCCTCTTATTCTGGCATTCTGCAGCTTAGTCCATAGATACTACCCTTTTCATTGATACCGATGCATATGTAGTGTAGATCCTTGCTTTCGAGTACTTTGGATGAGTACTCACGGTTGCTTTGATCCCCCCTTTTTCCCCCTTCTTCTTCTTGCTGGTTGATGCAACCAGGTGGTGGAGTCCAGGAGCCAGATGCCACACTTGACGACTGCTACTACCCCGACGGAGCCTACTACTACGAGGAGACAGCTGACGACCAGGAGTAGTTAGGAGGTCCCAGTAAGGAGGCCTTGCCTTTTCGATCGTGTTGTTTTTGTGCTAGCCTTCTTAAGGCAATCTTGTTTAACTTATGTCTATACTCAGATATTATTGCTTCCGCTGACTCTTGTGCATTCGAGCTTATGTATTCGAGCCCTCGAGGCCCCTGGCTTGTAATATAAAGCTTGTATTATTTTAATTTGTGTCTAGAGTTGTGTTGTGATATCTTCCAGTGGGTCCCTGATCTTGGTCGTACACATTTGCGTGCATTATTAGTGTACGGTCAAATCGGGGGCGTCACAACCTGGTGGCGGACTTGGAGGAGCGGGAGTCTGCTGACACGGTGGCGGACTTCGAGGAGTCAACTGACGTGGTGTCGGTGACCTTTAAAAGATGATGTAATTCTTTCTCCATAGGATGATACGATGTATGGCCTCTCCTAGTGTATGCTCGTCGTCACCTCCAGGAATGTCAAGGTCTAGCCCCGAATATTGGTCCACCACCTCATCAACCTGGACACGAGAATAGCCGGCTGGAATCGGGTTGCAATGGAAGCATGCTTCGGGGGGATTTGTATAAGCAATGCCGTCCGCCACATTCATGGATATGTTCTTCATTTTGAAGTGTAGCTCACAATTAGTGTTCTCGGCGATGTCATCCACAGGGCATCTACCCAGCAGTGCATCGCCCGGGGCGAAACCCACGCTGCTTCTCAGTATGGATGGGATGATGCTATCCAAAGCTGGATCATCCGCTAGCTGCTGCAGCTGTTGAGACCCCCTTTCTTGGCTAAGTGAGTCGATTTGCTGCTGCTGCTGCTGCTGCAATTTGAGCGCCAACTCCACGTGCGCTGAGTCTAGGCCTTTTAGGCATTCTGCTTCCTTCTTCCTCTACTCCTCTTCCAGGTTCTTCCTGCTCACACGGCCTCTGTAGTCGGCCCTCCAGTCCAAAAATCCCTCATACCACGGAATAATGCCATTACCTTGTGTTCTTCCCGGGTGTTCAGGATTTCCCAGGGTGCGTGTAAGCTCATCGTTCTCTCTGTTGGGCGTGAATTCCACATTTCGAGCATCTTCTATTGCATCAAGTATCTTCTTTGCGACTCCTTTAAGAGATGTCTTCGTCGAAACCTCGCCTGTCTTCAGGTCCAAAGCCCCCCCCCCCATGCACATAGAACTAAGTCCTGCACCTGGGGGGCCAGCTCAGTGTAACTGGAGTGACCCCTGCATTTATCATCTCTTTCTCATAGAGATCCCACTTAGGCATTGCCACCACGTAGCCACCTGGCCCTGCTCCTTTTTTGCGGCATTGCCCTTATTTTTTTCGACCGTTCCTTTGTTAATTCTGATTCCTTGAATTTCACGAAAGCGGGCCAATGTTCTCTTTTCTTTTCCAGTGTTCCCTTGAATTTTGGAGTCTTCTTTCCTCCTTTGACGTAGTTGGCCCATATAGTTTTCTTATGGTTGTTGAATGCAATTGCCATCTTCCTAAGAGCAGCGTCCTTGACTTTCTTCTGGTCATCCTCTGTGAAATGATCTGGTAGGGTGAAATGTTCCATGAGTTTTTTCCAAAGCAGAGATTTTTCTCTGTCGTCGACAAAAGTAAGATCTGGACGTTTCCTTGCTGGCTCTTTCCATTCTTGAATGGAGATCAGGAGTTGGTCCTTCACAATAACTCCGCACTGACGAAAGAACGTGTTCGCAACTGTCATAGGAGCTACTGGTTGGCCATCAGCTCTGATGGCATCGATGTTGTAATTTACGCCCTCCTTCAACTTTTTGGTTGGGCCTCGCACTGTCCTACTGCTTGTAGATTTGCTCGATCCGGAGGGCTGAAAGAAGAAAGATATCGATTTGTTAATATATCTTCAAATCATTAAAAACATGTGATGATCACCAGATGCCTGCTTGTATAAATATACCTCTCCGGTCTCTGTTATTTCAAGATCAACATTTTCGGCGTCATCATCGATATCATAGTTCATGACTTCATCAATTTGGTCGTCGCGATCGAATAGATTATCACCCTCCTCGGTATTGTTTAGATATTGGGAGCCGTCATCTTCTTCATTCGAACATGGCATCTTCTCCCTCTCTGCCGGTATTGTCCGCCATAGCTTTTATTTAACTAATCCAGAAGAAATATAAAACAATTTAGTATTCAAATTACAATGCCTGCATGCAACCATTAAGGAAAAACTGAATCATTGTATAATATGCATCGTATCGAATAATATATAACCTCGAATACATCGTCTCGAATAATATATAATCTCGTATACATGGTCTCGAATAATATATATAATCTCGGATACATTGATCATCTCGAATAATATATATAATCTCGGATACATTGATCATCTCGAATATTATATATCGAATATTATATAAGAATACTACAGAATAATCTAGTTCACTCTCGTTTCCCGAGGCGCGGGCGGTGGACACCCAAAGAGAAGGAAACATCACAGGAGCATAGCTCCGGTCATCTCCTCAAAGAACCTGCCAGGTATTGGAGAACCTGACGTCCATAGCAGCCATGTATCGACGGACGTGCTCGTCCTCCTCCCTGACACGGTGACGCACCACCTCCGGTGGTGCCGGCTCCCTCTGCACCGAAACTGGCCCACGCAAACGCCACCAAACAAGCTCAGGGTCGATGACGGGACCCAGGGCCGCGTTCCTCACCAAGCGGCGAGCCCCTGAAGGTAGCACCTCCCAGTGCCAGCCCGGCGGAGCCCAGTCCCGGTCACGAGTCCTCTGAAGCAGGACGTCATCGCGAACGTGTCGACGGTGAGGATGCGGGCCGGGCATCGTCGAGAACAAATACTATATGCAAACGTAACATTCTAAATTTCTATAACTAAAATTATAAGAAACTAAAAAAATTGATCATCGTCTAACAATTTGAAATTAATCTAATCCATCGAGCTAAAACTAACATTTCTATATACTATTTGAAATTAATCTAATTCATCTAGCTAAAATAGACATTTCTAAAATTTCTATCATTTCTATATACTATTTGACATTAATCTAATTCATCTATAGCTAAAACAAACATTTCTAAAATTTCTAACATTTCTACATAACTAACATTTCTATATACTATTTGACATTAATCTAATTCATCTAGCTAAAACTAACATTTATAAAATTTCTAACATTTCTATATAACTAACATTTCTATATACTATTTGACATTAATCTAATCTAATTAATTATTTCACCCAAAACTTTGTATAAAAAAACAGAAAAAGTGTGTATGTGTGTGTGTGTGCGCGCGCGCGCGTGTGTGTGTGTGTGCGAGGGGACGGAGGAGAGGGCCTCACCGCGCAGGCGAGGTCGAGGCGACGGCGACGGCAAGGTCGAGGTGACGGCGATGGCGAGGTCGAGGCGACGGCGAACGGGGCGGCGCGCGACGACGATGGGGCAGCGCAACAGGGGCGGCGACGGCGACGGCGACGAGGGCGGCGACAGCGTCGATGGAGAGGAAGAAGAGAAATAGAGGGAAACTGAAATTTTTTCAAGTGTCGTATATATAGGATGGACCTTTAGTACCGGTTGGAGCCACCAACCGGTACTAAAGGCTTGTTTGGCCAGGCCAAGCGGCGGGAAGGGAAGGCATTTATTACAGGATGGTGGCTCCAACCGGTACTAAAGACACCCACACTAGTAGAAAACAGGGCTTTGGTTCAGGCCTGTCCAGCCCATTAGCCCCGGTTCAATCTAGTACCGGGTCCAATGGGGGCACTGGACCCGGTTCGTGAGCCCAGGGGGCCGGCCGGGCCACGTGGGCCATTGGTAAACCGGGACCAATGGGTCTTGCTCCTGGCCCACCACCATTGGTCCCGGTTGGTGATATGAACCGGGACCAAAGGCACCCCTTTAGCCCCGGTTCGTAGCACCAACCGGGACCAATGAGGTGCCTATATATACCCCCTCACTCAAGAGCAGAGCACACTGCTCTGTTTTTTTTCTGGCCGAGGGGGAGAGGGGTTAGTGGTGCTCTAGCTCACCTCCTATGCACGCAACGTGTTCGATGGATTGCACGAGCCACACTAGTTAAGCTTTTCTCCTCTCGAAGCTCTATTTTCTCCGAGATTTGTCTAGGTTTAGCGGTCCGTCACGTCCCGTCCCCGTCTTCGCCGCCGTCGATCGCCCCCGCCGATCTCGTCACCGGCACCACCGTGGTGAGCCTCTTGTTATGTCCATGCTTTTCTTACTTTTATTATTGCTTGTTATTATTGCTTTACATAGATATTTGTCTAATTTTCTTACGTTTATTATTACTTGTTATTATATAGTGCGATGGTTTTGATATCCGCTCACGTGGGCCCTCGTCCTGTCTACGATTCGGATGTGGTATATTATCTTTAATTTATAAATATTTGTTTTAGTGTTTATTATAGTTATGCTGACCAACCTGACATGCATAGATGTTTTATTATGTCTAGGAGGTAGTTGAACCGGAAATTCCAACCGACCCTCTTGTGGAGAGGTTAAATTTAGTTGAAGAGGAAAACATTTCCTTAAAGAAAAAATTGGAAAAAATGGAGGAGGAGAAGATGGAATTGTAGTTGCATGTTGCGGAAGTCATCGATGATCACAAGATCAAGATGGACCCTATTGTCGAGAGGTTAAATTTAGTTGAAGAAGAAAACAAATTCTTGAAGGAAAAAATAATAAAAAATTGTGGACGAGAAGATGATATTGGAGTTGCATGTTGCGGATGTCGTCGATGATCACAAGATCAAGATGGATGCAATGCGGTTGAAGATTAGAAAGATTAGAAAATATGCCATTCATACCGAGGCTTGGTATCATTATGCCATTGGATCAATTGTTACCTTGGTTGCGATTATGATCGCATTTGTTTTCGCATTGAAATGTTTTGCATAGTTCCGATGTGTATGGAGAGCTATATGTTGTTAGATGAGAACTACTCCTATATGTATGTACTTTGGTTTTAATGTGATGATGAACTTTTATCCATTTGGTCACTTAATTATCTATTTATGATGTTCTGTAATGCTTTTTGACACACTTAATTATTATAATGCACGCATATGAACCGACAATGGATGTACGATGACAGACACACCTCCGAGTACATTAAGGGCGTGCACGAGTTTCTAAATGCGGCTGAGGCAAACAAGCAGAATGGTTTTATGTGTTGTCCATGCACTAAATGTGTGAATACGATGTCTTACTCTAACCGGAAAATCCTTCACTCCCACCTGCTTTACAAGGGTTTCATGCCACACTATAATGTTTGGACGAGGCACGGAGAAATAGGGGTTATGATGGAAGACGACGAAGAAGAAGAGTACGATGACAACTATGTGCCCCCTGAATACGGTGATGCTGCAATGTGGGGAGCTGGTGAAGATCAAGAGGAACCAGACGATGTGCCCAATGATGTTGCAACGGGTGAAGCTGCTGAAGATCAAGAGGAACCAAATGATGATCTCCGCCGGGTCATTGTCGATGCCAGGACACAATGCGAAAGTCAAAAGGAGAAGCTGAAGTTCGATCGCATGTTAGAGGATCACAAAAAAGGGTTGTACCCCAATTGCGAAGATGGCAACACAAAGCTCGGTACCGTACTGGAATTGCTGCAGTGGAAGGCAGAGAATGCTGTGGCTGACAAAGGATTTGAGAAGCTACTGAAAATATTGAAGAAGAAGCTTCCGAAGGATAACGAATTGCCCGACAGTACATACGCAGCAAAGAAGGTCGTATGCCCTCTAGGATTGGAGGTGCAGAAGATACATGCATGCCCTAATGACTGCATCCTCTACCGCGGTGCAAACAAGGATCTGAACGCATGCCCGGTATGCGGTGCATTGCGGTATAAGATCAGACGAGATGACCCTGGTGATGTTGATGGCGAGCCTGCCAGGAAGAGGGTTCCTGCGAAGGTGATGTGGTATGCTCCTATAATACCACGGTTGAAATGTTTGTTTAGAAACAGAGAGCATGCCAAGTTGATGCGATGGCACAGTGAGGACCGTAAGAAAGACGGGAAGTTGAGAGCACCCGCTTGATGGCTTCTCGCCCCTCGTTGGTTACCCCAAGTGGAAGGTTTGAGATGTAGCGTAGCGGTAGTTTTCCCTTGGCAAAGATACCAAGGATCGAATCCCGTGAGACTCCAAGGGTCGACAAGAAGGTGTCAATAGCGCCAGAGACTTTTGCTTGACAGGACCTGCACACAGATACAAATGACTTTGCTCCCAACGAGTACAGAGAGGTTGTCAATCCCTCCGGCCTTGTTGTTTACAAAGAATCAAACGCAAGAGATAATAGTGATAGGTATGACTGCAACTAGTAAATAAGAACAGGAAGTGAAGAACGGGTGTGATCAGTGATGGTAATATGGACCGGGGTCCCATGATGTTCACTAGTGATGTCTCTCTCCCAAAAGACGATAAAATAGCTAAGCGAGGTAAACGAATTACAGCTGGGCAATTGACAGGATTATGTGCGCAAACCAGTGCTAACTATGCTGCAAGAAAGGTAGAGGCTCAAAAGCATGGGCGGTACGCTAAGGCAAGTAGACCGAAATCCATCTGCCTACTACTAATCATCCACCTTGAGATATCTATCCAGAACATCTCGCTGGTATTAAGTTGCGAGTCCCACCCATAGTGTAAACTCAAAGCAACAGACAACTGCATTAAAAGAACTTTGCGTAAAGTAAACAATCCTTGCACCCGCAAGTACAAGCACCGTTGTTTTCCCCCTTGTGGCAACAGCACATCCCCTAGACTCATGTTTCTGTCACTCAAGCTAGTCATCGAAGGGCATGAACCCACAATCAAGCATAACATTCCCTCTTGGAGTTACTACCTACTACTTGGCCAAAGCAATAAACAACAACGGAGAACATGCAAGAATTAATCAAGAACATAAATATAAAAGAGGTGAATCAAATATATTACTCACACACAATCTGAACATAATCTCATAATCCATCGGATCCCAGCAAACTCATCATAGCAACAGCATAAGGATTACATATGTGCCTCGATCATGTAGGGCAGCTCACGAGGTCTAATCGATGAAGAACAAAGAGGGGAGGAGAACATCACATAGCTACTGGTCATGGACCCATGGTCCAAGGGGGACTACTCACAACTCATCCGGGAAGCATCCATGGTGGTGGAGAAGCTCTCGGTGGTGGTTCTCCCCTCCGGTAGGGTGCCGGGAAGAGTTCTCCTGGTGCTCCCGATCTTGGAAGCGCGGCGGCGGCGGAACAGAGATGAGATCGTGAAAAAGGGTTCCGTCCTCGAGGGTTTCGGGACGCGGTGTAAATATATGCCAAAGGGGGGCATCAGAGGAGGTAAGGGGGGCCCAGGCGCCCCTCGGCGCGGCCAGGAGGGGGGCCGCCCCCTCAGGGCGCCTGGAGCCCCTATCGCCCACTCTGGCCATACTTCTGCCGCATGGAAGCTTCTGGAGCACTGATTTTTTATATATATTTTCCCGGAATTTTTCTGGCAATTTAAGTAATGGGAAAACCTGAAATACAAAAACAGCAGAAAACAGAAACTGGCACTGGGGTGCACTGAGTTAATAGGTTAGTCCAAATATGATCAAAAGTGTATAGAAGTGCATAAATATCATAGCAATATCACACAAAAGAGGCATGGAGCAAGCAGAAATTATAGATACGTTTTGAACGTATCAACATCCCCAAGCTTAATTCCTGCTCGTCCTCGAGTAGGTAAATGATAACAAGCATAATTTCTGTGGTGACATGCTATCAACCATATAAGAACTTTTCACATTCACATGACAAACGCTTACTGAGATAATGAATCTTTAGTAATTAAGTTGCCTCATGAGAATATCACAAAGAACTGAAAGTTTTACAATATGGTACTGAAAACACCCAATAGATTTGTAGTGAGCATGGTGTGCAAACATGCCAAAGTGATACCTCGCTTGCCTCATTTAGTGAAGAAAAACATAAATGCAGGACCACCTCCGAAGTTTAAGTGACGACTAGATACAATGATTTCAGAATAAGCGATATCATAATCATGCAGAAGACAATGGTACTTTGGGACAATGCACATTACACTCAGAATGACAATCATGCTCTCAATAGTTGGTGCTTTGAAGAAAGAAGGTGGAGACTCTCGAACCGTGGATTTTGATGGCAAGGTTAAAAACCCGTGGTTGGAAGCAAAGACTAAACATGTACCAGAGCTCTTGGTTTTTAAAAACAGAGGTACAAATGATTTTTTTTAGGAGATGCATATTTCGTCAACGAATGCTAGTAGATAACTCAATTACTTCTCGAGCTGGACAAGTTTCAAGGAACGGCTCCCGCACGGGGACGATCACATCCCCTTAATCTCCTTTGTTTATCACTACCAAAAGTTTTCTGATTTCTCATGAACAAAGCGTGAAGGAGGGTTTGTTTGTTGTATATCTTTTTATGAGACGGGCGCACTCATTGCCAGTTCCTTCTCGTATTAGGGGTTTGCAGATTAGACATGCAATCCCGGGGTAAAACTTGTCCAACTTAAAAAGATCATGAATTAACTACTACTTCCTCATGAGCTAAAACAGAGGCACAAAAGAGAAATGCTTTTGAATAATTTCGAGATGGTACAAGAAAGTCTTCGTTAGGAATGGCAAGTAAATACCATGTATAGGAAGGTATGGTGGACTCATATGGCATAACTGGTTTCAAGGATTTTGGATGCACAAGCAGTCAGTCCGCTTAGTACAGGCGAAGGCTAGCAAAAGACTGGGAGCGACCAACTAAGAGAGCAATGACGTCCATAATCATGCAAAGCGACAAAGCAACATTGAATCGGGCACGGAAGTTATATCGCTACTCAGAAATTAAAGATCATCAAGGCTTGATAGACTTTTTTTACAGTCTTAAATATGCGTGAGCATATGCCAAGTCAATCAAAATAAATTCTTGGAGGAAGATATCACTAAACCATACCACATCATAGGCAAACAAATCATGCTGGTACTTCAATAACACATTAAGAACCCCCCAGCTATTTGAGACTAACCATAAGAAAACATGAACTACTAAGCACCATTATGCACATAGCATTTTTATCATAGACATATCAACTAGTGCATCCGACAAACTATCTTAACAAGATAAACATGGAAACTCAAGAGAGTTCAGCAACCAACTAAACAAAAGCTCTTTAAAAAGAAAAGCATGAAAACTAAGAGCTAAACATGACAGTAGATATTGAAAGACAAAGAACATACACAGCAAAGATAATCGTGAAAATCCTATGTTATGTTCAAGGTTGAAGTGGAGCGTGTTTCTCTCCCACACAAAGAAAGCTGGATTCTAACTCGTTATGAAAAGCAAGCAAAGCTAAAGAAAACTAAAAAGGAAACTAAAAGCAAGACGCTCCAAGCATAGCACATAACGCATGAAGTGATTAAAATATAGTGGAACAAAAGACGAACTGATAATTGTTGATGGAGAAGGGGATGCACGGGGGCATCCCCAAGCTTAGACGCTTGAGTCTTCTTGAATATTTCTTGGGGTGCACGGGGGCATCCCCAAGCTTGAGCGTTTGACACTCCTGAATCTTTTTATCATCTTCCCTCGCACACTTGAAAACTCCCTTCATACATAACTCATCATAATCTGGTTAGCGAGGTTAGTCCCCATAATAAAATAATTTTTCCTTGCTGGAAATAAGGATAATCTTGAAGATCTACTGTTTCTCAAGATTGCTAAAGGGTTTTTGCAAAGAAAAAGCAAGCTCAAGGTTTGCAAAACGAAGGAAAGGCAAAACAGGACAGAATCTGTGAAAAACAGACCAGCAGGTAGTAAATAATTTTTTCGGGGCACTTCTGCTACTCAAATCAAAAAACTCAGAACAGACGCCCGAAAGCCAATTGTATAGCACACGCTGTCGAAAAAAATCAGACCAAAAATATGATCTGGTGATTTTATACGAATTTTTCGGTCCAAGGACAGAATCTGTTTCCTGGACAGCACGTCACAACTTTTGAACTTTCTTGCAATCGGAGGCTAAACTTGGCACAAAGCTGAAAAGTAAAGATACAATGATGATGCTACTGTAGTAACAAACATCAAGACACAACAAAAGCAAAATAAAACTTTATTCATTGTGGGCTGCCTCCCAAAAGCGCTTTCTTTTATGCCTTTAAGCTAGGCATAATGCAAAGAGATCAAGTTTTATCAAGAGTAAAAGAATAGCTAGCCCGTATAACGGACTCAAAAGGTAACTTAATATTCTTTCTAGGGAAGTGTTCCATCCCTTTCTTGAGAGGAAATTGGAATTTTATATTCCCCTCTTTCATGTCAATGATAGCACCGACGGTGCGAAGAAAAGGACGTCCCAATATAATTGGACAAGAATGTTCACATTCAATATCCATAATAGTAAAATCAACGGGAACATAATTGTCATTGACAATGATAAGAACATCGTCGATCCTCCCCAAAGGTTTCTTTATGGAAGAATCAACAAGACGAACACCAAAAGAACAAGAATCAAAAGGTTTCAATTTAAGCATATCATATATTCTTTTGGGCATAACGAAGGTACTAGCTCCAACATCACATAAAGCATAGCAAGAGAAATTATTCAACTTAATTTTAATCATAGGATCCCAACCATCTTCTAGCTTTCTAGGTATGGAGGCTTCTACCCTAAGCTTCTCCTCCCTAGCTTTGGTGAGAGCATTAGTGATATGCTCTGTGAAGGCAAGATTGAGCGTGCTAGTGCGGGGATCTCTAGACATCTTGTGAAGAAAATCAATAACTTCGGAAAGGGTGCAATTATCAAAATCAAGGTCACTACTATCAAGTAAAGTGGTAGTGGTGTCCTGTAGGCTCACTTGTTTGGTAGCTTCTATAGTCATAGGAGTTTCTACGGTTGAGGTCATAGCATCTCCGTTAATATGTCCAATGGGACCAGGAGTGCATTGGGTGCTAAGAGTTTGGATATCCTCAACAACTTGGATAGTAGCAACAGTGTGGTGGGTACGAAGGCTCTTAATTCTATCTTCTTCCTCCTTTTCTCTAGCCCATCTCTCTTTAAGTTTAGCCAACATCCTAATGTTTTCATTAATTTGCACTTGAATAGCATTCATAGGAGTGGTCTTCCTCTCCTCAAGAGGGGAAGTTCTAATTTTAAGCAACTCTACCTCATGGGCTAAATTGTCTACCTTCGAAGAGAGATTATCAAGTTTGGCTAGTTTTTCTTCTACATTCTTATTGAAGGCTTTTTGGGTAGTGATGAAATCTTTAAGCATAATCTCTAGTTCAGAAGTGGAGTTCTTGGTGTTAGTATAAGCATTGTTGTTCCCATAGGAATTAGAGGGGAACGGTCTAGGGATGCTACCAAAATTACTCCTATAAGCATTGTAATTGAAATTGTTTTTAGATATAAAGTTCACATCTACTTGATCTTGATCAATCAAAGAATTTAAAGGAACATCACGAGGATCAATAGGAGATTGCTTGGAAAGTAGAGACATGATCAAGTCAACTTTTTCATTTAGGGAGGAAATCTCCTCGACAAAGTTTACCTTCCTACCTGTTAAAGCGCGTTCGGTGTGCCATTGGGAATAATTGGTCATCATCTCATCGAGAAGCTTCGTGGCAGCACCAAGTGTAGTTGACATAAAGGTTCCTCCCACGGCCGAATCTAACAAGTTCCGCGAGGTAAAGTTCAAGCCTGCATAAAAAGTTTGATAACCATCCAAGTAGTCAAACCATGAGTAGGGCAGTTCTTCACAAGAGATTTCATGCGTTCCCAAGCTTGGGCAACGTGTTCATTATCCAATTGTTTGAAATTCATTATGTTACTCCTTAGTTGGATAATTTTAGCAGGTGGATAGTACTTCCCAATAAAGGCATCCTTGCACTTGTCCCAAAAATCTATGCTATTCCTAGGCAAAGATTGAAACCAAATTTTAGCTCCTCCTCTCAAGGAGAAAGGAAAAAGCTTAAGCTTAACAATATTACCATCTATTTCTTGGTACTTTTGCATATCACAGAGTTCAACAAAATTATTTAAGTGCAAAGCAGCATCATCTCCAGCACAGGAGAATTGATCTTTCATAACTAGGTTCAGTAAAGCAGGTTTAATTTCATAAGAAGGTGCTGAAGTGGCAGGTGTAGTAATAGGCATGCAAATGATGGCTTCTCGCCCCTCGTTGGTTACCCCAAGTGGAAGGTTTGAGATGCAGTGTAGCGGAAGTTTTCCCTTGGCAAAGATACCGAGGATCGATTTCCCTGAGACTCCTAGTTTCAACAAGAAGGTGTCAACTGCTAACGGCGCCAGATATTAGCAATCAATGTGGACCTGCACACAGATACAAATAACTTTGCTCCCAACGAGTACAGAGAGGTTGTCAATCCCTCCGGCCTTGTCGTTTACAAAGGATCAAACGCAAGTGATAATAGTGATAGGTATTGCTGCAATAGTAAGTAAAAAGCGGAAAGTAAATAGCGGATGTGATCAGTGATGGTAATATGGACAGGGGTCCCATGATGTTCACTAGTGATGTCTCTCTCCCAAAAGACGATAAGACAGCTATGTGAGGTAAACAAATTACAGCTGGGCAATTGACAGAATTATGTGCGCAAACCAATGCTAACTATGTTGCAAGAAAAGTAGAGGTTCAAAGCATGGGCGGTACGCCAAGGCAAGTAGACCGAAATCCATCTGCATCTACTACTAATCATCCACCTTGAGATATCTATCCTGAACATCTCGCTGGTATTATGTTGCGAGTCCCACCCATAGTGTAAACTCAAAGCAACAGACAACTACATTAAAAGAACTTTGCGTAAAGTAAACAATCCTTGCACCCGCGGGCACAAGCACCGTTGTTTTCCCCCTTGTGGCAAGACTCATGTTTCTGTCACTCAAGCTAGTCATCGAGGGGCATGAACCCACAATCAAGCATAACGTTCCCTCTTGGAGTCACTACCTACTGATACATCCAAAACGTATCTATAATTTCTGCTTGCTCCATGCCTCTTTTGGGTGATATTGCTATGTTATTTATACACTTCCATACACTTTTGATCATATTTGGACTAACCTATTAACTCAGTGCACCCCAGTGCCAGTTTCTGTTTTCTGCTGTTTTTGTATTTCAGGTTTTCACATTACGAGAACTGCCAGAAAAAAATCCAGAAAAATTATATAAAAAATCAGCGTTCCAGAAACTACCGGGCTCCCGAACTACAGCCGGGAGGGGCCACCAGGGCTCCAGGTGCCCTGGCGGTGCCCCCCCCCCGGGCCGCGCCGGGGGGGCGCCTGGGCCCCCCGAGGCTCCGCTGATGCCCCCCTTTGGCATATATTTAAAGCGTCTCCTGAAACCCTCGAGACAGGAACTCTTTTTCGCGATCTCATCTCTGTTCCGCCGCCGCCGCCGCTTCCAAGATCGGGAGCACCAGGAGAACTCTTCCCGGCACCCTGCCGGAGGGGAGGATCACCACCGGGAGCTTCTCCACCACCATGGACGCCTCCCGGATGAGTTGTGAGTAGTCTCCCTTGGACCATGGGTCCATGACCAGTAGCTATGTGATGTTCTCCTCCCGTTCTTGTGCTTCACTAATTAGTCCTCGTGAGCTGCCCTACATGATCGAGGCCCATATGTAATCCTTATGCTGTTGCTATGATGAGTTTGCTGGGATCCGATGGATTATGAGATTATGTTCAGATTGTGTTTGAGTAATATATTTGATTCACCTCTTTTATATTTATGTTCGTAAGTAATTCTTGCATGTTCTCCGTTGTTATTTATTGCTTTGGCCAAGTAGTAGGTAGTGACTCCAAGAGGGAACGTTATGCTTGATTGTGGGGTCATGCCCCTCGATGACTAGTTTGAGTGACAGAAACATGAGTCTTGGGGATGTGCTGTTGCCACAAGGGGGAAACAATGGTGCTTGTGCCCGAGGGTGCAAGGATTGTTTACTTTACGCAAAGTTCTTTTAATGCAGTTGTCTGTTGCTTTGAGTCTACACTATGGGTGGGACTCGCAACTTAATACCAGCGAGATGTTCTGGATAGATATCTCAAGGTGGATGATTAGTAGTAGATGCAGATGGATTTCGGTCTACTTACCTCGGCGTACCGCCCATTCTTTGAACCTCAACCTTTCTTGCAATGTAGTTAGCATTGGTTTGCGCACATGGTCCTGTCAATTGCCCAGCTGTAATTCGTTTACCTCACATAGCTGTTTTATCGTCTTTTGGGAGAGAAACATCACTAGTGAACATCATGAGACTCCGGTCCATATTACCATCATTGATCACATCCGCTATTTACTTTTCGCTTTTACTTACTATTGCAATTATACCTATCACTATTATCACTTGCGTTTGATCCTTTGTAAACTACAAGGCCGGAGGGATTGACAACCTCTTTGTACTCGTTGGGAGCAAAGTTATTTGTATCTGTGTGCAGGTCCGCGTTGATTGCTAATATCTGGCGCCGTTAGCAGTTGACACCTTCTTGTTGAAACTGGGAGTCTCAGGGAAATCGATCCTTGGTATTGCCAAGGGAAAACTTCCGCTACACTGCATCTCAAACCTTCCACTTGGGGTAACCAACGAGGGGCGAGAAGCCATCAAGCAAAGTTTTCTGGCGCTGTTGCCGGGGACTCCACTCTTTAGGATAGGGGAGATGCACGCTATATTTTACCTTTTGCTTTTTAGTCTTGTTAGTTTACCTTTCAGTTTTGCTTTAGTACCTTTTATCGAAAATCACAAAAATAGTTATCTTGCTTGCTTGCTACTATGGGTTCCACCGAGAACACCAAATTGTGTGACTTCACTAGTCACAACAACGATGACTTTATCTGCACACCTATCACTACACCTGCCACTTCAGCACCTTCATATGAAATTAAACCTGCTTTACTGAACTTAGTCATGAAAGATCAATTCTCCGGTGCTGGAGATGATGCTGCTTTACACTTAAACAACTTTGTTGAACTTTGTGATATGCAAAAGTACCAAGAAATAGATGGTAATATTGTTAAGCTTAAGCTTTTTCCTTTCTCTTTGAGAGGAGGAGCTAAAATTTGGTTTCAGTCTTTGCCTAGAAATAGCATAGATTCATGGGACAAGTGCAAAGATGCTTTTATTGGAAAATACTATCCACCTGCTAAAATTATCCAACTAAGAAGTAACATAATGAATTTTAAACAATTGGATAATGAACACATTGCCCAAGCTTGGGAACATATGAAATCTTTTATCAAGGACTGCCCTACTCATGGTTTGACTACTTGGATGGTTATCCAAACTTTTTATGCAGGCTTGAACTTTACCTCGCGGAACTTGTTAGATTCGGCCGCGGGAGGAACTTTTATGTCAACTACACTTGGTGCTGCCACAAAGCTTCTCGATGAGATGATGACCAACTATTCTCAATGGCACACCGAACGTGCTCCAACAGGTAGGAAGGTAAACTCTGTCGAGGAGATTTCCTCCCTAAATGAAAAAGTTGACTTGATTATGTCTCTACTTTCCAAGCAATCTTCTGTTGATCCTCGTGATATTCCTTTAAATTCTTTGATTGCTCAAGAACAAGTAGATGTGAACTTTATCTCTAGAAACAATTTTAATGACAATGCTTATAGGAGTAATTTTAGTAGCAATCCTAGACCGTTCCCCTCTAATTCTTATGGGAACAACAATGCTTATCCTAGCACCAAGAACTCCACTACTGACCTAGAGATTATGCTTAAAGATTTCATCACTACCCAAAAAGCTTTTAATAATAGTGTAGAAGAAAAACTAAACAAACTAGGTGATCTCTCTTTAAAGGTAGACAATTTAGCCAATGAGGTAGAATTGCTTAAAATTAGAACTTCTCCTCTTGAGGAGAGGAAGGTCACTCCTATTAATGCTATTCAATTACAAATTAATGAAAATATTAGGATGATGGCTAAACTTAAAGAGAGATGGGCTAGAGAAAGGGAGGAAGAAGATAGGATTAAGAGCCTTCCTACCCACCACAATGTTGCTACTATCCAAGTTGTTGAGGATATCCAAACTCTTAGCTCCCAATGCACTCCTGGTCCCGATGGACCCGTTAATGATGATGCTATGACTATAGAAACTACCAAACAAGTGAACCTAAGGGACACCGCTACCACTTTACTTGATGCTAGTGACCTTGATTTTGATAATTGCACTCTTACCGAAGTTATTGATTTCCTTCACAAGATGTCTAGAGACCCCCGCACTAGCACGCTTAACCTTGCCTTCACAGAGCATATCACTAATGCTCTTATCAAAGCTAGGGAGGAGAAACTTAGTAGAAGCCTCCATACCTAGAAAGCTAGAAGATGGTTGGGATCCTATGATAACAATTAAGTTGAATAACTTCTCTTGCTATGCTTTATGTGATGTTGGTGCTAGTACCTCTGTTATGCCCAAAAGAATATAAGATATGCTTAAATTGAAACCTTTTGATTCTTGTTCTTTTGGTGTTCGTCTCATTGATTCTTCCATCAAGAAACCTTTGGGGAGGATCGACGATGTTCTTATCGTTGTCAATGATAATTATGTTCCCGTTGATTTCACTATTATGGATATTGAATGTGATCCTTCTTGTCCAATTATTTTGGGACGTCCCTTTTTGCGCACCGTTGGTGCTATCATTGACATGAAAGAGGGTAATATAAAATTTAAGTTTCCTCTCAAGAAAGGGATGGAACACTTCCCTCGAAAGAAGATCAAGTTACCTTTTGAGTCCGTTATACGGGCTAGCTATTATTTTACTCTTGATAAGACTTGATCTCTATGCATTATGCCTAGCTTAAAGGCATAAAAGAAAGCGCTTTTGGGAGGCAGCCCACATGAATAAAAAATTTATTTTGCTTTTGTTGTGTCTTGATGTTGTTTACTACAGTAGCATCATCATTGTATCTTTGCTTTTCAATTTTGTGCCAAGTATAGCCTCTGATTGCTAGAAAGTTCAAAAGTTGTGAGGTGCTGTCCGGAAAACAGATTCTGTCCTTGGATAGTAAAATTCGTATAAAATCACCAGATCATCTTTTGGTCTGAATTTTTTCGACAGCGTGCTCTATATAATTGTCTTTCGTGCGTCTGTTCTGAGTTTTTTTATTAGAGTTGCAGAAGTGCCCCGAACAAATCATTTACTACCTGTTGTTCTGTTTTTCACAGATTCTGTCCTGTTTTGCCTTTCCTTCATTTTGCAAACCTAGAGCTTGCTTTTTCTTTGCAAAAACGTTTTGGCAATCTTGAGAAACAGTGGACCTTCAAGAATATCTTTATTTCCAGCAAGGTACAATTATTCTATTATGGGTACTAACCTCGCTAATCAGATTATGATGAGTTATGTATGAAGGGAGTTTTCAAGTGTGCGGGGGAAGATGATAAAAAGATTCAGGAGTGTCAAACGCTCAAGCTTGGGGATGCCCCCGTGCACCCCCGAGAAATATTCAAGGAGACTCAAGCGTCTAAGCTTGGGGATGCCCCCGTGCATCCCCTTCTCCATCAACATTATCAGTTCGTCTTTCGTTCCACTATATTTTAATCACTTCATGTGTTATGTGCTATGCTTGGAGCGTCTTGCTTTTAGTTTTCCTTTTTCTTTAGCTTTTCATAACGAGTCGGAACTCAGCTTTCTTTATGTGGGAGAGAAACACGCTCCACTTCTACCTAGAACATAACATAGAATTTTCATGCCTGTGTATGCTGTGTGTGTTCTTTGTCTTTTAATAGCTACTATCATGCTTAGCTCTTAACTTTCATGCTTATCTTTTCAAAGAGCTTTTGTTTAGTTGGTTGCTTGAACTCTCTTTAGTTATCATGCTTATCTTATTAAGAGAGTTTGCTTCCGTTGCATCGGTTGATATGTCTATGATAAAGATGCTACGTGCATAATGGCGCTTAGTAGTTCATGTTTTCTTATGGTTAGTCTCAAATAGCTGGGGGTTCCCAATGTGTTATTGGAGTACCAACATGGTTTGTTTGCCTATGATGTGGTATGGTTTAGTAATATCTTCCTTCAAAAATTTATTTTGATTGACTTGGCGTATGCTCACGCATATTTAAGACTGTAAAGAAAGTCTGTCAAGCCTTGATGATCTTTTGTTTCTGAGTAGCGATATAACTTCCATGCCTGATTCAATGTTGCTTTGTCGCTCTGCATGATTATGACCGTCATTGCTCTCTTAGTTGGTCGCTCCCAGTCTTTTGCTAACCTTCGCCTGTACTAAGCGGACTGACTGCTTGTGCATCCACATTCCTTTATACCAGTTATGCCATATGAGTCCACCATACCTTCCTACATGGTATTTACCTGCCATTCCTAACGGAGACTTGCATGTACCATCTCGAAATTATTCAAAGAAAAAGCATTCTTATTTTGTGCCTCTATTGTAAGTTCATGAGGAAGTAGTAGTTAATTCATAATCTTTTTAAGTTGGACAAGCTTCACCCCGGGATTGCATGTATAATGTCCAAACCCATAATACGAGAAGGAACTGGCATTGAGTGCGCCCGGCTCAAAAAGATAATATAACAAACAAACCCTCCTTCACGCTTTGTTCATGAGAAATCAGAAAACTTTGGCGGTGATAAACAAAGGAGATTAAGAGGATGTGATCGTCCTCATTCGGGAGCCGTTCCTCGAAACTTGTCCATCTCAAGAAGTGATTGAGTTGTCTGCTAGCATTCGTTGACGAAACATGCATGATCTAAAAAAATAATTATTACCTCTATTTTAAAACCAAGAGCTCTGGTACATGTTTTGTCTTTGTTTCCGATTACGGGTTTTCAACCTTGCCAACAAAAGCCACGGTTCGAGAGTCTCCACCTTCTTTTAAAAGCACCAACTACTGAGAGCATGATTGTCATTCTGAGTGTAATGTGCATTGTCCCAAAGTAGCATTGTCTTTTGCATGATTGTGATATCGTTTATTTTGAAATCATTGTATCTAGTCATCACTTAAACCTTGGAGGTGCCCCTGCATTTATGTTTTGCTTCAATAAAGGGGGCAAGCGAGATATCACTTTATCATATTTGCACATAATGTCATTACAAATCTATTTGATGTTTCAGTATCATATTGTAAAACTTTCAGTTCTTTGTGATTTTCTCATGAGGCAACTTAATTACTACAGATTCATTGTCTGAGTAAGCTTTTGTCATATGACTATGAAAAAGTCCTATATGGTTAATAGCATGTCACCACAGAAATTATTCTTGTTATCATTTACCTACTCGAGGACGAGCAGGAATTAAGCTTGGGGATGTTGATACGTCCAAAACGTATCTATAATTTCTGCTTGCTCCATGCCTCTTTTGGGTGATATTGCTATGTTATTTATACACTTCCATACACTTTTGATCATATTTGGACTAACCTATTAACTCAGTGCACCCCAGTGCCAGTTTCTGTTTTCGGCTGTTTTTGTATTTCAGATTTTCACATTACGAGAACTGCCAGAAAAAATCCAGAAAAATTATATAAAAAATCAGCGTTCCAGAAACTACCGGGCGCCCGAAGTACAGCCGGGGGGCACCCGGGCTCCAGGCACCCTGGCGGCGCCCCCCCCCCCCCGGGCCGCGCAGGGGGGCGCCTGGGCCCCCTGAGGCTCCGCTGATGCCCCGCTTTGGCATATATTTAAAGTGTCTCCCGAAACCCTTGAGACGGGAACTCTTTTTCTCGATCTCATCTCTGTTCCGCCGCCGCCGCCGCTTCCAAGATCGGGAGCACCAGGAGAACTCTTCCCGGCACCCTGTCGGAGGGGAGGATCACCACCGGGAGCTTCTCCACCACCATGGACGCCTCCCGGATGAGTTGTGAGTAGTCTCCCTTGGACCATGGGTCCATGACCAGTAGCTATGTGATGTTCTCCTCCCATTCTTGTGCTTCACTAATTAGTGCTCGTGAGCTGCCCTACATGATCGAGGCACATATGTAATCCTTATGCTGTTGCTATGATGAGTTTGCTGGGATCCGATGTATTATGAGATTATGTTCAGATTGTGTTTGAGTAATATATTTGATTCACCTCTTTTATATTTATGTTCGTAAGTAATTCTTGCATGTTCTCCGTTGTTATTT
Source organism: Secale cereale (assembly GCA_902687465.1). NCBI lineage: Eukaryota > Viridiplantae > Streptophyta > Magnoliopsida > Poales > Poaceae > Secale > Secale cereale. The sequence goes on from LR738710.1 coordinate 838,461,811, forward strand.
ATTGCTTTGGCCAAGTAGTAGGTAGTGACTCCAAGAGGGAACGTTATGCATGATTGTGGGTTCATGCCCCTCGATGACTAGTTTGAGTGACAGAAACATGAGTCTAGGGGATGTGCTGTTGCCACAAGGGGGAAAACAACGGTGCTTGTGCCCCTGGGTGCAAGGATTGTTTACTTTACGGAAAGTTCTTTTAATGCAATTGTCTGTTGCTTTGAGTTTACACTATGGGTGGGACTCGCAACTTAATACTAGCGAGATGTTCTGGATAGATATCTCAAGGTGGATGATTAGTAGTAGATGCAGATGGATTTTGGTCTACTTACCTCGGTGTACCGCCCATGCTTTGAACCTCAACCTTTCTTGCAATGTAGTCAGCATTGGTTTGCGCACATGGTCCTGTCAATTGCCCAGCTGTAATTCGTTTACCTCACATAGCTGTTTTATCGTCTTTTGGGAGAGAGACATCACTAGTGAACATCATGAGACTCCGGTCCATATTACCATCATTGATCACATCCGCTATTTACTTTTCGCTTTTACTTACTATTGCAATTATACCTATCACTATTATCACTTGCGTTTGATCCTTTGTAAACTACAAGGCCGGGGGGATTGACAACCTCTCTGTACTCGTTGGGAGCAAAGTTATTTGTATCTGTGTGCAGGTCCGCGTTGATTGCTAATATCTGGCGCCGTTAGCAGTTGACACCTTCTTGTTAAAACTGGGAGTCTCAGGGAAATCGATCCTTGGTATTGCCAAGGGAAAACTTCCGCTACACTGCATCTCAAACCTTCCACTTGGCGTAACCAACGAGGGGCGAGAAGCCATCACCTACTACTTGGCCAAAGCAATAAATAACAACGGAGAACATGCAAGAATTACTTACGAACATAAATATAAAAGAGGTGAATCAAATATATTACTCAAACACAATCTGAACATAATCTCATAATCCATCGGATCCCAGCAAACTCATCATAGCAACAGCATAAGGATTACATATGTGCCTCGATCATGTAGGGCAGCTCACGAGGACTAATTAGTGAAGCACAAGAACGGGAGGAGAACATCACATAGCTACTGGTCATGGACCCATGGTCCAAGGGAGACTACTCACAACTCATCCGGGAGGCGTCCATGGTGGTGGAGAAGCTCCCGGTGGTGATCCTCCCCTCCGGTAGGGTGCCGAGAAGAGTTCTCCTGGTGCTCCCGATCTTGGAAGCGGCGGCGGCGGAGCAGAGATGAGATCGCGAAAAACAGTTCCCGTCTCGAGGGTTTCGGGAGACACTTTAAATATATGCCAAAGGGGGGCATCAGCGGAGCCTCGGGGGGCCCAGGCGCCCCCCCGGCGCGGCCCAGGGGTGGCGCGCCGCCAGGGTGCCTGGAGCCCTAGTGCCCCCCCCCCCCGGCTGTACTTCGGGCGCCCGGTAGTTTCTGGAACGCTGATTTTTTATATAATTTTTCCGGGATTTTTCTGGCAGTTCTCGTAATGGGAAAACCTGAAATACAAAAACAGCAGAAAACAGAAACTGGCACTGGGGTGCACTGAGTTAATAGGTTAGTCCAAATATGATCAAAAGTGTATGGAAGTGTATAAAAATCATAGAAATATCACCCAAAAGAGGCATGGAGCAAGCAGAAATTATAGATTCGTTTTGGACGTATCAGCAAATAAAGTCATCGTTGTTATGACTAGTGAAGTCACACAACTTGGTGTTCTCGGTGGAACCCATAGCAGCAAGCAAGCAAGATAACTATTTTTGTGATTTTTGATAGAAGACACTAAAGCAAAAAATGAAAGGTAAACTAACAAGACTAAAAAGCAAAGGTAAAAGATAGCGTGCAACTCCCCTATCTTGAAGAGTGGAGTCCCCGGCAACGGCGCCAGAAAACTTTGCTTGATGGCTTCTCGCCCCTCGTTGGTTACCCCAAGTGGAAGGTTTGAGATGTAGCGTAGCGGTAGTTTTCCCTTGGCAAAGATACCAAGGATCGAATCACGTGAGACCCCGAGGGTCGACAAGAAGGTGTCAATAGCGCCAGAGACTTTTGCTTGATAGGACCTGCACACAGATACAAATAACTTTGCTCCCAACGAGTACAGAGAGGTTGTCAATCCCTCCGGCCTTGTCGTTTACAAAGGATCAAACGCAAGAGATAATAGTGATAGGTATGACTGCAACTAGTAAATAAGAACAGGAAGTGAATAACGGGTGTGATCAGTGATGGTAATATGGACCGGGGTCCCATGATGTTCACTAGTGATGGCTCTCTCCCAAAAGACGATAAAACAGCTAAGCGAGGTAAACGAATTACAGCTGGGCAATTGACAGGATTATGTGCGCAAACCAATGCTAACTATGCTACAAGAAAGGTAGAGGCTCAAAAGCATGGGCGGTACACCAAGGCAAGTAGACCGAAATCCATCTGCATCTACTACTAATCATCCACCTTGAGATATCTATCCAGAACATCTCGCTGGTATTAAGTTGCGAGTCCCACCCATAGTGTAAACTCAAAGCAACAGACAACTGCATTAAAAGAATTTTGCGTAAAGTAAACAATCCATGCACCCGCAAGTACAAGCACCGTTGTTTTCCCCCTTGTGGCAACAGCACATCCCCTAGACTCATGTTTCTGTCACTCAAGCTAGTCATCGAGGGGCATGAACCCACAATCAAGCATAACGTTCCCTCTTGGAGTTACTACCTACTACTTGGCCAAAGCAATAAACAGCAACGGAGAACATGCAAGAATTACTCAAGAACATAAATATAAAAGAGGTGAATCAAATATATTACTCACACACAATCTGAACATAATCTCATAATCCATCGGATCCCAGCAAACTCAACATAGCAACAGCATAAGGATTACATATGTGCCTCGCTCATGTAGGGCAGCTCACGAGGTCTAATCGATGAAGAACAAAGAGGGGAGGAGAACATCACATAGCTACTGGTCATGGACCCATGGTCCAAGGGGGACTACTCACAACTCATCCGGGAAGCATCCATGGTGGTGGAGAAGCTCCCGGTGATGGTTCTCCCCTCCGGCAGGGTGCCGGGAAGAGTTCTCCTGGTGCTCCCGATCTTGGAAGCGCGGCGGCGGCGGAACAGAGATGAGATCGCGAAAAAGGGTTCCGTCCTCGAGGGTTTCGGGACGCGGTGTAAATATATGCCAAAGGGGGGCATCAGAGGAGGTAAGGGGGGCCCAGGCGCCCCCCCGGCGCGGCCAGGAGGGGGGCCGCCCCCTTAGGGCGCCTGGAGCCCCTGTGCCCCCCCTCTGGCCCTACTTCTGCCGCATGGAAGCTTCTGGAGCGCTGATTTTTGTATATATTTTTCCCGGAATTTTTCTGGCAATTTAAGTAATTGGAAAACCTGAAATACAAAAACAGCAGAAAACAGAAACTGGCACTGGGGTGCACTGAGTTAATAGGTTAGTCCAAATATGATCAAAAGTGTATAGAAGTGCATAAATATCGTAGCAATATCACACAAAAGAGGCATGGAGCAAGCATAAATTATAGATACGTTTTGGACGTATCACCGCTGACGGGTCGCAGTGGAGAAAAATCGAGAGAAAGTACTGGGAGAAGTTTGCAAAGGACTCAAGGAACGTATGGTTTGCTTTAAGCACGGATGGCATTAATCCTTTCGGGGAGCAGAGCAGCAATCACAGCACCTGGCCCGTGACTCTATGTATATAACCTTCCTCCTTGGATGTGCATGAAGCGGAAGTTCATTATGATGCCAGTTCTCATCCAAGGCCCTAAGCAACCCGGCAACGACATTGATGTGTACCTAAGGCCATTAGTTAAAGAACTTTTATAGCTGTGGAATGGAAACGGTGTACGTGCGTGGGATGAGCACAGACAGGAGGAATTTGACCTAAAGGCGTTGCTGTTCGTGACCATCAACGATTGGCCCGCCCTCAGTAACCTTTCAGGACAGACAAACAAAGGATACCACGGATGCACGCACTGTTTAGATGACACTGAAAGTATATACCTGGACAAGTGCAGGAAGAATGTGTACCTAGGCCATCGTCGATTTCTTCCGACCAACCATCAATGTCGAAAGAAAGGCAAGCATTTCAAAGGCGAGGCAGATCACCGGAAGAAGCCCGCCATGCGTACCGGTGATCACGTACTTGCTATGGTCAATGATTTACATGTAATCTTTGGAAACGGCCCCGGCGCACTAGCTGTTACGAATGACGCTGAGGGACACGCACCCATGTGGAAGAAGAAATCTATATTTTGGGACCTACCCTACTGGAAAGACCTTGAGGTCCGCTCTTCAATCGACGTGATGCACGTGACGAAGAACCTTTGCGTGAACCTGCTAGGCTTCTTGGGCGTGTATGGAAAGACAAAAGATACAGCTGAGACACGGGAGGACCTGCAACGTTTGCACGAAAAAGACGGCATCCCTCCGAAGCAGTATGAAGGTCCTGCCAGCTATGCTCTTACGAAAGAAGAGAAAGAAATCTTCTTTGAATGCCTGCTCAGTATGAAGGTCCTGACTGGCTTCTCGTCGAATATAAAGGGAATAATAAATATGGTAGAGAAAAAGTTCCAGAACCTAAAGTCTCATGACTGCCATGTGATTATGACGCAACTGCTTCCGGTTGCATTGAGGGGGCTTCTACTGGAAAACGTCCGATTAGCCATTGTGAAGCTATGTGCATTCCTCAATGCAATCTCTCAGAAGGTGATCGATCCAGAAATCGTACCAAGGCTAAGGAGTGATGTGGCGCAATGTCTTGTTAGTTTCGAGCTTGTGTTCCCACCATCCTTCTTCAATATCATGACACACGTCCTAGTTCATCTAGTCGACGAGATTGTCATTCTGGGGCCCGTATTTCTACACAATATGTTCCCCTTTGAGAGGTTCATGGGAGTCCTAAAGAAATATGTCCGTAACCGCGCCAGGCCAGAAGGAAGCATCTCCATGGGCCATCAAACAGAGGATGTCATCGGGTTTTGTGTTGACTTCATTCCTGGCCTTAATAAGATAGGTCTCCCTAAATCGCGGTACGAGGGGAGACTGGCTGGAAAAGGCACGCTTGGAAGGGACTCAATAATATGCAGGGACGGATATTCTTGGTCTCAAGCACACTACACAGTTCTACAGAACTCTACATTAGTGACCCCGTATGTCGATGAACACAAGAACAGTCTGCGCTCCAAACACCCGGAGCAGTGCGACGACTGGATTACATGTGAACACATTAGGACTTTCAGCAGTTGGTTGGAAACACGTCTCAGAGGTGACAACACTGTTTGTGATGAGTTGTACTTGTTGTCCAGGGGACCATCTTCGACTGCATTGATTTACGAAGGATACGAGATAAATGGGAATACATTTTACACGATTGTCCAAGATCAAAAGAGCACCAACCAAAACAGCGGTGTCCGCTTTGATGCAACAACCGAGAGGGGAAAAGACACATATTATGGTTACATAGTGGACATATGGGAACTTGACTACGGACATGATTTTAAGGTCCCTTTGTTTAAGTGCAAATGGGTCAATCTGTCAGGAGGCGGGGTACAGGTAGACCCACAGTACGGAATGACAACAGTGGATCTGAAAAATCTTGGATACACTGACGAACCGTTCATCCTAGCCAATGATGTGGCACGGGTTATCTATGTGAAGGACATGTCTACCAGACCGAGAAAAAGAAAAGATAAGGAAGCGAATACATCATACGATGAGCCAAAGCGCCACATAGTTCTTTCAGGAAAAAGGGACATCCTGGGAGTGGAGGGCAAGACAGACATGTCTGAAGATTATGAAAAGTTTCATGAAATTCCTCCCTTCAAAGTCAAGGCTGACCCAAGCATCCTGATAAACGATGAAGATTATCCATGGTTACGGCGCAATAAGCAAATGACACAAGCGAAGAAAAAGTGAAGACTTTTTTCCGCAACTATTATGATGATACCATGCCAACTTTGTAACAAACGAGTATGATACCATTGTCCGTTTGTACTATTCAAATTTCAATACTCCTTGCACTAACAGAAAGTTTGTAATTGGTTTTACCAGAAAGAATTTAAAAAAAGCAAAAAAACAAAAGAAAATAAATAATGCAGAAAACAAAAATAAAATTGCAAAAAAATAAAAAATACCAACGATATGTATTTCATTGTAAGTAGAAACAAAATAAAATAAATAAAGCAACAAAGAAAACAAATAATTTCAAATTTAAACTATTCAAATTTGAATACTACTTGCACTAACAGAAAGTTTGTAATTGGTTTTACCAGAAAGAATTAAAAAATAAAGCAAAAAACAAAAGAAAATAAATAATGCAGAAAACAAAACATTAAAAACTGCAAAAAAAATAGCAACAATAAGTATTTTCTTATAAGTAGAAACAAAATAAAGTAAATAAAGCAACAAAGAAAACAAATAAATAAAAATAGCAACAGTAAGTATTTTGTTGAAAGTAGAACCAAAACTAAAAAATAAAGCAACAAAGAAAAAAATAAAAAAAATGCCACCTACTGGGCCCACACGGCCTGAATAGGACTAGAAATCCAACCATGGGCCAGGATTCAGGCCCGTAGAAAGCCCATCAAGCCCACAGGCAAAGCAGTGTCAGTTTAGGCCATTAGGCTTGCAGTTAAGAGGAGTTCGAGATGGAGGAGGCAGCGGGGCTTATAAACTAGTGATGGGCGCTCTCAGCTAGCGAGGTGGGACTAAACTCCCACCACCACGCCGTTGTGCACAGGCTATTGGTCTCGGTTGGTGGCTCGAACTGGGACCAATACCCACCTTTGGTCTCGGTTCGGGGCACCAACCGGGGCTAATACCCCCCTTTAGTCCCGGTTGGTGCCACCAACCGGGAC
>LR738710.1:838475967-838490083 GCA_902687465.1 Secale cereale
CTCTTTCAAAAAAAACAAAAACCACAGCCACAGAAATGCTGACGCGTGGATCCCTTTTGGTCCCGGTTGGTGCCACCAACCGGGACCAAAGCCCCTCCTGCCTGGGCTCGACACACAGGCCAACACCCATCTGCCCTGGTTCTGGATCGAACCGGGACTAAAGGGTCAGAGCATTAGTACCGACACTTTTGTCCCGGTTCAGGAACCGGGGCTAAAGGCCCAAACGAACTGGGTCTGATGACCCTTTATCTACTAGTGCCCCTTTAGTACCGGTTGGAGCCACCACCCGGTACTAAAGGTGGTGCGCTGCCAGGCGAGGGGCGCAGAAGTTTCATCCCACCTCGCTAGCCGAGGGGGGCTCGCACATGCTTGTAAGCCCCGCCGCCGCTGCTGTCTCGAGCTCCTCTCTAAAGCAGGTCTTTTGGGCCTACCTCTGCCGCAATGCCCCGTTGGGCCTACTGGGCTAGCTGGCCTGCATCCTGGCCCAACTAGAGGTTGGGTTTCTAGTCGTATGCAGGCAGTTATTTCCTAGTAGGCGGGGTTTTTTTTCTTTTTTTTTCTTTTTTTCTTTTATGCTTTACTTATTTTCTTTTATTTATTTTTGAGTTGTTTTTTGCTGTATTTAGAGTTTTTTGTGTGAATATTTTTGCTCTAGGTACAAGAAATTACAAACTTTCTTTTAGTGGCGGTAGTTTTTAAATTTGAATTATTTCAAATTTGTGTGAATCACTAGTTTATGAATAACTTAACTTTAAAAATAGATTTTTCAGTGATTCTTTTTTCATATGTTTAATATTAGTGTGTTTTATCATTATATTCAACTTGGTAATACTTAGGTTATATAAAAAATGAAATGCCTTTGTAATAGATGACTTATCGTCCGAAACCATGATATTTCGAAAGAGATTGTCCATTTTGTACACGAAGTGCATCCAGTTTTTGTCGTAACCCTCTCTACTTTTTTCCACATTCTATGTGGGTGAAATTATGATACCATGCCAACTTTCAACCTTTTCAGAGTTCATTAGAAGTGTTTTTAAATTTCAAGGTCATTTAGCTGAAAAATTCAGTAAATGCATGAAAGAATTTGCACATAAAATTTCTTCGTGTTTCAAATGCCAAAACACATAAGTACCCTAACTATTACAAAGATTCCCTCCGGTTTGTTCGAAGCGGGACTTTCCAGATATATAAGTCCAGAAACTCACTAGATAAGAAAGTGATGACAGTGAAGCCGATCACATCCCAGAGTGGGATCTTTGGGTGTGAAACTTTTTCTTTGCGTGTGTCCCTTTGCGCCGTAACCATGGACAATCTTCGTCATTTAACTGGATGCTCGGGTCAATATTCACTGTGAATGGAGCAATTTCATCAAACTTTTCATAATCTTCTGACATGTCTGTCTTGTCATCCACTCTCACGATGTTTCTTTTCCCAGAAAGAACTATGTGGCGCTTTGGCTCATCGTATGATGCATTCGCTTCCTTATCTTTTCTTTTTCTCGGCTTGGTAGACATGTCCTTCACATAGAAAACCTGTGCCACATCATTGGCTAGGATGAATGGTTCGTCTGCATACGCAAGATTGTTGAGATCCACGGTTGCCATTCCGTACTTCGGGTCTTCAGTTACCCCGCCTCGTTTCATATTTACCCATTTGCACCAAAATAAAGGGACCTTCAAACCACGTCCATAGTCAAGTTCCCAATATGATTTTCTTTCCCGTCTTAGTTGCTGCATCAAAGCGGACACCACTGTTTTGGTTGGTGCTCTTCTTATCTTGGGCGATCGTGTAAAATGTATTCCCATTTATCTCGTAACCTTTGAAAGTCATTATATTCGAAGATGGTAACTGGGAAAGCAAGTACAGGTCATCTTCAATAGCGGCGTCATGCATGGCACGTGTCTGCAACCAGCTGGCGAAAGTCGTTGTTTGTTCACGTGTAATCCAGTCATCAGACTGCTCCGGGTATTTGGAGCGTAGAAAATTCGTGTGTTCGTCCATATACGGAGCCACCAAGGCGAAGCTCTGTAGAACTGTGTAGTGTGCTTGAGTGAGAGAATGCCCATCCATACATATTATTTGATCCCCTCCTAGTGTGCCTTTTCCATCCAGTCTGCCCTTATGCCGCGATTCAGGAACACCAATCGGCTTCAGGTCAGGAATAAAGTCAATATAAAACTCAATGACCTCCTCATTTTCATGGCCTTTGGAGATGCTTCCTTCTGGCCTAGCATGGTTATGAACATATTTCTTTAAGACTCCCATGAACCTCTCAAAGGGGAACATATTGTGTAGAAATACAGGACCCAAAACGTTCATCTCTTCGCATAGGTGAACTAGGATGTGTGTCATCATGTTGAAGAAGGATGGTGCGAACACCAACTCGAAACTAACAAGACATTGCACCAAATCATGCTGTAACGTTGGTATGATTTCTGGATCGATTACCTTCTGAGAGATTGCATTGAGGAATGCACATAGCTTCAAAATGGCTAATCAAACATTTTCCGGTAGAAGCCCCATCAATGCAATCGGAAGTAGTTGCGTCATAATCACATGGCAGTCATGAGATTTTAGGTTCTGGAACTTTTTCTCTACCATATTTATTATTCCCCTTATATTCGACGAGAAGCCAGATGGTACCTTAATACTGAGCAGGCATTCAAAGAAGATTTCCTTCTCTTCTTTGTTAAGAGCGTAGCTGGCATGACCCTGATGTATGTCGTCTTTTCCGTGCATACGTTGCTGGTCCTCCCATGCCTCCGGTGTATATTTTGTCTTCCCATACACGCCTAACAAGCCAAGCAGGGTCACGCAAAGATTCTTCGTCACGTGCATCACGTTGATTGCGGAGCGGACCTCTAGGTCTTTCCAGTAGGGTAGGTCCCAAAATATAGATTTTTTCTTCCACATGGGTGTGCGTCCGTCAGCGTCAGTCGGAACAGGTTGTCCGCCAGGACCCTTTCCAAAGACTACCTTCAAATCCTTGACCATATCATGTACATCAGCACCAGTTCGGTGGCGAGGCTTTGTCCAATGATCCGCCTCACCTTTGAAATGCTTGCCTTTCTTTCTTACGGGATGCCTGCTCGGAAGAAATCAACGATGTCCGAGGTACACATTCTTTCTACAATTATCCAAATATATACGGTCGGTATCATCCAAACAATGCATGCATGTGCGGTATCCCTTGTTTGTCTGTCCTGAAAGGTTACTGAGAGCATGTCAATCATTGATGGTAACGAACAACAACGCCTTTAGATCAAATTCTTCTTGTCTGTGCTCATTCCATGCACGTACACCTTTCCATTCCACAGATGTAAGAGTTCTTCAACTAATGGCCTTAGGTACACATCAATGTCATTGCCGGGTTGCTTAGGGCCTTGGATGAGCACTGACATCATAATGAACTTCCGCTTCATGCACAACCAAGGAGGAATGTTATACATACATAGAGTCACAGGCCAGGTGCTATGGTTGCTGCTCTGCTCCCCAAAAGGATTAATGCCATCTGCGCTTAGACCAAACCATATGTCCCTTGCGTCACCTCCAAACTCCTCCCTGATGTACTTTCTCTTGATTTTTCTCCACTGCGACCCGTCAGCGGGTACTCTCAACTTTCCGTCTTTCTTACGGTCTTCTCTGTGCCATCGCATCGCCTTGGCATGCGCTTTGTTTTGTAAGAAACGTTTCAATCATGGTATTATAGGAGCATACCACATCACCTTGGCAGGAATCTTTTTCCTGGGGTGCTCGCCCTCGACATCACCGGGGTCATCGCGGCTGATCTTATAGCGCAATGCACCGCATACTGGGCACGCGTTCAAATCATCGTACTCACCCCGGTAGAGGATGCAGTCATTAGGGCATGCGTGTATCTTCTGCACCTCTAACCCTAGAGGGCAGACAACCTTCTTTGCTTCATACGTACTCTCGCGAAATTCGTTGTCTTTTGGAAGCATCTTCTTTAACATTACCATCAACTTTCCAAATCCCTTGTCAGATACACCATTCTCTGCCTTCCATTGCAGCAATTCCAGTGTGGTGCCTAGCTTTTTCTTGTCAGCTTCGCATTTTGGGTACAACAATTTCTTGTGATCCTCTAACATTCGCTGCAACTTTAGCCTCTGCTTTTCAGTTGTGCAGTTTCTCTTTGCATCGGCAATGGCCCGACCTAGATCATCAGCGGGCTCATCTGATGCCTCTTCTTCAGCTTCTCTCCACATTGCCGGCTCTGCTTCTCCCCCCATTGTTGTACCGTCGTATTCAGGGAACCCATGGCTAGGATAGTTGTTGTCGTCCTCTTCTTCTTCATTGTCTTCCATTATAACCCCTCTTTCTCCGTGCTTGGTCCAAACATTATAGTGGGGCATGAAACCGGACTCAAACAGGTGGATGTGAATGGCTCTTGAGTTAGAGTAATTGTGATCATTCTTACAGCCAGCACATGGACAAGGCATAAAACCATCCGCCCGCTTGTTTGCCTCAGCCGCATTCAGAAAAGTATGCACGCCATTTATGAACTCGGGAGAGCATCGGTCATCGTACATCCATTGCCGGCTCATCTTCATTGCACAACACCAAAAATACCAAATTAATACAAGTTCATACAACACTTAAATGCAACATACAAATAACTCTCTAGCTAAAGCATTTAAATGCAACAACAAATGCAATCAAGATCGCAACTAAGGTAACAATTAATCCAACAGCATAATGATACCAAGCCTCATTATCAATGGCATATTTTCTTATCTTTCTAATCTTCAAGCACATTTTGTCCATCGCGATCTTGTGATCATCGACGACATCGGCAACATGCAACTCCAATTCCATCTTCTCCCCCTCAATCCTTTTCAATTTTTCTTTCAAATACTCATTTTCTCTTTCAACTAAATTTAACCTCTCGACGGATATCAAAACCATGGCACTATGTATAACAAACAACGTACGGGTAAGATAATTATACCAGTAACTATATATCTAAATCACACAAACATGATTTTTTTAATATAAAAAAGATAAGAACAAGAGGCTCACCACAAGGTGGTGCCGGCAACAGGACGGTGCAGACGATCGATGGTGGTTAGGACGGAGACGGGAAGGCACTAAGTAAACCACACCTACAATTGCAAACTAAGTGTTATTTTGAGCTCAAAATGCATATAAATCAAATAAACTACCACATATAATTCCTCCCAAATTACTAAAAACCACAAATTAATGACTATATAAAGCATTGCCAGAGCTAATCTAGCAATGGGAGATGAAAGGGCAAACTTGCTTACCTTTGTGATCACTTGGATGGATGGGGTGCCTTCAAATCTTCACAAATTTTGGCAAAAATGGAGTGTGAGCTCGAGGGTAGTGGGGAAGAACAGAGAGGAGAGGGGAAAGTGGAAAACAGAGCGAGCTCGGGTGGACAAAGTGTTTATGTAGGACGAACTTTAGTACCGGTTCGAGGCAAGAACCGGTACTAAAGGTGCTGGAAGAGCCCCGGTCTGACAACATTCTGCCACCACTCTCTTTAGTACCGGTCCGTGGCACGAACCGGTGCTAAAAGTTCGGCACAAACCGGTACTAATAAGAGCAGCCCGCCTAGCCGTTGGAACCGGCACTAATGACCACATTAGTGCCGGCTCATATCATAACCGGGACTAATGATCTGAACATTTGACCCTTTCTTCTACTAGTGCGAGCATCATGGGTCAATTTAAATCTTGATGGATATGAATATCAGACCTCTTCAAGGGGCATTAAATTCAACGGAGAAGACGAGAGTAGAGATCGATGTGGTTTAAATGAAGACCTGAAGGAAATATGCCCTAGAGGCAATAATAAAGTTATTATTTATTTCCTTATATCATGATAAATGTTTATTATTCATGCTAGAATTGTATTAACCGGAAACTTAATACATGTGTGAATACATAGACAAAACAGAGTGTCCCTAGTATGCCTCTACTAGACTAGCTCATTGATCAAAGATGGTTATGTTTCCTAGCCATAGACATGAGTGGTCATTTGATCAACGGGATCACATCATTAGGAGAATGATGTGATGGACAAGACCCATCCGTTAGCTTAGCACTATGATCGTCTAAGTTTCACTGCTATTGCTTTCTTCATGACTTATACATGTTCCTATGACTATGAGATTATGCAACTTCCGAATACCGGAGGAACACTACAGGTGTCTCCGAAGGTACTTGTTGGGTTGGCGTATTTCGAGATTAGGATTTGTCACTCGGATTGTCGGAGAGGTATCTCTGGGCCCACACGGTAATGCACATCACATGAAATTTGAGGCTGGGCGGAGAGACGTGGGCCGAACCCACGTCCGAGTCGGTAACAGTCCCACGATCCGACGTCTCGGATCGTGTCGTGTCCGTTACGTATTCTCCGTTCCTGACCGACAAAAATAAGCGCGTAGGTATGAGCTCGGCTCGGCTCATTCCCGCAACCCGCGGCGCGTCGTGACGAGGCGTGGCGTGGCGAGGCGGGCGGCGGAGGAGGAGTGCGCGAGGGCTCCTTCTCTTCTCACTCTCCAATAGCATGTAGAAGAGAGACCCTTATAAAGGAGTCCAACTCCTTCTCCACTAGCATGGTGGGACTAAACTTCCCACCTTGTCATCCCACCACCTACATGGGCCCTTGGAGATTTTTCTGAAATTCTCTTATGGGCCTAAAGCCCATTACTAAATTCAGCAATCCCCCACCAGATCTCAAGGGCACATCGTGTTCCCTCGTTCCATTCACTGTTTTAATATACCAGCATTTCAGTGAAGACCTGTTAAGGTTGAGCTTCACCTAGAACAAGTAGCTACACTCCTTTACAGCTGAACAATGGACTATGCCTTGAATTGTCAGTTTGGCGTAAAGAAGCTTCACCACAAGTCTTACTAGTACTAGGCTACCGAAGGCCGACCCCTCGGGTGGAGCATATAAGTCACACTCCTGGCCTATTCATGAGTTTACTAGAGATCACCCCAATCTCATAGACTGTGACCAGCAGTCGGGCTCATATAGGTGTGTTCCTCCAAAGATCGCTCTGTAGGATAGCATCTTGCTTATACATATAAGCCTTGGAACACATTAAGACAGTAGTCATCCTCCCATACAGTTTTGAGAGTATTGCATCTCCAGCGGAGTGGGTTAGTATAGTTACTCTCCTCAGTTCACCACTGGCTTGTTTTCCCAGATCCTACTTCACGGGATCTCCGATCACATAGGTTGGGTTACCACCATGGCAACTCATGTGGGTCTCATGCCCATCTCCCTCGATGCATTATCTATCACAACACGTGATAGCCCTTTTGTAAAGGGATCTGCCAGATTCTTAGCCGTATGGACATATTCCAACGCTATCACTCCGGAGTTTCTCAATTTTCTGACAGCTTTTAATCTCATTCTTATGTGTTTGTTGGACTTCATGTTGTCCTTTGAACTCTTCACCTTGGTGATGACGGTCTGATTGTCACAGTTCATAAGGATAGCCGGAACCGGTTTATCAACCAATGGCAAGTCCAACAAGAGATCTCGAAGCCATCCCGCTTCGACACCAGATGTGTCTAATGCTGTTAATTCTGCTTCCATTGTCGATCTCGTTAAGATCGTTTGCTTGCAAGACTTCCAGGAAACAGCGCCACCTCCAAGAGTAAACATATACCCAGTTGTGGCCTTCATCTCATCAGCATCAGAGATCCAATTCGCATCACTATACCCTTCAAGTACCGACGGGTATCCGGTATAGTGAAGTCCATAGTTCATAGTACCCTTCAGATAACGCATAACTCTTTCAACATAATGGGATTGCAAAAGTGTAATCCCACCCTCATTATCTCTCAGTAGCTTGATGTTCAAGATAACATCAGCCACACCAAGGTCTTTCATCTCAAAGTTCTGAGATAGAAACGACTTGACCTCCTCAATTACTTTGAGGTTGGTTCCGAATATCAGTATATCATCAACATACAAGCACAGTATAACTCCTTCGCCCCCACCATGGCGATAGTATACACATTTGTCAGCTTCATTAACAACGAAGCCAACAGATGTCAGTGTTGTATTAAACTTATCATGCCATTGCTTAGGTGCTTGCTTCAGGCCATATAAAGATTTTATCAACCTACACACTTTTCCTTCCTGACCGTCTATCACAAAGCCATCTGGCTGTTGCATGTAGATTTCCTCGTTTAGCTCTCCATTTAGGAAAGCTGTCTTAACATCCATCTGGTGGACGAGAAGACCATGCGAGGCCGCCAACGAGAGTAATACTCGAATGGTGGTCAGTCTGGCCACAGGTGAATAAGTATCAAAGAAATCTTCCTCTTCCTTTTGGTCATAGCCCTTGGCCACAAGCCTAGCCTTGTACTTTTCAATCGTACCATCGGGCCTAAACTTCTTCTTGAACACCCACTTACATCCCAATGGTTTGCAACCATAGGGACGCTCAGTAATCTCCCATGTCCCGTTAGCCATGATGGAATCCATCTCGCTACGGACCGCTTCCTTCCAGTAGTCAGATTCTGGAGAGGCATACGCTTCTGAAATAGAAGTGGGAGCATCATCCACGAGGTACACGAAGAAATCATCACCAAAGGTCTTTGCAGTCCTTTGTCTCTTTCCCCTACCAAGGGTTTCCTCGTCATCCTCCTCAGGATTTTCATTATGTGTTCGTTCATAGTATTCCATAGGAATGGCAGGCTCAGGAGGCTCCTCAGATTCCTGTCTAGAAGTGCTTTGCTTATCTCTCATAGGAAATATATCCTCGAAGAATGTAGCATCCTTAGACTCCATAATTGTACCAACCTTTTGGTCAAGTACCTCAGATTTCACTACTAGAAATCTATAGCCAACGCTATTCTTAGCGTAGCCCAAATTAACGCAGTCCACGGTCTTTGGTCCAAGCTTGCGCTTTTTGGGGATCGGCACATTGACTTTCGCCAAACAGCCCCAAGTACGCAAGTACGAGAGTGTTGTCCTTCTCTTCGCCCATTTCTCATAGGGAGTGATCTCATTGTCCTTTGTCGGAACTTTATTCAGGACATGACATGCCGTCAATATAGCCTCCCCCCACCATGCCTTGGATAAACCCGACGTATCTAACATGGCGTTAACCAAATCAGTTAGAGTACGGTTTTTCCGCTCGGCAACCCCGTTTGACTGGGGTGAATAGGGAGGCGTCCTCTCATGAATAATGCCGTGTTCCGCACAAAAGGAGTCAAACTCACTCGAGAAGTACTCTCCACCACGATCTGACCGGACTCGTTTAATTTGTTTTTCAAGTTGTTTCTCAACTTCTGCCTTATAGATTTTAAAGTAGTGTAGAGCCTCATCTTTAGTATTTAACAGATAAACATTGCAATATCTAGTGGAATCATCTATCAATGTCATGAAGTATTTCTTTCCACCTTTAGTCAACACACCATTCATCTCACAAAGATCAGAATGTATGAGTTCTAATGGTGCCAAGTGTCTCTCCTCCGCGGCCTTGTGAGGCTTGCGAGGTTGCTTAGCTTGCACACATGAAAGGCACTTAGAACCTTTGGCTAAAGTGAAACTCGGGATTAAATCCAACTTAGCTAGCCGCGTCATAACACCGAAACTAATGTGACAAAGACGTGAATGCCAAACTTCTGATTCATTAACATTCGAATGAATATGGTTCACGACTTTATTACAAAAATCTGCGAGGGAAAGGCGGAACATTCCTCCGCTCTCATAACCTTTTCCAACAAAGAGTCCATATTTCGTAACAACTAATTTATTAGACTCGAAAACCAACTTAAACCCTTCTCTACATAGAAGGGAGCCACTAACGAGGTTCTTCTTGATGGCGGGGACATGCTGCACGTTCTTCAGCTGCACGATCCTTCCCGAAGTAAACTTCAGATCGACCGTGCCAACACTATGAACAGAAGCACTCGCGCCATTCCCCATCAATACGGACCCGTGGCCTGTGACCTGGTAAGAAGTGAACAATGAAATGTCAGCACACACATGAACTCCTGCACCTGTGTCCACCCACCAATCGTTGGGCTGAAACACTGAAAAAACAGTAAATAAATTACCGTACCCAGATGCACCATTGTCATTGTTGCCCACAATCATGTTGACAGACTTGGAGTCCTGTCCTGGCTTCTTGTACTTGTTTGGGCACTTGTTGGCCCAATGTTCAGTAGAACCACAAGTAAAGCAGCCCTCATCCTTCTTGTTCTTCTTGAAGGTCTTCTTACCCTTCTTCTTAAAGTCGGCATTGTGTTGGACACCGTTCTTTCCCTTGGGCTTGTGGGAGTTGGAGTTCCTCTGGTTCACCATGTTGGCGACAGAAGTCCCCTCAACTGCTTTTCCGTTCGAGTCCTTTGCCCTTGAGTTCTGCTCAACACTCAGATGGCCAATGACATCCTCCACTGAGAATTCACGCCTCTGATGTTTCAGAGTAGTAGCAAAGTTCCTCCAGGAACCAGGGAGCTTAGCAATTATACAACCCGCGACAAATTTGCCCGGCAAATTGCACTTCAGAACCTCAAGTTCTTTAGCAATGCATATTATCTCATGAGCCTGTTCCAATACAGAACGGTTCTCAACCATTTTGTAATCATGGAACTGCTCCATAACATACATCTCGCTCCCAGCGTCAGTGGCCCCGAATTTAGATTCGAGGGCCTCCCACAAGTCCTTGGCAACATGCATATGTAAATATGCATCAACCAGCTTATCTCCGATCACGCTAATGACTGCTCCAAGGAATAGGACAGTGGCCTCCTTAAACATCTTCTCCTGTTCAGGAGTGATAGTTTCCGTAGGAGTGACACTTGCTACCCAGAACACGTTCATAGCAGTGAGCCATAAGGTGGTTCTCGTTTGCCAACGCTTGAAATAAGTACCGGTAAATTTATCCGGTTTCAGAGCAGCAGCAAAACCATTACTCGAAAAATTCCTACACACATTAGGTTTTTGGATTGTTGAATAAATAGGCAATTTTCCGAGTAGATTAATCCAGGAAATAATTAGTAACATGGCATTGACTGGGTACATGACATACTGATCACGGAGTATACTAGCAAGTACTACGCATATAGCAGAAACATCTACACGTATAACCAGTACTGCTAGTGCAAACATAAACAAGAGAGAGACATACCCTCCGATCGGCCAGTTGGCCGTAGCAGCAGCAGCGGTGGCGGCGGCAGCATCCTCTGCCGCCTTCTTGTCGGATTCGGCCTTCTCGCGGGCGAGACGGTCAGCTTCGCTTGGTGAAGCCATGGCGATGAAGAGGACGACGCGGACGTAGACAAAGCAGACGGACGGAGGCGAGCAGTCGCGTGATCGCTCCCCAAAAACCTAATCGCCCCTCTTCCCCGTACAGGAACCGGAGAGGCGGGGTTTCGGAGGCCTGCTCTCCCGTCGACCGTGTACGCGGCGAACGGGATGGAGTCGCCGGCGGCAGCAGCAGCAAAGGAACAGTCCCACGATCCGACGTCTCGGATCGTGTCGTGTCCGTTACGTATTCTCCGTTCCTGACCGACAAAAATAAGCGCGTAGGTATGAGCTCGGCTCGGCTCATTCCCGCAACCCGCGGCGCGGCGCGGCGCGGCGTGGCGTGGCGTGGCGTGGCGAGGCGGGCGGCGGAGGAGGAGTGCGCGAGGGCTCCTTCTCTTCTCACTCTCCAATAGCATGTAGAAGAGAGACCCTTATAAAGGAGTCCAACTCCTTCTCCACTAGCATGGTGGGACTAAACTTCCCACCTTGTCATCCCACCACCTACATGGGCCCTTGGAGATTTTTCTGAAATTCTCTTATGGGCCTAAAGCCCATTACTAAATTCAGCACAACGAGGTACCTGTCCTTGCCCTTGGCCTTGCCGCTCTTCCTCGCCGGCACCGCCTTGCTGGCCGCGGCCTTCCTGTTCTTGGTCTTCTTGGTGTCCTCCTCCTCGTCGGAGGACGAGGCGCCGCCCGCGGCCCACCTGTCCGACGCGAACGGCGGTGGCGGCGTCACCTTGGCGCGCTGCTCCAACTCCGACGCTGCCACGTCGGTGTTGCTCTTGATCGACGACACGGTGGCGGGTGTGTGGGCTCCGGGGGCTCTAGCGCTCGAGATCGCTGGAGGCTTGAAGTTCGTTTTTTTCTGAATATGCTTCCGGGGGAGGCCGCGGTGGGTATTTATGGGTGGATTGGTGGAATCAGTCGAGGGGAGTTCGTGCGGGACACGGAAGCGGAGCCCGACTCGGTTGGGTTGTCGTACTGGTGCAGGACACGTCTCACGGCCGATCTCGGCCGTCCAGTGATGCGTGTACGGCTGCAGACGGCGCTGATCTTACCAGCTGTGGAAGGAACGAAACTTGGCACCCACGCACGGCACGGTTTCTCTCCTCCCTCTCTCCCGAATCGTTCCTGTTTCTAAGGAAGCGCGTGAACCGAGGCCAACCGAGGCAGGCTGGAGAAACATTGGAGGCCAAGGAAGCTGACTCTGGAATCTGGATATGTATGCAGACTCTTTCTTTTCTTGGCCTATAGCTGTATTATTCTTCTTATTTTTGCGAGGAGCCTATAGCTGTATTCAAACAAACTTGTATTCTGCTACAAGTAAGCTTATAATCTCTACGTCCCAAAATAAGTGTCTCAAACGTTAGTACAAAAGGGAGCGATAAATAACTGCAAGTCAATACAGTGCTCCATGCCATTGTGCATTCATGAACTTGATAATCCTTTTTGCATGTATCCAATGTCTGCGTTTCAGCAAGATGTTTGTATCATAAATAAAAAACTATTGTTTACTACTGAGGTGAGATTTTTATTTTTATTTTGCGAGGGGAGGTAAGATTTGTTTACATTCAAGTTTTCAGTTTGGATGTCAGTATGTTACTGGTCAACTGTTGCACCCAAGGTTTGCCTCAATATGAGCTTTAATATATTTTTTGTGTGTGAGTCCACAGAAGATATATGTACAATTAAAATTTTGTCCCTATCATGCATTTGAATAATCAGATTTGTCATTTCACATCTAGATGTAAGATAATATCTCACATCCAACTTTCTCACCCTTGATTTTTTTTAACAGGTTTGCTATTTCACATCTAGATGTGAGATATTATCTCACATCTAACTCCCTCACCTTTAGAGACAAAAAACAAAATCCATGGGAGACTTTAAAAAAAATCAAGGGTGAGGAAGTCTAAAGATGAGAGAGTTAGATGTGAGATAATATCTCACATCTAGATGTGACATAGACATACCCTTTTTTTTAAAGTCTCCCATGGATTTTAAGGATGAAGGAGTTAGATGTGAGATAATATCTCGCATCTAGATGTGATATAGACAAACCCTTGAATAATATTTCTTACTTGCCTATTATTAGTTCATAGTTGAACAAAAAAAATTGAAATCGTTCGTTTTCAACCGGATGAAAACGAGCTCGCATAAACCGCTCGCTGCAAGTGCCACGTGTCCTGGTGGGGGCCACCCACACTCAGCCTTATCTTCTCTTCTTTTCCTCCCAATTAGATCAATCCCATTTCTTTTCTCTTTCGCGTCGCTTGCTCTCTCTACTCTCGCCGCCATGGAGACGCTCCGAGTGATGACCCCAAGCTCTAGTCGGTGTTGCATCCCAAGCACTCAACGCGTCCATGCCTCCCAAGCTGCATCGCGACACTACCCAAGCCCACGCGTCGGCGCTGCGTTGCAGTGCTCGTTGGTGACGCGGCGGTGGTGGGGTTCGACGACGGCGATGTAATCCTTGTCGGCGCTGCTGGCACTTTATTGTAGAATTCACACTGATGCATGAGAGGCACAGGGTACGGCGATGCAGCGCTCTTCGGTGCTGCAGGAGCCGCAATGCGGCGCTAGTCGGGGATGCAATGGAGCTTCATCAGGGTGTTGTCGATGCTGTGTTGTAGCTTCACCGTGCGCGTCGAGGTTGCAATGAAGCGTCACCCAACGCTGCAATGGAGCACCGCCGGGGTCACTAGGCTGCAATGGAGCTCTGCTGATGCTGCATTGGAGCATCGTTCATGCTGTAGTGGAGGTTCCCAGGCCACAAGGGGTTGCAATGGAGCTTCACTGTTTGGTTTGGTGGGGGGGGGGCGGGGGGTTGCGTTCAATGCTGACAT
>LR738710.1:838490377-838691872 GCA_902687465.1 Secale cereale
GTTTTTTGTTTTTTTTCTTTCGCGAGAGTCACGGTTTTGTTTCCGCAAGAGGCACGTTTGTGCTTTCGCGAGAGTCACGGGCTCACGGCCGTGCCTTTTCGGAAAAGAAAAAAAACGTGTTTTCTATTTATTTTTCTTTCGCGAGAGTCACGGTTTTGCTTTCGCGAGAGGCACGGTTGTGCTTTCGCGAGAGTCACGGCCGTGCCTCTCGGAAAAGGAAAAAAATGTGTTTTCTGTTTTTTTGTTCTTCTTTCGTGACAGTCACGGTTTTGCTTCTGCGAGAGGAACGGTTGTGCTTTCGCGAGAGTCACGGCCGTGCCTCTTTCGAAAAGGGAAAAACCAGTGCGCCCGGTTCGGTTTTTTTCGTCCTGTTTTTTTCGTGAAAAAAAAGTTCGTCAAAACCTATCAACATGGCATCTAGTTTTGAAGATCTCGACGCGAGGAATTCAACCGTGAAAACGGTTCGAGATTTGGACGCACGGTTTAAGACATAAAACATTTTGAATAAACGAATCTACGAAAAAAGAGAAAACGCTCAGGTTGCGTCAAGTGGCGCACATGCTGCGCGTCACTTGTCGCAACATGGGGGTTTGTGGGTGATCTTTTTTTTTTTTGAAAAAAGTTTGTGGGTGATCTTTGCAACGAGTACTCCTCAATTAGTGATTTCGGGGTTGACGACGCATTCTTAGGCCTCAGCCTGCCTGCGTGGGCTGAAAATCACCGAGCTGGGCCAAGCTCAGTTGGCTCGTCCACCATGAGCTCACGTCATGATGGAAGTAATGTTCTCAGCTGACATAAATCCACCAGTGGGTGATGTATGAACTATCATTACGTATAAATTGTAAACTGAGTTCTTGCAGTACATGAATGGTAATCATCCTAGGTAGTCTATCAAAAAGGAGAAAGGGACCAAGCAAAGCCCTTTCTTCCTCAGATCATTACACTCGGTCAATTGTTTCTCGTTGTTATCTTCACCAATGATCGATTCTTGAACCGCACCAGTGGCCTGGTGCCTTGAACGTGCACCAAGAAAATAGTTGGCCTACAATATTTGAAGAAACACACGATTTTATGGGAAATATACGTGTATAACACATAAATAATTTCTCAGGGAAGCAAGGAAGAGATGATAGTGATTGTTCACAAACATACAAGTTGTGGCGTGTTCATCTCCTTTGTATCCATGGTTATCATTGACTTCATATAAACAACGTTGATGTTGGAAACCTGTACAACAAGTCATAACTATGTTACAAGAAACACTATATGCACTATTGCTTAACAAGTTATCGCTAACCAGAGAAAGGTCCCTTATGTGGTCGACAAACTTGATTTTGGGAGGACCGGTTGGTAGGCGATGTTGCCTTATGCAGCCAATTCCCTAGATTATATGATCTTAGCCGTAACAAGAATATTTCTAGTTATAGAGTTTTAACTGAAGGTTGGACCTGCCTAAATTTTCGTAGAGACCTTACATGGTGACATTGTTCTCCTTTGTATCAGTTATCCTATATGTGCGAGAATGTGACCTTGTCCGTGGAAGAGGAGAAGTCCAGGTGGACATAGTGCTCTTTGGGGGCAATTCGGTGTTAGATTGTGATAGAATACAATGTACTCAATGTTAGGAATAAGCCACGCGTGAGTGTGTGCTCGTGTGCGTGTGTGTGTGTGTGTGTTCCGTGTGCGTGAGTGAGTGGCGTGCGTTGCTGTTAGTAGTTAGCGAGTAGCGGAGATAGTCGTGGCGATCTGTTGAAGCTGCCGTGCATGCGCGAGTTGATCGCGTCGTGAGCACGAAGCGGGCGGGCATGCAAATCGGTGCCAACGTAGTGGGGCGGGTAGGCTGCGTCGTGTGCAGCAAGCTCGGGTATAAACCCCCTCCTGATGGCTGATGTAAAGCACGGAGTTGCCAAACCATGTAACCATTGAAAAGACAAGAAGATTAGGGTGTTCGTACGCCCACGTGGACGTTCATGCGCCGGCCCGGAAAATTTCTTGTGTCCACTGTGTCCATCTTCTTCTTCCTCCGTTTCTGAGTGAGATGAGGCGAGAGGAGAGGTAGCTAGGCAGGAGCGGCAACAACACTTAAAACTGGGCAAGTGTTTTTGTGGTTGGCTCTTAGGAACAACATATATATATTAACTAGAAACGTGCCGCTTCACAGGTGAATTGATTAGTTTTCGAAATAGTATTTTTTTTCCATTTAGCTCATTTCATGCCTGGTTCCAAATCATCTTCTTGGTTGCAAAAACATTGATTAGGTAATGCTAGATCTTTATTTTTTTTATGCAAATGAAAATTTTGACCATATTTTTTTGGTTGTGGGTGACGAATTATGTCGTGAATGTAGTTTGAAATGCTTTCAATTCCTGCTAGTTTTTTATGAGCTTCCTAGCTGGTGCAATAAATTTAGTTTGAGATCCAGAAATATAGTATATGTTGGTGTAGCTTCTGCGATTTAGACTATATGGAATGCCCTTAAGATTCATATTTATGAATGTTTATCCCTATGAGCTTAGACTTTGTTATTTTTTACTGAATATCTTTTTAGCTAATTTCAGAAAACAAAACTTAAAATAAATGTAGTTAGGCGGGAAAAGACCTCTAGCTCTGATGACCACTAATTCAGTCCTTGAAATTCACATGGCCACGCAGGTGCGGGGGTACGCATCTGCCCAGCCGCACTCTGCAACATGATTGCCTTGCAATCTGCAAACTCGTTTGATTCCCCACATGGTTTCAAGTTTTTGTTTCTGAAACTTACTGAATTCATCACTCGTTTGTACTATTTAGCAGGTGAAACTTAGTGAAGTTTTGAAAAGCTGTTAAAACGTATGTTTTTTCAAAGCCCCTGTCACAAACTCACAAGGAACCTGAATATGCAAACGGAATATAAATTGAACTTTTCGTTTAAATAAATAATAGATTCAAATTCGAAAGACCAAAGCAGAAGCACGTGCCATGGGGTGCATGCCGCCACACCTGTGTGTGTGTAGGGGGGTCTCTTCTCCTCATAACAAAATTCCAATAAAAGGAGAATGAAACTTGGTAGTTGATCATGGTCATCTTGTAGGGAAATTATGTTGGATCTGTCCGTTCTTGGTTTTTCAGAATGGAAAGGTGTGGCTACACTCGAGTGTACTACACACGAATTTTCTAAAATACTGACAAAACACCTTTCAAACGTGATCCAAGAATTCTGATTTTTGTGACAACAGACATCAATAAATGGTTTAGATATTTGCAAAATTTCGTCAACAAATAACATTCGAGGAGCTCTCACCAAAAATAACAAAATCACTGATCAATGTTTCCTGCATTTTTTAGTACATAACTTTTTTTTCTCGAGAGCTGCTCGAATGTTAGTTTTGGATGAAATTTTGCATGAACCTAAAACATTTGATCAGGTTTCATGTTGCAAAAATTCAGATTTTTTTATCACGTTTGATGTTGATTTTTTGGGGTTTTGTGAACTGGGGTGTAGTACACCCCAGAGTAGAAGAAAATCCACTCTCTTTTGAGAACCCAGCTGCGCTATATATTTTTTATTTCAGCTCTCATTTTAGATGTAGTCTCCCCTCCTATGTGAGATGTGACGTGGTCTGATACTTTTGTCTTGTGGTATTTTGTGTTTGTTATGGCGATTGTCAGTTAGCGTGCTACGGTCCAAAACCCATTCCCTAGATGTTAACTGTTAACTGTTAACTGTTCATAAATTTCAGAAATAAAATTGGGAGAGATGCATGCTCCTTTCCTCCGAAAAGGGAAACTAGAGAAAGTTCTTTCTTTCTAACCTTAGGGCCGGCCGCGGAAGAAGAAGCAGTGTCCTGCAAAGAATCATCATCCGCCGCCGCCGCCTCCTCCTCCTCCTCCTCGTCCATCAGGTCGGATGTGATGAAGGAGGCCGAGTGGGAGCCGTCGCCCAGGGAGGCAAAGGAGTAGGAGTAGTCATAGGAGAAGCTACTGTCAGATATCGCTCCTCCCTGACGGCCCATGTCGTCCTGGTTGCCGTGCGCCGACGACGCCACGAAGTCTGCAAAGTGCATCCCCCAGCTGCTCTCGCCGGCCGGCATGGATGCTGGCCGGCCGATGCACGATGGGCGTGATGCTGTATGCTCCATTGCTTTTGAACTGCGAGCAGCTAGCGGCAGTGTGAGCTACGTTTGTGGGTTTCGTGTGGCCTGCCTGGAATTAGTACGCTCCATATGGATCGTGTTGCCCCTATATATAGCAGCTCGACAGCCCCAACCGCAAGGAAACGAGTGGATATGAAGACAAGCACATGAAGGCACCAAGAGCGGGTGTCAGTTGAAAAATGCCTCTGCAGGAATCTTCCCGTCTATTGTCTATTCTGCAATAATGATGTCTTAATCGAGGATTACACTGTTTACTGGCACCAGGGTACAGTATGATCCTGACGTTGATTATGGTTACTGTTATTCTCTCGGAACGCGCTACGGGTTGGCCGGCCGATAATTGCGCTGATCGGCCACGTTGCGTGCCTTTGGATCCAGTGGGCGGCAGCACATCGATATGGGCCACTTCAGCCGAGTGATTTGCAAGATGTGCCATGCATGCTGTGTTTGGAGATTTGCAACATGCATGGATTAAGATTGACGAAGTCATCATGAGTGCCTGTCTTGTGACACGTCTGTACCCCATGCTTGACTGACCAGCTGCATGTTGGAAGAAACTTTTTTCTGATTTGCATACGCATATCTTATCTCATAAATATATATATTTTTGAATTAAATTTTATACGTTCGGTTGTAAAATGTTCCATAGCTTGTTTTACCATGAACTGGAGGCTTCTAGCAAAACTGCTATTTTGTTACATTACTTACTACTCAAGACGACAACGGGAACGAAACCCGCCGGTTTTGCATGGTCATCCGTCCATGTCCCTGTGAGACAACCGCAAGGCCGTCCCCATTCACGTCCTCGTGCATGGGGCCTGTTTTTTGCCCATCCCGTAAACTCGTCGGTTATTCTGTACCAGCGGGGAACCTGTGAGCAGTCGGCAAAACAACAACCATTATCAAGAAAATAGGAGCATATTTTAGTTGCAGCAGCAAAAATTAGCACATTTCAGCAGCAAAACATGAGACCAATAGCAGTCACAAAGAATAGCATTTCAGCATTAAACATAGTACATTTCAGCAATAAAATCAGCAAAAGGAGCATTTTTCACCGCAAACCATGAGCATATTTCAGCACAAATCAATAGCATATTTCAGCAACAAATAGGAGAATTTTCAGCAGGGTGGACTGAGAAAATTGGGGGGATAAGCTGGTACTAGGTTTTGGCCAGCTCATGTCTATACCAGGGCCCATATGTGTGTAGTTTCACAGATATGGCTGGTTTTGGGTTTGGGTACCGCTGGAATGGGTTTGAACCCACGAAACAACCCTTGTTTTATAATTTACCGAACAACAGCCACGTGTGGATAGAAACACGCCCATCCCAGTCCCCTAATAGAGTAGAAATCCGCAGGGACACGGGTTTCGGGGCCTATTGCCATCTTGACTTAATAGCCATGTAATTCAAGATTTTACTAATTTCAAGACTACAAAGTAGTTTTGGAAGCCCTGCGCCTCTTGCTCGGTGTCGCTCACTAGTGGAGATACGATTACGCACATCATTCAAAACCCCACTAGACAAGGTTTTGCGAACTGTCACTAAGCGACGGTAGGCAGGTGGGGTCCAGGGGATTTAACGTTATACATCTTGCTCGGTACCGTTACCAACCAACACATTCTTGCCCATCTTGAGGAAGACTTGATCATTATCGCGCTGTGGGGGAAATGCTTTTATTTTCCTTGCCTCGTGACCTAGAAGATAGATGGTAATGTTATCTGTATTGAGTTGTTTTGCAAAGCAACGAAAATAACATTATTCAAATATCGGTATCTCAATATTCATCATGCATAGAGGGGGAAAAACTAGCTAGTTTGTACCATCCTATAATTTATCGTTGTCTTGGTTATTGCACAAACATAGAGTGGACTAGTTGGTTTTCTTCTTGCAATGATCTTTCTAAGTTTATTTACTTGAGGCTTGTCCATGAATACATCATTGCTCCATACGCAAAAATGGTTGATCCTGAGTCTTTATCTCAGACATTGGTATTTACATGGAAGAAGTAAATATTAAAAAGTTAGAGCATCTCAAATTGAACTAAGCTAATTTGGCCTCATATACGTCTGCGGATGCGCAATCCATGCATGCAGTCATGTTCTGAAATTGTCTGGTCACATGCATGTGATTGATGAAGATGGAGAGAGAAAGAGAAAAGAAAGGGATAAGTAACGTTAACCGGGGTGGGCTGTGTCCAACATGGCAAGTACCCGGACACGCCCATACACCCCCATATTCTGTCCACTTATGGGCTGGGTTTGAGGGTTCACGGACAGCCCGAAAATACGAGGATGGTTTTGGGGGTTGCGGTTTGGTGGCGTTTTTTTCTTCATGTCTGGGTTGTCCGCCCAGACATGTGAGGACAGTTTGAGGGTCTGATTAGAGATGCTCTTACCTTCAATTGCACAATAATGTAATGTAGGCCAAAAGAACAAGCAAACATCCATGATAAACCACAATGTCTATCATTGTCATAATGCAATTAAAAATGATTTTTTTTCTCCAGGAAAGATAAAGTATATATTAAAGTAAAATAAGAACTATATCAGTTTCATAATAGCTTCACAAAGAATTAGCACAATATCAAGAATATTATCTTCTTTAATAAAGGCTGGCCGAATCTTAGAGACATGCATATACATCAGCCCCTAGGAATAACAAGTGGCAACCCATAATATAACCTAGAAACGTCTAACCTGACGTGATGGCCGGATATATACAAGGGAACAGGTCATGGGCAAGGTATATACTGCACGCCAAGATATTTATACACTAGCTCTTGGAAGTTGGATCGATCGACCGACGATGGGTGCCACGCTACGCGCGTGCGTGCGTGTATCATATCGTGTGTGCTGTTCGCTACGCTAGCTTCCGATCCGATCGATCGATCCACAGGGTCAGCTATTGGCACGGCCAAGCAAGTTCACAGCTAGCCACGCTCGCACACACGAGGTCAACGGATCAGAACGTGTGGAGATTCTTTCTCAACAAAGGAAAAAACAAAGAACATGTGGAGATTCTTTCTCTGACTCATACCGTATATAGTACACATATAGGAGATGCCACATACCATATATAGAAGAGATCAAGTACTACTAATGCTGGTAGCCAGGCCCAGCGAGCCATGTGCGACCAAGCTCCAGCCAGGCGAGCCGGCCGGCGGTTGGTCAACTAATCGCCTCCATTTGGATAGTCGACACATACCATTCCTGGCGGCCGTTGCGCTGGTAGTACATAATGGCACGGGTATAAGAAATTGCACTTTAACAGGGATGGCAACTCATCTTCAAAGGAATGGTGAGGCCATCTTGCAATATGCAAATCCCATTGTTACATTCCAGCCTCATATGGAGCCATCTCAGGGCATGTGGCCTGTGAGCCGTCGGATTGCTTGTTCAAGCGTATCCCGGCTGTCAGATTTCTTGATGGATCGATCTCAGCCGTTGGATCTGTACTGATGTGACAACCAATTCCATTGTTACATTCCAGCCTCATATGGAGCCATCTCAGGGCATGTGGCATGTGAGCCGTCGGATTGCTTGTTCAAGTGTATCCCGGTTGTCAGATTTCTTGATGGATCGTTCTCAGCTGTTGGATTTGTACTGATGTGACAACCAATGAATAGTGCTTCTAATTTCGTACTTCGCAATTTTTTCCTTGTCTCGCTGATTGGTGGGCCGCATGGTAGGTGGTCCACAGATGTTAGTGACTGCGGAGCCGTCCTCGACCGGTGCTGGGTCATATGGCTGCTAGGGTTGTGCCACCGCCGAAAATTTTGGTGGTCATCAAGGGCAATTTCAACATTCCACGATATTGTCCTTGCGTGGCGCTCCGTGTGTGCCTGACTTTTGTGTAAAGGAGAGAGAGAGCGATTGGCTCGGCTAGAACCCTAGCCGCCGCCGCCTCCCACACCCGCGTGGCCTCCCCGACCTTCTTCCTCTCCTCACCTCGCACCTCTCGCGCCGCCACCCTCCCGACCTCTCCTCTTTGAGCGCCTCCTCCCCGTCGGCTCCATCTCTCCACCCCCACCCGGCCATCCTTCTCTCGCGTCGCCCGGAGAGGCGCAGCCGTCGCCGCTCGCATTTGCTGCTCCCCCTCCCCTACCCTGCGAGCTCGCGCATCTGCTTCGCCCGGAGGCGTCGCCATCGACCGCAGGAAGGCCGTGCCGCAGCCAAACTCGAGGACAACCGCTGCTGTGGCCCGTGGAGTTGCAAGTGGAAGGTACGTCTCAGGCTTCCCAGATATGATTTTGAGCATTTTCCTCCATACATATTAGTTTGAATTTGTGATAAATCGAGTGGAGAGTCTGTTCGTTTGTTCGGTATTGAAATATTGTTGTGGGTGAGTGAATTTTTTTCTGTGCATATTTTGAGCTGCGGCTTTTTCTTGAATCGGCTTGTTGTCATGCGTCCCTCCATGGCCAGGTTGAAGCGGCAATGGCGGCTGTAGCGTGACGGACGGCATCACCAACAAGCAGTTACTCATCTTTGTATCAACAACAGATGGATGATGGAATTGTTTCAATCTGGATATTTCGCTTGGAAAAAATTGTCACGTACACTACCAGAAGGTGTGCGAAATTCTTTTATACCTTTTGTATTTTGTGTTGTTCAATATTGTTGTTTACTATGTTTTCTGTGATTGGAATCACATTGCATTGGATATACTGAATTGGGAATAGTGCCATTAGAAAGAATATTAAAAAAAAATAGAAGTACCAGAAGGTGTGCGAAATTCTTTTATACCTCCAGAGTTAATTTGGTATGCTCTATTTTATTTCAGGGTGAGAGTGAATTTTAAAAGGCTTATGACAAAGGAATGCCCAAATCAAAGTATGCTTGAGTTTTATAATAATGCCTCAAATTTATTTGTCTGTACATTGGTGATCTTATATGCCATTTATTTTTGTTGTTTGCATAGGTTCTGGGAGCCTGCATATGAAGATTGCTTAAATATGATTGCTCTACTGCGGGTACTCCCCCGTCGCTCCTCTCTCTCTCTCTCTCTCTCTCTCTCTCTCTCTCTCTCTCTCTCTCACCGCTGCTCCCATCATCTTGGAACCGCAGGAGACGAACATGTCGTCTTAGGCTCGGACGTTGCTGGTCGCCGGCTTGGCCTGCAAGAGGGTGCCCCCCTGCTCTGACTTGCTCACATCTCAGTGTTTCACCAGTGAAGATGTATTTTCAAGGTAAATTGGTTCTTTTCTAGCCTGCTAATTTACCATTGACTTTGTTCCATATGCATATGTGTGGCAAGATATGTGAATTAGCAAGCAGATAGCTCCCAGCCATCTAAATCCCTTGTTGCCCCTTGCCTGCCATCTAATAGTGTGGGATTGGTTTTTCTTTGTTGGTGGCAGGATTGAATTAGCAAGCAGGTCACACATTTGCAACATTTACTAATGTTTGCATATGCTATAATTTTTCATGTTATTTTTATCTGACGTATAATTCCCAGTGGAAACAGTCGATAGGAATACGGTAGTATGTAGCATCCGGTCCTATTTGATCGCATATTTTTATCTCGGTATACACTAAAAAATGAGCACATATATTTGTTGGTAAGCAAATTTTTTCGCAACAATTACTATCGTTGATTGTATGTTCCAAAAATAGTGAACACCTTTTGTGGACCCAAAACACAAAGAGTAATGTCATATGTGCTTTTATGTTTCTGATCCCCCTTTTCTGGTGCTTCATACAACAAAGAACCAGAGTCATCGATGCAGTGAGGATCATTGTCGCGTCCGCTGGCTGAGGGGCAAGTTGGGGCTGAAGTACGGGAAAGTTGTGGCTACTCTCGGGTGTAGGTACACCCAAGTTTGGAAAACTTTGAAAAATGCGATAAAACAAGGTCCAAACAATCATAACTTTCGAGACAACAAGCTTCATCAAGTGTTTGAACTTTTTGCAAAATTTCAGCTAAAAACAACATCCGAGGAACTCTCACAGAAAAAACAAAGTCAATGCTCAAACAGTGCACAAACATAGAGCATTGATTTTTTTTTTTTGCCGAGAGCTCCTCTGATCTTATTTTTCTGTGAATTTTTGCAGAAAGCTTGAACATTTGATGAAGTTTCATGTCCCCAAAATTCAGATATTTTTTGACATTGTTTGATCATGTTTTTCTATTTTTTTTTCCAAACTCGGGTGTACCTACACCTGAGAGTAGAAAAGCTGGTCTCTTGCTGATGAGCACGAGTTTCTTATATTTCTTCCCCACATGTACCATCTCCATATATGCTATGCAAGAACCGCCGTCCTAACCATTGGGTTGGACCTGGATGCACCGTGCAGTGCGAAAAGCCTAAAGGCAAGTTAATTTTTTGTTAGTTTAGGAGGCACGGAGTCCCAACACAAGACCTTCACCTACAACAACGACCAAGGCAGCACTGTAATGGATCCAACTATGTAAAGCTTCTTCTAAATGTTAAGGTTTGATATTTTTCTAACCCAAAATATACATCAAAACTAATCCATCTTGGTCTGGTCTAACACATTTAAATCTTAATTAATCAGGATAAAAATTCTCCTAGCAATCGGCAACTACAAAACTAAAAAAAATCCTTAGTGATCATGAAAGGCATGAATGATTAGCAAAAAGGGAGACAGGACAGAGAGAGATACACGCATAGTGAGAGAGATGAGATCCTCATAGTAGAAGCACTATGTTCAGGTACTTCGGGAGACCAGCTTTTCTACTCTCGGGTGTAGGTACACCCGAGTTTGGAAAAAAATAGAAAAACATGATCAAACAATGTCAAAAAATATCTGAATTTTGGGGACATGAAACTTCATCAAATGTTCAAGCTTTCTGCAAAAATTCACAGAAAAATAACATCAGAGGAGCTCTCGGCAAAAAAAAAAAAATCAATGCTCTATGTTTGTGCACTGTTTGAGCATTGACTTTGTTTTTTCTGTGAGAGCTCCTCGGATGTTGTTTTTAGCTGAAATTTTGCAAAAAGTTCAAACACTTGATGAAGCTTGTTGTCTCGAAAGTTATGATTTTTTGGACCTTGTTTTATCGCATTTTTCAAAGTTTTCCAAACTCGGGTGTACCTACACCCGAGAGTAGCCACAACTTTCCCATCAGCAAGGGCAGGGGTCATATAGTCATCAAGCACAGCCTCAGTGTCTTCCACTCCATCACCTTCTGCTCGGCCACTTTTGGTAAGTAACTTTATACAAATCCTCATTGTACCAATTCACATGATGAATATTGTTTCATATAGTTCCTAGAAAATGGCCAATCGAGTAAATGTGGGTTAGGTGCATTGGTATGTACTACACAGAGCTTTGAGATTTATTTAGGTGCCCGGTGTTCATGTTAATCTCCATGTGTGTGTTCTAGGACAAGAGGATATGGGATATCGGTGTTGTGTGTATGCTCCCAGCCATCTAAATCCCTTGATGCCCCTTGCCTGCCACCTAATAGTGTGGGATTGGTTTTTCTTTGTTGGTGGCAGGATTGAATTAGCAAGCAGGTCACACATTTGCAACATTTACTAATGTTTGCATATGCTATAATTTTTCATGTTATTTTTCAATTTTTTATCTGACATATAATTCCCAGTGGAAACTGTCGATAGGAAAACGGTAGTATGCAGCATCCGGTCCTATTTGATCGCATTTTTTATCTCGATATACACTAAAAAATGAGCACATATATTTGTTGGTAAGCAAATTTTTTCGCAACAATTACTATCATTGATTGTATGTTCCAAAAATAGTGAACACCTTTTGTGGACCCAAAACACAAAGAGATATGTCATATGTGCTTTTATGTTTCTGATCCCCCTTTTCTGGTGCTTCATACAACAAAGAACCAGAGTCATCGATGCAGTGAGGATCATTGTCGCCTCCGCTGGCTGAGGGGCAAGTTGGGGCTGTAGTACCTGAACATAGTGCTTCTACTGTGAGGATCTCATCTCTCTCACTATGCGTGTATCTCTCTCTGTCCTGTCTCCCTTTTTTCTAATCATTCATGCCTTACATGATCACTAAGGATTTTTTTAGTTTTGTAGTTGCCGATTGCTGGGAGAATTTTTATCCTGATTAATTAAGATTTACATGTGTTAGACCAGACCAAGATGGATTAGTTTTGATGTATATTTTGGGTTAGAAAAATATCAAACCTTAACATTTAGAAGAAGCTTTACATAGTTGGATCCATTACAGTGCTGCCTTGGTCGTTGTTGTAGGTGAAGGTCTTGTGTTGGGACTCCGTGCCTCCTAAACTAACAAAAAATTAACTTGCCTTTAGGCTTTTCACAATGCACGGTGCATCCAGGTCCAACCCAATGGTTAGGACGGTGGTTCTTGCATAGCATACATGGAGATGGTACATGTGGGGAAGAAATATAAGAAACTCGTGCTCATCAGCAAGGAGACCAGCTTTTCTACTCTTGGGTGTAGGTACACCCGAGTTTGGAAAAAATAGAAAAACATGATCAAACAATGTCAAAAAAATCTGAATTTTGGGGACATGAAACTTCATCAAATGTTCAAGCTTTCTATAAAAATTCACAGAAAAATAACATCAGAGGAGCTCTCGGCAAAAAACAAAACAAAATCAATGCTCTATGTTGTGCACTGTTTGAGCATTGACTTTGTTTTTTTTGTGAGAGCTCCTCGGATGTTGTTTTTAGCTGAAACTTTGCAAAAAGTTCAAACACTTGATGAAGCTTGTTGTCTCGAAAGTTCAGATTTTTTGGACCTTGTTTTATCGCATTTTTCAAAGTTTTCCAAACTCGGGTGTACCTACACCCGAGAGTAGCCACAACTTTCCCATCAGTAAGGGCAGGGGTCATATAGTCATCAAGCACAGCCTCAGTGTCTTCCACTCCATCACCTTCTGCTCGTCCACTTTCGGTAAGTACCTTTATACAAATCCTCATTGCACCAATTCACATGCTGAATATTGTTTCATATAGTACCTAGAAAATGGCCAATCAAGTAAATGTGGGTTAGATGCATTGGTATGTACTACACAGAGCTTTGAGATTTGTTTAGGTGCCCAGTGTTCATGTTAATCTCCATGTGTGTGTTCTAGGACAAGAGGATATGGGATATCGGTGTTGTGTGTATGCAGGCAACTCCCATGTTTCAGACTCAGTAGTCACTATTTTTTTGAACCAGTCAAACTACTAGCAAGAATAGATGGCCAGCTTAATATTTTCCGTTTCATGTGTGATTGAAATGGTCAATTTGCTAGAAAAAGAAGAATTTTGTGACTCCCAATTTTGAGTCAAGCTTCTAGCAATGAGGAGATGATCAGCTTAATAGACTTTTTAAATGGGTACGGTAATTGGCTGCAGATAAAGGGTGATAGCTTTGCAATGTGAATCATTTTCTAGGTCGCCACCGATCATAAATTGGTGATATTGTAGTAGAACTATGGAAGAACCTTGCTGCAGATATCAAATTTGATTCATTTTCTTATTACAACTATATATTTTTTTTGCAAATTAACTATTCTTTGTAAGGTCACAATATACAACAAATTAAAAGTATGATTCTAGGATTCTTATATGAAGCTGTGTATTTTGGTCACTTATGTATGTTTGGGGTCTACTACCTTTTGTTATGCTTCTTGAAGTACGACATAGGCACTTTATGAACTACCACTAATTGTTATCCGTCATGTGTTGTTTGCATCCTTTTGCATCATCTTCGGCCAAAACATGCTACATGTAGGTTCACTTGGGTGTTATTATGTTTCATGTACTATTATCATGACTTGCCTTTGGTATATCATGCTAGGCAAAGCAGACTATGTACAACCTTTTCTTTTTGAAGCCCTCGGCCACTCACCACCTATTGAAGTTGTAAGCATTCTTATCTTCTCTCATTTGGTCTTCTGATACAATATCATTCCAGTAAGTATGTGGAATGCTTTTGTTCAATATCAGATCAGACGGGGTGCATCAAGCATCTATGTAGAACCGCTTCTTTTTTGTTCTCATGTTAGTTTTAAAATAGTTGCGTTTTTGGCAGTCGGATATAGCGATGGACATAATAGTAGTTTTTTTGTTATTTTATTCAACTATAGTATACTCCCGTATAAAACCAAGAGTTGTAGTACACTATAATGCTATTTTGGTTTGTGTAGGAGGGCAACAGCTCGCATTGTGAGGGGCTTCGGCGACGGGGCCTATTATGCACATGATGGTGTGCTACTCTCCTGGGTAGAGCTCATCCATGGCTTGAGTGAGTAGCCCCAAAGGCAGGTGGTACGGCAAGCCGCGGGGATCTCAGGGTAGGGTCAGCAGCTTCAACTACAGTAATGCAACTGTATGTCTCTTTAGAGTATGTACTTAGCTCAAAATAAAAATCTCAAGTGTATATCTTCTCGAGACATGACATAGATGAACACTGACATGCTTGCTGCAATCCCATTATTAAGCACGTGCTTCTATTTCTTTCTGAATTCGTATATTGAACATGGTGAATTTCTAGGAATGTAGTTTCATCTTTGCTATTTATGTCTGTATATCTGTGAATACATACATGGTCAATTAGTTTTCTTGGTAAACATAAGAATTTAGGTTCACATAAACACCCACTTTTATGTTGGCTACATATTAGTTACACTGATGCACTACTCAAGCTTTGCTTTCCTTATATGGAAATTTCATCCGTGAAGTACGATGTACCAGCCTTATGGCTTGCTGAATATTGCTCTCGCTAATCCATTCATGCTATGCATATTCTACTTCGCTTGTCTGGGGTAAACTGAAGGATGTGTCGTTGGCTGATGAGGTTATCCCCACTAAAGCCAAGAAGGTCAGGCGCAACAAAAACCAGGAAGGCCAATTGTTGTTAAGTGCTCGCCCTTTTGATACGACTATTTAGTTTCCTCCATGCTTACTCGAATGCCTCATGTCATGGGCATCCTGCTTATCGGCGCTTGCAAATCTATATATATATATATATATATATATATATATATATATATATATATATATATATATATATATATGCAGGACCTTATCATTTTGTTTGTGGATGCGCAAATGAATGATGTCTAGATATGGGAGTGTCTGTTTAGATGTAGAAATAGATGGCACCTCAAGCAACTAAACCGGGTATGGGGTTTTAACATTGTCTTTGGTGGACAAGGCCCTCAATTCTCGAGATTGCGCTATTTCTGATTTCTTGCTTGGTCGTGTAGATTTCGTGGGTATTGTAGTCAAGGTTTCTGATGTACTCATGTTCCATCCGCAACCATGGCAAACTATGACAGTTACTATGGATCAGAAGTAGTTCTGTCTATCTATGTATCTCTGTATATGATTTGGGCAGCATGTGTGCATTGACCATTCTGATCTCTTTGCTTTCTCATCCCCGGCATCCAGGATACGTAAACGGGTATGACATTCCTCAAAGGCGGGCGTACCGCGTACGTAACCATGTTGAAAGAGTTGTGGCCTCTGTCTCTGCCTCGAATGTCGATGATGCCTTTGTGCTAACACTCTCATGTCCTTTTTATTTTGTTTGTTCAGTGAATGTTGGATTAGATAAGAAGGTTTTATTCACACTGAATCTGTGCAACTATGAACTATTTGTGTATTCTTTTGTTTAAGCTTTGAAATGAGAGAATGATATGTTGGGTTTGAGCAGTGGTGTTGCGTGTTTTTTCTTGTTGTTGGATTATTAATATGAATCACCTCAAGTAGAATTGTTGGACTACAAGTTATCATGACACAAAGCCTTAATCTACTACCATTTTTATATGTTGTGAACTGGTGCATATGCTCTTGCTCTTGAGTGATCGGTTTTTGCAATGTCTATTGCTTGCATATCATGACAGCTCTTCCCTGAAAGAATACCATCTCTACATGCACTTTTTTGTATTTGCAGTTTTTTATACTTGCAATGCTTCAATGGTTGTATAAATGGATTGGATATGACTATACCCGGCAGCATCGCTGCTAGGTGCGGCAAGCCGCACTTCCTACCTAGTAATTCAATTTGCCCCGCTAGTCGACCTAAGTTTATTTTCCTTCTGTTTTTTGCCAACTTTTTCTGCCATGAGATTTTCAACTTGTATCTGAGCCAAGCTGGGTTATCTTGCTTCATCATTTGTTTATAATCTGCTTGTTCGGCAGTGTTGGCAGCAGGAGTGCTCCTTTCTTGCAGCCGCAATCATCTTGACCCGCTACCAAGGAGGTTAAAGCCCAAAGCTAGCTGGTGCAATATGGAAGCTCGGAAGCAAAAAAAATTAAAGGCACAACAGAACCACAAATAAGTTTTAAGATTAATTAACTTGGCAAAATACTTCAAACATAACGTTTTTACATTACTACCTTAGCATTCTGAGCTTAATGTACTCCTAATCTACTCAATGAATTCATCCAGGTTGCAGTCCTCTTTAGTGGTCCTGGTGAACTCCAAGACGATGTCGAAGAAGCACTACGGTTGTACCTCTCGCCCATTGTCGGTGTCAAAACCGGCAGATCTCGGGTAGGGGGTCCCGAACTATGCGTTTGAGGATCGATGGTAACAGGAGACAGGGGACACGATGTTTACCCAGGTTCAGGCCCTCTCGATCGAGGTAATACCCTACTTCTTTCTTGATTGATCTTGATGAATATGATTACGAGAGTTGATCTACCTCGAGATCGTAATGGCTAAATCCTAAAAGTCTAGCCTATGCGATTGCTATGATTCTATTGTCTCTACGGACTAAACCCCTCGGCTTATATACACGCCGGAGGAATCTAGGGCTGTACATGATCACCTTGCAGAGGAAGGAAAGTATCACACCCGAACTCTAAACTTGCTATTTTACACACGGTGAGTTCTATCCAGATATGGGAGATAGTCTTTGAAAGGATCGATATGGTTGACTAGAGGGGGGGGGGTGAATAGGCAACTAACAATTTTTAGCTTTTCTTAACCAATTAAAATTAGGCGATAAAATAGGTTGTCTAGATAAACTACTATGAAGACAACTAATGTAAATAAGCCCAACAACTACACAAGCATGCTATAGGAACTAAACAAGTAAAGCATGCAAGAGTAAAGGTAAGAAATAACCACAAGTAGAACCGAAGGAGACGAGGATGTGTTTCCGAAGTTCCTTCCCTTTGAGGGGAAGTACGTCTCCGTTGGAGCGGTGTGGAGGCACAATGCTCCCCAAGAAGCCACTAGGGCCACCGTATTCTCCTCACGCCCTCACACGATGCAAGGTGCTGTGATTCCACTAGTGGTGCCCTTGAAGGCGGCAACCGAACCTTTACAAACAAGGTTGGGGCAATCTCCACAACTTGGAGGCTCCCAACAAACCACGAAGCTTCACCACAATGGAATATGGCTTCGAGGTGACCTCAACTGTCTAGGGTGCTCAAACACCCAAGAGTAACAAGATCCGCAAGGGATTAGTGGGGAGAATCAAATATCTCTTGGTGGAAGTGTAGATCGATGCCTCCTCAAGCAATCCCGAGCAAATCAACAAGTTTGATTGGCTAGGGAGAGAGATCGGGCGGAAATGGAGCTTTTGGAGCAACAATGGAGTGGTGGGGGAAGAGGTAAGTCTTCTTGGAGAAGAAGACCCCCTATATATAGTGGGGGGACAAATCCAACCGTTATTTGAGGTTTCAGCCCGCAGAGAGCGGTACTATCGCAACTCATGAGCGGTACTACCGCTGGCCGAGCGGTACTACCGCTTGGGAAGCGGTACTACCGCCAAGGCAAAAAATCGAGACCTGATACAGCCACGGATGAAATAAATTACATCCGTGGCTACATCCGCAGGGGAAAACGGAAGTAGCAAAATGCGACACGGTACTACCGCTTAAGCTAAGCGGTACTACCGCCTAAGCTAAGCGGTACTACCGCGTGGTATGCGGAAGTAAAAAATTACTTCCGCATCCACTTCTTATACTTAGACTTCAGCGCCTGTCCCAGATACATGGTACTACCGCATGGGGACGCGGTACTACCGCGGGAGCGGTACTACCGTGTCGGCAAGCGGTACTACCGTGTACCTGTGCGGTACTACCGCTTGGCAGAGCGGTACTACCGCATGCTTGGCAGAAGATCAGTACAGAAGCCACAGAATTGCCTCAACGAAAGAAAAACCGGTTGGACCTCCAGAGAAGCAAGGAAAGGAAGTGTGGGAGAAAGATGTGTACGTGTTGATTCTACCCAAACCTTTCCGACGCGGACCCCCTCTTAATAGTACGGCTTTCCTATTACTCAATGCCACCTACAGGGAGCAAAAGGAAAACACCGTCCTTCGTAGAATCCGAGGGGCAAGCAATCGTCTTGTGCCATAAGGGAGATATACATGTATGAGCTTACAGCACACGATCAGTCCGCAAGAGTATTGTCATCAATCACCAAAACTATTAGGGAGAAAAATGCCCTTACAATCTCCCCCTTTTTGGTGTATTGATGACAACACGAGATTTGCATAGAGAATAAATAATAGAGAAAGCAATATAAGCCCTAGAGTATAGGTGAGCTCCCCCTGTATGTATGCCTACATATGATTGTGCTTTGGACTGCACTGCACACATACTAGGTATAGCGCTCCCCTATAATCTACACATGCGATACTCTATATAACATTTGACTGCATAGGAAGCATAAGGACATGATAATAAGTTTAACGATACGGGGGCATATGTCTTACACCATATGATTGTCTCACACAAACACGCACAATAAAACCAAGTTCAACGAAAAGAAACACACACACAAGACGGCAAATGCAAATCACTCTCCCCCTTTGTCATCGAGACACCACAAAGGGAAAGAGAGGAAACGAAGATGGGTGGCAGCCCGGGAGAAGCTCAGTCGTCATACTCGTCATCAAATCCCTGCTGCTGCTCCTCCTGATAGTCCTCATCAGATCCCTGCTGCTCTGGCTGATACTCATTATCAGAATCTGTCCACTGGTATCCCTGGCGAGCCATCCAGGTAGCCTCTGGAGTGATGATGTCCTCCGATCCATTTGAGACCTCTTCACCATACAAGGACAGAATCTTCTTGTCCCGCTGACGTGTCTTCTTGTCAGTCACATGGGCACGGTATTGCCCCTGAGCCTGCATGCAGAAGAGAGCCTTCATCTTCTGCTGGAGCTTCTTAGCCCACGACGGCTTCTCTACGGTAGAGGAAGAAGAGGGGGCAAATCTGCCTGAGCGGACATCGGCAGGCTCCTCCATAGGCTCATCCTCAGTGCCCATCTGGGCAGCAGCAGCCTGAGCGCGAGTAGTGGTGTTGGCCCAACGAGTCTTGACGCGAAGCTTGATAGGATCATGGCGGTAGCAGTCGGCCACCAACTCCTCCTCTGGATACAATTTCGCCCAAGTCTTGGAGATGAGCAGATATAAGAAAGGACCATAGATAGGTACCTTGTGAGTGTAGATAGCAAACCGGAGCTCATTCCACATGATGTGGGAAATGTCCAGAGGAGCAGCCTGAGCGGAGCGAGCCTCTTGACACATCAGAAGCATATCCACCAGATAGGCGTGAACCTTGTCCTTGTCGCCAACACGAGGGAACAGCGTGTTGCGAAAAATCCGATACATAATGTCCAGGAAGGGATTCAGCACGTAAGTTGTTTTGCCACTAGCAAGGGTCTTTGCTTCATAGAATGGAAGAAGTTTGTCCTTGTTGGCTGCTTCAGGATTGGCGTGAGGCCGAAAACCAATAGGGTTGTGGAGACCCTCATCGGGAAGCTGAAGAAGATCCATGAACTCCTTCCAAGTGGCGGTCATCTTGTGACCATGAGTCATCCAAGTCATGGGACGATCTTCCTTGGCCTGAAAGTTGACAGAGGCATAGAACTGTGCAATGAGCTCAGGATCAAAATCGTTCTGGAAAGTCATGATATGTTCCAGACCCAGCTGCTCGATCAAGTCAAGGGCTTCTGCAAAATAAGCCCTGTTGGTATCCTTCCTCATGTGCTCCACATCGATCCAGTGAGCATCCACATACAGATTGGCCTTGGTCTTGAGCACCTCATGATAGATGCGATACTGTTGCTTGGTCCAGAAGACATCATCACCAGGGAAGTGCTCACGAGGTTCCCCATATGGGTTGATCTTCCGTCTAGCCATGAACTC
Organism: Secale cereale; assembly: GCA_902687465.1. NCBI lineage: Eukaryota > Viridiplantae > Streptophyta > Magnoliopsida > Poales > Poaceae > Secale > Secale cereale. The sequence goes on from LR738710.1 coordinate 838,510,588, forward strand.
ACCAGCAGGCATTTCCTCCATAGACATGGATGATTCCTTGCGCTTGTTGGCTGAGGTCTTGAACCGGCGCTGGGGATTGGGGTTGGAGCCCTCTGGCACATCGCTCGGGGTACGCATGCGCTTGGAACCGGTGTCACGAACGGGGTTGGTACGACGACCCGCAAAGCCTGAGCCACCACCTAAAAACACAAACACAAAACCACAGCAAAACAAACGCAAGAAGAATCAATGCCAGAGCCTCGAAAGACACAAGAAACCAAGGGAAATAGAAAAGAGAACATGCCACGAAGCTAGTGTGAGCCAAGCGGTAGTACTGCTGACCCTTGCGGAAGTAAAAAAAATAGTACCGGAGGGCCAGCGGTAGTACCGCGTGGCACATGCGGTAGTACCGCATGCCTTACGGTAGTAAAATTGTACTTCCGCCCAAGGGGGCGGAACTAAAATATTATTACTGCATGCGGAGCGGTAGTACCGCATAGGGACGCGGTAGTACCGCTCGGCAAGCAGTACTAAAATTTTACTTCCGCCCGAGGGGGCGGAACTAAAATATTAGTGCTGCATGCGGAGCGGTAGTACCGCGTAGGGATGCGGTAGTACCGCTCGGCAAGCAGTACTAAAATTTTACTTCCGCCCGAGGGGGCGGAACTAAAATATTAGTGCTGCATGCGGAGCGGTAGTACCGCGTAGGGACGCGGTAGTACCGCTCGGCAGGCAGTACTAAAATTTTACTTCCGCCCGAGGGGGCGGAACTAAAATATTAGTGCTGCATGCGGAGCGGTAGTACCGCATCGGAACGCGGTAGTACCGTTCGGCAAGCAGTACTAAAATTTTACTTCCGCTCGAGCGGTAGTACCGCTAGGGATAGCGGTAGTACCGCTCAGGTCAGATCGGATCTGGATTACACCGTGCGGTAGTACCGCGGTTCTCCAGTGGTAGTACCGCACGGAACAGATCTGAGAAGATAAAGAACTAGAAACTACCAACAAGATCTACTCACGGTACTACGGCTGATCAGTAACTTCGTAGCAACAACTCTAAGCATATTTCCGGATCACAAACACACTCCCACAACCAAATCATCCATGGATAAGAGCACGGAGAACACAAGAAAGCACTAGGCATCTCCCCTAACCCTAAAAACTTAGGCAAGGCAAAAAGGAGAAGGGAAAAAGGGGAAAAACCTGCATCCATGGCAAGAGGACGTGGTGGGGAACGATCCCACCGGTCGGAAAGTGAAGCGAGTGGCCGAGGGAGGAGATCCGGCGAGGTCCTCCGGCGGCGTTCTTGAGAGAGAGAGAGACAGGTACGACGTGGGGGTTAGGAGTGAATGGGTATGGGGGAGATGGAACTCCCCCTGCCTGCTTATAACCCCCACGCGTTCTGATACGTGCGGTAGTACCGCGGTCATTGCGGTAGTACCGCTTGCGCGGTAGTACCGCTCGCCAAGCGGTAGTACCGCTCTACCAGCGGCAGTAAAAAATTACTGCCGTGCTGGCCGAGCGGTAGTACCGCAACCCCATCTGCGGTAGTACCGTAAACTTGCACGGTAGTACCGCTCCTCCAAGAACATGCACGCTTTGACAAGAGGCTTTAAGCAAAAGAGAGAGAAAAGACAAATGCACGCACAAGCAAAGTGAACAACACAACTCCTCAGAGGAGGGCGGTGGCCGAGGCCACCTATGTTTGAGTTTATAGATATGGCACCGCGAAGAACTATCCTTGGGCCCATGATCAAAACTCGACTTGAAACATTTAAACCAACTATGTATGGCAAATGATAAAGGCTTGGTTAGTTTATGCATAATGGGGGGAGGAACAGTTCATTGAGAGAACAATACTCCCCCTATGTCCATGCCTACATCTAGACAAGATAGCTATATTGAGTGTGAGGGGTGTGTGTGCACAGACTCAAACCACATTGCTCAAATCGATGATATTTAGCTCATGCCTTAACTCGCGAAATCTAGCTTCATCCAATGGCTTCGTGAAGATATGTGCAAGGTTATCATGAGTGTTGACGTAGTGAAGCTCGATCTCTCCTTGCCTTATGCGATCCCGGATGAAATGATACCGAATCTCAATATGCTTCGTCTTGAAGTGAAGCACCGGGTTGAGAGAAATCTTGATGGCACTCTCATTATCACACCAAAGAGGCACTTTGTCACAAGTGACACCGTAATCCTTCAAAGTTTGCCTCATCCATAAGAGTTGAGCACAGCAACTGCCAGCGGCCACATATTCTGCTTCAGTGGACGAGAGAGATACACAACTTTGCTTTTTGGAAGACCAACTAACAAGAGAGCAACCAAGAAATTGGCACCCTCCCGAGGTGGACTTCCTATCCACTTTGTCTCCCGCCCAGTCAGAATCAGAGAAACCAACAAGGTTGAAATTCGCTCCTCTTGGGTACCATAAGCCAAAGTTTGGGGTATGAGCCAAATATCGAAAGATTCGCTTGACAGCCACAAAGTGACTTTCCTTAGGTGAGGCTTGAAACCGTGCACAAATTCCCACACTCAACATAATATTCGGTCTAGATGCACAAAGGTAAAGCAAGGATCCGATCATAGAGCGATATACCTTTTGATCCACCGCTTTACCATTGGGATCAATGTCAAGTTGGCATTTGGTTGGCATCGGAGTAGTAGCCGGCTTCACATCACTAAGGTTGAACCTCTTGAGCATGTCTTGAGTATACTTGGATTGTTTGATGAAGATGCCGTCTCTTCGTTGTTTGATCTCAAATCCAAGGAAGTACTTCAACTCTCCCATCATGGACATCTCAAAGTGTGTGGTCATGAGTGCGGCGAACTCATCATTGAAAGCTTTGTTAGGAGAACCAAAGATAATATCATCAACATATAGTTGGCATACAAACAACTCCCCTTTGACCTTCTTAGTAAAAAGAGTGGGGTCGATTTTCCCAATTTCAAACCCATGATCTTGTAACAACTCGGTAAGGTGCTCATACCATCCTCGTGGGGCTTGTTTAAGGCCATAGAGTGCCTTATCAAGTTGATACACATGATTGGGGAACTTAGGATCCTCGAACCCCGGGGGTTGTTTAACATATACCAACTCGTTAATGGGACCATTAAGAAATGCACTTTTCACATCCATTTGTTGCAATTTAAAGTTATGATGGGAAGCATAGGCAAGCAACAAACGAATAGATTCAAGATGAGCAACAGGGGCAAAGGTTTCACCGTAGTCGATACCCTCGACTTGGGAGTAGCCTTGAGCCACCAGACGTGCCTTGTTGCGGATGACAATGCCATGGGCATCTTGCTTGTTCTTAAAGATACATTTGGTTCTAATGACATTATGGTTCTCCTTTGGTCTTGGCACCAGACGCCACACTTTGTTGCGCTCGAAGTTATTGAGTTCTTCATGCATGGCATTGAGCCAGTCGGGGTCTTCGAGGGCCTCATAAACCTTCTTAGGTTCAACAAAGGAGACAAAAGCTTGATGAGCACAATAGTTTGCTAATTGTCTACGAGTGCTTACCCCCCTTTTGATGCTTCCTAGGATATTCTCCATGTGATGTTCTCTGGAAGCAAGCCTGGAGGCAACTTTTGCAGCACGACGCTCCAATTGCTCTTCAAGAGAAAACTGAGGAGCACTGAGTTGATCATCTTGAGCGACGTCAGGAGCTAGATCTTGATCTTGAGCTTCCTCTTGACCTTGATCTTTCTCGGAGGAGAGAACTTGGCCGTGTGCATCATTTGGTGGCTCCCCACCATCTTGTGATTGATCTCGCACTTGGCCTTGTTCGTCCGGTTGAGGGCCTTCATTTTGTTCTTCGGAAGCGTGTGGGTCTTGGGTTGGTGATGGTTCCACTTGAGTGGAACATTGTCCTTCTCCTTCGGCCACAAGGGGTTCCTCAACGGGTAGGATGTATCCAATACCCATTCTTCTTATGGCTTGAGGAGGAATTTCATCACCTGTATCACAAGTACCACTTTGCTCCACTTGGGAGCCGTTATTTTCATCAAACTCTACGTTACTCGTCTCCTCTATGAGTCCGGTGGACTTGTTGAGGACACGGTAAGCATGAGAGTTTGTAGCATAACCAACAAATATGCCCTCATGAGCTCTAGATTCAAATTTAGACAACCGAACACCTTTCTTAAGAATGAAACACTTACACCCGAACACCCGGAAGTACTTGAGATTGGGCTTGTTACCGGTAAGAATTTCATACGGAGTTTTGTTCAAGCCTTTGCGAAGATAGAGATGATTTGATGCATGGCAAGCGGTGTTGATGGCTTCGGCCCAAAAGTTGTATGGAGAGTTGAATTCAGCCATCATGGTTCTTGCAGCATCTATTAAAGTTCGGTTCTTTCTCTCCGCAACACCATTTTGCTGAGGGGTATACGGGGCGGCATATTGATGTTTGATCCCCTCATCACCAAGAAACTCATCCAAGGTGTAGTTCTTGAACTCGGTGCCATTGTCACTTCTAATCATCAAAATCTTTGCTTCATGTTGTCGTTGAGCTTCATTTGCAAAGTTGATGACGGTTTGTTGGGTCTCACTCTTCTTCTTGAAGAAGTATACCCAGGTATATCTTGAGTAATCATCCACAATCACCAAGCAATATTTTCTACCCCCAAGACTATCAAAAGTGGGAGGCCCAAAGAGATCCATGTGGAGGAGCTCTAGAGGTCTCTTTGAATAGATGATAGTCGTGGGAGGGTGTGCCTTCTCATGTAATATTCCTTCAATGCACGCCCTGCAAGCACGATCTTTGGCAAAGCTAACATTTGTTAGTCCTCGGACATGGTCCCCCTTGAGAAGACTTTGCAAAGATCTCATATTGACGTGGGCCAAACGGCGATGCCAAAGCCATCCCACATCAACTTTAGCCATTAGGCATGTCGCGACCTTAGTGGGTTGCTTCGAGAAGTTAACCACATAAAGACCATTCTCGACATGCCCAACGTAGGCTACTTTAAGAGTCTTGCTCCACAAGAGGGCCACAGAATCAATATCAAAGAATGTAGCAAAGCCCATGAGTGCAAGTTGGCGAACAGAAAGTAAATTGTATGCAAGGGACTCAACAAGCATGACTTTCTCGATCGTGAGATCATGAGAGACAACCACCTTGCCAAGTCCCAATACCTTAGAAGATGAAGCATCACCCCATTCGATGTTGGTGGCCATAGATGAACCGAGATGCACGTCCACCACCAAGTCTTTGCTTCCGGTCATATGATTTGTGGCTCCGCTATCGAGCAACCATGATCCCCCACCGGAAGCAAACCCCTACAATAGATCAATGCTTGGATTTAGGTACCCATTTGGTAATGGGTCCTTTGAGGTTAGTGACAAGGGTCTTAGGAACCCAAATGGACCATTCAATGTACTCATAAGAAGAACCAACAAATTTAGCAAACACATGGCCATCACTAGCACGGCATAAAACATATGACGGATTAAAATCGCCGGCCATGTTTGAGGGTGTGGTGGAGTTTTTCTTGACCCCACCACTTTTCTTCTTGGTTGAGGTGCCCTCTCCTTCTTTCACAAAGGATTGTCGGAGAGGGGGTGGTTGCTTTGTCTTGTCATTCTTCTTCTTCTTAGGCTTAGGAGCAAACCCAATTCCTTCCTTTGCCACAACTTCCTTTTGATTGCTTAAAAGGGCGTTGAGGTTCTTCTCACCTTGTATGCAAGTCACAAGGCCTTTCTCAAGTTGCTTCTTCAATTCGGCATTCTCTTCAACAAGATGCACATGCTCACAACATGGGTTAGTAGCATTTGCATTATCAATTAAAACCATGCGAGGAAAGATAGCCTTTTCCTTGGTTAGCGAAACTTGGAGTTGATCATGAGACTCCTTGAGAGTAGCATGCATTCCTTTCAAGGCCTTGTGAGCCTTGTCAAGTATGTCAAACTCCTCTTTGAGTTTAGCATGGTCAACCGCAAGTTTTGCCTTCTCAGAGTTAAGGACACGAGAGACAACTAGAGCATGATCAAGATCTTTCTTTAATTTAGCATGATCATCGTTGTGTGACTCCTCAAGATCCAAACGAAGACCACTCTCCTCCTCTAGAGCGTTAGAGAGATCCGATATCTCATCGGCATAGTCTCGACTATGCCCTTCCATTTTAGTGATGGTTTCCTCGTGAGCCTCAATAATGTCATTTGCCTCACCGAGTTGTTCCAAGAGAGCAACCACATGCTTCTTGGATTTGCCCTTGAGATTTTTTATGAACACATCAAATTCATTTTCTCCCTCCTTACTACCCTCACCCTCATCAATACAATTAGTTAATGAGGGGTTGGAAGAGATAGTAGAATTGGTGATCGGAGTTACCTTGTTGGTGGCCTTGGCCATAAGACACTTGGCGGTGATGTTTTCGTTGGGTGAGTTGAAGAGAGATAAGTGCGGAGTGGTAGCAATTGCAATTGTGGCCATAGTGGTCACCTCATCCTCTTCATCATTTTCATCATCCTCCACATATTCTTCTTGAGCCACCAACACTTTCGGAGGAGTCTTCTTGATGAAGTTGTTCTTGTTGGGATAGGACTTTGACTTGTCCTTCCGAATAAGCTTGCCTCCAAAGTCTTCTCTCTTCTCATATGGGCAATCCGCAACGAAGTGGCTTACATTTCCACAGTTGAAGCATGTCCTTACTCGTTGCTTCCCTTTGTTCCCACTGGAGTTGTTCCTGTTGAAATTGGACCTTGAGTTCTTCTTGCCCCAGAATTGCCTAGACGCAAGAGCCATGTGCTCGTGATAGGCATATTTGGTGTCCTCGGGGCAGCACTCATCATCATCTTCAACTTCCTCCTCTTCCACACAAGCCTTGGCCTTCAGGGCAAGATTAGGCTTCTTGGATCGTTGAGCTCTTAGAACCGCATTGCCGGCGGTAACGTCAAGGATCCTCATGGCAACAAATTCATCCAACACTTCGTTTGAGGATAAAGTGTGGAAGTCCGGTCTCTGATGAATCACAGAGGACATGGCCTTGTGATAGGGCATCATGGCCTTGAGGAACTTGCGCTTGATCCAATTGTCATCCATATCCTTACTGCCATGGTCTCGAAGAGACACTGCAAGAATAGTTAATCTTCGATAAAGTTCACGAGGATCTTCATCCTCGATCATTGCAAAGTCATCAGCTTCATCTTGCACCACTTCATAGTTGGAGCGTTGAATTCTTGTGCTTCCCTTGTACATTGTGCCAACATGCTCCCATGCTTCCTTGGCCACAGTGAATGGACGAAGATGAGCAATGTCTTCAGGGGGGATTGAGTCTTGAAGAATGCAAAGTGCGGACTCGTTGAACTGATGATCGGCAGTTTCTCTTGGAGTCATGTTGTCGGGATCATACGGATAAAAACCTTGCTCAATGATTCTCCAGAGGTTAGTGGAACAATGATTAATATGACGTTTGAAACGAAACACCCAAGTAGCAAAATCAGTATTTTTAACGAACTTCGGTGGGGGCCCGACGGAATTTAAATGCGGTGTGGGGACGGGTCCTCCATAGTGAGTAGGCGGAGGAGATTGGGCAAATTTCCCACTACCATGCTTAGTGACCGGGGCTTGCTCACTACTAGCTTCTCCCTTGTCGGGATTAGCCTCTGACACGTTGGTAGCGGGACGACCCACTTCCAACGGTGAGGTGGATAATTTAAGCCCCTCAAACATTTCTTTAAACATGCCCTTGACCTCGCTTGCTAGTGATTCTTTCAATGTGGTCAAGGCCACATTGAACTCCTCACGAGTAACGGAGGCTCCCCCATCTACCGTAGGCAAGGACGGATTTCCATCGGAATGGTCCTCCGTCTCGACTACGTTGTCAACCATACTCTTTGGACGGTAAAGTCCTAAAAAAGAGACGAGGCTCTGATACCAATTGAAAGGATTGATATGGTTGACTAGAGGGGGGGGGGGTGAATAGGCAACTAACAATTTTTAGCTTTTCTTAACCAATTAAAATTAGGCGATAAAATAGGTTGTCAAGATAAACTACTATGAAGACAACTAATGTAAATAAGCCCAACAACTACACAAGCATGCTATAGGAACTAAACAAGTAAAGCATGCAAGAGTAAAGGTAAGAAATAACCACAAGTAGAACCGAAGGAGACGAGGATGTGTTTCGGAAGTTCCTTCCCTTTGAGGGGAAGTACGTCTCCGTTGGAGCGGTGTGGAGGCACAATGCTCCCCAAGAAGCCACTAGGGCCACCGTATTCTCCTCACGCCCTCACACGATGCAAGGTGCCGTGATTCCACTAGTGGTGCCCTTGAAGGCGGCAACCGAACCTTTACAAACAAGGTTGGGGCAATCTCCACAACTTGGAGGCTCCCAACAAACCACGAAGCTTCACCACAATGGAATATGGCTTCGAGGTGACCTCAACCGTCTAGGGTGCTCAAACACCCAAGAGTAACAAGATCCGCAAGGGATTAGTGGGGAGAATCAAATATCTCTTGGTGGAAGTGTAGATCGATGCCTCCTCAAGCAATCCCGAGCAAATCAACAAGTTTGATTGGCTAGGGAGAGAGATCGGGCGGAAATGGAGCTTTTGGAGCAACAATGGAGTGGTGGGGGAAGAGGTAAGTCTTCTTGGAGAAGAAGACCCCCTATATATAGTGGGGGGACAAATCCAACTGTTATTTGAGGTTTCAGCCCGCAGAGAGCGGTAGTACCGCAACTCATGAGCGGTACTACCGCTGGCCGAGCGGTACTACCGCTTGGGAAGCGGTACTACCGCCAAGGCAAAAAATCGAGACCTGATACAGCCACGGATGAAATAAATTACATCCGTGGCTACATCCGCAGGGGAAAATGGAAGTAGCAAAATGCGACACGGTACTACCGCTTAAGCTAAGCGGTACTACCGCCTAAGCTAAGCGGTACTACCGCGTGGTATGCGGAAGTAAAAAATTACTTCCGCATCCACTTCTTATACTTAGACTTCAGCGCCTGTCCCAGATACACGGTACTACCGCATGGGGACGCGGTACTACCGCGGGAGCGGTACTACCGTGTCGGCAAGCGGTACTACCGTGTACCTGTGCGGTAGTACCGCTTGGCAGAGCGGTACTACCGCATGCTTGGCAGAAGATCAGTACAGAAGCCACAGAATTGCCTCAACGAAAGAAAAACCGGTTGGACCTCCAGAGAAGCAAGGAAAGGAAGTGTGGGAGAAAGATGTGTACGTGTTGATTCTACCCAAACCTTTCCGACGCGGACCCCCTCTTAATAGTACGGCTTTCCTATTACTCAATGCCACCTACAGGGAGCAAAAGGAAAACACCGTCCTTCGTAGAATCCGAGGGGCAAGCAATCGTCTTGTGCCATAAGGGAGATATACCTGTATGAGCTTACAGCACACAATCAGTCCGCAAGAGTATTGTCATCAATCACCAAAACTATTAGGGAGAAAAATGCCCTTACAGTCTTCATCGATAATCTTCACGTCCCACCAGTCCGGCCCATAGTAAACGATCGGCCACCTGAGGACCCCTTAATCCAGGACTCCCTCAGTAGCCCCTAAACCAGTCTTCGATGACGATGAGTTCGACTGACGTATTGTCTTTGGCACTGCAAGGCGGGTTCCTCCTCCTGAACATATTGAAGAAATATTCCCTACAAAAGGTACTGTGTCCGGCTCTGCATGGTTAGTACAACCCTTAGCCTCGAAGGCAAGGTATCAAAAAATGGATAGTGTGTGTTTACTGACATCCTTTCAGCGAAGCGTCATGTCTGTGCCTTTAACACATATCGAACCGTTTTCTTGGCCTTAGTTTCGTGTTTCGAGGTATAGCCTCATTGGCACGTCTTATCACAACAGATAACATGTCTGCTTATTATGGGATCCTTATCAACGTGACGTGAGCATCTTAACTACGCCTTACGCACGACCTCGTTGGGAACCGGCGAGGTTTACGGCTGGTGTGGGGGGCGTTTCAGCATTCACCGCTTATAAAAAGGATCCAAAGTTTTACCCTTTACCCCCATGCTTTCCTCAAGCCCTAGCATTCCAATCTCCTCAGCCTCCAGCATCCACATCTCTTGCGCCCACAATCCTCAAGTCCTCCACCATTGCTGTCCTATCCAGCAATGGCTGGTTCCAGCTCCAAGGGAAAGTGGGAGGCATCTTCGATCATGGAAAAAACCGTGAAGAGTCTCCGAAGCGTGGGCTATCTAGCCGATGATGTGGCGCATCGGGTCCCTGAAAAGGACCAAGTGATCCCCGTCACTAAGGCGGGTGAGAGGGTTGTATTCCTCTTGCACTTCATTCGGGGGCTGGGATTTCCCCTTCAACCCTTTGTACAAGGCCTTCTATTCTTCTATGGGCTAGATTTCCATGATCTTGTCCTTAATTCAATCCTTCACATATCCGCTTTTATAGTGGTGTGTGAAGCCTTCCTTCGAATCCCCCCACATTTCGGCCTCTACTCAAAACCTTCAATCTGAAGCCGAAGGTAGTCGACGGGCAGCATGCTGAGTGCGGAGGTGCTATGATAAGCAAACTCCCCAATACTACCTGGCCAAAGAGGGCGTTCGTGGAGACGAACAAGATTTGGCACCATGAGTGGTTTTACATCACAGAGCCCTGCGACACCAACTGGGCAGCTGCTCCTGCATCAGATCCGGACCCCCGGAGAGGCTAACTGATATGTCTCCAACGTATCTATAATTTTTGATTGTTCCATGCTATTATTTATGATGTTTTGGATGTTTAATGGGCTTTGTCATACACTTTTATATTATTTTTGGGACTAACCTACTAACCCAAAGGCCTAGTCCAGATTGCTGTTTTTTGCCTGTTTCAGGGTTTTACTGAAAAGGAATAACAAACGGAGTCCAAACGGAATGAAACCTTCGGGAGAGATATTTTTGGAGAAAATCACGCACGAGAGACTTGAGAACCACGGAGTAGGGCACACGTGGCGCCCACGAGGGTGGGGGGCGCCCCCCTACCTCATGGGCCCCACGTTTGGCCCCTGGTGCCCTCCTTCCTCCTATATATACCTACGTACCCCGAAACCATCAGAAGAGAAGAGAAAACCCTACTTCCTCCGCCGTAACCTTCTGTTCCCGTGAGATCCCATCTTGGGGCCTGTTCCGGAGCTCCTCCGGAGGGGGGATCTACCACGGAGTGCTTCTACATCATCATCATCGCCTCACCATGAGTTGTGAGTAGTTTACCACAGACCTTCGGGTCCATAGCTAGTATCTAGATGGTTTATTCTCTCTCTTTGGATCTCAATACAAAGTTCTCATCGGTCCTCGAGGAGATCTATTCGATGTAATCTCTTTTTGCGGTGTGTTTGTTGAGATTCGATGAACTGTGGGTTTATGATCAAGATTATCTATGAGAAATATTTGGTTCTTCTCTGAACTATTTATGTATGATTATAATATCCTTGCAAGTCTCTTCGAATTATTGGTTTAGTTTGGCCTACTAGATCTATAGTTCTTGCAATGGGAGAAGTGCTTGGCTTTGGGTTCAATCTTGCAGTGTCCTTTCCCAGTGACAGTAGGGGCAGCAAGGCACGTATTGTATTGTTGCCATCGAGGATAAAAAGATGGGGTTTATATCACTAAGTTTGAGTTTATCCCTCTACATCATGTCATCTTGCTTAAGGTGTTACTCTGTTCTTATGAACTCAATACACTAGATGCATGCTGGATAGCAGTCGATGTGTGTAGTAATAGTAGTAGATGCAAAATCGTTTCGGTCTACTTGTCTCGGACGTGATGCCTATATATAATGATCATGCCTAGATAGTCTCATAATTATTCACTTTTCTATCAATTGCTCGACAGTAATTTGTTTACCCGCCGTAGAATATTGCTATCATGAGAGAAGCCACTAGAGAACACTATGGCCCCCGGGTCTATTCTCAACATATCAATCTACAATTTACTTTACTTTTCCGCTTTTACTTTCTGTTCTTATAATAAAAAATACCAAAAATATCAAACTATCATATCTATCAGATCTCACTTTCGTAAGTGACCGTAAAGGGATTGACAACCCCTTATCGCGTTGGCTGCGAAGTTCTTATTTGTTTGTGCAGGTGCGAGGGACTCGCGTGTGGTCTCCTACTGGATTGATACCTTGGTGCTCAAAAACTGAGCAAAATACTTACGCTAATGTGCTGCATCTCCCTTTCCTCTTCGAGGGAATATAACGCAAGCTCGAGAAGTAGCAAGAAGAATTTCTGGCGCCGTTGCCGGGGAGGCTTATGCAAAAGTCATATACCAAGTACCTATCACAAACCCTTATCCTTCGCATTACATTTTTGCCTCTCGTTTTCCTCTCCCCCACTTCACCCTTACCGTTTTATTTGCCCTTCTTCTGCCGTGTGTTTATCGTTCGCTTGCCTCTTGTTTGCTTGTCTGTTGCTTGCTTGCTTGTCATCATGTCTAACACACCTATCATTATCAACACTCCCGAGAGTGAGGTCCTCAACTTTAAACAAAGGGAGGAAGAAAACTTAAAAGATGCCGGGTATAGAATTTGCAATGCTCAAAATAGATCTACTCGGAAGCTTTCCACTTCCGTGCTTCTTCACAATTTTTATGTTGGCATAACTCCATGGAATAGATTTATCTTAGATACCATTACCGGCGGGAATTTCTTGGGTAGCCATACTTTTGATTCTTACAATGCAATGACTGAATTATTTGGATCACCCCCTCTTATGGTTAATGGGACCGTTTTAACTTTGGAGCATGTTATGCAAAGGTTAGAAATCATTGAAAACAAAGTTACTATGGTAGAACTGGTAGAGAACTTGGATTGAAAAATTCATAATGAAATTACCCAATATGGATCCAAGGTAGGAGTTGTTCTGAAAAATCTTAAGGAAAAGGAACCCATAGTTAAAGAAAAGCTAGATCAGGATTCTACTAAAATCAATAAGCTTGAGGATATTATTACTAATGTGGGTTCTGCTCTTTCTGCCATAAAAACTACTCCAAATACTTCTAGCACTAAATTATCTAAGTTCATGTATGTTCCTAAAGATAAGGGGGAAACATCTAGTAAAGGAATCGTGGATCTCAAATCCATAAGTGTTCACCCTAATTTTCTTACTTTTGCAAGAGACCCTTTTGACACTTTAGAATTTCTTGATTTCTTGCCTAAAAGTTTGATTATCAATAGGGATAAAGAAGTGCCTTAGAATCACAAGTGCTTAATAAAAGAATTTCCTTCCAAAGATGGCAGTACCTAGATCTATCCTTGTATCGTGCCTAGCTAGGGGTGTAAAACAATAGCGCTTGTTGGGAGGCAAACCAATTTTATATTTTTTGTTTTTGCCTCTGTTAAGGAATAAATATTGCATCTAGCTTCTGTTTAGATGTGGTTTTGTGTTTTGTTTAGTGTTTGTGCCAAGTAGAACCTTTGGGAAGACTTGTGTGAAGTTTATATGATCTTGCTGTGAAAAACAGAATCGTTAGCGCTCGCTAGAATGGTCATAAGATTTTACTGGAGCGTGCTATTTAGTTGATTCTTTTTGCAGATGATTAATAGACAAATTCCTCATGTTTACCAATTTAGTTTGAATTTTTTGGAGTTACAAAAGTATGCGAAACCTGCAGATTACTACAGACTGTTCTGTTTTTGACAGATTCTGTTTTTCGTGTGTTGTTTGCTTATTTCGATGCATCTATGAGTAGTATTGGGAAGTATGAACCATAGAGAAGTTGGAATACAGTAGGTTTAACACCAATATAAACAAAGAATGAATTCATTGCAGTACCTTTGAGTAGTGGTTTGCTTTCTTATACTAACGGAGCTCACGAGATTTTTGTGTAAGTTTTGTGTTGTGAAGTTTTCAAGTTTTGAGTATTGCTTTGATGGACTATGGAACAAAGAGTGGCAAGAACCTAAGCTTGGGGATGCCCAAGGAACCCCAAGGTAAAATTGAAGGACAACCAAAATCCTAAGCTTGGGGATGCCCCGGGAAGGCATCCCGTCTTTCGTCTTCATCCATTGGTAACTATACTCAGAGCTATATTTTTATTCACCACATGATATGTGTTTTACTTGGAGCATCTTGTATAATTTGAGTCTTTGCTTGTTAGTTTGCCACAATTATCCTTGCTGGACACACCTATTTGAGAGAGTTAAATACGGCCTAGGAATTGATAGAACACTCTATGTGCTTCACTTATATCTTTTGAGTTGAATAGTTTTTGCTCTAGTACTTCACTTATATCTTTTAGAGCACGGTGGTGATTATATTTTGAAGAAATTGTTGAACTCTCATGCTTCACTTATACCCTTTTGAGAGTCTATTAAAACAGCATGGTAATGTGCTTAGGCTATAAAACTAGTCTTGACATGATAGACATCCAATATCAATGTAGTAAAAACTTTCACACTTAGTGCATTTAATATGATGAGAAGTTGGATGCTTGATAATTGTTTTGAAATATGAGGATAGTGATATTAGAGTCGTGCTAGTGGAGTTATTATGAAATTGAGAAATGCTTGCGTTAAGGTTAGTGATTCCCGTAGCATGCACGTATGGTGAACCGCTATGTGACGAAGTTAGAGCATGAGGTATTTGTAAAGTGTCAACCTTTGTGTGGAGGTCGGAGGCGCGCGATGGATAACTCCTACCAACCTCCCCCCTAGGAGCATGCGTTGATTGCTTTGTTTTGATGACTCGTAGATTTTTTCAATAAGTATATGAGTTCTTTATGACTAATGTTGAGTCCATGGATTATACGCACTCTCACCCTTCCACCATTGCTAGCCTCTCTTGTATCGCGCAATTTTTGCCGGTACCATACACCCACTATATATCTTTCCTCAAAACAGCCACCATATATTCCTCAAAACATCCACCATATATTCCTCAAAACATCCACCATACATATTGATACATCCATTTTGCATCATGCTTATATGTTGATATTTATTGCATTATGGGTTGTTATTACACGTTATGTCACAATACTTATGCCTTTTCTCTCTTATTTTACAAGGTTTACAAGAATAGGGAGAATGCCGGCAGCTGCAATTCTGGGCTGGAAAAGGAGGAAACTCTGGAAACCTATTCTGCACAACTCCAAAAGCCCCGAAACTCAACAGAATGTCGTTTCAGAAAATATAAAAAATATCTGGCGAAAGAAGTTCACGAGGGGGTCCACCGGCTGTCCACGAGGGTGGGGGGCGCGCCCCCTGTCTCGTGGGCCAGCCGGAAGGCCCCCGATGCCCATCTTCTCATATATGAGGTGTTTTGACCTGGAAAAAAAATAAGGAGGAGGCTTTCGGGACCAGATGCCGCCATCTCGAGGCGGAACCGAGGCGGAAACCAATCTAGGGCTCCGGCAGAGTTGTTCTGCCGGGGATACTTCCCTCCGGGAGGGGGAAATCGTCATCGCCGTCATCATCAACAACTCTCCCATCTTGGGGAGAGCTATCTTCATCAACATCTTCATGAGAACCATCTCCTCTCAAACCCTAGTTCATCTCTTGTATCCAATCTTTGTACCCAAACCTCAGATTTGTACCTGTGGGTTGCTAGTAGTGTAGATTACTCCTTGTAGTTGATGCTAGTTGGTTTATTTGGTGGAAGATCATATGTTCAGATCCATTATGCATATTAATACCCCTCTGATCATGAAAAATATTATGTCTTGTGAGTAGTTACTTTTGTTCCTGAGGACATGGGAGAAGTCTTGCTATTAGTAGTCATGTGAATTTGGTCTTCGTTCGATATTTTGATGAGATGTATGTTGTCTCTCCTCTAGTGGTGTCATGTGAACGTCGACTACATGAAACTTCACCATTATTTGGGCCTAGAGGAAGGCATTGGGAAGTAATAAGTAGATGAGGTTGCTAGAGTGATAGAAGCTTAAAACCTAGTTTATGCGTTGCTTCGTAAGGGGCTGATTTGGATCCATATGTTTCAGGCTATGGTTAGGTTTACCTTAATACTTCTTTTGTAGTTGCGGATGCTTGCATTAGAGGTTAATGATAAGTGGGAGGCTTGTCCAAGTAAGGACATCACCCAAGCACCGGTCCCCCCACATACCAAATTATTGAAGTACCGAACGTGAATCAGATGATCGTGATGAAAACTAGCTTGACGATAATTCCCATGTGTCCTCGGGAGCGCTTTCCTTTATATAAGAGTTTGTCCAGGCTTGTAATTTGCTACAAAAAGGATTGGGCCATCTTTCTGCACCTTATTTACTTTTACCTTTTGTTACTTGCTACCAATTACCTTATCACAAAACTATCTGTTACCTATAATTTCAGTGCTTGCAGAAAATACCTTACTGAAAACTACTTATTATTTCCTTCTGCTCCTCGTTGGGTTCGACACTCTTACTTATCGAAAGGACTATGATAGATCCCCTACACTTGTGGGTCATCAAGACTCTTTTCTGGCGTCGTTGCCGGGGAATGAAGCGCCTTTGGTAAGTGGAATTTGGTAAGGAAAAATTTATATAGTGTGCTGAAATTTATTGTCACTTGTTACTATGGCTCAAAATCCTTTGAGGGGCTTGTTCGGGGTATCTTCACCCCGACCAGAAGAGAAAAGAGTTTCTCCTCAACCTACTGCACCTACTGAAAATGTTTGCTTTTAAATTCCTTCGGGTATGATAGAGAAACTGCTTGAAAATCCTTTTACAGGAGACGGAACATTGCATCCCGATTTACATCTAATCTATGTGGATGAAGTTTGTGGATTATTTAAGCTTGCAGGTATGCCCGAGGATGTTATCAAGAATAAAGTCTTCCATTTATGTTTGAAGGGAGATGCATTGACATGGTTTAGGCTATTTGATGATATGGGATCATGGAACTATAATTGTCTGAAGTTGGAATTTCATGAGAAGTTCTACCCTATGCACCAGGTTCATCGTGATCGTAATTATATTTATAATTTCTGGCCTCGCGAAGGAGAAAGCATCACTCAAGCTTGTGGGAGGCTTAAGTCAATGTTATATTCATGCCCCAATCATGAGCTCTCAAGAAAAATGATCATTCATATTTTTATGCTCGGCTTTCTCTCAATAATCGCACCATGCTCGATAATTCTTGTTCTGGTTCTTTTATGATGAAGACTATTGAATTCAAATGGGATTTATTGGAAAGAATTAAATGCAACTCTGAAGATTGGGATCTCGACGAAGGTAAGGAGTTAGGTATGACCCCTAAGTTTGATTGTGTTAAAGCTTTTATGGATACCGATGTTTTCCGTGAGTTTAGCACTAAATATGGACTTGACTCTGAGATAGTAGCTTCTTTCTGTGAATCTTTTTCTACTCATGTTGATCTCCCCAAGGAGAAGTGGTTTAAATACCATCCCCCTTTTGAAGTAAAAGTAGTTGAACCTATTAAAGTTGAAGAAAAGACTATCACTTATAATGTTGATCCTGTTATTCCTACTGCTTATATTGAGAAACCACCTTTCCCTGTTAGGATAAAGGATCATGCTCAAGCTTCCACCGTAGTTCGTAAAAGTAATACTAGAACACCTACACCCTCTGAGCAAATTAAGTTGAACCTAGTGTTGCTATGGTTAAAGATCTCTTGGTAGAAGATTTAGATGGACATGTTATTTACCTCCAAGAAGAGTCTGCTAGAATAGACAAACCCAATGCTAGGAATAAACATAGACCTGTTGTAGGCTTGCATGTTATCTCTGTTAAGATAGGAGATCATTGCTACCATGGTTTATGTGATGTAGGTGCTAGTGCGAGTATTATCCCTCATGATTTATATCGAGAAATTATGCATGATATTGCACTTGTTGAGTTAGAAGGGATTGATGTTACTATTAAGCTTGCTAATAGAGACACTATTTCACCAGTTGGGATTGTTAGAGATATTGAAGTCTTGTGTGGGAAGGTTAAATACCCTGCTGATTTTCTTGTTCTTAGTTCCCCACAAGATGAATTTTGTCCCATTATATTTGGTAGACCCTTCTTGAATACTGTTAATGCCAAGATAGACTGCATGAAAGATATTGTTACTGTTGGATTAGGGGATATGTCTCATGATTTTAACTTTGCTAAATTCCGTAGACAACCCCTTGAAAAGGAACCACCCAGTAAGGATGAAATTATTGGTCTTGCTTCTAGTGCCGTGCCTCCTAATGATCCTTTAGAACAATACTTGCTAAACCATGAAAATGATATGCATATGAATGAGAGAAGGGAAATATATGAAATATTCTTTAAACAGGGACCCGTATTGAAAAACAACTTGCATGTTGAAATCCTAGGGGATCCTTCTCCACCCAAGGGTGATCCAGTGTTTGAACTTAAACCTTTGCCTGATAATCTTAAATATGTTTATCTTGATGAAAAGAAGATATATCCTATTATTATTAGTGCTAACCTTTCAGAGCAGGAAGGAGAAAAACTATTGAAAACTCTGAAGAAGCACTTAGCTGCTATTGGATATACTCTGGATGATCTTAAGGGCATTAGTCCCACTATATGCCAACACAAGATAAAATTGGAAGAAAATGCTAAACCGGTTATTGATCATCAGCGACGGTTAAATCCTAATATGAAAGAAGTGGTAAGGAAAGAAATACTAAAGCTTCTAGAGGCAGGTATTATCTATCCAGTTGCTGATAGCCAGTGGGTAAGTCCTGTCCATTGTGTCCCTAAGAAGTGAGGTATGACTGTCGTTCCTAATGATAAAGATGAATTGATCCCGCAAAGAATAGTTACAGGTTATAGGATGGTAATTGATTTCTGTAAGTTAAATAAAGCTACTAAGAAAGATCATTACCCCTTGCCATTCATTGATCAAATTCTAGAAAGGTTATCCAAACATACTCATTTTTGCTTTCTAGATGGTTATTCTGGTTTCTCTAAAATACCTGTGTCAAAAGGGGATCATGAAAAGACCACTTTTACTTGTCCTTTCGATACCTTTGCTTATAGACGTATGCCTTTTGGTTTATGTAATTCACCTCCTACCTTTCAAAGATGCATGATGGCTATATTCTCTGATTTTTATGAAAAGATTGTTGAGGTTTTCATGGATGATTTCTCCGTTTATGGAACTTCTTTTGATGATTGCTTAAGCAACCTTGATCGAGTATTGCAGAGATGTGAAGACACTAATCTTGTCTTGAATTGGGAGAAGTGCCACTTTATGGTTAATGAAGGCATTGTCTTGGGACATAAAATTTCTGAAAGAGGTATTGAAGTTGGCAAAGCTAAGGTTGATGCTATTGAAAAGATGACATGCCCTAAGGACATCAAAGGTATACGAAGTTTCCTTGGTCATGCCGGGTTTTATAGGAGGTTCATAAAGGACTTCTCCAAAATCTCCAGGCCTCTGACTAATCTTTTACAAAAAGATATTCCTTTTGTCTTTGATGATGATTGTCTAGAAGCGTTTGATATACTTAAGAAAGCATTGATCTCTGCACCTATTGTCCAGCCTCCTGACTGTAATTTACCTTTTGAGATTATGTGTGATGCTAGTGATTATGCTGTAGGAGCTGTTCTAGGGCAAAGAGTTGATAAGAAATTAAATGTTATCCAGTATGCTAGTAAAACTCTAGATAGTGCCCAAAGAAATAATGCTACTACTGAGAAAGAATTTTTAGCAGTTGTATTTGCTTGTGATAAGTTTAGACCCTATATCATTGATTCTAAAGTAGCTATTCACACTGATCATGCTGCTATCAAATACCTTATGGAAAAAAAAGATGCTAAACCTAGACTTATTAGATGGGTTCTCTTGCTGCAAGAATTTGACTTGCATATTATTGATAGAAAGGGAGCTGAGAACCCCGTTGCAGATAACTTGTCTAGGTTGGAGAACATACTTGATGACCCACAACCTATTGATGATAGCTTTCCTGATGAACAATTAGCTGTCATAAGTACTTATCCTACTGCTCCATGGTATGCTGATTATGCAAATTATATTGTTGCTAAGTTTATACATCCTAGCTTCACATACCAGCTGAAAGAATCGATAAGGTTGACTAGAGGGGGGGTGAATAGGCAACTAACAATTTTTAGCTTTTCTTAGCCACTTTAAATTAAGCGTCAAAGTAAGTTGTCTAGATATGCTACTATGATGACAACTTATAGGAATTAAAGATGACAACCTCACAAGCAAGCTATATAAGATAAACAAGTAAAGTTTGCACAAGTAAAGGGAAGAAATAACCACAAATGGAACCGGTGAAGACGAGGATGTGTTGCCGAAGTTCCTTCCCTTTGAGGGGAAGTACGTCTCCGTTGGAGCGGTGTGGAGGCACAATGCTCCCCAAGAAGCCACTAGGGCCACCGTATTCTCCTCACGCCCTCACACAATGCAAGGTGCCGTGATTCCACTAGTGGTGCCCTTGAAGGCGGCAACCGAACATTTACAAACAAGGTTGGGGCTATCTCCACAACCGAATTGGAGGCTCCCGACGACACCACGGAGCTTCACCACAATGGAATATGGCTTCGAGGTGACCTCAACCGTCTAGGGTGCTCAAACACCCAAGTGTAACAAGATCTGCAAGGATTAGTGGGGGGAATCAAATATCTCTTGGTGGAATCGATGCCTTCTCAAGCAATCCCGAGGAAATCAACAAGTTTCATTGGCTAGGGAGTGATATCGGGCGGAAATGGAGCTTTGAGCAACAATGGAGCTTTGGGGAGGAAGAGGTAAGTCTTCTTGGAGAAGAAGACTCCCTATATATAGTGGGAGAACAAATCCAACTGTTATCCCACATTTCTGCCCGCAGAGCGTGGTACTACCGCACGTAAGTTACGGTACTACCGCTTGGCCAGCGGTACTACCGCTCTGGGTGCAGTACTACCGCTGGAGCAGTACTAGCCTAGATTTAACTCTGTTGCGTTGACACACCGGCGGTAGTACTGCCTGAGCGGTACTACCGCTCGTCCCTGCGGTACTACCGCAAGGCAGAGATAAGCAGGCTGAGGACAAGCACGGATGAAATAAAATACATCTGTAGCTACATCCGCAGAAATACGGTAGTAGCAAAAACATGACACGGTACTACCGCTTGACCCAAGCAGTACTACCTCGTAGGAT
Organism: Secale cereale; assembly: GCA_902687465.1. Taxonomy (NCBI): domain Eukaryota; kingdom Viridiplantae; phylum Streptophyta; class Magnoliopsida; order Poales; family Poaceae; genus Secale; species Secale cereale. The sequence continues at coordinate 838,531,612 of LR738710.1, forward strand.
GCGGAAGTAAAAAATTACTTCCGCACCTACTACCGTACTAGGTACTATGCCAGGCCAGTTACACGGTACTACCATGCTCATGATGCGGTACTACCGCTTGGTGCGGTACTACCGTGTCCTGAGGCGGTACTGCCGTGTGGCTGTGCGGTACTACCGCATACCATGAGCGGTACTACCGCTTGCCAGGCAGTTGTACTAGTAGGAAGCCATGGTTTGTACTTACGAGGAGAACAACCGGAGCTCCAGAGAAGCAAAGGAAAGGTGGTGCGAGAGTATAGACGTGTACGTGTTGATTCCACCCAAACCTTTCCGAAGCGGACCCCCTCTTAATAGTACGGATTTCCTATTACTCAAATCCACCAAAAAAGAAGCAAAAGGAAACACCGTCTTCCATAGATTCCGAGGGGCACACAATCGTCTTGTGCCTAGGTGAGATATATCTGAAAGAGCTTGGAGCACACGATTAGTCCGCAAATGCATTGTCATCAATCACCAAAACTACTTAGGGAGAATTATGCCCTTACACCAGCAAAACAGAAAATTCTTCTATGATTTGAGACATTACTTTTGGGATGACCCACATCTTTATAAATAAGGAGTAGATGGTATTATTAGACGTTGTGTACCTGAGCATGAACAGGAACAGGTCCTTCGCAAGTGCCACTCCGAAGCTTATGGAGGACACCATGTGGGAGATAGAACTGCACACAAGGTATTGCAATCCGGATTATATTGGCCTACTCTCTTCAAGGATGCCCGTAAGTTTGTTTATCTTGTGAAGAATGTCAAAGAATTGGTAATATTAGTAGACGTCAAGAAATGCCTATGAATTATTCACTTGTTATTGAACCATTTGATGTTTGGGGCTTTGATTATATGGGAACGTTTCCTGCCTCTAATGGATACACACATATTTTAGTTGATGTTGATTACGTTACTAAGTGGGTTGAAGCTATTCCAACTAGTAGTGCTGATCATAACACCTATATTAAGATGCTTAAGGTAGTTATTTTTCAGAGGTTTGGAGTCCCTAGATATCTAATGACTGATGGTGGTTCACACTTTATTCGTGGTGCATATGTCTTACACCATACGATAGTCTCACGCACACGACATAAACGCAAACAAGCAAATAGAGTTCGACCAACGAAAAGCAAATAGAATGGCACAAGACACAAATCCCACTCTCTCCCCCTTTGGCATCAAGACACCACAAAGGAAAAGAGGACAACTAACAGAGGTGGTAGCTCTGGCAGAAGATCTCAGTCGTCATGCTCTCCATCAGACTCCTGCTGCTCCTCCTACTACTCCTCGTCAGACTCAGAACATTTGTACCCCTGATGGGCCATCCATTCTGCCTCAAGAGTGATGATCTCCTCTGACCCACTGGACACATGCTCACCAAAGATTCTCATGATCTTCTTGTCAAGCTGGCGAGATTGCTTGTGAGTGACATGTGCCTTGTACTGACCCTAAGCTTGCATACAGAAGAGGGCCTTCATCTTTCTCTTCATCTTCTTAGCCCAAGAGGGCTCAGACGAGGGAGGAGCATATCCTCCAGAACTATCCTCAGCTGGCTCCTCCTCCACAGGCTCCTCTTCAGTACCTATCTGTGCTGCAGCAACTTGTGCATGAGTAGCAGTGTTGGCCCAACGAGTCTTGATGCGAAGACGGATGGGTCATGGCGAATACACTCTGCCTCGAACTCCTCATCAGGGTAAAGGTGCTCCCAAGTCTTGGAGATGAGCAGAAACAGGAACGGACCGTAGATGGGCACCTTGCGAGTGTAGATCGCAAAGCGAAGCTCGCACCACATGATATGGGATATGTCAAGTGGTGCAGACTAAGCTGTGTGAGCCTCCTCACACATCAGCAGCATGTCGACGAGGTATGCATGTATCTTGTCCTTGTCCCCAACTCGAGGAAACAAGGTGTTGCAGAATATCCTATGCATTATGTCCAGGAAGGGGTTCAACACCCATGACTTCTTACCACTTGCAAGTGTCTTCTCCACATAGAAAGGTAACAAACGGTCTTTGTTGGCAGCTTCTGGGTTGGCATGAGGCCGGGCTCCAATTGGGCTGTGCAGTCCCTCGTCAGCAACCTGAATCAGATCCATGAAGTCCTTCCAAGTAGCAGTCATCTTGTGACCATTTGTCATCCAAGTAATTGTGTGGTCTTCCTTGGTATGGAAGTGCACCGAAGCATAAAACTGAGCAACGATTTCTGGGTCAAAATCATTCTGAAAAGTCATGATGTGCTCAATCCCAAACTGCTCTACCAGATCCAGAGCCTCGGCAAAGTAGGCTAGGTTATCATCCCTCCGCATGTGGACCATGTCAACCCAATGAGCATCCACATACAGGTTGTGCTTGCTCTTGAGTACCTCTGTGTAGATGCAATACTGCTGCTTGGTCCAAAAGAGTTCATCTCCATGAAATTGAGCCCGGGGTTCTCCATAAGGATTGAGCTTCCTCCTTGCCATGAACTCATTAGCTGGCATTTCCTCCATGGTCATAGATGATTCCTTGTGCTTGTTGGCGGCGGTCTTGAACTTGCGTTGGGGATTGGAGCCCTCTGGCACATCACTGGGGGTGCGCAGACGCTTGGACCCGGTGTCATGGATGGGATTGGTGCGACGAACATCTGAACCGGAGCCACCACCTAAGACACAAACACAAGAACACGACGGAAACACAAAGAGAATCAATGCAAAAGCCACAAAAAGCACATGAAATGAGTAGAAAGGATAATATGCATGTGCTACGAAGAAATTATGAACCAAGCGGTAGTACTGCTTGACAAATACGGAAGTAAAAATGTAGTGCCACTTAGGGAGCGGTAGTACCGCTTGGAAGTTGCGGTAGTACCGCGCAGAATGCGGTAGTAAAAATTTAATTCCGCGTAGTTACGGTAGTACCGCTCAGCAGAGCGGTAGTACCGTTTACGCGACAGAGCGGTAGTACCGCGGTTAGCCAGCGGTAGTACCGCTCGGGTCAGATCTGAAAAGAACGGATCTAGACTAGAACGCGTAGAATGACAAACGGTACTACGACTGATCATAGTAACTTGGTAGCATCATACTTACTAGCATTTCTATTGCAAAACCACTCTCCTACATCCCAATCTTCCATGGATAAGAACAAGAAGAACACTAGAGAAACATGCATCTCCCCAAAACCTAAAAACAACAACTAGGCAAAAAGAAGAGGGGATTTGGGGAGAAACCTTCATCCACAGCAAGAGGTCGAGGTGGGGAACGATCCCACCGTTCGGAATGCGAGGAGAGTGGCCGGGGAGGAGATCCGGCGAGGCCCTCCGGCGGCGTTCTTGAGAGGGAGAGAGAGAGCCGACGTGGGGATATGAGATGAATGGGTATGGGGGAGTTGGAACTCCCCCTGTCCGCTTATAACCCCCACCCGTTCGGATAAGTGCGGTAGTACCGCGGTCATCACGGTAGTACCGCCCTGGAAGTACGGCACACGGAGCGGTAGTACCGCTCCACCAGCGGCAGTAAAAAATCACTGCCGTGCTGGACTTGCGGTAGTACCGTACTCTCTTTGCGGTAGTATCGTGACTACTCACGGTAGTACCGTCCCTCCGAGAATTTGCAAGTTTTGACAAGAGGCTTTTAGCAAGAAAAAAAACGCACACGCAAGGCAAATGGGAAGAGAGACAACACACACAAAAAAATACAGCACACAAGACACTTCTCCAAGGAGGAGGTCGGTGGCCGAGGCCACCTATGTTTGAGTTATTTGGTACGGCACCACAAAGAACTATCATTGGGCCCATGACCAATACTCGTCTTGAAGCACTTATACCATCTAACATGGCAAATGACAAAGACTTGATCGATTTATGCATAATGGGGGGAGGAATAGTTCATTGAGAGAACAATACTCCCCTTATGTCCATGCCTACATCTAGACAAGATAACTATATTGAGTGGGAGGTGTGTGTGCAAAGTCTCAAGCCACATTGCTCAAATCGATGATATTTAGCTCATGCCTTAACTCGCGAAATCTTGCTTCATCCAACGACTTTGTGAAGATATCTGCAAGGTTATCATGAGTGTTGACATAGTGAAGCTCGATCTCTCCTTGCCGTATATGATCCCGGATGAAGTGATGCCGAATCTCTATATGCTTCGTCTTGAAGTGTTGCACCGGGTTGAGAGAAATCTTGATGGCACTTTCATTGTCACACCAAAGAGGCACTTTGTCACAAGTGACACGCTAATCCTTTAAAGTTTGCCTCATCCATAAGAGTTGAGAACAACAACTGCCAGCTGCCACATACTCAGCTTTGGTGGACGAGAGAGACACACAACTTTGCTTTTTGGAAGACCAACTAATGAGAGAGCAACCAAGGAATTGGCACCCTCCGGAAGTGGACTTCCTATCCACTTTGTCTCCCGCCCAGTCTAAATCAGAGAAACCTACAAGGTTGAAGTTTTCTCCTCTTGGGTACCATAAGACAAAGTTTGGGGTATGAGCCAAATATCGAAAGATTCACTTGACTGCCACAAAGTGACTTTCCTTAGGTGAGGCTTGAAACCGTGCACAGATTCCCACACTCAACATAATATCCGGTCTAGATGCACAAAGGTAAAGCAAGGATCTAATCATAGAACGATATACCTTTTGATCCACCGCTTTACCATTGGGATCAATGTCAAGTTGGCACTTGGTTGGCATTGGAGTAGTAGCCGGCTTGACATCACTTAGATTGAACCTCTTGAGCATGTCTTGAGTATACTTGGTTTGTTTGATGAAGATTCCTTCTCTTCTATGCTTGATCTCAAACCCAAGGAAGTACTTCAACTCTCCCATCATAGACATCTCAAAATGTGTGGTCATGACTGCGGCGAACTCATCATTGAAAGCTTTGTTAGGAGAACCGAAGATAATATCATCAACATATAGTTGGCAGACAAAAAATTCCCCTTTGACCTTCTTAGTAAAAAGAGTGGGGTCGATTTTCCCAATTTCAAACCCACGATCTTGTAACAACTCGGTAAGATGCTCATACCACGCACGTGGGGCTTGTTTAAGGCCATAGAGTGCCTTATCGAGTTGATACACGTGATTGGGGAACTTAGGATCCTCAAACCCCGGGGGTTGTTTGACATACACCAACTCATTAATAGGACCATTAAGAAATGCACTTTTCACATCCATTTGTTGCAACTTAAAATTATGATGAGAAGCATAGACAAGCAACAAACGAATAGATTCAAGGCGAGCAACGGGGGCAAATGTTTCACCATAGTCAATACCCTCGACTAGGGAGTAGCCTTGAGCCACCAGACACGCCTTGTTGCGGATGACAATGCCATGAGCATCTTGCTTGTTCTTAAAGATCCACTTGGTTCCAATGACATTATGGTTCTCCTTTGGCCTCGGCACCAGACGCCACACTTTGTTGCGCTCCAAGTTATGGAGCTCTTCATGCATGGCATTAAGCCAATCAGGGTCTTCGAGCGCCTCATCGACCTTTTGAGGTTCAATGCAGGAGACAAAAGCTTGATGATCACAATAGTTTGCTAATTGTCTATGAGTGCTTACCCCCCTTTTGATGCTTCCAAGAATATTCTCCATGTGATGTTCTCTGGAAGCAAGCCTGGAGGCAACTTTTGCAGCACGATCCTCCAATTGCTCTTCAAGAGATAATTAAGGAGCACCGAGTTGATCATCTTGAGCGACGTCAGGAGCTAGATCTTGATCTTGAGCTTCCTCTTCATCTTGATCTTGCTCAGAGGATAGAACTTGGCCTTGTGCATCATTTGGTGGCTCCCCACCATCTTGTGATTGATCTTGCACTTGGCCTTGTTCGTCCGGTTGAGGGCCTTCACTTTGTTCTTCGGAAGCGTGTGGGTCTTGGGTTGGTGATGGTTCCACTTGAGTGGAACATTGTCCTTCTCCTTCGGCCACAAGGGGTTCCTCAATGGGTAGCATATATCCAACACCCATTCTTCTTATGGCTTGAGGAGGAATTTCATCACCTACATCACAAGTACCACTTTTCTCCACTTGGGAGCCGTTATTTTCATCAAACTCTACGTTACTCATCTCCTCAATGAGTCCATTGGACTTGTTGAGGACACGGTAAGCATGAGAGTTTGTAGCATAACCAACAAATATGCCCTCATGAGCTCTAGATTCAAATTTAGACAAACGAACACCTTTCTTGAGGATGAAACACTTACACCCGAACACCCGGAAGTACTTGAGATTGGGCTTATTACTAGTAAGTATCTCATATGGAGTTTTGTTCAAGCCTTTGTGGAGATAGATCCAATTGGATGCATGACACGCGGTGTTGATGGCTTCGGCCCAAAAGTTGTATGGAGATTTGAATTCCGCCATCATGGTCCTTGCCGCATCCATCAGTGTCTGGTTCTTTCTCTCCGCTACACCGTTTTGTTGAGGGGTATAGGGTGCTGCATATTGATGTTTGATCCCATCATCACTAAGAAACTCATCCAAGGTGTAGTTCTTGAACTCGGTGCCATTGTCACTTCAGATCATCAAAATCTTTGCTTCATGTTGTCGTTGAGCATCATTTGCAAAGTTGATGATGGTTTGTTGGGTCTCACTCTTCTTCTTGAAGAAGTATACCCAGGTGTATCTTGAATAATCATCCACAATCACGAAGCAGTACTTTCTACCCCCAAGACTCTCAAAAGAGGGAGGCCCAAAGAGATCCATGTGAAGGAGCTCTAGGGGTATTTTTGAATAGACGATAGTCGTGGGAGGGTGAGCCATCTCATGTAACTTTCCTTAAATGCAAGCCCTGCAAGCATGATCTTTGGCAAAGCTAACATTTGTTAGTCCACGCACATGGTCCCCCTTGAGAAGACTTCGCAAAGATCTCATATTGACATGGGCTAACCGGCGATGCCAAAGCCATCCCACATCAACTTTAGCCATTAGGCATGTCGCGGTCTTAGTGGGTTGCTTCGAGAAGTTAACCACATAAAGATCGTTCTCGACATGTCCAACATAGGCTACTTTAAGAGTCTTGCTCCACAAGAGGGCCACGGTATCAATATCAAAGAATGTAGCAAAACCCATGAGTGCAAGTTGGCGAACAGAAAGTAAGTTATATGCAAGGGACTCAACAAGCATGACTTTCTCGATCGTGAGATCATGAGAGACAACAACCTTGCCAAGCACCAATACCTTAGAAGATGAAGCATCACCCCATTAGACGTTGGTGGCCATAGATGAACCTAGATGCACGTCCATCACCAAGTCTTTGCTTCCGGTCATATGATTTGTGGCTCCATTATCGAGCAACCATGATCCCCCACCAGAAGCAAACTCCTACAAGAGATCAATGCTTGGATTTACGTACCCATTTGGTAATGGTTACTTTGAGGTTAGTAACAAGGGTCTTAGGAACCCAAATAGACCATTCAATGTACTCATAAGAAGAACCAACAAATTTAGCGAATACATGACCATCACCAGCACGACATAAAACAGATGACGGATTAAAGTCACCGGCCTTGTTTGATGGTATGGTGGGGTTTTTCTTGACACCACCACCCTTCACATTGTTCTTCTTCTTAGAGGCGCCCTCTCCCTCTTTCACAAAGGTTTGTCGGAGAGGGGGAGGTAGCTTGGTCTTCTCATTCTTCTTCTTCTTGGGCTTAGGAACAAACCCAATTCCTTCCTTTGCTACAACCTCCTTTTGATTGCTCAAAAGATTGTTGAGGTTATTCTCACCTTGTATGCATGTCACAAGGCCTTTCTCAAGTTGCTTCTTCAACTTGGCATTTTCTTCAACAAGATGCACATGCTCGCAACATGGGTTAGTAGCATTTGCATTATCAATCAACACCATGTGAGGAAAGATAGCCTTTTCCTTGGTTAGCGAAACTTGGAGTTGATCATGAGACTCCTTGAGAGAAGCATGCATACCTTTCAAGGCCTTGTGGGCCTTGTCGAGTATAACAAACTCCTCCTTGAGTCTAGCATGGTCAACCTCAAGTTTTGCCTTCTCGGAATTAAGCATACGAGAGACAACTAAGGCATGATGGAGATCTTTCTTTAATTTAGCATGATCATCGTTGTGTGACTCCTCAAGAGCCAAACGAAGACCACGCTCTTCCTCTAGGGCATTAGAGAGATCTGATATCTCATCGGCATAGTCTCGACTATGTCCTTCCATTTTAGCAATGGTCTCCTCATGAGCCTCGATCATGTCATTGGCCTCACCGAGTTGTTCCAAGAGAGCAACAAAGTGCTTCTTGGGTTTGCCCTTAAGTTTGCTCATGAAAAACTCAAATTCATTCTCTCCCTCCTTAGTTCCCTCACTCTCAGCAATACAATCCGTCAATGAAGGATTAGAAGGGATGGTAGTATTGATGTTTGGGGTTACCTTGTTGGTGGCCTTGGCCATGAGACACTTGGCGGTGATGTTCTCATTTGGTGAGTCGAAGAGAGATGAGCGCGGAGTAGTAGCAATAGCAATTGTGGCCATGGTGACCACCTCATCATCTTTATCATTATCATCATCCTCAACATATTCTTCTTGGGCCACCAACCCTTTAGGAGGGGTCTTCTTGTTGAAGTTGTTCTTGTTGGGATAATACTTGGCCTTGTCATTCCGGATAAGCATGCCTCCAAAGTCTTCTCTTTTCTCATATGGGCAATCTACAACAAAGTGGCTTACATTCCCACAATTGAAGCAAGTCCTCACTCGTTGCTTGCCCTTGTTGCCACTTGAGTTGTTCTTGTTGAAGTTGGGTCTTGTGTTCTTCTTGTTGCCCCAAAATTGTCGTGAAGCAAGAGCCATGTGCTCATGATAGGCATACTTGGTGTCCTTGGGGCAACTCTCATCATCATCCTCCTCCTCCTCTTCTTAGACACAAGCCTTGGCCTTCAAGGCAAGGTTAGGCTTATTTGATCGTTGAGCTCTTAAAACCGCATTGTCGGCGGTCTTGTCCAAGATCCTCATGGCAACGAACTCATCCAACACTTCATTTGATGACAAGTGGTGGAAGTCCGGTCTTTGACGGATGACAAAGGACATGGCCTTATGGTAGGGCATCATGGCCTTGAGAAACTTGCGCTTGATCCAATTGTCATCCGTGTCCTTACTCCCATGATCTTGAAGAGAGACCGCAAGAGTGGTTAATCTCCGATAAAGTTCACGAGGATCTTCTTCTTCGATCATAGCAAACTCATCGGCTTCATCTTGCACAACTTCATAGTTTGAGCGTTGAATGCTAGCGCTCCCCTTGTACATAGTGCCAACATGCTCCCAAGCTTCCTTGGCCACAGTGAAGGGTCGAAGATGTGCAATGTCTTCGGGAGGGATAGCATCTTGAAGTATGCAAAGAACGGACTCGTTGAATTGATGATCCGCAGTTTCTCTCAGAGTCATGTTGTCGGGATCACGTGGATAAAAACCTTGCTCAATGATTCTCCAAAGATTAGTAGAGCAATGATTTAAATGACGTTTGAAGCGAAAAGTAGGAAAATCGGAATTTTTTATAAACTTAGGAGGAGGCCCAACGGAATTTAAATGCGGTGTGGGAACGGGTCCTCCATAGTGAGTAGGAGGAGCGGAGTGGGCAAAGATGCCATTTACACTCTTAGTAATCGGGGCTTGTTCACTACTAGCTTCTCCCTTGTCGGGAGTAGCCTCCGACACGATGGTGGCGGGACGAACCACCTCCAATGGTTTGGTGGATAATTTAAGCCCCTCAAGTAAATCTTTAAACATGCCTTTGACCTCGGTCGCTAGTGATTCTTTCAATGTGGTCATAGCCACATTGAACTCCTCACGAGAGGTCGAGGCTCCCCCATCGGACGTAGGCAAGGACGGAGTTCCACCGGAATGTTCCTCCGGAATGTTCCTCCATCTAGACTACATTGTCACCCATACTCTTTGGACTGTAAAGTCCTTAAAAAGAGATGAGGCTCTGATACCAATTGAAAGGATCGATAAGGTTGACTAGAGGGGGGGATGAATAGGCAACTAACAATTTTTAGCTTTTCTTAACCACTTTAAATTAAGCGTCAAAGTAAGTTTTCTAGATATGCTACTATGATGACAACTTATAGTAAGTAGAGATAACAACCTCACAAGCAAGCTATATAAGATAAACAAGTAAAGCTTGCACAAGTAAAGGGAAGAAATAACCACAAATGGAACCGATGAAGACGAGGATGTGTTGCCGAAGTTCCTTCCCTTTGAGGGGAAGTACGTCTCCGTTGGAGCGGTGTGGAGGCACAATGCTCCCCAAGAAGCCACTAGGGCCACCGTATTCTCCTCACGCCCTCACACAATGCAAGGTGCCATGATTCCACTAGTGGTGCCCTTGAAGGCGGCAACCGAACCTTTACAAACAAGGTTGGGGCTATCTCCACAACCGAATTGGAGGCTCCCAACGACACCACGAATCTTCACCACAATGGAATATGGCTTCGAGGTGACCTCAACCGTCTAGGGTGCTCAAACACCCAAGAGTAACAAGATCTGCAAGGATTAGTGGGGGGAATCAAATATCTCTTGGTGGAAGTGTAGATCGATGCCTTCTCAGGCAATCCTGAGGAAATCAACAAGTTTGATTGGCTAGGGAGTGAGATCGGGCAGAAATGGAGCTTTGAGCAACAATGGAGCTTTGGGGAGGAGGAGGTAAGTCTTCTTGGAGAAGAAGACTCCCTATATATAGTGGGAGAACAAATCCAACCGTCATCCCACATTTCTGCCCGCAGAGCGCGGTACTACCGTACGTAAGTTACGGTACTACCGCTTGGCCAGTGGTACTACCGCTCTGGGTGCGGTACTACTGCTGGAGCGGTACTAGCCTAGATTTCACTCTGCTGCGTTGACACACGGGCGGTAGTACTGCTTGAGCGGTACTACCGCTCGTCCCTGCGGTACTACCGCAAGGCAGAGATAAGCAGGCTGAGGACACGCGTGGATGAAATAAAATACATCCGTAGCTACATCCGCAGAAATACAGTAGTAGCAAAAACACGACACGGTACTACCGCTTGACCCAAGCGGTACTACCGCGTAGGATGCGCAACTAAAAAATTACTTCCGCACCTACTATCGTACTAGGTACTGTGCCGGGCTAGTTACACGGTACTACCGTGCTCATGATGCGGTACTACCGCTTGGTGCGATACTACCATGTCCTGAGGCGGTACTACCGTGTGGCTGTGCGGTATTACCGCTTACCATGAGTGGTACTACCGCCTGCCAGGCAGTTGTACTAGTAGGAAGCCATGGTTTGTACTAACGAGGAGAACAGCCCGAGCTCCAGAGAAGAAAAGGAAAGGTGGTGCGAGAGTATATACGTGTACGTGTTGATTCCACCCAAACCTTTCCGAAGCGGACCCCCTCTTAATAGTACGGCTTTCCTATTACTCAAATCCACCGAAAAATAAGCAAAAGGAAACACCATCTTCCATAGATTCCGAGGGGCACACAATCGTCTTGTGCCTAGGTGAGATATATCTGAAAAAGCTTAGAGCACACGATTAGTCCGCAAATGCATTGTCATCAATCACCAAAACTACTTAGGGAGAAATATGCCCTTACACCAGCAAAACAAAAAAATTCTTCTATGATTTGTGACATTACTTCTAGGATGACCCACATCTTTATAAAGAAGGAGTAGATGGTATTATTAGACGTTGTGTACCTGAGCATGAACAGGAACAGATCCTTCGCAAGTGCCACTCCGAAGCTTATGGAGGACACCATGTGGGAGATAGAACTGCACACAAGGTATTGCAATCCGGATTTTATTAACCTACTCTCTTCAAGGATGCCCGTAAGTTTGTTTTATCTTGAGATGAATGTCGAAGAATTGGTAATATTAGTAGACGTCAAGAAATGCCTATGAATTATTCACTTGTTATTGAACCATTTGATGTTTGGGGCTTTGATTATATGGGACTGTTGCTGTTGATTACTTTACTAAGTGGGTAGAAGCTATTCCAACTAGTAGTGTTGATCATAACACCTCTATTAAGATGCTTAAGGAAGTTATTTTTCCGAGGTTTGGAGTCCCTAGATATCTAATGACTGATGGTGGTTCACACTTTATTCGTGGTGCTTTCCGTAAGATGCTTGCTAAATATGATGTCAACCATAGAATTGCATCCCCCTATCACCCATGGACTAATGATCAAGTAGAACAAGTAATAGTGAGTTGAAACTAATCTTGCAAAAGACAGTTAATAGGTCTAGAAATAATTGGTCTAAGAAACTTGATGATGCATTATCGGCCTATAGAACTGCATACAAAAATCCTATGGGTATGTCTCCATATAAGATGGTTTATGGAAAAGCTTGTCACTTACCTCTTGAGCTAGAACATAAGGCATATTGGGCTGTTAAAGAGCTCAATTATGATTTCAAACTTGTCAGTGAAAAGAGGTTATTTGACATTAGCTGTCTTGATGAATGGGGAACCCAGGCCTATGATAATGCCAAACTGTTTAAAGAAAAAGTTAAAAGATGGCATGACAAAAGGATACAAAAACGTGAGTTTAACATAGCTGACTATCTCTTGCTATACAACTCTCGTTTAAGATTTTTTGCAGGAAAACTTCTCTCCAAGTGGGAAGGACCTTATGTTATCGAGGAGGTCTATCGTTCCGGTGCCATAAAAATCAACAACTTCGAAGGCACAAATCCGAAGGTGGTGAATGGTCAGAGAATCAAACATTATATCTCAGGTAATCCTATAAATGTTGAAACCAATATTATTGAAACCGTAACCCTGGAGGAATACATAAGGGACACTTTCCAGAACGATTCAGCCTCCAAAAAGGAAGAGGTATGTGAAATGGTAAGTAAACCTACTGTCACTGGGAAAGGACACTTGCTGCCCCTACTGTCACTGGGAAAGGACACTTCAAGATTGAACCCAAAGCCAAGCACTTCTCCCATTGCAAGAACTATAGATCTAGTAGGCCAAACTAAACCAATAATTCGAAGAGACTTGCAAGGATATTATAATCATACATAAAGAGTTCAGAGAAGAACCAAATATTTCTCATAGATAATCTTGATCATAAACCCACAATTCATCGGATCTCGACAAACACACCGCAAAAAGAGATTACATCGAATAGATCTCCTCGAGGACCAAGGAGAACTTTGTATTGAGATCCAAGGAGAGAGAAGAAGCCATCTAGATACTAGCTATGGACCCGAAGGTCTGTGGTAAACTACTCACAACTCATGGTGAGGCGATGATGATGACGTAGAAGCACTCCGTGGTAGATCCCCCCTCCGGCGGAGCTCCAAAACAGGCCCCAAGATGGGATCTCACGGGAATAGAAGGTTACAACGGTGGAACTAGGGTTTTTTCTTCTCCTCTGATGGTTTCGGAGTACGTAGGCTTATATAGGAGGAAGGAGGGCACCGGGGGCCTTACGTGGGACCCACGAGGCAAGGGGGCGCTCCCTATAGGGGGGCGCCCCCACTCTCATGGGCGCCACTTGTGCCCTACTCCATGGTTCTCAAGTCTCTCGTGCGTGATTTTCTCCAAAAATATCTCTCCCGAAGGTTTCATTCCATTTGGACTCTGTTTGATATTCCTTTTCTACGAAACCCTGAAACAGGCAAAAAACAGCAATCTGGACTGGGCCTTTGGGTTAGTAGGTTAGTCCCAAAAATAATATAAAAGTGTATGCAAAGCACATTAAACATCCAAAACATCATAAATAATAGCATGGAACAATAAAAAATTATAGATACGTTGGAGACGTATCAAGCATCCCAAGCTTAATTCCTGCTCATCCTCGAGTAGGTAAATAATAAAAACGGAATTTTTGATGTGGAATGCTAACCAACATACTTTTCCAATGTAATTCTCTTAATTGTGGCATGAATGTTCAGATCTGAAAGATTCAAGACAAAAGTCTATATTGACATAAGAAATAATAATACTTCAAGCATACTAACAAAGCAATCATGTCTTCTCAAAATACTATGACTAAAGAAAGTTATCCCTACAAAATCATATAGTCTAGCTATGCTCCCTCTTCATCACACAAAATATTCATGTCATGCACAACCCCGATTTCAGCTAGCACTTGTTTTCATACTCTATTCTTTCAATCCTTTCAACTTTCACGCAATACATGAGCGTGAGCCATGGACATAGCACTATGGGTGGAATAGAGAGATGGTTGTGGAGAAGACAAAAAGGAGGGAGATAGTCTCACATCGACTAAGCGTATCAATGGGCTATGGAGATGCCCATCAATAGATATCAATGTGAGTGAGTAGGGATTGCCATGCAACGGATGCACTATAGTTAAAAATGTATGAAAGCTCAACAAAATAAACTAGTGGGTGTGCATCCAACTTGCTTGCTCACGAAGACCTGGGGCATTTGAGGAAGCCCATCGTTGGAATATACAATCCAAGTTCTATAATGAAAATTCCCACTAGTATATGAAAGTGACTAAACATGAGACTCTCTATCATGAAGAACATGGTGCTACTTTGAGGCACAAGTGTGGAAAAATATAGTAGCAATTATCCCTATTTCTTTTCTTTTTTTTCTTTTTTTTGGGCCTTTATTTTTTTTTTCTTTGGCCTTTCTTTTTTATTTTCTTTTTCTTTTCTCTTTTTTTTGTGTGGAGGGGCTTTATTGATTTAGCCTTTCCTCGCATGGGACAATGCTCTAATAATGATGATCATCACACTTTCATTGAATTACAACTCCATATTACAACTCGATACTAGAACAAAGTATGACTCTATATGAATGTCTCCGGTGGTGTACCGGGATGTGCAATGAATCAAGAGTGACATGTGTGAAAATTATGCATGGTGGCCTTGCCACAAATACGATGTCAACTATATGATCATGCATGGCAATATGATAATATGATGCGTGTCATAAAAACGGAATGGTGGAAAGTTGCATGGCAATATATCTCGGAATGGCAATGTAAATGCCATGATAGGTAGGTATGGTGGCTGTTTTGAGGAATACTATGGTGGCTGTTTTGAGGAAGGATATATAGTGGGTGTATGGTACCGGCGAAAGTTGCGCGATACAAGAGAGGCTAGCAATAGTAGAAGGGTGAGATTGTGTATAATCCATGGACTCAACATTAGTCATAAGAACTCATATACTTATTGCAAAAATCTACGAGTCATCAAAACAAAGCAATCAACGCATGCTCCTAGGGGGGAGGTTGGTAGGAGTTAACCATCGCGCGCCCCCGACCTCCACACAAAGGTTTACACTTTACAAATACCTCATGCTCTAACTTCGTCACATAGTGGTTCACCATACATGCATGCTACGGGAATCACTAACCTTAACACAAGTATTTCTCAATGTCATAAAAAATACACTAGCATGGCTCTAATATCACTATCCTCATATCTAAAAACATTTATCAAGCATCCAACTTCTCATCATATGCAATGCACTTAGTGTGAATGTTTTGACTACATTGATATTGGATGTCTATCATGTGAAGACTAGTTTTATAGCCTAAACACATTACCATGCTGTTTTAATAGACTCTCGAATATATATAAGTGAAGCATGAGAGTTCAACAATTTCTTCAAAATATTATCACCACCATGCTCTAAAAGATATAAGTGAAGCACTAGAGCAAAAACTATTCAACTCAAAAGATATAAGTGAAGCACATAGAGTGTTCTATCAATTCCTAGGCCATATTTAACTCTCTCAAATAGGTGTGTCCAGAAAGGATAATTTTGGAAAACTAACAAGCAAAAACTCAAATTATACAAGACGCTCCAAGTAAAACACATATCATGTGGTGAATAAAAATATAGCTCCGAGTATAGTTACCGATGGATGAAGACGAAAGAGGGGATGCCTTCCCGGGGCATCCCCAAGCTTAGGCATTTGGTTGTCCTTTAATTTTACATAAGGGTGCCATGGGCATCCCCAAGCTTAGGCCCTTGCTACTCTTTGTTCCAAAGTCCATCAAAGCAATACTCAAAACTTGAAAACTTCACAACACAAAACTTAGACAAAAATCTGGTAAGCTTTGTTAGTATAAGAAAGCAAACCACTACTCAAAGGTACTACAATGAATTCATTCTTTGTCTATATTGGTGATAAACCTACTGTATTCCAACTTCTCTATAGTTCATACCTCCCAATATTACTCATAGATGCATTGAAATAAGCAAACAGAATCTGTCAAAAACAGAACAGTTTGTAGTATTCTGCAGGTTTTGTGTACTTCTGTAACTCCAAAAATTTCAAACTAAATTGGTAAACGTGAGGAATTTGTCTATTAATCATCTGCAAAAAGAATCAACTAAATAGCACACTCCAGTAAAATTTTATGACCATTCTAGCGAGGGCTAACGATTCTGTTTTTCACAGCAAGATCACATAAACTTCACACAAGTCTTCCCAAAGGTTTTACTTGGCACAAACACTAAACAAAACACAAAAACACATCTAAACAGAAGCTAGATGCAATATTTATTCCCTAACAGCAGCGAAAAAAATTGGGTTGCCTCCCAACAAGCGCTATCGTTTTACGCCCCTAGCTAGGCACGATACATGATAGATCTAGGTATTGCCATCTTTGGAAGGAAATCCATAAGTGGCTCTCATAATAGATTCATATGGTAATTTGATTTTCTTTCTAGGAAAGTGTTCCATGCCTTTCCTTAACAGAAATTGGAATCTAATATTTCCTTCCTTCATATCAATAATTGCACCAATCGTTCTAAGGAAAGGTGTACCAAGAATAATAGGACATGAAGTATTGCAATCTATATCAAGAACATTGAAATGTACGGGCACATAATTCCTATTGGCAACAATAAGAACATCATTAATCCTTCCCATAGGTTTCTTAATAGTGGAATCCGCAAGATGCAAATTTAAAGAACAATCATCAAGCTCATGGAAACCTAGCAAATCACACAAAGTTTTTGGGATAGTGGAGACACTTGCACCCAAATCACACAACGCAAAGCATTCATGATCTTTAATTTTTATTTTGATAGTAGGTTCCCACTCGTCATAAAGCTTTCTAGGGATAGAAACTTCTAACTCAAGTTTTTCTTCATAAGATTGCATCAAAGCATCAACTATGTGTTTGGTGAAAGCTTTATTTTGACTATAAGCATGCGGAGAGTTTAGTATGGATTGCAACAAGGAAATACAATCAATCAAAGAGCAATTATCATAATTGAATCCCTTGAAATCCAAAGTAGTGGGTTCATCACTACTCAAAGTTTTAATCTCTTCACTCCCACTTTTAACAAATTTAGCATCAAGATCTGAAAACTTTGAATCGTTGGGACACCTTAAAGTAGAATCATCTCCAATTCTATCTTCATCAAGATTTATGCTAGAAAACAAGGATCTAATAGGAGACACATCAATAACTTTCAGATCTTCATTTTTATTTTCATGATAACTAGAAGAAATCACTTTAATGTAATCCTCTCTTTTAGCACGCATCCTAGCGGTTCTTTCTTTGCATTCATTAATGGAAATTCTCATGGCCTTGAGAGACTCATTGATATCATGCTTAGGTGGGATAGATCTAAGTTTCAAAGAATCAACATCAAGAGTAATTCTATCCACATTTCTAGCCAATTCATCAATCTTAAGCAATTTTTCTTCAAGCAAAGCATTAAAATTCTTTTGTGAAATCATAAACTCCTTAACACTAGTTTCAAATTCAGAAGGCATCTTTCCATAAGAGTTGTTGTATGAATTACCATAATTATTAGAGGAATTACTAGGAAAAGGCCTAGGATTGAAGTTCCCTCTATAAGCATTGTTACCAAAATTATTCCTACCAACAAAATTCACATCCAAAGATTCATTGTTATTCTCAATCAAAGTGGACAAAGGCATATCATTAGGATCAGAAGAAGCACTCTTAGCAGCAAATAATTTCATAAGTTCATCCATCTTTCCACTCAAAACACTAATTTCTTCAATAGCATCCACTTTTTTACTAGTAGATCTTTCCGTGTGCCATTGAGAAGTGAGAACCATAATGTTATCTAGGAGTTTGGTAGCTTCTCCTAAGGTAGTTTCCATGAAAGTGCCTCCCGCGGCCGAATCTAAAAGATTTCTAGAAGCAAAATTCAAGCCAGCATAAAAGTTCTGAATAATCATCCATAGATTCAAACCATGTGTAGGGCAATTACGTATCATTAATTTCATTCTCTCCCAAGCTTTTGCAACATGCTCATGATCTAGTTGCTTAAAATTCATAACATCGTTTCTAAGAGAGATGATCTTAACAGGAGGGAAATACTTAGAGATAAAAGCATCTTTGCACTTATTCCACGAATCAATACTATTTCTAGGCAAAGAAGAGAACCAAGTTTTAGCACGATCTCTAAGTGAAACGGAAATAACTTCAATTTAACAATATCGTTATCCGTATCCCTTTTCTTTTCCATATCACACAAATCAACAAAGTTGTTTAGATGGGTAGCGACATCTTCACTAGGAAGGCCAGAGAATTGATCTTTCATGACTAGATTCAACAAAGCAGCATTGATCTCACAAGATTCAGCATTGGTAATAGGAGCAATCGGAGTGCTAATAAAATCATTATTGTTGGTATTGGAGAAGTCACACAATTTGGTATTGTTTTGAGCCATAGTGATAAGAAAGCAATCCAACACACGCAAGCAAACAAGAAGCAAGCGGACGATAAACACACGACAGAAGAAGGGCAAATAAAACGGCAAGGGTGAAGTGGGGGAGAGGAAAACGAGAGGAAAAAAATGTAATGCGAAGGATAAGGGTTTGTGATAGGTACTTGGTATATAACTTTTGCGTAAGCCTCCCTGGAAACGGCGCCAGAAATTCTTCTTGCTACTTCTCGAGCTTGCGTTGTATTCCCTCGAAGAGGAAAGGGAGATGCAGCATAGTAGCATAAGTATTTCCCTCAGTTTTTGAGAACCAAGGTATCAATCCAGTAGGAGACCACGTGCGAGTCCCTCGCACCTGCACAAACAAATAAGAACTTCGCAGCCAACGCGATAAGGGGTTGTCACTCCCTTTACGGTCACTTACGAAAGTGAGATCTGATAGAGATGGTAGTTTGATATTTTTGGTATTTTTTATTATAAGAACAGAAATTAAAAGCGGAAAAAGTAAAGTAAGTGTATATTGACCCGGGGGCCATAGTGTTCTCTAGTGGCTTCTCTCATGATAGCGATATTCTACGGCGGGTAAACAAATTACTGTCGACCAATTGATAGAAAAGCGAATAATTATGAGACTATCTAGGCATGATCATTATATATAGGCATCACGTCCGAGACAAGTAGACCGAAACGATTCTACATCTACTACTATTACTCCACACATCGACCGCTATCCAGCATGCATCTAGTGTATTGAGTTCATACGAACAGAGTAACGCGTTAAGCAACATGACATGATGTAGTGGGATAAACTCAAGCAATATGATATAAACCCCATCTTTTTATCCTCGATGACAACAATACAATACGTGCCTTGCTGCCCCTACTGTCACTAAGAAAGGACACCGCAAGATTGAACCCAAAGCCAAGCACTTCTCCCATTGCAAGAACTATAGATCTAGTAGGCCAAACCAAACCAATTATTCGAAGAGACTTGCAAGGATATTATAATCATACATAAAGAGTTCAGAGAAGAACCAAATATTTCTCATAGATAATCTTGATCATAAACCCACAATTCATCGGATCTCAACAAACACACCACAAAACGATATTACATTGAATAGATCTCCTCGAGGACCGAGGAGAACTTTGTATTGAGATCCAAAGAGAGAGAAGAAGCCATCTAGATACTAGCTATGGACCCGAAGGTCTGTGGTAAACTACTCACAACTCATGGTAAGGCGATGATGATGATGTAGAAGCACTCCGTGGTAGATCCCCCCTCCGGCGGAGCTCCGGAACAGCCCCAATATGGGATCTTACGGGAACAGAAGCTTACAGCGATGGAACTAGGGTTTTTTCTTCCCCTCTGATGGTTTCGGGGTACGTAGGCTTGTATAGGAGGAAGGAGGGCACTGGGGGCCTTACATGGGACCCACAAGGTAGGGGGGGCGCCCCCCACCCTTGTGGGCACCACGTGGCCCCTACTCTGTGGTTCTCAAGTCTCCTATGCGTGATTTTCTCCAAAAATATCTCTCCCGAAGGTTTCATTCCGTTTGGACTCCGTCTGATATTCCTTTTCTGTGAAACCCTGTATAAGGCAAAAAACAGCAATCTGGACTGGGCCTTTGGGTTAGTAGGTTAGTCCCAAAAATAATATAAAAGTGTATGACAAAGCCCATTAAACATCCAAAACATCATAAATAATAGCATGGAACAATCAAGAATTATAGATACGTTGGAGATGTATGAGGGGGCAAACAATCCTGGGCCCCACCGAACACTGCTCTGGAGTCCAGTACGGCTCCGGAATCAAGGGTCCAGCCCCCTATAACGAGGGAGGGAGCGACTGCTCCTGCGGCGCCTACCATCAATCCGGAGGCGCCGAACACTTTGGAGGGGCACTTCAAAGTGCTTCCATCATGGAGGAACACCGCACTATGATGAGTGCGGTCATGGGGAAGATTCAGTCCGTCAAAGGCGGACTGAACAAAGCCTTCAACAGCCTACTAACATGCTTTGAGGTATGCAATGTAATGTTCTATAAAGAGAACTTTTATTTTGTTTAGACATAAATATATATATGTATAGCCAGTAGCCCCTGTTGCTTTGTTTGATTCCGAACAGAATCAGACAAAGCATCCATGTTTATAACAAATGATAGAGCTGAACTATGAATTTGGTGCTTGAGCAGGATGCGCTAGTTACGGCATCTGCCCGTGCCGCAGAGGTTTTCGAGCTAAATCGGAAACTTGGACTAGCCAATGAGTATCTCGACTACGTCAACAAGAGTTTTGACGAAACACAAGGTATGTGGGTTTAGGAAATCCGAATTTGGACGCACTATATGTCCGAACATGAGCTAATACATGTCATATACTTCTTGTGAAACAGCTGACACATCTACGGTCGAGGCTCTGAAGGGCGAACTTGCCACGGCCAAAGAGGAGGCCAGAGCGAGTAAGGCAGCCGCTGATAAAGCGGCTGTCGACCTGGAGGCCGAGAAGGCCCTGCGCCAACATCATGAGACACGGGTGACCAAAGTCGAGACCGAGCTCCAAGATGTAATTCGCAAATGCGACAACTTGGAGAAGGCGAATTCGGAGCAGGCGGCCGAACTCGCTACGGCAGTTAATGCTGCCAAGGAGGCGCGAACGACATCGCCCGGTGCTCAGGAAGAGATTAAACAAGAACGTCAGATAGCAGCTGGTAAGGTTTTTCTCTTGCAGATCATCTTCGGAGGTCAGAGGTATCTTGGGCTGACACGGTTATGGAGTTCTCCAGGCGTGTTTGCGGATCTCCCAAGGAGCATCGCCGACGCCACCCAATACTTACGAGCTCAAGAGGGGAACAGCACGGAGAAGTTGTTTTGGTCGCAGTTCCTTGCACCCAACCATCTGGTGCCCCTCAACGACCAAATGAAGTAGTTGGTCGAGCTGCATAACATGGCGAGTTCGGCCATGAAGGACTTAATAGTCCAGCTATGGCCCGCTGATCCGATCCCGAGTAGTTACTTTGGATTGCTGAAGAGGCTCGTCGATGCGAGTTCGCGGGTCGATGCTGTCAAGCGTTCGGCCTGCATAGTGGGTGCTAGGATGGCCTTTGCCCGCGTGAAGGTGCATTGGGTGAAGATGAAGGCCGCGGAAATAGCCACGGCTGGCCCTCCAGAAGGCAAGGATCATCGCAGACCGGAAAGGTAATTTGACGATGTCCTAGAAGGAGCCCGCCTTGTAGAGGGACATTGCTCTAAGGATATAGCCTTTGAGTGATTTGTATTCGGGTTGTAAGGACTAAGCCCACATGTGCGGCTGTTTATGTAAATCTGAAAGTTTTCAGTCGTCGGCTTCAGCCCCCGTGTAAATATTACAGGGGTGTTCGGTAAAACGCAAAAACACTCTTTATCCAACGTCTTGGTCCGTATAGGAGGTGCTTGCGTAGCGAACCAGGCAACCATACTATGCAGCTTTATTGCCTTCACTTAGCCATAGGATCTTGACAAATGGGGCTAAGTACTAGCCCCTGGTGGGTACCAGGCTTTTCGAAATATAGTGCCTTTTTGACATGGCTGGGCGAAGACCAGCCCCTCGTATAACACGGAGTGGATCGCTATCGATCATAGTATAACACTAGGTCACCGAATCGCTTGACCAGCTCTCGCTTCATCATGACAGTCAGTTTTCGGCTTTCTCTACTGAGGTACATGACCGGACGAACCAGAAGTACAATCGCAGTAGTTCTCCCTTTACTACCTTAGCCGAACAATGTGGAACGTAAGGTAGCAAGCACAGGAGCCGGGCAACCCAACTATTGACCAAAGACATTATTCGGAGTTGATGCATATAACGCAATATCCGGGACGCCAAACAGTTCCCTATAGGTGTTCGGAATTTTGTAGGCGTGCCAGGCTAAATACAGCCCCTGGTATGAAGTCCAAGTGTTAGGGCATACGCAGCGGTCTGTTTTGCGGATAGAGAATACAGGTGGTGAAAAATAAATAATAGCCCAAATGAATTGGAACCAAACTGCCTCTTTTATATCCCGTTTAATACGGTGAGCCGTGAGGTTACAGATAACACCGATAACAGCCTCGGGCATTTGACACGCCAACAGAAATAAAAAAGGAAAAGAGTAAAAAAGGTTTACACAGAGCCCTAATCTATGGGAAAGGAATTTCAACCTGTGGCCCTGCAGCACATCTGCGCCTTTTTCTCCATGGTAATTTGTCCTTGAGGAGGAGAGTTGTAATGGTTGTCTGTAAAAAAGAAAAAGGAAAAAAAAGGAAGGGAAAGAATACCCTGTTCAGCCGTAAACAATGTAGGTTTTTAAATGAACCTAAAGAAGATATATTTTAGAGTCCAAATAGGGTCAATCCAAACTATGGACTAATTGATGTGTTGTATGCCCCTATCGCCGCCCAAGGTATTTTAAGGGCATAATTGTGTACGCGGGGTACGTAAGCTGCTAATTTATGGGGCAGTCGACAGGGGCACAACTGCTAGTCGAGCTCAGGTTCTTCTGAGCTGTCGCATTCTAGTGCGGATCGGGCACGCTTAGCCGTGTCCATGGTCTTGACGACTGATGAGTTATTCGGCCTGAATAAGCTGTTTTGGACCTCGGCCGCTAGGGCCGCAGTGTCTTCCTCCGTACGGAGGGAACGCTCCATGTTTCATTGACCGTGATAATGCCATGTGGTCCAGGCATTTTGATCTTGAGGTAGGCATAATGCGGGACTGTGTTAAAGCGAACGAAGGCCGTTCTTCTGAGTAGTGTGTGATAGCCAGTGCGGAATGGAGCGATGTCGAATATTAGCTCTTCGCTTCGGAAATTATTGGGAGAACCGAATATAACTTCCAATGTTAATGAACCTGTGTAGCGGGCTTGGACGCCTGGAATTACTCCTTTATAGGTAGTGCTGCTGAGCTTAATTCTTGACGGGTCGATCCCCATCTTGCGGACAATGTCCTGGTATATCAGATTGAGACTGCTGCCGTCGTCCATAAGGACTCGAGTAAGATGGTGTCCATCTATTATGGGGTCGAGCACTAAGGCCGCCGAACCTCCGTGACGAATACTTGTTGGGTGATCCCTATGATCAAAGGTGATCGGCAAGCCGACCATGGGTTGAACTTGGGGGCGACAGGCTCGACTGCGTATACGTCCCGGAGTGCGCGCTTGCGCTCCCTCCTGGGGATATGGGTGATGTAGATCATGTTCACCGTTTTTACCTCCCGGGGAAATTTTTTCTGCCCCCTTGTGTTCGGCTGGCGAGGTTCATCCTCGTCTTCACTTTGGGGTCCTTTTCCCTTGTGTTCGGCGTTTAGCTTGTCAGTCTGCTTGAAGACCCAACAACTACGGTTGGTGTGATTTGCAGGTTTGTCCGGGGTGCCACGGATTTGGCATGACATATCTAGTATCTTGTCCAAGCTAGATGGACTATCCATGTTGCCTTTAAATGGGTTCTTCCATTGACCGGGCCTCGAGCCACTGAATTCGATGTTTACCGCTGTATCCTCTGTGTTTCCATTGTTGTTTCGGCGCTTATTCTTATTGCACCGTGGCTTGCCATTGCCATCCCTGACTTCGGATGTGCCAGGGTCGATGGTACTGTTGCTGCTACAAGCCAGCCAACTGTCCTCGCCCGCGAAAAAGCGGGTCATGAGTGTGGTTAAGGCTGCCATTGTTCTCGGCTTCTCCTCGCCGAGGTGTATGGCCAGCCATTCGCCCCGGACACTATGTTTGAATGCCGCTAAGGCTTCAGCGTCCGGACAGTCTACAATCTGGTTCTTTTTAGTTAAGAACTGATTCCAAAGCTTGCGAGCTGACTCCCAGGGTTGCTGGATTATGTGACTTAAATCATCAGCATCCGGGGGGCGGACATAAGTCCCCTGAAAGTTGGCCCGAAAAGTATCCTCAAGTTCTTCCCAGCTCCCTATAGAGTTCTCTGGGAGGCTGTTTAGCCAGTGCCGAACTGGCCCTTTCAGCTTGAGGGGTAAGTATTTAATGGCGTGGAGATCGTCTCCCCGAGCCATGTGTATGTGAAGAATAAAGTCTTCTATCCATACAGCTGGATCTGTTGTTCCATCGTATGCCTCGATGTTTACGGGTTTAAACCCCTCTGGAAATTCATGATCCATCACCTCATCGGTGAAGCACAGAGGGTGTGAAGCACCCCTGTATTTTGCGATTCGTGGCATAGTTCGGACAGTATTGGTGTTCGATGTTGACTCCAAACTGGTATGTGACCGGTCTGTTTGGCTTGATAGCCACCGCCCCGTGTGCATGTACGTTCCCTTGGCCTGTTGATTGATCTAGTCCAGCCCGCCTTTTTATTCAGGTCCTGGCGTAGGTCGTACTTATGGGCCTGAGCCGCTGTATCCTTGCCTTTACGGTGAGGAGGTGCGGGCTTGTGTACGACGTTACTAGCGCTTTGTCCCGTCCACGGGGTGGTCGGTCTGGTTGATCGGCCTAATCATACTTCGGCGGAACTGGCGCTCGGGCCTCGTCGTCAAATTGGGGCAGCAGTTTGCATTTAGGATAGCTCTTTGCTTGGCCTTTAGAGGCGTATAGTTCTTTGGCGTCTAGCACGTCGTTCCATGTGTCGTTGAGCATATCCTGTTTGGCTCTAAGGCGCTTCTGCTGCTTTTTCAGGCTTCGTGCGGTAGCAATAAGCTGCTGTTGGGAACGCTTCTGTTCGAGCGGTTCTTCTGGGACGATGAATTCTTCGACTCCCAGACTGATGTCCTCTTCAGAGACAGGTCGATAACATCTGTCATCCATGTCACTGTGATCGGTCAGCAGTTCATTTGGACTATGTTCGCCATCCACCCATTCGTCTTGTTCTATCGCTGGCTCCACGGTGTCATCGGTTTGTTCTAGATCGTCATTGTCATAAGTGACAGTGTTGCTCTTTTTCCCTTTACGGGATCGGCTTCTGACCCGGCGTTTGGGAGGTTTATCGATGGGCTTGTCCTGCTCTGGATTGATATCGTCGTCGCCGTCCTTTTCATGAGGTGTGTCCACCATGTATACATCATATGTAGAAGTAGCCGTCCACCGCCTGGTTGCGGGCGGGTTTGTACTTAGATCGTCTTCGTCATCATGGTCCATCTCGTCGATGTCTTCGGAAGCATAATCTAATAGGTTGGTTAGGTCCTCGACCATGGCTACCAAGTGGGTGGTGGGTGGGAAGCGAAATTCCCCGTCGTCAGCCCCCAGTTCGGACTGGGCATAATTCGGCTGGGAATGCTCCGCTAGGGAGAGAGATTTTAATAAGTCCGGCGCTTCATCTAAAGGCGTGCGCGTGGCATGTATTCGGATATCTTCAGGGCTGAGTTCGGCAACAGCCGCTCGATCAGGCCCAAAAGATGCAGATCCTGAGAGTTCAGAACTTGTAGATGGAAAACGAGTCCGGAGATCCGATGAGGGAAGTTCCGCTCAAGGCCGGACCTGTGTGTGGTTCAAGCGCCGGTGAGCTTGCGATCTCCGTGGTGGGGTTAATCTTCCTGTCCTCGGAGGACGTGACCTGCTCTGGATCTAAGGCCAGAGCTGTTGTAGGTGTTACCCCATGTACGGGGTTTGATAACAGATCTAGGTCATGTTCATCAAGGTGGCAGGGAGAAGCTGCCATGGGTGCGAATCCGTTGAAGATCAAGTCTCCGCGGACATCAGCAACATAGTTTAAGCTTCCAAACCCGATCTAATGACCAGGGGCATAGTTTTCAACCTGCTCGAGGCTGCCTTCAGTGTTGGCACGAAGTACGAAGCCGCCGAACACGAAGAGCTAGCCAGGAAGAAAAACTCCCTTGGTGGTGGCGTCATTGGTGACGAAGCAAGCCATTCATCCTTCCGGTGACGACACAGTGGAACTCTCAATGAAAGCACCAATGTCGGTGTCAAAACCGGCAAATCGTAGGTAGGGGGTCCCGAACTATACGTTTGAGGATCGATGGTAACAGGAGACATGGGACACGATGTTTACCCAGGTTTAGGCCCTCTGGATCGAGGTAATACCCTACTTCCTGCTTGATTGATCTTGATGAATATGATTACAAGAGTTGATCTACCTCGAGATCGTAATGGCTAAACCCTAAAAGTCTAGCCTATGTGATTGATATGATTCTGGTGTCTCTACGGACTAAACCCCTCGGCTTATATACATGCCGGAGGAATCTAGGGTTGTACATGATCACCTTGCAGAGTAAGGAAAGTATCACTCCCGGACTCTAAACTTGCTATTTTACACACGGGGAGTCCTATCCGGATACAGCAGATAATCTTCATCGATAATCTTCATGGACCACCAGTTCGTCCCATAGTAAACGATCCAGCCCCCTGAGGACCCCTTAATCCAGGACTCCCTCACCCATCAGGACCTTTTTCGGTTCACTGCGACGATGGGGCCGAATTTAAGGTCGGGGTAGTGGGTCTTCAGCGTTTCCCAAGCTTGGTAAGCTCCTTCCCGAGCAGCTGAAGACTTCCACTCCATGGTCATGAGAGCGGCTACAACGTGAAGAATATGGCCTACATGGCCGGCCTTGCAAGCACATGATTACTAGGCGTCTGCTATCTAGGAACTGAGCCCAAAAGGTTCGAATGTCTCCCTCCTCAGGATCATAAAGTCCTTGGTAGAACTAG
This sequence comes from Secale cereale, assembly GCA_902687465.1. Classification (NCBI taxonomy): domain Eukaryota; kingdom Viridiplantae; phylum Streptophyta; class Magnoliopsida; order Poales; family Poaceae; genus Secale; species Secale cereale. The sequence continues at coordinate 838,558,874 of LR738710.1, forward strand.
TTGGCACTGGTAGAGATTTGCGGGAGAACGGCAAAGATTTTGGCATCATGCCAAAGTTGGGTTAGCACCGCATCTCAAGGGTCGGATAGGCATTACACAAGATAGGGCTTACATGCTATAGTTTCTCAGGCATGCCTAACTTCTTGTTATGCGTTGCGTCGATATACGTTGGCTTCACTAAGGCCGGCCTGTACTTTCTTTATCTCTTCGTCTAGCCAGGTCTTCTCAGCCTTCACACCTAGACCGGCTCTTCTCGAGTTCCTGCTGGATCAGGAATGTTCTTGGGCAACCTTGCACACCTCTTGTCCTTTAAAAAGTTGTGCGGCGGTCATCTGAGCTGCTTCCTAGGCGGTCGATGTTTGTTGCTTGTTGGTGTCAAACTGGCTTTGAAATTCAGCGATCCGCCTCTCTCCTATTGTGGATGAGTTTGAAGTGATCAGCTCAGATATATCATGCTAGTCATGAGCATCATGACAAAGGAGATCACATGTTTTTATAATGTTGTCCTCGACGTTATTCTAGAGATTATGGACTTTCAGCTGGGATGTTGCATGCAGGGCCTTCAGCTGAGTAGTCTCTTTGAAGAGGCGCTAGTTCTCCCGAGCTCTGATATGCACGTAGGAAGCATGATATAATAAAAGGCACTAAGAAATAATCCAAGGAGATTCGATCCTGATGTCGGCTCTTCAAACCAACCTCAATCTCGGGAGCTGCATTGTGCACAATTGCTAAGTTATGCTACATGACTCATGGTGTAGATTGAATCTTGTGCCAATCTACACCTTCAGGGCTATTGGCTATACTACTTTGTGGGAATTGTACTGCATATTAAAAATCACCTCCACGTCGAGGGAGAAAACATCAGTCAGCTCATTCACTCTAAGGGTGATGCCGCCTGCTGTTCCCAAAAAAAGTTTCGTCCAACTTCGAGAACTTTTATTTCTGCACAAAAAACAACATCACGGTAGTTTTGCTGAAAACAGTGTCGGTCCGGGTTAGTTCCATTCAAATCATACCCAAACCATATGGAATTGTTGTAAGCATGGCATGAATACTTCATAAATTATAGATACGTTGAAGACGTATCAAACATTCACCATTCCTTTTTATTATGACACCACATCAACATTGTCATATTGCTTTGCATGATCATATGCATGAGACATTCATATAGAGTCATATATTTTGTTCTAGTGACATACTATCTTTGCTGAAAGATGGAGAAGAGAATGCCAAAAACCTCAAATTTATTATTTTCACGTCACTACTAGGAAAAGGGCTGCTAGTGGTGCACCTTTTTTCGCTACTAATGGCGCACTACAGGTGCGCCACTAGCACCACGCCATTAGATTTTTTTTTACTAATGTATTCTAATGGCGCACCACAGGTGCGCCATTACTATAGCCCACGGTGCGTCATTAGTATCTAGTATACTAATGGCGCACTTTGCGCCATTAGTAACAAACACGGTGCGCCATTAGTATCTGGTATACTAATGGCGCACCACATAGAAGTGCGCCATTATTAACAATTTTTTAAAAAAAAATCAGAATTTTTTAAAAAAAATCAGAATTTTTAATATTTTTTTCTTAATCTCAGGTTACTATGGCTTAATCTCGGGTCAATATGCTTAATCTCAAGTCAAATTGCACTATGTGGTCAAACTTACCAAGAGGTCACCCATCCTCACACTACTCCAGCCCGAGCACGCTTAACTTCGCAGTTCTATCCAACCACAACACCAGCTCGCTTCACAGGCACTTCTTGATATATCTACCATATCAATCCTATTAAACCTTCTTGATGTCTAGGACTTTGTTCATGTTCATGAGTATGATGAAATTTTGAAAAAATATTTCAAACTTCCCGGTCATATTACGTATCATATTTTGAAAAAAAAAATCGAATTTTTTTTTCGAAACCAATTTTTTTCTGTTCCTAGTGGCGCACCTAGCAAACGGTGCGCCACTAGTAAGTTTGATTTTTTTTTCATTTTTTCCCTCTAGATCTTAAAAGCCCGGTAACTATCGTTCTGTTAGGTTTTTGGGGATTTTGTAAATTTTTACGGGGTTCCCCCGTTAAATTCGGATGTAACTTTTCGAGTAGATGATTTTTCATATAAAAAACTTTTTAATCCGAGTTCGAATGCAAAAGTTATGCCCATTTTACAAATTCCAGAGATATTTTGCAAATAAAGTCGAAATTCATATTTGTAAATTTTCCCAACAAGTAGACCACATATCACATGGAAACTTATTTTCTTTTATTTTTTTGACATTTCCATCATTTTCTTTTAATTTTTTTTTAAATTAAAAAGGTGGTCTAGGGGGGTGCATTGGATGGAATTTTTTGGCCAAGTTAGTAATGGCGCACCGTGGGAGTGGTGCGTCATTACTAGTTCAACTAGTAATGGTAACTAGTAATGGCGCACCACACACACGGTGCGCCATTACTAGTTTTGAAAAAAAAATTGAAACAAAATTTGAAAAAAACTTACTAGTGGTGCACCGTGGATGTGGTGCGCCATTACTAGTTTAACTAGTAATGGCACACTATCCACTGGTGCGCCATTACTAGTTTTGAAAAAAATGAAAAAATAATTTGTTACTAATGGCGCACCGTGGATGTGGTGCGCCATTAGTATATAGTAGTGGCGCACCACATATCTGGTGCGCCATTAGTAGCCATATCATTTATAGCCATTTTTCTAGTAGTGTGTAGATGTCGTCGCTAGGTGGTCTGTGCACATGAATGGATTTTTTATTGCTTTATGTGTTTTAAGTACTGTCATGATGTTTGATGAATAGATCAAAAATTTCCTTGCAAAAAAATGATGGCATACAAGTGGAGTTTTTTTAGTGGTAGTAGTGGTGTGTGTGGGGTAGGGGGAGCCATCTGTAAAACGGTCCCAATATTGATATAGGTTTACTTGTATAAAGCTGGAGCTTTGCCCCTTACTTGTTTATAGATACCAATTTATCAAACTAGAATTATTTATAAAGAGAGGAAACCTGTGAAGGGGAAAATGACAAAAAAATTGAATGTTGCAAGGGAAACCTACTACCTATTACTGGTAGTGTTTTCTGTTGGGGAACGTAGTATTTTTAAAAAAAATTCCTACGATCACGCAAGATCTATCTAATAGAGGCATAGCAACGAGGGGGAGAGTGTGTCTACGTACCCTCATAGACCGGGAGCGGAAGCGTCTAGTGACGCGGTTAATGTAGTCGAACTTCTTCGCGATCCAACCAATCAAGTACCGAACGTACGGCACCTCCGTGTTCAGCACACGTTCAGCTTGATGACGTCCCACGAGCTCTTGATCCAGTTGAGCTTCACGGAAGAGTTTCGTCAGCACGACGGCGTGGTGACGGATATGATGAAGTTACCGTCGCAGGGCTTCGCCTAAGCGCTGCAACGATATGACCGAGGTGTGTTACTGTGGAGAGGGGCACCGCACACGGTTGGGAGAGATCAACTGATCAACTTGTGTGTCTATGGGGTGCCTCTACCCCCGTATACAAAGGAGTGGAGGAGAGGGAGGGCCAGCCCTCTCTATGGCGCGCCCCAGGGGAGCCCTACTCCCACCAGGAGTAGGATTCCCCCTTTCCTAGTAGAACTAGGAGCCCTTCCAAGTAGTAGGAGTAGGAGAGAAGGAAAGCGAAAGAGAAGAGAAGGAAGGAGGGGGCGCAGCCCCTCTCCCTAGTCCAATTTGGACTAAGCCATGGGAGGGGCGCAACCTCCTCTCTCCCTTTCCCATAAAGCCCAATAAGGCCCATATACTCCCCGGCGAATTCCCGTAACTCTCCGGTACTCCGAAAAATACCCGAATAACTCGGAACATTTCCGATGTCCGAATATAATCGTCCAATATATCGATCTTTACGTCTCGACCATTTCGAGACTCCTCGTCATGTCCCCGATCTCATCCGGGACTCCGAACTACCTTCGGTACATCAAAACACATAAACTCATAATACCGATCGTCATCAAACGTTAAGCGCGCAGACCCTACGGGTTCGAGAACTATGTAGACATGACCGAGACTCATCTCCGGTCAATAACCAATAGCGGAACCTGGATGCTCATATTGTCTCATACATATTCTACGAAGATCTTTATCGGTCAAACCGCATAACAACATACATTGTTCCTTTTGTCATCGGTATGTTACTTGTCCGAGATTCGATCGTCGGTATCACCATACCTAGTTAATCTCGTTACGGGCAAGTCTCTTTACTCGTTCCGTAATACATCATCTCGTGACTAAATCATTAGTCATTTGTTTGCAAGGCTTATTATGATGTGTATTACCGAGAGGGCCCAGAGATACCTCTCCGACACTCGGAGTGACAAATCCTATTCTTGATCTATGCCAACACCACGAACACCTTCGGATACACCTGTAGAGCATCTTTATAATCACCCAGTTACGTTGTGACGTTTGATAGCACACAAGGTGTTCCTCCGGTATTCGGGAGTTGCATAATCTCATAGTCATAGGAACATGTATAAGTCATGAAGAAAGCAATAGCAGTAAAACTAAACGATCATAGTGCTAAGCTAACGGATGGGCCTTGTCCATCACATCATTCTCCTAATGATGTGATCCCGGTGATCAAATGACAACTCGTGTCTATGGCTAGGAAACATAACCATCTTTGATCAATGAGCTAGTCTAGTAGAGGCATACTAGGGACACTCTGTTTTGTCTATGTATTCACACATGTACTAAGTTTCCGGTTAATACAATTCTAGCATGAATAATAAACATTTATCATGATATAAGGAAATAAATAATAACTTTATTATTGCCTCTAGGGCATATTTCCTTCAGTCTCCCACTTGCACTAGAGTCAATAATCTAGTTCACATCTCCATGTGATTTAATACTGATAGTTCAAATCGTTATGTGAATAACACCCATAGTTCACATCGCTATGTGACCAATACCCAAAGGGTTTACTAGAGTCAATAATCTAGTTCACATCGCTATGTGATTAACACCCAAGAGTAGTAAGGTGTGATCATGTTTTGCTTGTGAGATAAGTTTAGTCTACGGGTCTGACACATTCAGATCCGTATGTATTTCGCAAATTTCTATGTCTACAATGATCTGCATGGAGCTACTCTAGCTAATTGCTCCCACTTCCAATATGCATCCAGATTGATACGTTGAGTCATCTGGATTAGTGTAAAGCTTGCATCGGTGTAACTCTTTACGACGAACTCTTTATCACCTCCATAATCGAGAAAACATTTCCTTAGTTATCCAGTAACTAAGGATAATTTCGACCGCTGTCCAGTGATCTACTCCTGGATCACTTTTGTACCTCCTTGCCAAACCCATGGTAAGGTACACAACAGGTTTGGTACACAGCATGGCATACTTTATAGAACATATGGCTGAGGCATAGGGAATGACTTTCATTCTTTCTCTATCTTCTGCCGAGGTCGGGCTTTGAGTCTTACTCAACTTCATACCTTACAACTCAGGCAAGAACTCCTTCTCTGACTGATCCATTTTGAACTACTTCAAAAACTTGTCAAGGTATGTACTCATTGAAAAAACTTATCAAGCGCCTTGATCTATCTATAGATCGTGATGCTCAATATTTAAGCAGCTTCACCGAGGTCTTTCTTTGAAAAACTGCTTTCGAACACTCCTTCATGCTTTCCAGAAAATTCTACATCATTTCCGATCGACAATATGTCATTCACATATACTTATCAGAAAGGATGTAGTGCTCCCACTCACTTTCTTGTAAATACATGCTTCACCGCAAGTCTGTATAAAACTATATGCTTTGATCAACTTATCAAAGCGTATATTCCAACTCCGAGATGCTTGCACCAGTCCATAGATGGATCGCTGGAGCTTGCACAATTTGCTAGCACCTTTAGGATTGACAAAACCTTCTGGTTGCATCATATACAACTCTTCTTTAATAAATCCATTAAAGAACGCAGTTTCGTTATCCATTTGCCAAATTTCATAAAATGTGTCAATTACTAACATGATTCGGACAGACTTAAGCATCGCTACGGATGAGAAAATCTCATCGTAGTCAACACCTTGAACTTGTCGAAAACCTTTCGCAACAAGTCGAGCTTTGTAGACAGTAACATTACCATCGGCGTCAGTCTTCCTCTTAAAGATCCATTTATTTTCAATGGCTTGCCGATCATCGGGCAAGTCAACCAAAGTCCACACTTTGTTCTCATACATGGATTCCATCTCAGATTTCATGGCCTCAAGTCATTTTGCGGAATTTGGGCTCATCATCACTTCCTCATAGTTCGTAGGTTCATCATGGTCTAGTAACATGACTTCTAGAATAGGGTTACCATACCACTCTGGTGCGGAACGTACTCTGGTTGACCTACGAGATTCAACAGTAACTTGATCTGAAGTTTCATGATCATCATCATTAACTTCCTCACTAATTGGTGTAGGAATCACTAGAACTAGTTTCTGTGATGTACTACTATCCAATTCGGAAGAAGGTACAATTACCTCATCAAGTTCCACTTTCCTCCCACTCACTTCTTTCGAGAGAAACTACTTCTCTAGAAAGGATCCATTCTTAGCAATGAATATCTTGCCTTCGGATCTGTGATAGAAGGTGTACCCAACAGTTTTCTTTGGGTATCCTATGAAGACACATTTCTCCGACTTGGGTTCGAGCTTATCAGGTTGAAGCTTTTTCACATAAGCATCGCAGCCCCAAACTTTAAGAAACGACAACTTTGGTTTCTTGCCAAACCACAGTTCATAAGGCATCGTCTCAACGGATTTAGATGGTGCCCTATTTAACGTGAATGCAACTGTCTTTAATGCATAACCCAAAACTATAGTGGTAAATCGGTAAGAGACATCATAGATCGCACCATATCTAATAAAGTATGGTTACGACGTTCGGACACACCATTACGTTGTGGTGTTCCGGGTGGCGTGAGTTGTGAAACTATTCCACATTGTTTCAAATGAAGACTAAACTCGTAACTCAAATATTCACCTCCAAGATCAGATCGTAGAAACTTTATTTTCTTGTTACGATGATTCTCTACTTCACTCTGAAATTCTTTGAACTTTTCAAATGTTTCAGACTTGTGCTTCATCAAGTAGATATACCCATATCTGCTCAAATCATCAGTGAAGGTCAGAAAATAACGATACTCGCCACGAGCTTCAACACTCATCGGTCCACATACATCAGTATGTATGATTTCCAACAAATCTGTTGCTCGCTCCATTGTTTCGGAGAACGGAGTTTTAGTCATCTTGCCCATGAGGCATGGTTCGCAAGCACCAAGTGATACATAATCACGTGATTCCAAAAGTCCATCACTATGGAGTTTCTTCATGCGCTTTACACCAATATGACCTAAACAGCAGTGCCACAAATAAGTTGCACTATTATTATTAACCTTGCATCTTTTGGCTTCAATATTATGAATATGTGTATCACTACGATCGAGATCCATTTTCATTGGGTGTATGACCATCGAAGGATTTATTCATGTTAACAGAATAACAATTATTCTATGACTTTAAATGAATAACCGTATTGCAACAAACATGATCAAATCATATTCATGCTTAACGCAAATGCCAAATAACATTTATTTAGGTTCTACACTAATCCCGAAAGTATAGGGAGTGTGCGATGATGATCATATCAATCTTGGAACCACTTCCAACACACATCGTCACTTCACCTTTAACTAGTCTCTATTCATTCCGCAACTCTTGTTTCGAGTTACTAATTTTAGCAACTAAACTGGTATCAAATACCCAGGGGTTGCTATGAACACTAGTAAAGTACACATCAATAATCTGTATATCAAATATACCTTTGTTCACTTTGCCATCCTTCTTATCCACCAAGTCTCTAGGGTAGTTCCACTTCCAGTGACCATTTTCTTTGCAGTAAAAGCACTTAGTTTCAGGCTTAAGTTTAGCTTTGGGTTTCTTCACGGGAGTGACAACTTGCTTGTCATTCTTCTTGAAGTTCCCCTTCTATCCCTTTGCCCTTTACTTGAAACAAGTGGTCTTGTTAACCATCAACACTTGATGCTCTTTCTTGATTTCTACCTTCGCCGATTTCAGTATCGCGAAGAGCTCGGGAATTACTTTTGTCATCCCTTGCATATTATAGTTCATCACGAAGTTCTACTAACTTGGTGATAGTGTCTAGAGAACTTTGTCAATTACTATCTTATCTGGAAGATTAACTCCCACTTGATTCAAGCAATTGTAGTACCCAGACAATCTGAGCACATGCTCACTGGTTGAGCTATTCTTCTCCATCTTGTAGGCAATGTATTGTCAGAGGTCTTATACCTCTCGACACGGGCATGAGTATGAAATACTAATTTCAACTCTTGGAACATGTCATATGCTCCATGGCGTTCAAAACATTTTTGAAGTCCCGGTTATAAGCCGTAAAGCATGGCGCACTAAACTATCAAGTAGTCATCATACCGAGCTTGTCAAATGTTCATAACGTCTGCATCTGCTCCTGCAATAGGTTCGTCACCTAGCGGTGCATCAAGGACATAATACTTCTGTGCAGCAATGAGGATAATCCTCATCATTGCTACTAACATCTTTCAACTTATATTTCTCTAGGAACATATAAAATAAATGGGGAGCTATATCGCGAGCTATTGATCTACAACACAGATATGCTAATACTACCAGGACTAAGTTTATGATAAATTAAAGTTCGATTAATCATATTACTTGAAGAACTCCCACTTAGATAGAGATCCCTCTGGTCATCTAAATGATCACGTGATCCAAATCAACTAAACCATGTCCGATCATCACGTGAGATGTAGTTTTCAATGGTGAACATCTTATGTTGATCATATCTACTATATGATTCACGCTCGACCTTTCGGTCTCCAGAGTTCCGAGGCCATATCTGCATATGGTAGGCTCGTCAAGCTTAACCCGAGTATTCTGAGTGTGCAAAACTGGCTTGCACCCGTTGTATGTGAACGTAGAGCCTATCACACCCGATCATCACGTGGTGTCTCAGCACGAAGAACTTTCGCAACGGTGCATACTCAGGGAGAACACTTGTACCTTGAAATTTTGTAAGGGATCATCTTATAATGCGACCGTCGTACTAAGCAAAATAAGAAGCATAATAAGATAAACATCACATGCAATCAAAATATGTGACATGATATGACCATCATCATCTTGTGCTTTTGATCTCCATCTCCAAAGCACCATCATGATCACCTTCGTCACCGGTGCGACACCTTGATCTCCATCGTAGCATCGTTGTCGTCTCGCCAACTATTGCTTCCACGACTATCTCTACCGCTTAGTGATAAAGTAAAGCAATTACATGGCGATTGCATTTCATACAATAAAGCGACAACCATATGGCTCCTGCCAGTTGCCGATAACTTTACAAAACATGATCATCTCATACAAAACCGTATCACTCATCATGTCTTGACCATATCACATCACAACATGCCCTGCAAAAACAAGTTAGACGTCCTCTACTTTGTTGTTGTAAGTTTTACATGGCTGCTACGGGCTTAGCAAGAACCGTTCTTACCTACGCATACAAAACCAGAACGATGTTTCGTCAAGTATGTGTTGTTTTAACCTTCAAAAGGACCGGGCGTAGTCACACTTGATTCAACTAAAGTGAGAGAGACAGACACCCGCCAGTCACCTTTAAGCAACGAGTGCTCATAATGGTGAAACCAGTCTCGCGTAAACGTACGCATAATGTCGGTCCAGGCCGCTTCATCTCACAATACCGCCGAAGCAAAGTATGACATGCTGGTAAGCAGTATGACTAGTATCGGCCACAACTCATTGTGTTCTACTCGTGCATATCATCTACGCATAGACCTGGCTCATGTGCCATTGTTGGGGAACGTAGTATTTTAAAAAATTTCCTACGATCACGCAAGATCTATCTACTAGATGCATAGCAACGAGGGGGAGAGTTAGACTACGTACCCTCGTAGACCGGGAGCGGAAGTGTCTAGTGACGCGGTTGATGTAGTCGAACTTCTTCGCGATCCAACTGATCAAGTACCAAACGTACGGCACCTCCGCGTTCAGCACACGTTCAGCTTGATGACGTCCCACGAGCTCTTGATCTAGTTGAGCTTCAACTAATCAAGGTGTGTTACTGTGGAGAGGGGCACCGCACACGGTTGGGAGAGATCAACTAATCAACTTGTGTGTCTATGGGGTGCCTCTACCCCCGTATATAAAGGAGTGGAGGAGAGGGAGGGCCGGCCCTCTCTATGGCGCGCCCTAGGGGAGTCCTACTCCCACCGGGAGTAGGATTCCCCCTTTCCTAGTAGAACTAGGAGCCCTTCCAAGTAGTAGGAGTAGGAGAGAAGGAAAGAGAAAGAGAAGAGAAGGAAGGAGGGGGCGCAGCCCCTCTCCCTAGTCCAACTCGGACTAAGCCATGGGAGGGGCGCAGCCTCCTCTCTCCCTTTCCCCTAAAGCCCAATAAGGCCCATATACTCCCCGGCGAATTCCCGTAACTCTCCGGTACTCCAAAAAATACCCGAATCACTCGGAACCTTTCCGATGTTCGAATATAGTCGTCCAATATATCGACCTTTACGTCTCGACCATTTAGAGACTCCTCATCATGTCCCCGATCTCATCCGGGACTCCGAACTACCTTCGGTACATCAAAACACATAAACTCATAATACCGATCGTCATCAAACGTTAAGCGTGCGGACCCTACGGGTTCGAGAACTATGTAGACATGACCGAGACTCATCTCCGGTCAATAACCAATAGCGGAACATGGATGCTCATATTGGCTCCTACATATTCTACGAAGATCTTTATCGGTCAAACCGCATAACAACATGTGTTGCTCCTTTTGTCATCGGTATGTTACTTGTCCGAGATTCGATCGTCGGTATCACCATACCTAGTTAATCTCGTTACCGGCAAGTCTCTTTACTCATTCTGTAATACATCATCTCGTGACTAAATCATTAGTCATTTGCTTGCAAGGCTTATTATGATGTGTATTACCGAGATGGCCCAGAGATACCTCTCCGACACTCGGAGTGACAAATCCTATTCTTGATCTATGCCAACACCACGAACACCTTCGGAGACACCTGTAGAGCATCTTTATAATCACCTAGTTACGTTGTGACGTTTGTTAGCGCACAAGGTGTTCCTCCGGTATTCGGGAGTTGCATAATCTCATAGTCATAGGAACATGTATAAGTCATGAAGAAAGCAATAGCAGTAAAACTAAATGATCATAGTGCTAAGCTAACGGATGGGTCTTGTACATCACATCATTCTCCTAATGATGTGATCCCGTTGATCAAATGACAACTCATGTCTATGGCTAGGAAACATAACCATCTTTGATCAATGAGCTAGTCTAGTAGAGGCATACTAGGGACACTCTGTTTTGTCTATGTATTCACACATGTACTAAGTTTCCGGTTAATACAATTCTAGCATGAATAATAAACATTTATCATGATATAAGGAAATAAATAATAACTTTATTATTGCCTCTAGGGCATATTTCCTTCATTTTCTCAGGCAATATTATCCCTCTTAACAGTGTTGCGCCTCACTTTATAAATAAAGCAATGCAATAATGTACATGGCCGAATCAACAATGTGGTGAGGAGGCCCTCTTACAAACCAGATCAGAATTATAACATGACGTCTAGAACAAGCATAACACCTCACCGAGGCCCGACTGTCGATGCCTGAGCTCCAAAACAAATCCCCCAAGAGGGTGATAACGTGAAGCGTTGCCATTGCTGAGTCAGAATAAGCAGGCAGAGGTTTTCATTCGGACCCGTGCACAAGGACGAGACCCATTACTAGTGCAGAGTCATCCTATGCAAACGGCTTAAACCCCCTTTCGCTGACACAATTCTGAATTATCGTCTTGCTAAGGTGGGCGATAAGGGGGGGGGTCCACGGACATAACCCAGATTAATCGTGGGTGATAGGTCCTGTGATCACACACGATAAACGCGAAAATGGATGTGCGTGATCTGAAGAGCTATCGCAAATAATCAGACATAGCAAGCGGTGTCAGATGTGCTGAACATCACACATAATTTCATTAGAGAAAACGTTCGTGTTAGTACTGAGCAACACACATGATTTGCTCCAAAAAAAATCGTGTGAGATGCGTTAAACATCATACACAATTTTCTCATCGAAAACAATTTCGTTAGTTCTGTGCAACACACATGATTTGTCCAAGGAATTCGTGTGAGATAGAGGGATCCATCACAAACGCCTTTCTTGTTGTATGTTTGCGGCCTAGTAGTGTTTCACAAACGGTTGTCCTGGACAGCATCGTGCGTAGTGATTCATTGACCCACACACTTTTTTGTAGCAACTATGCGCGTTGTTTGTAGTCATCGCCGCGAGTACTTAATATATAACCTTGTGCAACGCATAGACTTAATTACCATTTTTAGCCCATTATAATTAATCCATGTAATAAGCCAATTGATATTTCATATTGAGAAAAAAAATGATGATTTCATATCGGACAGATAATATATTTCAAATTCATCTAATGGTCCCCAGGACTTTATAATTGACATCAGAGTGCATACCAGATAGCTAGTTCACCACAACACAGTACACCTGATAGCTATTTCAGTACACAAGCATCAAGTTTCACATGTAACATGTAAAATATTTAAAAAGTAGCATCATAGACAGTAAATAGACAAATGAATCTCGTCTATAAAATTGTTGAAGCGTAAGACGAATATTGAGCCATCGATGAGGCTGAAGGTCCTTGCTACTTTAGTCAACGCTTGTGGATGATTGCTAGTCCATCCTTCGCCCTCTTGAGAAAGACTTCAATATTATACCATGGGTGCTATATGAATACCTTCCTTGCCTCTTGAGCATACATGGGGTTTGAGAGGTAATCATCGGTGAACTGCTTTGGACAAAAATGAAAACAAAGATATGCATAAATATGTTTTATAAATATTGAAATGGTGTGCATATAGAAAAAAACAAGGTAGGACAGTAAGTACTATCTTATAGTTGACCGATTTCTTCTTCATTGCATAGGAGAGTTTTTCATTTTTCTTCGCTAGTTTCTTTAACCTAGCTATCTTTCTGAGTTTTCTGACTTGACTGTTATTCATTTACATCTCTTTTTTTCATATGCAATGGGTCGAAACGTTGGTCTAAACCTCTCATACTAGGACATACCTGCAAGATATAGATATTAGAAACTAAATTGAAAAAAATGCAATTGCACAATGATGTGCTATAAGCCAAAGGGCCATGTGCAAAACTTGATGGTAAACTTCAATATCTCCCATTTGTTACCCTGCTATTACATATAGTGGATATTGATCAGGTTAAGTGGGAATTAACAAACTATCAATAATAGGTTGGTGAAGAATATACATAGTGCAGATCCAACAGATTCAAGCCATGGAGAGGCCGGTTAACCACAACATGCTTAACATCCAAAAAATATTGAAAATGTATATGTTTCTCATGTATTTAGTACATCCAAATTTCTATCTATTTCTCACATATATAAGAATACAAAATTGTATCCTAACAACTGAACGAAACAATGCAATCAACACCACATTAATTGCACAATAGAACATTACACTGCATGTATACTAGTTCAAGATCAGAAGGCATATAGAATAACATTACATCAGATAAGTGACTAGAATGTATAGAAGAAATACAGGAGCGGGTCATGCAAAAGGTCAAGCTGAGATACTTAACTGGCATAGCAAGCTAAACCTAGGTTTTCAGTAAGCTAGAATGAGCTAGCTCTTCGTAATTGTCAGAGATGACAACGGCTTCCTTTCCCTTGGAAGAGGGCGAGGCCTCCACATCGTGGGTGCCCTCCTCATTGTCTAGGCAGATGAAGACTAGGAATGCCTAGTTGTTGTTTGTCATCTAAGCTAGTAAGGGCACCAACCTATTGGTCCTTGATTGGAGGTAGGTTTCATTGCCATATTGTTAGACGGCTATTGCGTGAATAGCTTGATCTTGTCATATGTAGGGTGATCAAACCTTTGCATGTGTTACATCATCCATTTTGGCTGATCTTGGTTGGTACTCTATGTGAGGACCTAGATCTTTTTTTAGCTTCAAAACAAGCCCAAGACCCTCGAAAATAGAGTTCATCTGAAAAGGTTACACATGTTTTTGTGTCATGCAATTGGCTAATTCTGCATGATCTAGACCCTTCAGGCGGTTCTAGGGAGCTTTTGGATGTGCCCGGAGGTTGGTCCGGAAGTTTTGGGCATTCGGAGCTCTAAATGGTGCATGGGGTTTCTAACGGATTGGAGAAATCCCCAAAGGGGTTGATTCGGGCGGGACATAAAACCCATTTCTTCCCCAATGGGATGAGAGGCTCAAGATCTGATTTCCCACCGTTGTTGGACCTTTAAACTCCTCCTCCTCCAAAGTCCAAACCTCCATCTATCTAGGAATCATTTTGTTGGCCTAATCCATTGTTCATGTCCTCTCCCATCCCTCCATTACAAGAGCTTTTTGGAGTGAGATTTGAGAGAGGAGTTGAGCACAAGGTGCTTTGCTTTACATTTGTTGCATTGGTTTGTGCACTTTGTGTTGGTTCGAGTGAGATTTTGAGAGGTTGTCACTCTTAGAGGCCACCGCCTCCTACGTAGTTTGGTGGTGTTAGCTCACTGAACAGGCCCCGGTTTGCGGAATTTTTAGGGAGCTTGTTGCCTTTGGAGTAGAGAAGAAAATATGTACTAGTGAAGGGATCTTGGGAATTGATTGGCCGAGGCTTTCTGAGAAAAAGATGAGACATTGTTTGTCGTCTAAGGGCATAGGTTGACCCTGCCTCTGCAACGAAGAGTAGAATATCGATGGATATTTGGACCCCGGGAAGTACATCAGTTATCATCGATATATCTTTTGAGAAGTTTGAATTGCTTGCTTGTATCCTTAAATTCCAGATCTTGTTTAGTACTAAGTTGTTGGTCCAGTTATTATAACCTAGCACATTTAGGATTTGTTTGAAAATTATTCAACTAGTTTACCAAATCCGTAAGAAGTTTAAAAACACCTAAAAGAAGGTGACAAGACAATTCCAACAGCTTGATCAATTCTATCAGTTCGGGAAAAGAGCAAAACATGTTGCAGATACTTTATTCATATCCAAACCTAGTGCACATAGTACTTTATTCAAATCCTTGGTGGGCATTAAGTTGCTCATCTTTAATTTAACTATCTAGCTCAACGTGATGTTCAACTAGAAAATACCAATTTGTGATGAACTACTTGTTCCTGTTGGCTTGTTGCGTTCTGTGGGTTCAAAATTTCAAGAGACGGTATTGTGAGATTACGTGATCATTCATAATATTGCATGCATAAACAAATGGTGTTGTAATCAAGGTTTTCCGTGCATTCAGAATACTCCCAACACATCCAACAGTATTACATAAAGTAAACGGCACGTTCACAAGTGGTGGAGCTATAGAAATCATGTTGGGCGGGCCAAGGTGTGCCAAGCTGAAGGAAACACAATTTTCTCTCTCAAAAGGCCCAGTTTTCTCTCTACTCTTTTACAGTTTCGGCCATGAGCTGGGCGGCCCATGGCCCATTGGGCCTTGCTGTAACTCCGCCCATGACAAGACAAGTAGGGCTACGACTTTAGGAAATATCTTAACTTAGGCTACAGCAATGTTGAAAACGAACGGGTGGGACGTCAGACCTGGCAATATCTTCAATCGGGTTGGAAAATAACTGTGCCTGTGTGAGTAATCTATACTACTATTAAAAGACCAAACATGACTTCCGCTACGTGCACCCCACAAAGTGCACACAGGTTAACCCCGCACGTCCGATCAAACCCACTTTGATGCATCCAACAGTCCACGTTACATCCACCATAATACAAACAGATCTACGGTTCAAAACAAATGTTCTGCCGGCAGACTCCCCCGTCCAGGATGCTACACAGCCCCACCACTCCACGATCCTCCACGATCAACGCCACCATCACGCCACGAACCTCGCCTCGGCCAGCCGCCCCGCCGCCTAAGCCCCTGGTGTCCGCGACGTCCTCGACCTGCCTTGCTTCCCTACCTCTCCTCGCCCCGCCGCCCTCGCCCTGGCCGCGACGTCCTCGACCCGGTGGACGTCCTCAACCCGGCGCGCTGCCCTACCTGCGGTGTCATCACCCTGTGTGGGCAGAAGCATCTCGACCTGCCAGTGCCACAGGTTAGATCAAGAATTTGCACGTCTTATGATCCGACAAAAGACAACGCAAATTGCTCTTTCAATCTGAGTCTGTAATTTGTACTATGAAATTTGATACTAACAGTATATCATGAACACATGGAGTTGACGAAGGGTTAAATAAGTGTTTCACAAAAGGAACCATTGAAAAGACAATATGGCATCCTCTCAGCGTAGTGGGATACGTACTCCCTTTCAGGACCTGACAAATAACAGCAATTTAGGTAAATATATATACGTACTCTTACCTACTTTGATCTTGTAAATCCAGAATATGTCATTGTCTCACAGGTCAAAAACCAGATCCAAAAGAGCTGAAAAGACAGAGGGAAAGGGAGAGGTATGCACTAAAGAGAATATGTCATTGTCGCACATGTCTCACGGGATGAGGATATAGATAATATGCAGATTGAAGGGGAGATAAAGAAAGACGAGGATACAAACACTGAGTTGGCGGAGGTGATACAAGAAGAATCTACAATGGAGGATACAGAGAATATGCAGATTGAAGAGGTGATAACCGTGCAAGAGGATACCGATCCCAAGTCCACGAAGGCTACACAAGAGTCCATTACGAAGGGTCCACAAAACATGCTTTTTGATGCTGTCATAACCAATGCTAGAGGTACAATCCCCGAATCGACAGAGGCAGGTTTTCTTTCCGCATGTCATTACTATTCTAATTAAAACGTCACAGATCAGTTTGTAATATATTAGTACAATATCTTATAAAAAGATATTCTCTCTGTTATAATATTATACTATCATGTGTTTCAGCTATCGAGCGATGACGAATCAAGTGAAATACTAAACAATAATGAAGTGGAGGAAAGTAATTGCACGGAGAGCTCAGAATATACACCTATTCTTGATGAAAACATAGCAAACAGAGAGGCCAACTATTCTGAACATACACAGGTGGCTTCCCTTTTCCAACTATTTCATCCAAAATCATTCTAATTATATTATATCCTACATATGGGTAATTCTTTTAATATTGTTCTCAGAAATTAACCCACAACGAAACAAGTCAACAAATGGTGGTAACTGAGGACGAGGAATTGGCACAAACACCCGGCACGGAAGGGCTTCGAACTATAGAGGACAATTGTTGTCCTCTATTGTTTGAAGCCCTTCCGTGTATATAAACAAGCATATACGACAGCATAACAAGCCTAAGATAGCACGAGACTATGTTGTTTCTCCACAAGGCACAAAACAAAACCTTCAATGTCCTTGTACTGCTACATTATTATTTTTGAGTTCATTATCATTAAATGTTATCATGGCCATCATGACAGATTATGCCTGCACTGGCGATGATTGGTCCGTTATGGAAAATATCAGATCCAAAACAAGCAAAGAAAGAAATTTAGTGAGCATCGGCGACGCATTTCTGAAAAAAAAAAGACATTTACTATCTCTTCTAACTCCCGGAGAATTGGGTTGGCGACTAAGTAAGTATATTATTATTATTAATATCGCATTAGGACAGGAAGATACTGTTTGATTATGAGTATGTGTCATCTAATATACTATGTATACTTTTAATTGTAGGTCATAAATACGTACATAAATTGCATGACTGCTAAGGAGCATCTACAAGTAAGGTCAGGTGGAACTGTGTTCTTAGAGAATGCATGCATCTCTAAGATGATAAAGATTGGTAGCTATCTGCCCTCAGATGACACGGATGCTGCACCAGCATGGGTATTAAACAGAGCCAAAGCGTATTTGGAAAATGATATGGTTAGTCTTAGTTTTCTACATATTTCTATGAATCACAGCGAGAACGACCGATTCGTCCACATACGAGTACAACTAAAATAATCATTTTCTTCAGATATACTGTAAGATAAACATGGACGATGTTCACTGGTACCTATGTGTTATAAATGCCAGAAAACAATGTGTTCATGTGCTCGACTCGCTAGGCCCATACATGAACCGCAAGGACCTCATTGATACGGTTAGTCCTTAGTCCTACTGTCCCATCTTTTCTAACAAGCTTTTTCTTTTCTTATTTCTTGCTTGTGATGCTTATACTTTTTTCCATTTGTTGGTACAATAGCTAGAAGGACGGGAGGATTTGTTCAAATATGCATCCAAGCACATGGAATTAAAATCCGAGAAGTGGACTAATCTAGATGTTACAACATGGAAAAGAGAAGAATATATTAAGAGCAGCCTTCAAACAGATGGGTACGCCTCCTAATATAACTCAGAGCATTTATGCTTAACAGGGCACATTTGGTATGCTATTATGTTTATTTTATCACTGCATAGCATTCCTGAAGGACATTTCATCAACAGATCTGGTATGCCAATGCAATTCTTTACCTTATTGTATGCCAATGCAATTGACACGACACCTATCATGACAGTTGGCGTAAATAATGGAGCTCGAGGCGATAGCTTTTATTGGGCTGCATATAGTATAGAAAATGTGTTACAATTTCTGGATTTGAACAACAAATATGTTACTACACACATGGAAAGAAGCAGATAGATGACATACCTGTATGCGTTTCACTAACAATCTTCCACTACACTATATCATCCATGCTAACATAGAGAAAGAGAAACATCTCACATATAATGACAATGTGCCGAAGGTGCCTGTTGTGCATACAATGGTATAAGCATCAGCAAAGGAAAGATGTCAAATGATGTAGTCACATGTATTTTTGATACAAACTATACAGATACCAAATTGGTTGTCACCCTAGAACTCTCAATTACTTAGTGCCAGTAATAATATGACATTACAACATGAGAATACCACACAAATCAAGCAACTGTCACAAAAAGTAACGACTCGACATCAATTGTAGATAGCTGATAGTGACAAATTAAGCCACCCAGAATTCATATCCACAAATCAATCATCTTTGTCACAACATGGTTGCCTCAAAAATGTCATATATACTACTATTAAAAGACCAAACATGACTTCCGCTACGTGCACCCCACAAAGTGCACACAGGTTAACCCCGCACGTCCGATCAAACCCACTTTGATGCATCCAACAGTCCACGTTACATCCACCATAATACAAACAGATCTACGGTTCAAAACAAATGTTCTGCCGGCAGACTCCCCCGTCCAGGATGCTACACAGCCCCACCACTCCACGATCCTCCATGATCAACGCCGCCATCACGCCACGAACCTCGCCTCGGCCAGCCGCCCCGCCGCCTAAGCCCCTGGTGTTCGCGACGTCCTCGACCTGCCTTGCTTCCCTACCTCTCCTCGCCCCGCCGCCCTCGCCCTGGCCGCGACGTCCTCGACCCGGTGGACGTCCTCAACCCGGCGCGATGCCCTACCTGCGGTGTCATCACCCCGTGTGCGCAGAAGCATCTCGACCTGCCAGTGCCACAGGTTAGATCAAGAATTTGCACGTCTTATGATCCGACAAAAGACAACGCAAATTGCTCTTTCAATCTGAGTCTGTAATTTGTACTATGAAATTTGATACTTACAGTATATCATGAACACACGGAGTTGACAAAGGGTTAAATAAGTGTTTCACAAAAGGAACCATTGAAAAGACAATATGGCATCCTCTCAGCGTAGAGGGATACGTACTCCCTTTCAGGACCTGACAAATAACAGCAATTCAGGTAAATATATATATCACCTACTCTTACCTACTTTGATCTTGTAAATCCAGAATATGTCATTGTCTCACAGGTCAAAAACCAGATCCAAAAGAGCTGAAAAGACAGAGGGAAAGGGAGAGGTATGCACTAAACAGAATATGTCATTGTCGCACATGTCTCACAGGATGAGGATATAGATAATATGCAGATTGAAGGGGGGATAAAGAAAGACGAGGATACAAACACTGAGTCGGCAGAGGTGATACAAGAAGAATCTACAATGGAGGATACAGAGAATATGCAGATTGAAGAGGTGATAACCGTGCAAGAGGATACCGATCCCAAGTCCACAAAGGCTACACAAGAGTCCATTACGAAGGGTCCACAAAACATGCTTTTTGTTGCTGTCATAACCAATGCTAGAGGTACAATCCCCGAATCGACAGAGGCAAGTTTTCTTTCCGCATGTCATTACTATTCTAATTAAAACGCCACAGATCAGTTTGTAATATATTAGTACAATATCTTATAAAAAGATATTCTCTCTGTTATAATATTATACTACCATGTGTTTCAGCTATCGAGCGATGACGAATCAAGTGAAATACTAAACAATAATGAAGTGGAGGAAAGTAATTGCACGGAGAGCTCAGAATATACACCTATTCTTGATGAAAACATAGCAAACAGAGAGGCCAACTATTCTGAACATACACAGGTGGCTTCCCTTTTCCAACTATTTCATCCAAAATCATTCTAATTATATTATATCCTACATATGGGTAATTCTTTTAATATTGTTCTCAGAAATTAACCCACAACGAAACAAGTCAACAAATGGTGGTAACTGAGGACGAGGAATTGGCACAAACACCCGGCACGGAAGGGCTTCGAACTATAGAGGACAATTGTTGTCCTCTATTGTTTGAAGCCCTTCCGTGTATATAAACAAGCATATACGACGGCATAACAAGCCTAAGATAGCACGAGACTATGTTGTTTCTCCACAAGGCACAAAACAAAACCTTCAATGTCCTTGTACTGCTACATTATTATTTTTGAGTTCATTATCATTAAATGTTATCATGGCCATCATGACAGATTATGCCTGCACTGGCGATGATTGGTCCGTTATAGAAAATATCAGATCCAAAACAAGCAAAGAAAGAAATTTAGTGAGCATCGGCGACGCATTTCTGAAAAAAAAGACATTTACTATCTCTTCTAACTCCCGGAGAATTGGGTTGGCGACTAGGTAAGTATATTATTATTATTAATATCGCATTAGGACAGGAAGATACTGTTTGATTATGAGTATGTGTCATCTAATATACTGTGTATACTTTTAATTGTAGGTCATAAATACGTACATAAATTGCGTGACTGCTACGGAGCATCTACAAGTAAGGTCAGGTGGAACTGTGTTCTTAGAGAATGCATCCATCTCTAAGATGATAAAGATTGGTAGCTATCTGCCCTCAGATGACACGGATGCTGCACCAGCATGGGTATTAAACAGAGCCAAAGCGTATTTGGAAAATGATATGGTTAGTCTTAGTTTTCTACATATTTCTATGAATCACAGCGAGAACGACCGATTCGTCCACATACGAGTACAACTAAAATAATCATTTTCTTTAGATATACTGTAAGATAAACATGGACGATGTTCACTGGTACCTATGTGTTATAAATGCCAGAAAACAATGTGTTCATGTGCTCGACTCGCTAGGCCCATACATGAACCGCAAGGACCTCATTGATACGATTAGTCCTTAGTCCTACTGTCCCATCTTTTCTAACAAGCTTTTTCTTTTCTTATTTCTTGCTTGTGATGCTTATACTTTTTTCCATTTGTTGGTACAACAGCTAGAAGGACTGGAGGATTTATTCAAATATGCATCCAAGCACATGGAATTAAAATCCGAGAAGTGGACTAATCTAGATGTTACAACATGGAAAAGAGAAGAATATATTAAGAGCGGCCTTCAAACAGATGGGTACGCCTCCTAATATAACTCAGAGCATTTATGCTTAACAGGGCACATTTGGTATGCTATTATGTTTATTTTATCACTGCATAGCATTCCTGAAGGACATTTCATCAACATATCTGGTATGCCAATGCAATTCTTTACCTTATTGTATGCCAATGCAATTGACACGACACCTATCATGACATCTGGCGTAAATAATGGAGCTCGAGGCGATAGCTTTTATTGGGCTGCATATAGTATAGAAAATGTGTTACAATTTCTGGATTTGAACAACAAATATGTTACTACACACATGGAAAGAAGCAGATAGATGACATACCTGTATGCGTTTCACTAACAATCTTCCACTACACTATATCATCCATGCCAACATAGAGAAAGAGAAACATCTCACATATGAATGACAATGTGGCGAAGGTGCCTGTTGTGCATACAATGGCATAAGCATCAGCAAAGGAAAGATGTCAAATGATGTAGTCACATGTATTTCTGATACAAACTATACAGATACCAACTTGGTTGTCACCCTAGAACTCTCAATTACTTAGTGCCAGTAATAATATGACATTACAACATGAGAATACCACACAAATCAAGCAACTGCCACAAAAAGCAACGACTCGACATCAATTATAGATAGCTGACAGTGACAAATTAAGCCACCCAGAATTCATATCCACAAATCAATCATCTTTGTCACAACATGGTTGCCTCAAAAATGTCACCTGACTAAATCCCCACTGATAACCGTAGGTGCACTAATAACATCTAATCAAACAGCATACCTTCAGCAGCCGAGCACATATGCGAGCTGCGAACCCCTTCCCGGAGCGACTATGTGAGCCAAGCACGGGGGGTGATGATTGCGGCGGGCACGTCAACGCACTGAATTTCGGTCCAATTCGAGATGCCTCCTCCCACATCGTGTCCAGCAGCTCGCATTTCAATTTGCTCTGGGCCAGTAGGATGGCGGCAGCAGAACCGATCTAGGGAAGATCCGCGGGGTTGGCGGCGAGGCAAGGTCGCAGTGGTGATAGGAGGCGGCGGGGAGAGGTCATCGTGGTAATAACGGCCGGCGGGGCGAGGCCACCGTGGGGATAAGAGACGGCGGGGCGAGGCCGTGGTGGGGATAGGACGAGGTGGGGAGAGTCTGTGGTGGTGTGGATGGGAGGGAGGGGCGCTAGGCGCTGGGCGACGGCGTGGCGGCAGAGGAGCCGGCCTGCTGCAGAGGAGGCGGCCGGCGGAGATGGCTGGCGGAGAAAGCAAAGTGACGACTGGAGACAGAAGTGAAGTGATGACTTCCTGTATCTCACGGTCTCACAGTGGAGAAAGCGAAGTGCAACCGGTTCTCTTTCTTTTTATTTTACTTTTCAGCCGCTGCTCATGTTTCTGTGGTTACTTGTCAACGCACGAGTGAAATCTGAATTAAATTGTATATGAACCCATTTGGTGAAGTAACAATTATATGGGTCCTCCAAAAAATGATGCGTTTATAAATTCATTTTTTTATTGATAGCCCTTTTGTTCATTCGATTTATATAAAAAAATATGCGTTCACAAATTCAATTCTTTTATTCATAACCCTTTTGCCCATTTCATTTATATTAGCGGCAAATGTTGTTCAATTCTTTTTTATCGACCGTCTCCAGTATGACTGTGTGGTTCAATCATCATAATTTTATAATACTAATATTTTTATTAATATCTTTGTTATTAATCATATCAATATTCCTATCATCCAGGTCATCTTCTGGTCTTTGGACGTTAAATTATATGGAGTACTTTACAGGAGATAGTTTGTCCGACACTCCCGAACAGGTATATCTTGCATCGTATCATGATACTAATTATTTCGTGTTGTGTCATTATTTGAAAACTAAGTATTATTATTACTATTTCACTTTAGGTTTATATGACAGATTTTAGAACAAAATTAGCTGTCATTTGAAACTATGGCCAATGATCTAAACCTTGCACTCCAAGCTGCAAAACCTGCCTTCAAGGACGAGATTTTGATATGGGGATGCAAAGTTTCTAATGTTCCCACAAACTCATACGGGTAAGAATCTTGTCAATACATCACAATCTTATTTGATTCATTCAACTCGCACGTAACACTTCATACATGCAGTCCCTTGTCTGGTTATTTGGTTTTCAATTTAATGCACTCATGGCACGATGGGACGGTACATTTTCCGGTACCCAAGGTAAGTATTGCCATCATGCTCATTTCTACACACGTTACTCATGTTTTTTTAATAACAATGTTATATAATGCATATGTAGGATGATTTTGAACTGAGGAAGCGATTTTTGGTTCATATTTTGAAGTATGAAGAGAATGAAGTTCCAAACAATATCCCAGTCTTAGAACGAACCATTATAGATCGTATCAAAAGATGGACCTTCCAGATAGGATCATCACCAAATAATGATTACTAGATAATGTTGCTTAGTTGTTATTTTAAAGTATTTTTGTAATAAGTAACAATTACAATATATTTATGTGATCATTTATTCCTAGGTGAAGACATGTGTTCTGGTCGTGTGTTACATGCACGATTTAATTCATTTTGTTTTTGGAATTTTGGAATCACAACAATTCAATAATGGAAGTCTTTCACCCGTCAAACAGGACCAATGACTTGATCTAAAATAAATTACTACATTGAAATCATTGGTCGTGACACGCATTTAATTGTCCAGGTAAAAATATAAGACGAAGTTCATGTTTTTATTGTAGTATAAGATTAGGATACGTGCGTTGCACGTGCACGCTTACTAGTGCTAACCAAACCCCCCTCACTCAGATTCAGATTCGCTAATATAATCGCTGTCATATTCCTCGTCAGTGTCCTCGTCGACGGTGTCGTCGTCCACTGCTGCCACATTATCTAATGCCTCGCACGAGATGCTGATGATAGTATAGTTCGTGTAGTACTGCGTAACGCCGCCTGTACAGGGCTCCTCTTCGTAGGGATCTAGTCCACAGGCCATGTTCTGAAACTCCAAGTCGCGCCCTTTGAACTGGAATTCCTCCATAGCCGGGTGCACAATTTTAGTCCCTTCGTAGTCACAGTACATGCAGCGGGTTTGTTCTGAAGCACACAAACAAGATAACTAGATCAGCACCCATCGAAGAATTTAGCACAACCTATCGGCAATAAACTGAAGTTGTTGCAAAATGAAATTTCTGAGGAGAAACTCAGTTTTCCCGACAATCATGCATAGATAGTGTTTATTTTTGTGGCAAGCAACTCAAATGCTTCTGCTAACAGCTGTAAAAGCTTATAGATTTGGTCTATTGGTTTATATCTATCAGCATACTACTCACAAGTTCTGATTCTCACTGACAACGTGTCCCAAGATTTGGACCAGATGTATTTAACAAAAATCATCGGTATGATCTATTATGGGTATCTACCAGATAAATCTAATTCATATCAGGATATGCATCTTGCTAAAGTTAAACTTGGTTCAGCCAACTTATTGAGCAACTTCGAGCCCTGCTGGATAGCAACTTCGAGCAAGAGAAGTAAATCATCAGTTTGTTGAACATCTGGACTTTAGTAGATCCCATTGACAATATTAACCAGAATGTAGATCAGATGTGGATGACCAGGGTCTATACTTTGAACTAATTATCTAGTGGTTCTTACACTGCCAGTGGTAGGCTGGTAGCTTGGGAGGGAACACTATTGATGTATTGGTTTGAAATTTGGAATACATGTACACAAAACAGTAGTAAAGTCAGATATGGCCACAATACCAGGGAGCAGTGGGTTTGGTCTGAATGTTCAAACTTTACCAAGCTGCAGGATGATATATAGTATATATGTTCCATTTTATTTTAAAAACTATTGTATCTTGTCACTAGCAGTAAAGCGTTGCACCCTTTGTCGAAAAACTAGCAGTAGAACGTTGAGACTTAAAAAGCCAAATGTTAACATGCAGGTTAATTTAGTCTACTTGCTGTATAAAAAAACTATAAGATACCTTGGTGTGGTTTGGGGAAATCCACAGGACAACACAAGACCTTCTCACCTCCATCCTCTGCCTCGTGGTCATTGCTAAGTTCAGCGAAGAAGAGTTTTAGATTTCCACCTCTTGGACTTGCCAGAAAATTGACATGAATGTGATGGTATATGAAAACGGGTTTGTTAGTATCCATGCAGTACTCAGGGCCAGACACATTAGGGTTGACGCCACAAATAACATGAAGATCATACAGTTCCTGTAAGTGGGCACAGGCAAGCAGCAAATCAGTGACTGTAACATGTCAGCTGGGTGATAATTAGAGGCAAAGGTACAAATCTCAAGATGAACTTACCCTGTTCTCCAGTGCATACGAAGCCAGCGCCGCTCTGACTTTCTTAGAGATTCTTGTATGCTCATTGGTCCGGGAGAGTTTGGGCATGGGAACCTCGTGATGCTGCAGTGAATTTCCAGGGGTGGGGCGTCCTTGAAACATCTCTCTGGTAATGCGGTTAAGATCAGCAGAGTCAAGTGGAGCATTAATATTCAGACCTGAGAATGTATGACTGCACGAGGACATAAACTCTGCTTGCGCAGCAGGGTCGGGGTGCCAAGCAGCCACACCGGCAGCCCTGAAGGCACGACATATTTTGTCTTGATCCCCGAAGTGAGCCAAAGGATTCGAAAAGGGCGCAGCACTCTTCCCCAGAGTGCAATCAGTAATGAGCAGGAAGCGCAGGGCTTCATATAGGCTCTTGCCGGATGTGCAGAGGAAGGTAACGAGGCCGTAGAACGAGCGGGCCTCGACGCGCAACAGACTGCAGGTACTGATCATGTCAATCTCAGGTCTTTGGCTCGGTGGGGAGACGGTGTTGCACCAGATGGTGTTGATGATGATGTTGGAGACGGGGTCGAAGGGGCCGTAGCAGTGGCCAGCCTTGAGCATGCTGCGGTGGTAGCACGACCGGAGCTCACTCGCCGGCAACAGGGCAAGTGCCTTGAGGTAGAAGGCGTGGATGCGCTGGAGGAGCACAAACTTGAGCGACTGGCACGGTCGATACGGCACGACGGTGGGTGGTGACTGACGGAGCTCCAGTGCGCGCTTCCAAGCGAAATCAAGGGGCTGCGTTTGCATGCCAGGAGCCTGATGCCGTGCGTCGAAATTGAATACACAAGTGAAGTTATTGATGTCATTCTGGATCGCGTGGGCGGCTTCTTCCAGAGGGCGAACCGGGGACAGCCAGGTGCGGACGAGGTGGTGGGCGTCCGTGTGCTTGGAGGCCAGCGCGGCGCACATGAGGGCAGTGCGTACGACGGGCTTGCTGGCGTCGGAGTTGAGGTGGAAGGGGGAGAGAGACCGGCCATGCGCGACGAGGCGCACCGCGTAGAGGAGGTCGGCGTCGGCGCGGAGCAGGTAGCGCACGGCCTCCCAGTCCGCGAGGTAGCGGAAGAAGAAGGTGAGGAAGGCGACGAGGCCGTCCATGGAGCGCTCGGCCATGTCCCCGACCTCGATTTTCTCGGCAGGGAGGCCGGAGGCGACGAGGGTGTTGTAGATGATGTTGGTGGTCGGGTCGAGTAGGCCAATGGAGAGGCCGGCGCCGAGGAAGACCTCCTCTTTGAATGCTGTCGCCGTGGCGAGCCGCTCGCGGGCACGATCGTACGAGCCGCGGATCTTCTGGACGAGCTCCGATCTCTCCCGGTTAACAACCCTGAGCCGTGGCTCGAACCTTTTAAGGTCCTCCGGCTTATAGATGCGCTCCATCGCCGGCGGCGGCGGTTGAGGCATCTGGGACAGGGAGGGGGCGATGGAACCGAACTCCATCGCAGCTAGCTATGCGCCGCGCACCTTTTATCGGCGAGGCCCGCGGCCTGTATAACTGTATTTATATAGGGAAACGATTTCTCTCGGGCGGTTGTTCACTTCTTTGCATCAACCGATTCCACGTGTCGCCACGTGCCCCTCGGGCCCAACATCCTATCGGCTGTTCGACAAGAAATCCCCCGTTTAGTCCCTTTTCGTCTTCCTCTCTTTAGGCCTTCTTTGGTTCATAGAATAGGAATATCATAGGAATAGAAAAATCATAGGAAGTGAGGTGACATGCATGATGCATCTCACTTCCTATAGGAAAAAAGATGTCAGGCCTCCTTTGGTTTGGAGGAATTTCATAGGGATTCTATAGGATAGGATTTTTATAGGATATTTTCCTTTAAAGCCCTTTGGTTCATAAGAATGGATTCCTATTCCTACATAGGATTGGTTCCTATCCTTCACATTTCATAGGAAAATAAAAATGAGCCTAGACTCAATGGAAAAATTCCTTTGGTGTGAACCAAATGACATCTCTTTTCCTATTCCTATTCATAGGATTTGAGATACATGTCATCTCATTTGTCACTTGATTCATATGATAGGAATTTTTCCATTGAGTCCAGGCTAAGGCCTCCTTTGGTTTGGAGGAATTTCATAGGAATTCTATAGGATAGGATTTTTATAGGAATTTTTCCTTTAGAGCCCTTTGGTTCATAGGAATGAATTCCTATTCCTACATAGGATTGATTCCTATCCTTCACATTTCATAGGAAAATAAAAATGAGCCTAGACTCAATGGAAAAATTCCTTTGGTGTGAACCAAATGACATCTCTTTTCCTATTCCTACTCATAGGATTTGAGATACATGTCATCTCATTTCCTACAAATTTCCTATTCCTATGATAATCCTATCCTATGAACCAAAGGAGGCCTAATGTTTTTTTCTTTAAGGCCTCCTTTGGTTTGGAGGAATTTCATAGGAATTCTATAGGATAGGATTCTTATAGGAATTTTTCCTTTAGAGCCCTTTGGTTCATAGGAACGGATTCCTATTCCTACATAGGATTGGTTTGTATCCTCTACATTTCATAGGAAAATAAAAATGAGCCTAGACTCAATGGAAAAATTCCTTTGGTGTGAACCAAATGACATCTCATTTCCTATTCCTACTCATAGGATTTGAGATATATGTCATCTCATTTCCTATAAATTTCCTATTCCTATGATAATCCTATCCTATGAACCAAAGGAGGCCTAAAATGTGAAGGATTGGTTCCTATCCTATATAGGAATAGGATTCCATTCCTACAAACCAAAGGGCTCCATAGGATTTTTTTCCTGCAAAATTCCTATCATCTAGAAATCCTACAAGATTCCTGCAAACCAAAGGAGGCCTTATCCAGGTCAAGACAGTCCGGTTTGTCTCTTTTCTCTTGCTTTATTCCAACCCAGATACAAGCACGCCGTCATCACCATCGCCGATGCTGCTGCAATCTAAGCACCTCAGGCTGCCGCTGATGCTACTGCAGGCCGGAGCACCGCGCTACTATTTGCTCCAACCACCATGAGAGCATCTCTAGCAGACCTTTTATATCACGAATTCTTATAGCGCGTTTACAGTTCGCGGATGTTTTCGGATACGGATCAAAAACAGCCGCGGTATAACAGCAACCGAATATGAACCCGTAAAATTTGAAATCACATATTCGTGCCAGAAATTTTTACAACGGATATTTGGAGGAGCAGGTGTCACCATAACCCTAATTACAAAATTGGCCTCACCGGAGCCGGAGGGGATTGTGGCGGCGACGCTACGACGGCGGAAGAGCTCAGTGCTCATCGTCGGAGACGAGGTCGACATAGAACCCATCCTGCTTCTTGGCTATGAAGCGCCACTCTTCCATGCTGGTCGTGAACTCCTGTGTCGCCGCGATCCCCTGCTCGAGAAAGATTATGTCGATGTCGGTGTCCCGTCGACGGCGCTATTCCTCCTCCTACCCCCCCTGCATAGCTCGTGACGATGGCGGCCTCCATGATGTCCGCCTCCGCCGGGGGGAGGTAATCCCCGTCCCGATGACGCCCCACCGCTCCGGCTCCATCTTCACCGTGCAGAGCGGCGGGAGCTCCTTTGGCTCTTTTTGACTGGCGTGAGCGGCGTCCACGAGCTCGAGGCACCAGCGGGAGAGCTGCCCGCGGAGGAGTCAGAGGGCAGCACGTGGTAGAGGAGCGCCTGTCTGCAGTCGTACTACTCCGTCTCGCGGCGGAGGAGCGACGGCGGCGGCGAGAGCCCGTTGTTGGTGTACCTACGGGCGCTCATTTTCCTCGTGGTGTCGACAGTGACGCACCTCCGCTCGAGGTCGTCCCCATCGCCGGCGCCGCGGCCCACCGACCATATTCCGCGCCACGTCGAGAGGGGAGAGGGGGAATTGAAGGCGCCGATGGCGAGAAATCGAGAAGGGGGATTGGGAATTGCGGCAGTGCACGGATAGGGTTTCGACCCGTATTTCAGCCGCAAACCTTTACATATACTGCGTGGAAGAGGGGGTTTGCGGGCCACTGTAAAAACATATGGGTCGGGCGACTGTACGGCCTCTGATCTGGCCCAAAAAACAGGCGAAACCCGTATAGTCACCGGATTTTTACGGGTCGCCCCGTTTTAAGGGGTCTGCTAGAGATGCTCTCAGCGATGTTGTGTTGGGTTCCCCAGGGTTGCAATGTTTCCATCCTCGGCATGGCCGCGGCTACACACATGAGTGGGGAGCACTGCAAGCCGCCACAACATGTCGTTGCGACAAGCCAGAGGAGAGCGACACCAACCACCAGTGATGCAAGGCACTTCCGCGCACCGACACCCACGCAGTGACCGTCGTGACTGGCAGCAACACCGGCAATGTTTGAGTGGCGACAATTTTTGCAACATAGGCGATGTTATGTTGTAGGTGATGTTATGTTGTGACTACTTTGCAGTGTGCCGGTGTTGCGGATGCGACAACCTCAACACTGCAATGCTGTGACAAGGCTTTTCAACACGGGTGCTGTTGCGGGTGCAACAACTACAACATTGGCAATGTTTGTGATAGTGGCTTTGCAAGATGGCCATGTTGTGGGTGCGACGACTGAATAGCCATTGGTGTTGCACGGCGGCGACAACAACATCAACGTTGTTGCAAGGTGTTTGACCCGATCGGACAATTGTGCGGGGCAGATCGAATGACTGAAAGGGCGGCCGATAACTAAGACAACAATTCTGCCTCTTCTTTGCAGCACCTTCCAGACGTTTTGATCCAACAAAAAGAACCTTCGTGATTCCGAAATCATCGACCAAGCCAACTATACAAGCACCCAGGACAGTTCTTTCGTACGACAAAAGGAGCGCACACCCCCAAATGAAACTGATAATACGCGCAACGTTCAGCAAAATAAAACTACCAGCATCCTGATCATGGCCTCAAGGCAGCAATCAAAGCAAACTGAACCACCACACAGAGGAGGGATACACCAGCAACGTAACGCTTAACCAGCTTCAGGAGAGATTTGCTTCAACAAAACTGCCCAGATGTTTATCATGAAACAGGAAACAAATGGACAAAAATTTCAGACCTCGCATCCGACGACAGCCTCAACCCGACAAGGGGTGAGAGCCATGTACCAACCTCCGAGGCCACAGCGTCCGGCCAGGGTCCACCGACGAACAAGAGAAGACCGGTCGCGGCAATGGGCGTCCTCGAAACAACTTCCTCCTTGTGGCGGCACAGGCATTTCCCAGAATCCTGCCCCTTCTTGCAACACCTTTCAGACATTTTGATCCAGCACAATGAAGCAATGTTCAGAAATCATTATCGAAGCAATGCACAAGGTGAGCGGTCTAAAATTGTCTCAGAAAATAAAAGATGAGCGGTCTAACGCAGCTGATATTATCCTTGGTGCAGAAGCAATGAAGCAAATTATACACATCCATGCATACAGGCAAGGGCGCTTCATCGATTCCATGGCGGCACTTCAAGCCTCTGCTATCCACTTGACGTAGTCATTCTTTATCTTCTCGAGACTCACCACCACTTCGCTCATCGTCATCCTCTGGTCCGGCGAGTCACTGGAGCACAACAAACCCAGCTCGAATACTCGTGCAAGAGAGCCATCGACCAAGCCGCGGCTTGGAGAAGAGGAGCCTTGCGGTTGTAGTAGCTGGCCATCCACCACCCGGATAAGCTCCGTAGGAAACGCCTGATGGACCCACTGCCTTAGGGTCATTCCGGCGACAAACATAGCGTCCGTGGGTCTCCTTCCTGTGAAAACTTCGAGGAGCATTATCCCGTAGCTGAACACGTCACTCTTCCGCGATGCTTTTCCAAGGGACCCATACTCTGTTCAACAAATTCATGAAGTTAAATGCATGATTGATCAAACAATTAATGGCCATTAGTGAAAGGTGGTTTAACAAGAAGTGCATTCAGAAAGAGTAATTAGAGGTGCTGGCTAATACCTGGTGCCATGTACCCAACAGTTCCAGGCATGCTCGCCGAGATCATGGATCTGTCACCGCCTAATAGCAATCTTGCGATGCCAAAGTCTGCAACATGCGCCGTCATGTCCTTGTCGAACAGTACGTTGCTGGGCTTCAAGTCGCAGTGCAAAACAACCTCGTAGTGCTCATGGTGCAGATACGCCATTGCCAACGTCACGTCGATCATGATGCCCAGCCTCTCAAGAAGTCCCAAGTGCCTTGAGCCCCTAGAGTTGTGCAGGAGCATCTCTAGGCTGCCATTGGGTATGTACTGAAGCACTAGTGCTCTGAATTCTGTGTTAGAGCAGGTGTTCACTATCCTTATCAGGTTGCGGTGTCGTGCCATACGCATCACACGGCACTCAACATCGAAGGATCTAATTGCATGTTCAAGCTGCAGGTCAAAAACTTTTACTGCAACCACCAAACCATTGCTCAGCTGGCCCTTGAAAACTTTCCCAAAGCTCCCGGACCCCAACAGGTTGCTCTCGCTGAAATTATCAGTGGCATGAGAAAGCTCTTGGTAGGAGACTAATTGATGGCTTATCATGTCGACCACCCCAGCAGAAACTGCCACCCCTTGCTGCTTCCAAACTTTACTTTTGACTATCACAAATATGTAGGACGCCACAGCCCCAATCACTACAATGATAGCTGGGAGCAAAAATTTGAGCATGCGACTGTTGGTTCTTGGAGAGTTACCCAAACATGAAGAAAACCCTAAACGTGAAGCACCACAAAGCCCTGAATTCCCGATCAAAGATTCCAGACTGATGTTTGAGAAGACACCTCCTTCTGGTATCTGACCTTGTAGGTTATTGAATGACAGGTTCAATATATACAGGATGGTAGAATTGGCCAGGTACTTTGGAATGGAACCAGAGAGATTGTTATGTGATAAGTCCAAAGCTTGCAAGTTGGCGAGCTTGTCAAGAGAGTCTGGAATTATGCTAAAGAATGAATTGTGTGACAGGTTCAAATAGGCCATCATGATAAGTTCTCCAATCGAATCTGGGAGACTACCCCTCAAGCAGTTGGAAGAGAGATCCATGTAGTAAATTTGTTTTAAGTAGCCAATATCAGTTGGTAATGTGCCGTTCAGGAAATTTTGAGATATATCTAGCCGGATGAGGCTACTAAGATGAAAGAAACTTGGTGGTATAGCTGATGATAACTGGTTATAAGATAGTCTAATTTCCTCTAACTTGCTATGATTGCCAATGTCCTCTCGTATGGAGCCAGATAATCTGTTGTGTCCGAGGTGCAATTTTACTAGATTCTTTAGCATTGCGGTCTGTGATGGAATAGGGCCGAAGAAGCTATTCCGACCTAAGTGAAGTACTTGCAGATTTTCCATCGTCATGATTGAAACTGGAATCATACCATACAGATGATTTTTAAAAAGATCTAGCACCGTAAGACCGGTTAAATTTGAAATTGTAGCCGGAAGTTGGCCAAATAAATTGGTTTCGGATGCAACCAAAGTTTCCAGCTGACTTGACAGATCCCTACATAGCCAGACAGGTCACCACTGAAATTATTGGACGAGATGTCAAGATACCAAAGCTTTCTACAGTTAGAAAGAACAGACAAAAAACTGAGATCCCCCTGTAGTCGATTTTCTGTAAAACCAATTTTGGCCAAACCCAAAGAGTTCATGTTGCCAATTGTTCTAGGCAATGACCCAACCAGCATGTTTCGGTCCAACACTAGCAATGATAACTCAGAAAGGTTGCCAAGGGAAGCAGGAATGGATCCTGTTAGCTGATTGTCTCCGAGATGCAGAAACGATAGTTGGCCCAGCTGTCCAATATTTGCCGGAATTGGTCCTGTCAGCTTGCACCATGCCAGGCCCAAGGAACTTAGCAAAGTGAGGTTGCCAAGTGCATCAGGAATTGAACCAACAAGGTTATTCCCACCCAAGGAAACGAAATGTAGATGAGGAAACCTGCCCAGCCATGTTGGCACAACACCTTCAAACAAGTTAGCAGGCATGGATATTACTTTGAGGTCCCAACAAGATGTGAGCCCCAATGGAACCTGACCAGTGAATTTGTTAAATCCCATGCTGATTATTTGCAGCATGGGGAGACTAAAACTTCCGTTGTCAGGGATTCGGCCAGTTAAGTTGTAGTTGCGGGTGAGAAAGATGGAATGGAGTTTAGACATGTTGAAGATAGCCGGAGGCAATGGGCCGGTGAGATGATTGTACTGTAGGTCAAGAAACTCCAGCATTGGCAGCAAGGCAATGGAATACGGTACTGGCCCCGACAAGCTGTTATTGCCGATGGTTAAATAAGTTAACATCGGCGTATTGTTGAATAAATCAACTGGTATTGAACCAGTGAGGTAATTCCTTCGGAGATTCATGAAACCAAGGTCATGCAAGTTTTGCAAATCTACCGGGATTGAACCCGAAAGATAGTTAGCCTCCAAGACGAGAACTTGGAGTCTAGTGAGGTTTCCTATGGTGGGTGGGATGCTACCTGACAGACCATTGCGGCCCAGGTCAAGAAATTTGAGGCGACACAGTTTTCCTAAGTCGACTGGAGCAGCGCCCGTCAGGCCGGTGTTGGTAAGGTTGATGATGGAGAGGAAGGAGGGGTTACCAAGGTGAGGAGCGAGCGATCCATGGAGTGGCAGGTGCGGCAGCTCCACAGCCGTGACACGTTGCCTGCGCCGGCTGCACGAGACGCCGATCCAATGACAGAAAGATGCGCTGCTGGTCCAGTTGCTTGCAAGGACGCCCTGAGGATCAGAGAGGTGGGCTTTGAAAGCCAGTAGCACCGCAAGATCTGTGTCGCTACCATCGACGCCTGTTGGAGACGGAGAAGCAGCACCGGCACCGGGTACTACGGCTGCCACCGAGATGACCAGTAGTATCAGTAGTACGAAAACTGGAATGCAAGGAGCTGTCATTGAGCTGCTCATTGTTCTCTTCATCCAGCTGATCATATACATGGTATATATGTTGAGTTTGGTCCATGAGTATGTTGCTTTCCACAGCTTTTCAACCTTTCCTTTTCATTTTGCCTTGCCGGCCAAGATTGACGGCCAAATAATATAGTAGAGATGTGGGAATAACAAGGAGTACAAACAAGCATACTGCCTAGAAACTTTTAACCTGTTCACACTGGTCTACCTACCAATTGACAACTTGAATGCTAAGTAATCTGCTACTAAGAGGAGAAAGAGAGCAGTCAATCTAATGCTAATTAATCGATTCTCCATTAGTTCTCTCTCTTATCTTGTTGCTAAGGTCTCCCATTAGCCGATCTACCATAGAATCAACCTTTCGTCTTGCATATAGTATATTTGTGTAGTAGTAGTATACTATTTGGCGACGAAGTGAGAAGGGGCCCAAACGACTGGCAAATGATTTCGTAGCTAGTACCACTTCTCTCTTAAAAAAATTTTGCATTGCCAAACTGTTACAGAAGAATGAACTGCTTCCTAGTACTCCCTCCGTTCCTAAATACAGTATAAGTCTTTGGAGGGATTTCACTATGGACCACATAGTGAGCAAAATGAGTGAATCTACATTCTAAAATGCATCTATATACATCCGTATGTGGTTCATAGTGAAATCTCTATAAAGACTTATATTTTGGAACGGAGGGAGTACTCGTTATAGCAGTGCCAAAAAAAACTAATAAATCACCAGATCGAAGCCAACGAGAGCGGATCGAGCGAACCGCCCGACGCCCCTGAGATTGACCGCCTCGCTCGTCGAGTGCAGTCCCGCCGCAGCAGGGTCGTCTTCCTCCGCCGGGAAGCCCCACCGGGACGGCACCATCGCCAAGCAGGCGCGCCCGCCTGACCGGTAGCAGCGCCCAGCCCGCCGTCTATTACCCTCCGCGACGGCTCTACCTCGTCCTATTTTTCAGCGCTGTGGCTGGCTCAGGCCGTGGGACGGGAGAAGGGGCGGCCGGCGGCTTGGGACATGGAGGAGGTCGAAGCGACGGAGCACACCGGACCACGGGAGGACTACGGGAGTGCCGGAGAGGGGAGGTGCCGGCCCGGGTGGGTCCGGTAATTGCAGTAGGCCCCGCCATTAACTGTTTTTGCAGTTGGGAATTTTTCTTGCTAGGAAACCGACAGCCCGTTAAGGAGCAGGTAAGGCCCATCTCGGCCACGTCTACTCCTTTTGACGCCTGGCCGAGCGCGAGACTGGGCCAGCCCAGCGGGCGGGAGGCCACAGGCCAGAATCTCATTTTACCTGGGGTTTTTTCACTTTTTTGTTTTCGATTATTTATGTATTTTTAAATTTTGTTTATACTTCACAATAAAATAAATACATATATCAAAAATAAATTTACATAAAAATATTTTTAAAAAGGTTAATCAAGCATTTGACAAATGATAAATGTGTAGTATATAATAAAATTTTCTCATGTATCAAAAAATACACAATATGGATGAAAATAGTTGATTATGTATTTAAAAATATCAAGCAGGTATTTAAAAAATTAATCAACCATTTGAAAAAAAATATGTACATAAAAAATGTTTCTCATGTATACGAAAAATATAGAATGTGTATGAAAAAACTTGTTTTTAAAAAATGCTAAACGAGTATAAAAAAGTTTCGTGGTGTATATAGAAAATAAAAATGTACATTAAATAAAGGTAGACATCAAAGAACACAAATTTGGAAAAATAATAATTCAGTATTTAAACAATGTTTGAAATGTATATAAAAATATTCCTGAAGTATACAAAAAATGTATATTGTCTGCGAAAAATGTTTATTGCCATAAACAATGTTCACCGTGTATTTAGAAAATGTTGACCATGTATTAAAAAATGTAGTTGCTGAACATCTTGGCTGGCATATCTTGCCGATTTGGCGCATTTGGCAAGACCGCGCGAATGTTGTCCATGGTACTATTGTTGCTCCGGTAGCAATTGATTTGTGGATAGGTAAAAAACCAAATACGCTAAGATAGCGTATCATTCCATTGATAGATTGGGGGGAGGTTTACAGGGGAGCGTCCTTCGTTGCCGTACACATGGATGGCGCCTTCGAAGGCGCTAAGTTGAGTAGAGAAGGTTGCTCAGCCTTTATAGGGGACGGGTTTGGATTACATGGATAACTTTGTCTAGACCTTTGGCGCCGGCTCTAGCCCATAGCGTGGCTTCTTGCTTGATGTCATCGATGAGCTTGGTGGAAGAAGGGGTGGCGGCGTCGAAGAGCGCCGCGTTCCGGTGCTTCCAAATGACCCAGGCCGTGAGGATGATGAGAGTGTGAAGGCCTTTGCGCAGGCAGGTTGGAGTGGCACTAGTGGCATTCGTCCACCACTCGAAGAAGCCAAGTGTGTCATCCGGGGGTTGCACGGTCATGCTGCTCCATGCTAGGATCTCATGCCAGATAGTGCGAGAGAAGACGCATTCTACAAGTAGGTGGTGAAGGGTTTCGTGCTCTTGGTCGCATAGCTTGCATGTGGGGTCATGAGGTAGATTGTGTCGCGCCCGACGCTCGGTGGTCCAGCATCGGTCGTGGGAGGCCAGCCATAGTAAGATCTTTGCATTGGTAGGAGCCCAAGATTTCCAAATGATGCGGCAGTGTGGTGAGGAAGTAGCTCCAATGAATTGGACCAGGTAAGCAGAGCTTGCGGTGTAGATACCATGGGCGGTCCACTTCCAAGAGAGTTGGTCCGGGTCGCTAGAGAGGGTGATCTCTTGCAGGCGCCTCCATAGTTGCACGTACTCGAGGGTTGCCGTGGGGTTTAGGGTGCCATGTATGTCCGCAATCCAGCAGCGATCCGTGAGGGCCTCATGAACAAGTCTCTTGTTCCGGCGTTGGCGAGGGATGAGTGCTAACAAGTTGGGCACAATTTCGGAGACGGACTGCCCTTGAAGCCAATGATCACGCCAAAATCTGCATTTGTTGCCATCACCAAGTGTCCATGTAGTGGAGTGCTACTTCTCGAGCTTGCGTTGTTTTCCCTCGAAAAGGAAAGGGTGATGCAGCACAGTAGCGTAAGTATTTTCCTCAGCTTTTGAGAACCAAGGTATCAATCCAGTAGGAGACCACGCGCGAGTCCCTCGCACCTACACAAACAAATAAGAACCTTTCAACCAACGCGATAAAGGGGTTGTCAATCCCTTCACGGCCACTTGCAAAAGTGAGATCTGATAGAGATGATAAGATAGTATTTTTGGTATTTCTGATATATAGATTGAAAGTAAAGATTGCAAAACAAAAGTAAAGTAAAGATAAATAGTTGATGGAAGATTAATATGATGAAGATAGACCCGAGGGCCATAGGTTTCACTAGTGGCTTCTCTCATGATAGCAGATTTCTACGGGGGTGAACAAATTACTGTCGAGCAATTGATAGAAAAGCGCATAGTTATGAGAATATCTAGGCATGACCATTGTATATAGGCATCACGTCCGTGACAAGTAGACTGAAACGATTCTGCAT
Organism: Secale cereale; assembly: GCA_902687465.1. Taxonomy (NCBI): domain Eukaryota; kingdom Viridiplantae; phylum Streptophyta; class Magnoliopsida; order Poales; family Poaceae; genus Secale; species Secale cereale. The sequence continues at coordinate 838,597,467 of LR738710.1, forward strand.
CTACTACTATTAATTACTCCACACATCGACCGCTATCCAGCATGCATCTAGAGTATTAAGTTCATAAGAACAGAGTAACGCCTTAAGCAAGATGATATGATGTAGAGGGATAAACTTAAGCAATATGATATAAACCCCATCTTTTTATCCTCGATGGCAACAATACAATACGTGCCTTGCTGCCCCTGCTGTCACTGGGAAAGGACACCGCAAGATTGAACCCAAAGCTAAGCACTTCTCCCATTGCAAGAAAGATCAATCTAGTAGGCCAAACCAAACCGATAATTCAAGAGACTTGCAAAGATATTTAAATCATGCATAAAAGATTTCAGAAAAGAATAAAATATTTTTCATAGATAATCTTGATCATAAACCCACAATTCATCGGATCTCGACAAACACACCGCAAAAAGAATTACATCGAATAGATCTCCAAGAAGATCGAGGAGAACTTTGTATTGAGATCCAAAGAGAGAGAAAAGCCATCTAGCTAATAACTATGGACCCGAAGGTCTGTGGTAAACTACTCACAACTCATCGGAGAGGCTATGGTGTTGATGTAGAAGCCCTCCGTGGTCGATGCCCGCTCCAGTGGAGATCCGGAACAGGCCCCAAGATGGGATCTCACGGGTAAAGAAGGTTGCGACGGTGGAATTTGGGTTTCGTGGTGCTCTCGGATGTTTTCAGGGTACATATGTATATATAGGAGGAAGATGCACATCAGGGGAGCCACGAGGGTGGGGGGCGTGCCTACCCCCCTGGGCGCGCCCCTGCCCTCGTGGCCGCCTTGTTCCTTCCCTGGCGTGTACTCCAAGTCTTTTGTGTTGTATTTGTTCCAAAAATGACTCTCTCGAAGGTTTCATTCAATTTGGACTCCGTTTGATATTCCTTTCCTGCGAAACACTGAAACATGCAAAAAACAGCAATTTGCAATGGGCCTTGGGTTAATAGGTTAGTCCCAAAAATAATATAAAAGTGTACAATAAAGCCCATTAAACATCCAAAACAGATAATATAATAGCATGGAACAATAAAAAATTATAGATACGTTGGAGACATATCAAACATCCCCAAGCTTAATTTTTGCTCGTCCTCGAGTAGGTAAATGATAAAAACAGAATTTTTGATGTGGAATGCTACCCAACATAATTCTCAATGTAATTTTCTTTATTGTGGCATGAATATTCAGATCCGAAAAATTCAAGACAAAAGTCTATATTGAAAAAAGAATAATAATACTTCAAGCATACTAACAAAGCAATTATGTCTTCTCAATACAACATGGCCAAAGAAAGTTCATCCCTGCAAAGTCATATAGTTTGGCTATGCTCCATCTTCATCACACAAAATACTCAAATCATGCACAACCCCGGTTTCAGCCAAACAATTGTTTCATACTTACATTTTTTCAAACCTTTCAACTTTCACGCAATACATGAGCGTGAGCCATGAATATAACACTATAGGTGGAATAGAGTGGTGGTTGTGGAGAAGACAAAAGAGGAAGATGGTCTCACATCAACTAGGCGTATCAATGGGCTATGGAGATGCCCATCAATAGATATCAATGTGAGTGAGTAGGGATTGCCATGCAACGGATGCACTAGAGCTATAAATGTATGAAAGCTCAACAAAAGAAACTAGGGTGTGCATCCAACTCGCTTGCTTACGAAGACCTAGGGCATTTTGAGGAAACCCATCATTGGAATATACAAGCCAAGTTCTATAATGAAAATTCCCACTAGTATATGAAAGTGACAAAACAAGAGACTCTCTATCATGAAGATCATGGTGCTACTTTGAAGCACAAGTGTGGAAAAAGGATAGTAGCATTATCCCTTCTCTCTTTTTCTCTCATTTATTTTTCTTTTGGGCCTTTTTCTTTTTTCTTCTTTTTTTTATGGCCTTTTTTTCCTTTTCTCCCTTTTTTTAGAGTCTCATCCCTACTTGTGGGGGAATCATAGTCTCCATCATCCTTTCCTCACTTGGAGAATGCTCTAATAATTAAGATCATCATACTTTTATTTACTTACAACTCAAGAATTACAACTCGATGCTAGAACAAAATATGACTTTATGTGAATGCCTCCAGCGGTGTACCAGGATGTGCAATGAATCAAGAGTGACATGTATGAAAAATTATGCATGGTGGCCTTGCCACAAATATGAAGTCAACTACATGATCATGCATGGCAATATGACAATCATGAAGCATGTCATATGAACGGAACGGTGGAAAGTTGCATGGCAATATATCTCAGAATGGCTATGGAAATGCCATGATAGGTAGGTATGGTGGATGTTTTGAGGAAGGTATATGGTGGGCGTATGGTACCGACGAAAGTTACGCGGTGATGGGCCTCGAACCCCTCGTTGGATTACCCCAAGTGGAAGGTGTAAGATGCAGTAAGCAGAAGTGTTTTCCCCTAGCAAAGATGCCAAGGATCGAATCCCCAGAGACTCCTAGGTTCAACAGGTAGGTGTCAACTGCTAACGGCGCAATTAGCAATCAACGTGGACCTGCACACAGATACAAATAACTTTGCTCCCAACGAGTACAGAGAGGTTGTCAATCTCTCCGGCCTTGTAGTTCACAAAGGGTTAAAAGCAATATATAGTAGTGATAGATAGTAATTTGCAATAGTAAATAAAATGGCGGAAAGTAAAATAGTGTATGTGATCAATGATGGTAATATGGACCGGAGTCACATGATGTTCACTAGTGATGTCTCTCTCCCAAAAGACGATAAAACAGCTATGTGAGGTAACAAATTACAGCTGGGCAATTGACAGGACCACGAACGCAAACCAATGCTGACTACATTGCAAGAAAGGTTGAGGTTCAAAGCATGGGCGGTACGCCAAAGTAAGTAGACCGAAATCCATCTGCATCTACTACTAATCATCCACCTTGAGATATCTATCCAGAACATCTCGCTGGTATTAAGTTGCGAGTCCCACCCATAGTGTAAACTCAATGCAACAGACAACTGCATTAAAAGAACTTTGCGTAAAGTAAACAATCCTTGCACCCGCGGGCACAAGCACCGTTGTTTTCCCCCTTGTGGCAACAGCACATCCCCTAGACTCATGTTTCTGTCACTCCAGCTAGTCATCGAGGGGCATGAACCCACAATCGAGCATAACGTTCCCTCTTGGAGTCACTACCTATTACTCGGCCAAAGCAATAAATAACAACGGAGAACATGCAAGAATTACTTATGAACTAAAATATAAAAGAGGTGAATCAAATATATTACTCAAGATCAATCTGAACATAATCTCATAATCCATCGGATCGCAGCAAACTCAACATAGCAACAGCATAAGGATTACATAGGTGCCTCGATCATGTAGGGCAGCTCACGAGGACTAATTAGTGAAGCACAAGAACGGGAGGAGAACATCACATAGCTACTGGTCATGGACTCATGGTCCAAGGGAGACTACTCACGAGTCATCCGGGAGGCGTCCATGGTGGTGGAGAAGCTCCCGGTGGTGATCCTCCCCTCCGGCAGGGTGCCGGGAAGAGTTCTCCTGGTGCTCCCGATCTTGGAAGCGGCGGCGGCGGCGAAACAGAGATGGGATCGCGAAAAGAAGTCCTGTTTCAAGGGTTACGGGGGACCCTTTAAATATCTGCCAAAGTAGGGCACCGGGGGGCTCTCGGGGTGCCGAGGCGCCCCCCCGGCGCGGCCTAGGGGGGGGGGGCGCCCACAGGGCGCCTGGGGCCCCTGTGGCCCCCCCAGGCTCCCCTTCGGAAGCAGTGTCGTTCCCGATATGCTGATTTTATATATATATTTTCTGTATTTTTCTGGGCAGTTCTCGAAACGTGAAAACCTGAAATACAAAAACAGCCGAAAACAGAAACTGGCACTGGGGTGCACTGGATTAGTAAGTTAGTCCAAATATGATCAAACGTGTATGGAAGTGTATGAATATCATAGCAATATCACCCAAAAGTGGCATGGAGCAAGCAGAAATTTTAGATACATTTTGGACGTATCACGCGGTACTAGAGAGGCTAGCAATGGTGGAAGGGTGAGAGTGCGTATAATCCATGGACTCAACATTAGTCATGAAGAACTGATACATCTCCAACGTATCTATAATTTTTGATTGTTCCATGCTATTATATTATCCTTCTAGGATGTCTTATGGGCTTTTATATACACTTTTATATGACTTTTGGGACTAACCTATTAACCCAGAGCCCAGTGCCAGTTTATGTTTTTCTCTTGTTTTAGGGTTTTACAAAAAAGGAATATCAAACGGAGTCGAATTGACGTGCCAATTTTTGATGATTTTTTCTGGACCAAAAGAAGCCCCCGAAGTAAAAGAGTTGGGCCAGGAGAGCCCTGGGCTGCCCATGAGGGTGGGGGGTGCGCCCTGGGCAGGGGGTGCACCCTCCTATCTCGTGGACAGCCTAGAAGCCCCCCTGACGTGGTACCTACGCCAAAAATTCCTATAAATACTGAAACTTCGGAAATTAACCTAGATCAGGAGTTCCGCCGCCGAAAGCCTCTGTAGCCACCGAAAACCAATCTAGACCCCGTTCCGGCACCCTGTCAGAGGGGGGAACCCTCCCCGGTGGCCATCTTCATCATCCCGGCGCTCTCCATGACGAGGAGGGAGTAGTCCACCCTCGGGGCTGAGGGTATGTACCAGTTGCTATGTGTTTGATCTCTCTCTCTCTCTCGTGTTCTTGATATGGCATGATCTTGATGTATCGCGAGCTTTGCTATTCTAGTTGGATCTTATGATGCTTCTCCCCCTCTACTCTCTTGTAATGGATTGAGTTTTCCCTTTGAAGTTATCTTATCGGATTGAGTCTTTAAGGATTTGAGAACACCTTATGTATGTCTTGCACGTGTTTATCTGTGGTGACAATGGGTATCATGTGATACACTTGATGTATGTTTTGGTGATCAACTTGCGGGTTCCGTGACCTTGGGAATCTATGCATAGGGGTTGGCACACGTTTTCGTCTTGACTTTCCGGTAGAAACTTTGGGGCACTCTTTGAAGTTCCATGTGTTGGTTGAATAGATGTTTCTGAGATTGTGTGATGCATATCGTATAATCATGCTCACGGATACTTGAGGTTACAATGGAGTATCTAGGTGACATTAGGGTTTTGTTTGATTTGTGTCTTAAGGTGTTATTCTAGTACGAACTCTATGACAGATTGAATGTTACTACGGACTCTTGAATAGATCAATCAGAAAGAATAACTTTGAGGTGGTTTCGTACCCTACCATAATCTCTTCGTTTGTTCTCCGCTATTAGTGACTTTGGAGTGACTCTTTGTTGCATGTTGAGGGCTAGTAATATGATCCAATTATGTTATCCTTGTTGAGAGAACTTGCACTAGTGAAAGTATGAACCCTAGGCCTTGTCTCCTATCATTGCAATATCGTTTATGATCACGTTTACCACTTGCTACCTTGCTGTTTTTATATTTTCTTATTACAAAAACCTATATCTACCATCCATATTGCACTTGTATCACCATCTCTTCGCCGAACTAGTGCACTTATACAATTTACCATTGTATTGGGTGTGTTGGGGACACAAGAGACTCTTTGTTATTTGGTTGCAGGGTTGTTTGAGAGAGACCATCTTCATCCTACGCCTCCCACGGATTGATAAACCTTAGGTCATCCACTTGAGGGGAATTTGCTACTGTCCTAGAAACCTCTGCACTTGGAGGCCCAACAACGTCTACAAGAAGAAGGTTGTGTAGTAGACATCAAGCTCTTTTCTGGCGCCGTTGCCGGGGAGGTTAGTGCTTGAAGGTATATCTTTAGATCTTGCAATAAAATCTTTTAGTTTCTTGTTTTATCACTAGTTTAGCTTATAAAAGAAAACTACAAAAAATGGAATTAAGGTTACCTCATATGCTTCATCTTTTTAATATCCTTCGTGAAAATGATGGGAAGGAAAATTGTGCTCAAGTACTAGAAGAAGAATTACATAGAATGCTTGGCATAAAATATGTGCATGATGATCATGATTGCAATGTTGTTAGTGTGAATCCTTTGAATATCCATGATACTAATGATATGCAAAGCCACAAGCTTGGGGATGCTATGTTTGATGAATATGATATTTTTTGTCCCCCAAGTTTTGATGAGCTAATTTATTATGATGAAAGCATGCCTCCTATATATGATGATTATATTGATGAAAGTGAATTTGAAGAGGTCATGACTTTATTTAGTGATGAATCTACTATTTCGGAAGAGGTTCCAATTGATTATGAGAACAAAGTTGCTATCTATGATGATTATTGTGATGACTTGTATGCTATTAAGAATAATGATAACTATGAAACTTGTCATCATGATTTTAGTTTTCAATTGGATTATGCTTCACATGATTGTTATTTTGTTGAGTTTGCTCCCACTACTATGAATGAGAAGAATTTTGCTTATGTGGAGAGTAGTAAAATTTCTATGCAAGTAGATCATGAAAAGAATGATTTATGTGCTGGTTATATTGTTGAATTCATTCATGATGCTACTAAAAATTATTATGAGAGATGACCATATGCTTGTAGGAATTGCAATAATATCAAGTTTCCTCTCTATGTGCTTAAATTTTGAAGTTATGCTCGTTTTCCCTTCCTATGCTAGTTGATTATTGTTCCCATAAGTTGTTTGCTTACAAAATCCCTATGCATAGGAAGTGGGTTAGGCTTAAATGTGCTAGTCATATTATTCATGATGCTCTCTTTATGTTTCAATTCTTATCTTTTATGTGAGCATCATTGAAATCATTGTGCCTAGCTAGGGGCGTTAAACGGTCGCGCTTGTTGGGAGGCAACCCAACTTTATTTTATTTTCTTAGCCTTTGCTTCTGTTTAGGAATAAATATTGCATCTAGCTTCTATTTAGATGTGGTTTTGTGTTTTAATTAGTGGTTGTGCCAAGGAGAACCTTTGGGAAGACTTGTGTGAAGTTTATATGATCTTGTTGTGAAAAACAGAATCATTAGCGCTCGCTAGAATGGTCATCAGATTTTACTGGAGCGTGCTATTTAGTTGATTCTTTTTTGCAGATGATAATAGACAAATTCTTCACGTTTACCAATTTAGTTTGAATTTTTTGGAGTTACAGAAGTATGCGAAACTTGCAGATTACTACAGACTGTTCTGTTTTTGACAGATTCTGTTTTTCGTGTGTTGTTTGCTTATTTCAATGCATCTATGAGTAGTATTGAGAAGTAGGAATCATAGAGAAGTTGGAATACAGTAGGTTTAACACCAATAAAAACAAAGAATGAGTTCATTAAGGTACCTTTGAGTAGTGGTTTGTTTTCTTATACTAACGGAGCTCACGAGATTTTTGTCTAAGTTTTGTGTTGTGAAGTTTTCAAGTTTTGAGTATTGCTTTGATGGACTATGGAACAAAGAGTGGCAAGAGCCTAAGCTTGGGGATGCCCAAGGCACCCCAAGGTAAAATTCAAGGACAATCAAAAGCCTAAGCTTGGGGATGCCCCGGGAAGGCATCCCCTCTTTCGTCTTCATCTATCGGTAACTATACTCGGAGCTATATTTTTATTCCCCACATGATATGTGTTTTGCTTGGAGCGTCAATTTAGTTTATTTTGTTTTGCTTGCTGTTTGAATAATATCCCAAGATCTGAAGTTCTTAAATGTTAGAGATTCTTCATATAGTTACATAATTATTGAACTACTCATTGATCTTCACTTGTATCTTTCGGAGTAGTTTGTTATTGCTCTAGTGCTTCACTTATATCTTTTAGAGAACGGCGGTGGTTTTATTTTGAAGAAATAGATGAACTTTCATGCTTCAATTATATCCTTTTGAGAGTCTATTAGAACAGCATGGTAATGTGCTTTGGCTATATAACTAGCCTTCACATGATAGGCATCCAAGATCAATGTAGTAAAAACTTTCATACTAAGTGCATTGAATATGAAGAGAAGTTGGATGCTTGATAATTGTTTTGAGATATGAGGATAGTGATATTAGAGTCATGATAGTGGAGTTATTATGAAATTGATAAATATTTGTGTTAAAGTTAGTGATTCCCGTAGCATGCACGTATGATAAACTGCTATGTGACGAAGTTAGAGCATGAGGTATTTGTAGAGTGTCATCCTTTGTGTGGAGGTCGAGGGCGCGCGATGGTTAACTCCTACCAACCTCCCCCCTAGGAGCATGCGTTGATTGCTTTGTTTTGATGACTCGTAGATTTTTGCAATAAGTATATGAGTTCTTTATGACTAATGTTGACTCCATGGTTTATACGCACTCTCACCCTTCCACCATTGCTAGCCTCTCTTGTACCGCGCAACTTTCGCCGGTACCATACACCCACTATATATCCTTCCTCAAAACAGCCACCATATATCTTCCTCAAAACAGCCACCATAACTACCTATCATGGCATTTCCATAGCCATTCCAAGATATATTGTCATGCAACTTTCCAACGTTCCGTTCATATGACACGCTTCATATTGTCATATTGCCATGCATGATCATGTAGTTGACATCGTATTTGTGGCAAAGCCACCATGCATAACTTTTCATACATGTCACTCTTGATTCATTGCATATCCCGGTACACCTCCAGAGGCATTCATATAGAGTCATATCTTGTTCTAGCTTCGAGTTGTAATTATTGAGTTGTAAGTAAATAAAAGTGTGATGATCTTCATTATTAGAGCATTGTCCCGTGTGAGGAAATAAAAAAATATAAAGGCCAAAAAAAAGATGGCCCAAAAAAATAGAGAGGGGCTAAAAAAAGAGGAAAGCCTCTCCAAAAAAAACAAAGAAAAGGGATAATTGCTACTATCTTTTTCCACACTTGTGCTTCAAAGTAGCACCATGTTCTTCATGATAGAGAGTCTCATGTTTAGTCACTTTCATATACTAGTGCGAATTTTCATTATAGAACTTGACTTGTATATTCCAACGATGGGCTTCCTCAAATGCCCTAGGTCTTCGTGAGCAAGCAAGTTGGATGCACACCCACTAGTTTCTTTTGTTGAGCTTTCATACATTTTTAGCTCTAGTGCATCCGTTGCATGGCAATCCCTACTCACTCACATTGATATCTATTGATGGGCATCTCCATAGCCCGTTGATACGCCTAGTTGATGTGAGACTATCTCCCTCCTTTTTGTCTTCTCCACAACCACCTCTCTATTCCACCCATAGTGCTATGTCCATGGCTCAGGCTCATGTATTGCGTGAAATTTGAAGGTTTGAAAGAATAGAGTATGAAAACAAGTGCTTGGCTGAAATCGGGGTTGTGCATGATATGAATATTTTGTGTGATGAAGAGGGAGCATAGCCAGAGTATATGATTTTGTAGGGATAACTTTCTTTAGCCATAGTATTTTGAGAAGACATGATTGCTTTGTTAGTATGCTTGAAGTATTATTATTTCTTATGTCAATATAGACTTTTGTCTTGAATCTTTCAGATCTAAACATTCATGCCACAATTAAGAGAATTACATTGAAAATTATGTTGGTTAGCATTCCACATCAAAAATTCTGTTTTTATCATTTACCTACTCGAGGACGAGCAGGAATTAAGCTTGGGGATGCTGATACGTCTCCAACGTATCTATAATTTTTGATTGTTCCATGCTATTATATTATCCTTCTAGGATGTCTTATGGGCTTCTATATACAGTTTTATATGACTTTTGGGACTAACCTATTAACCCAGAGCCCAGTGCCAGTTTCTGTTTTTCTCCTGTTTTAGGGTTTTACAGAAAAGGAATATCAAACGGAGTCCAATTGGCGTGCCAATTTTTGATGATTTTTTCTGGACCAAAAGAAGCCCCCGAAGTAAAAGAGTTGGGCCAGGAGATCCACGAGCTTCCCACGAGGGTGGGGGGCGCGCCCTCCTATCTCGTGGACAGCCCATAAGCCCCCCTGGCATGGGACCTACGCCAAAAATTCCTATAAATACTGAAACCTTCGGAAATTAACCTAGATCGGGAGTTCCGCCGCCGAAAGCCTCTTTGGACACCGAAAACCAATCTAGACCCCGTTCCGGCACCCTGCCGGAGGGGAGAACCCTCACCGGTGGCCATATTCATCATCCCGGCGCTCACCATGACGAGGAGGGAGTAGTCCACCCTCGGGGCTGAGGGTATGTACCAGTAGCTATGTGTTTGATCTCTCTCTCTCGTGTTCTTGAGATGGCACGATCTTGATGTATCACGAGCTTTTCTATTCTAGTTGGATCTTATGATGCTTCTCCCCCTCTACTCTCTTGTAATGGATTGAGTTTTCCCTTTGAAGTTATCTTATCGGATTGAGTCTTTAAGGATTTGAGAACACCTGATGTATGTCTTGCACGTGTTTATCTGTGGTGATAATGGGATATCATGTGATACACTTGATGTATGTTTTGGTGATCAACTTGCGGGTTCCGTGACCTTGGGAATCTATGCATAGGGCTTGGCACACGTTTTCGTCTTGACTTTCCGGTAGAAACTTTGGGGCACTCTTTGAAGTTCCATGTGTTGGTTGAATAGATGTTTCTGAGATTGTGTGATGCATATCATATAATCATGCCCACGGATACTTGAGGTGACAATGGAGTATCTAGGTGACATTAGGGTTTTGATTGATTTGTGTCTTAAGGTGTTATTCTAGTACGAACTCTATGATAGATTGAACGTTACTACGAACTCTTGAATAGATCGATCAGAAAGAATAACTTTGAGGTGGTTTTGTACCCTACCATAATCTCTTCGTTTGTTCTCCGCTGTTAGTGACTTTGGAGTGACTCTTTGTTGCATGTTGAGGGCTAGTAACATGATCCAATTATGTTATCCTTGTTGAGAGAACTTGCACTAGTGAAAGTATGAACCCTAGGCCTTGTCTCCTATCATTGCAATACCGTTTATGCTCACGTTTACCACTTGCTACCTTGTTGTTTTTATATTTTCTTATTACAAACTAGGGTGTGCATCCAACTCGCTTGCTCACGAAGACCTAGGGCATTTTGAGGAAGCCCATCGTTGGAATATACAAGCCAAGTTCTATAATGAAAATTCCCACTAGTATATGAAAGTGAAAAAACAGGAGACTCTCTATCATGAAGATCATGGTGCTACTTTGAAGTACAAGTGTGGAAAAAGATAGTAACATTGTCCCTTCTCTCTTTTTCTCACATTTTTTTCTTTTTTTTTTCTTTTTCCTTTTTTTCTTTGGGCCTTTTCTTTTTTATGGCCTTCTTTTTTTCTTTCTTTTCTTACATCCGGAGTCTCATCCCGACTTGTGGGGGAATCATACTCTCCATCATCCTTTCCTCACTGGGACTAGGGGTGGGCAGATAAACCGAGGGCCGAAAACCGACCCCGAAATAACCGGAGCCGAGACCGAACTGACTTGAACCGATTCATTCAGCTGCTTTCTCGGTTCACATATTGGAAAAACCGAACTTATTTTGGTTATTTCGGTCATGGGCCACTAATAACCGAATTGACCCAAGAACCCGAGTAGATTCCTGAAGTATCCCAAATAGCAGAGCCCAGCCCATTACGTGAACTCGCTAGTTCTGTTTTTCTCAATTGGCAAAAATAGGCTGCCCCCAGCCCATTTACGTGAAGTTCCCAGTTGCATCCCTAACCTGTAACCTCGTCCTCCTTCCTGTGCGCCGCCTCTCCAGCTTCCACCATGGCGACCAACATCAGCGGCAACTTTCCGGCGACCGACAGCACACCTCGTCCCTCGTCCTATCTTCCTAGCCTCGCATGCATGTCCCTCGTCCTCCTATCTTCCTGCTCCTACAGACCCTATTCTGGTTGCGACCAGTAACTCGGCAAGGCCATGGATGCCTTTTGCACAGGGATGGCCGATGCGAAGAAATTCCATAGCGATGTGTCAATGCCTGCGGCCTTGCATCACCCAACGATTGGTGTAGGTTAGTTCGGTATTGACCGAGCACCGAACCGAAATTGCAGAGGACCGAAGTCTCGGTTACTATTTTTGTAGAGGACCGATCGGTCAATGAAATCGAGAAACCGAAATTCCTTCAGATCCGAGAAACCGAACCGATCGGTTCGGGGGAACCGAATGCCCAGCCCTGACTGGGACAATGCTCTAGTAATGAAGATCATCACAATTTTATTTACTTACAACTCAAAGCTAGAACAACATATGAGTCTATGTGAATGACAATGATGAAGCGTGGCAAATGAACGGAACGGTGGAAAGTTGCATGTCAATATATCTTGGAATGGCTATGGAAATGCCATGATAGGTAGGTATGGTGGATGTTTTGAGGAAGGTATATGGTGGGTGTATGGTACCGGCAAAAGTTGCGCGGTACAAGAGAGGCTAGCAATGGTGGAAGGGTGAAAGTGTGTATAATCCATGGACTCAACATTTGTCATGAAGAACTCATATACTTACTGCAAAAATCTACGAGTTATCAAAACAAAGTATTCAACGCATGCTCCTAGGGGAAGGGTTGGTAGGAGTTAACCATCGCGCGATCCCGACCTCCACACAAAGGATGAAACTCAATAAATAAATCATGCTCCAACTTCATCACATAACGGTTCACCATACGTGCATGCTACGGGAATCACAAACTTTAACACAAGTGTTTCTCAAATTCATAATTACTCTACTATTATGACTCTAATATCACCATCTTCATATCTCAAAACAATCATCAAGTATCAAACTTCTCATAATATTCAATGCACTTTATATGAAAGTTTTTACTATACTCATCTTGGATGCCTATCACATTAGGACTAGTTTTATGTAAGTGCATCTTGTGCCCCTTAGTGATTTTGGTGTATTGAAGACTTATAGGTTCAGGGACTAATGTGTTTATGAGTGTACACAGGTCTATAAGTCTATGAGGAGTTTGATATTTACAGAGAAAGTCGACCCCTAAAAATGAAGTTCTTCGACTGAAGACTTTGGATTTCTGATGACTTTCTGAAGACTTTGAAAGTGAAGAAATTGGTGTGACCTTGAAAACTTGGTATTCATTTGAAGAACATGAAGCGTGAAGACTTTTGTTTTCGTAGTTTCATTTTCTCTTTCTTGAGTCATAGGAAACACCGAACTGTTAAAGGGGGTCGAGGAAATACTAAGGAAAAATTTCCATGTGATGCTCAACTCAAAATCCTACACCTACCAATCCCTTCGAGTGAAGCCATTGGAAATCCCATACAGTTCAGTCATATTCTTCAGTGACAGAGACGAAGTTATTCTGGTCTCTGAGAAGTTTGTTCTGACTGAGGAGTTAGGATTCGCTAGTGCGGATTACCTACACAGTGAGGAACATGATAGCCCTGAGGAATTTGATACTCAAATTTCCGACCGTTGCTGTGCTACGCGCCAGCTGTCCCAAAATATCTACCTACCTAACGGTCATATCATTAAAGGGTATTTATGTCTTATCATGTCGGGATGCTCCATAGGCTATAAATAGCTGCCCCCTATAACCACTAGCTGGTTGGCTGCTCTGAGAGAAACTGACACTTGTCATAAGAGCAACCCATCCTCCGAGGACTTTGAGCGAAAATCATCAAGTGAGGAAAAACCCGAAACCAAACCCAAAACCTTCAAACCCAAAAGTGATTGAGCATCACTGAAGAGATTGATCCTGCGTGGATCCGACGCTTGTTACCTTTGAAGACTGTGCTTCTGATACGTCCAAAACGTATCTATAATTTCTGCTTGCTCCATGCCTTTTTTGTGTGATATTGCTATGATATTTATGCACTTCCATACACTTTTGATCATATTTGGACTAACCTACTAATGGTTGCAAAAGTGCACAATGTTCTTGTTTTACACTTTATTGTGTAGGAATTACTTGGAAATTGACAAAAATGCAAAAGGAGTCGTATTGGAGTAGGACTCTGACTTTCCTGAAATCTTTCTGAGAACGTTTTTCAAAGATGGTCACGTTCCAGCCCGACGATGAAGTCAAACGGAAAAAGTCTAGTTGCGAAAGTTGTGGGGAATTTCGAGGCGATGCTTCTGGATATAAATTTCGTCCAAATCGGAGTCCGGACGGCCGAGTAAAGCCCGTTTTACTGAGGCCCAAAATCTGATGACGGAAATCCGAGAGTCTATATAAAGAGAGGAAACCTAGGTCACCAAGGACCACGAATTTTCCTCCTCCCGAGCCGCCGTCTTGGAGGGGAGGACCAGCACCATTGCAGCACCATCCACAAGGAAGAAGGGGGGCCAAGGAACCGCTGCCCCCTAGGGCCGCCGCCGCCCCGAGGGCCGCCGCCGCCGCCGCGCCCCCAAGGGCCGCCGCCGCCGCCTCCGTGGCTGCCGCCGGCCGTCTCCTCCTCGCGGGGCTGCACCTCTCCATCAACACCATCATCAACCTCCTCCTCACCATGACCATGCGTGAGTAGTTTCCTCCGGGGCTGAGGGCTCGTACGTGTAGCTATGTGGTTATCTCTCTCTCCCATGATGTGATCTTCGTTGTGATCATAGGCTATGTTAATCTAGGGTGATCCCATGATATTTCCCCTTCCTCTATGTATTGGATTGATGTACTCACTTGTCTTTATCTAGTATAATCCCCGAGACCAAGGTGACAGCGGTCTATTGGACATGGATTAGAAAAATATTTTCATGAGTGATTTCCTCTCTTGTGTGTTGATTTTTTTTGACTATGTACTGCAAGGCAACAGCCTCACAGTGTTTTATTACCTTAAAAACCCATATAGGGAAAGAAATACAAAAGGTCCTAAATATATACAGAGGAGAGAGGGGAGGGGACTTACATCTAGGCTACTGAAGTGAGGCTATCCAAGATAGGAGGCTATCTCTATATTTACATTTAATTCTATGAGCAAGTAAGGAAATATCATACACAAAGTTTCTTTTCCAGGATCTGAAACTAGGTTGCTCATTCCTGAAAACTTTGCCATTCCTCTGAGTCCAGATATTCCAAGCAGCAGTGAAGACCACCTCAGTGAAGAAAGGTTGTCCAAAGTCTTGACGTGCTGCTAGAGCCATGGAGTATGTGGAGGAGTGTCCTGCAGCTGTCCAAGAAATACCAAGATAGTTCCAAACGCGCTGACTGAAATTGCAGACGAAGAATAGGTGTGCCCGGTCTTCAAGATGGGGCAGAAGACATATTGAACAATGAGAATCATCAACATGCCAGTGCCTTCGTTGCATCATATCTCTAGTGTTGAGGCGATCCATTAGTAGAAGCCAACCGAAAACTTTGATCTTCAGCGTGCAAGAGCATTTCCATATCCATTTAAATATGGGGTCCACCACAATATGAGAAAACCGGAAGTCATAGTACACCTTGGAGATGAAGGTGCCAGACTTCGAGGGCCATTTCCAGGTGTCATTTACTGAAGGATCAAGGTGTATAGAAGTCAAAAGAGACTGCAGAAGCTGTAGCTCCTCATAGGCTTCGATGGACAGGGGTAAATGAAAGTTCTGCGTTTCAGTTGAGTCCGTGAAGAAATCCTTGACAGTGATAAACTCATTAATCACAAATGAATATATATGAGGAAATCTGGTCTGTAGAGTAATCACCCTGTTATCAATATGCCATTTATCAGTCCAAAACAAAACTGTGTCACCCGAAGAAACATATGGGACGGCGAGGGAGCAGAATTGATCATAGAGTTGAATGATGTCCCTCCACCAGAAGGAGTCACAGTTGCGAGTTGCTTGGGGTGGAGAAGAGACGTAGTAAGTGTCCCAGATCAACTGAACCCAAGGTATATCCAATTTGTTAAAAAATTTATATAGATGCTTCATGAGCAAAGCCTCATTCTGAGTTTCCAGGTGGGTGATACCAAGTCCACCACATTTCTTGGGCCGGCATATAAGGTCCCAGGCAGCGAGAGATTGACGAGGCGTCTCCGAATTGCCTCTCCAGAGGCATTGGCGCATGATCCGTTCCAGCTGTTTAAGAATGCCTTTTGGGAGGGACAGAGAGCACAAGAAGTAAATAGGCATGGAAGCTAAGACCGATTGTAGCAACTGAAGGCGGCTGCCCTGGTTGAGCAAACAGGAGGAAGCAGACAACCTCCTCTCCAGACGATCGACAAGTGGCGCTCTTGTGTGTTGATTGAAGATTGAGAGTCTCTTGGTGCTTGTCTTTGACTATCCTTTAGATATGTTGTGGTGATTGTGGGACTCTCTTTGGATGGCCGCGGTGACATTGGGAAATCCTTAGATTGAGAACTATGAACTTTGAGGTGTGCTTTTGTAGCCCTACATAATTTTCGTCCTCTCTTGACCACGAAGGAATGACCTCCGGGTGCGTCTCCATTGCATGTTTTATGGGAAATATCAGGTGATTCGATTATGTTAATGTTGTTGGGAGTTGCCTCTAGTGAAAGTATGATCCCTAGGCCTTGCTTCCACCATTGCAATACCATTTGTGCTCACGTTTACCACTTGTTTGCTTGCTGCACTTTTTATTACAGATTTATATTACTTTGCTTTGCCACTCCTATCATCCATATTTTACCATCTCTTCGCCGAACTAGTGCACCTATACAACTCCTAGTTGTATTAGGTGTGTTGGGGACACAAGAGACTTCTTGTATCTTAGTTGCAGGGTTGCTTGAGAGAGACCATCTTCAACCTCTACTTCCCTGAGTTCGATAAACCTTAGGTCATCCACTTGAGGGAAATTGCTGCTGTCCTACAAACCTCTACGCTTGGAGGCCCAACATAGTCTACAAGAGTAGAAGCGTGTGTAGACATCAAGCTATTTCTGGCGCCGTTGCCGGGGAAGTGAGTGCTTGAAGGTATATCTTTAGATCTTGCAATTAAATCTTTTTGTTTCTTGTTTTTATTTCACTAGTTATGTTTATGGAAAACCGCAATCTTAGTTCGTTGCTTGTGGGAAGACGCCCCACACCTGTGGTGGTTGCTCCTCCCCCTACTGAAATTGTGCCCTACCAGCTGGTATTATCGATTATGTTTTGGCTAATCTTTATGCAGGAGACAGACATCCCAGTGAACACTTGCTATATCTGTCACAATTATGTTCATTATTTAAGCTTGCAGGTGTATCAAGGGAGTTTGTCATGAGGAAATTGTTCGCCGTATCACTTATAGATAAAGCTTCAGATTGGTATAAGCTTCTCGATAACTCGCACTTGCTTGATTGGCAAGAGCTTATGTCTCTCTTTTATACTAAGTTTTATCCTCTTCATGAAATTCATCAAGACAGGAACTATATCTATAACTTTAGGTCTCGTGACGGAGAAAGCATTGCTCAAGCTTGGGGGAGACTGAAAACGTTAATGCTAAAAAGTCCTAACCATGGGCTCCCCAAAGATGCTTATGAGGAGAGTAAGAGTACCTTTTTGCATGTGGATCATGGTAACAATGCTTTATGTGATGCTTATATTGTTGACTTTATTCGTGATCCCACTGAAAATTATTATGAGAAGGGAACATATGCTTATAGATATTTCAATAATATCAAGTTCCCTCTCTTTATGTTGAAGGTTTTGAAGCTGCACTTGTTTTGTCTACCTATGCTTATTGCTTTGTGCTTCAATGAATTATTCTATTGCAATATTCCTATGCATAGGAAGCATGTTAGGCTTAAATGTGTTTGATATTTGCTTCTTGATGCTCTCTTTTGTTCTTCAACTCTTATTCCTACGAGAGCATCATTAAAGTCTTATGCCTAGCTTAAAGGCATAAAAGAAAGCGCTTTTGGGAGGCAGCCCACAATGAATAAAATTTTATTTTGATTTTGTTGTGTCTTGATGTTGTTACTACAGTAGCATCATCATTGTATCTTTACTTTTCAGCTTTGTGCCAAGTGTAGCCTCTAATCGCAAGAAAGTTCAAAAGTTGTGACGTGCTGTCCAGGAAACAGATTCTGTCCTTGGACAGAAAAATTCGTATAAAATCACCAGATCATCTTTTTGGTCTTAATTTTTTTGACAGCGTGCTCTATACAATTGGCTTTCGGGCGTCTGTTCTGAGTTTTTTGATTTGAGTTGCAGAAGTGCCCCGAAAAAATTATTTACTACCTGCTGGTCTGTTTTTCACAGATTCTGTCCTGTTTTGCCTTTTCTTCGTTTTGCAAACCTTGAGCTTGCTTTTTCTTTGCAAAAACCTTTTGGCAATCTTGAGAAATAGTAGACCTTCAAGAATATCCTTATTTCCAGCAAGGAAAAATTATTTTATTAAGAGTACTAACCTCGCTAATCAGATTATGATGAGTTATGTATGAAGGGAGTTTTCAAGTGTGCGAGGGAAGATGATAAAAAGATTCAGGAGTGTCAAACGCTCAAGCTTGGGGATGCCCCCATGCACCCCCAAGAAATATTCAAGAAGACTCAAGCATCTAAGCTTGGGGATGCCCCCGTGCATCCCCTTCTCCATCAACAATTATCAGTTCGTCTTTCGTTCCACTATATTTTTATCACTTCATGTGTTATGTGCTATGCTTGGAGCGTCTTGCTTTAGTTTCCTTTTTAGTTTTCTTTAGCTTTGCTTGCTGTTCATAACGAGTTGGAACTCAGCTTTCTTTGTGTGGGAGAGAAACACGCTCCACTTCAACCTAGAGCACAACATAGAATTTTCATGTCTATCTTTGCTGTGTGTGTTCTTTGTCTTTCAATAGCTACTATCATGTTCAGCTCTTAGTTTTCATGCTTTATCTTTTTAAAGAGCTTTTGTTTAGTTGGTCGCTGGAACTCTCTTTAGTTATCATGCTTATCTTGTTAAGAGAGTTGACTTCTGTTGCACTGGTTGATATGTCTATGATAAAAACGCTATGTGCATAATGGTGCCTAGTAGTTCATGTTTTCTTGTGGTTAGTCTCAAATAGCTGGGGGGTTCTCAATGTGTTATTGGAGTACCAACATGATTTGTTTGCCTATGATGTGGTATGGTTTAGTGGTATCTTCCCCCAAGAATTTATTTTGATTGACTTGGCGTATGCTCACGCATATTTAAGACTGTAAGAAAGTCTATCAAGCCTTGATGATCTTTAATTTCTGAGTAGCGATATAACTTTCATGCCTGATTCAATGTTGCTTTGTCGCTTTGCATGATTATGACCGTCATTGCTCTCTTAGTTGGTCGCTCCCAGTCTTTTGCTAACCTTCGCCTGTACTAAGCGGACTGACTGCTTGTGCATCCAAAATCCTTTAAACCAGTTATGTCATATGAGTCCACCATACCTTCCTATACATGGTATTTACCTGCCATTCCTAACGAAGACTTTCATGTACCATCTCGAAATTATTCAAAAAAGCATTTCTCTTTTGTGCCTCTGTTTTAGCTCATGAGGAAGTAGTAGTTAATTCATGATCTTTTTAAGTTGGACAAGCTTCACCCCGGGATTGCATGTCTAATGTGCAAACCCATAATACGAGAAGGAACTGGCATAGAGTGCGCCCGGCTCATTAAAAAATTATACAACAAACAAACCCTCCTTCACACTTTGTTCATGAGAAATCAGAAAAACTTTGGCAGTGATAAACAAAGGAGATTAAGAGGATGTGATCGTCCTCATTCGGGAGCCGTTCCTCGAAACTTGTCCGGCTCGAGAAGTAATTGAGTTATCTGCTAGCATTCGTTGACGAAATATGCATAATCTAAAAAAATAATTATTACCTCTGTTTTTAAAACCAAGAGCTCTGGTACATGTTTAGTTTTTGTTTCCGACCACGGGTTTTCAACCTTGCCATCAAAAGCCACGGTTCGAGAGTCTCCACCTTCTTTAAAGCACCAAATATTGAGAGCATGATTGTCATTCTGAGTGTAATGTGCATTGTCCCAAAGTACCATTGTCTTTTGCATGATTGTGATATCGTTTATTCTGAAATCATTGTATCTAGTCGTCACTTAAACCTTGGAGGTGCCCCTGCATTTATGTTTTGCTTCACTAAAGGGGGCAAGCGAGGTACCACTTTGTCATATTTGCACACCATGCTCACTACAAATCTATTGAGTGTTTCAATATCATATTGTAAAACTTTCAGTTCTTTGTGATTTTCTCATGAGGCAACTTAATTACTACAGATTCATTATCTCAGTAAGCATTTGTCATGTGACTGTGAAAAGTTCTTATATGGTTAATAGCATGTCACCACAGAAATTATGCTTATTATCATTTACCTACTCGAGGACGAGCAGGAATTAAGCTTGGGGATGTGCTTCTTCCAGACGATTAGGCGTCATGGTCTAGAGCATCCAAGAGGAATTGTGGATCGCCGAGTGACCAAGTCTGTGAAGGTTCGGAAGTCACCTGAAGACTTACCACGAGTGTTGGGCGAGGTCTGTGTGACCTTAGCTCAAGGAGAATACGGTGAGGACTTGGTGTCTTGGACTGTGTGTCCAGGACTGGGTGTCCGGGACTGTGTGCCCTTAGGTTTAAATACCTAGACGCTCCAACCAGATGTACAACTGAGACAACAGTTGGAACTGGTCTAACAAATCATTTTCTTCACCAAGCTTACTGGTTCTATTTCCTCAACTCTTTCATTTCCTCATATATGTGTTGTGTGCTTGTTCATATCTGTTTAAAGACTTTGACTGAAGAATTTCTCAATTTCCTCAGTTCAATTTCTTTAGTCTGTTTGTCTTCATTCTGTGCTATCACGTGTTTACGCTTTCTGTACTCTGTGTTTGTTTTCATATCTTCATGATGACCATGCTTGTATTTTGTTATGTTTACTTCTGAGTACTTATTCCGCTGCAAGTAGTTCTTCGCTAAGGAATTTCCTCAACAGCAAATTCCTCAGTGAAGAATTCATAAAAATCGCCTATTCACCCCCTCTAGTCGATATAACGCACTTTCAATTGGTATTAGAGCAAGGTACTCCCTTGTTCTGTGTGATTTTGGTTTAATTGCCTGGAGTTTTAGTTATGTCGATCGCAGGTATGATCAAGGTCTCAGCTGGGTGTCCTACCTTCGATGGGACGGACTACCCCTACTGGAAGAACAAGATGTGAATGCATCTTGAGGCAATTGATAACGATATCTGGTATGTTGTGGAAAATGGTGTTCCCTCGGTATCACCTTCTCTGAATGCTGCTGATGTGAAGAGATTCAAGCAACTTGATTCTCAAGCGAAGAATATCATTTGTGGCCATCTAAGTAAAGGACAGTATGGAATGGTGAGTGCTTTGGAAACTACGAAGCTTATCTGGGATAGGTTGTCCAAAGTCAACGAAGGAGTCTCAACACAGCGTGACTCTTGAGTTGATGTTCTTCGCAATCTCTTCAACCATTTCAAAAGACTTGACAATGAAAATGTTCAGCAAACCTTCGATCGTCTCACTGACATCTCAAATGAACTTCAAGCACTGGGTGCCACTGACATCACCGACCATGAAGTGGTGAAGAAATTGCTGAGATCGCTTGATTCCTCGTTTGATACTCTGGCTTTGATGATTCAAGAGCGTGGTGATTACAAGTCACTTGATCCCGCTGATATCCTCGAAAGGCTAAACACTCATGAGTTCTAGCTTGCTGAAAAGAGAGATCTCTATAGTTCGAGCTATGGCAGATCACGTGCCCTGAAGGCCAAGGTCGTCTCTGAATCTGAAGGTGAAGATTATGGTAGTAGCCTTGGTGATCCTGAAGAACTGAGTGTAATGCCCAGTATGAGACTATACCTCCTACGTGTCGAGGCACGACTTAAAGGCATAATCTCATACTAGAATGATCTCAAGTAAGGTATCTTTGCACGACTCATGTAAAAGAGGGCATGAAAAATGTAAATGAGTAGTTGGCTTACACTGTCCACGTCACACAATGTAATACATTAACATACATCATCCAACAACATCAGAGTCCGACTACGGACGAAGATCCAAATGAAAGATACCATAAATAAAGCAACACAAGGTCCCGATCATCCTAGTAAGAGCCCTACTGATCCTCTGGGTAAGACACGTAGTATCGCCCACGTTCTTCATCGAACTCCGAATACAACTCTGAACCACCAGCTGTGTAGTTCTCAACGGTACCTGCATCTAGTGTTGTGTAGAAACTGTGAGCCACGGAGGACTCAGCAATCCCGTTCCCGAGTGGTAATACTATCAAAGCCTTAGGTGTGGTAAAGGCTGAAACAAGGTTGCAGCAGCACTAGCACTAGCTTACGGATTTAGAGTGAGAAGAGAAAGTGCCAACGATCGCCAAAGGGATCACAAAGTGATCCTAACTATTCACGGCCAAACATAACCCCACCGTGTTCACTTCCCGAACCCCTTCGAAAAGAGACCATCACGGTTACTCACGCTGGTAGTGTATTATGAACATGGTGTCAAGTTATCTACAACCGGATATTAACAAATTCCCATCTGCCACATAACCGCGGGCACGGCTTTCGAAAGTTCAACCCCTATAGGGGTGTCCCAACTTAGCCCATCACAAGCTCACGATCCGCGGAGTCGCAACTCCAAGGTGGGAAGACCCAAGTATTCTCGGAATCCCGTGCTCAAGATATACTGACAAAGGTAAAACTAGTCCAGCAAGACCTCCCGGCGTGCCGACACCCTGATAGTAGCCGCGCGTATCTTGTCTCAGGCCACGACCGGATGGGCGATGCTACAGGTTTTTACTAGCCCTCGGGTTTCCCCAAGGTGGCCCTACATGACCCCCAGTTTGGACCAACACTCATGTGGAGCACTGGCCCGGGTTGCTGATTAAGAATTCGGGTTTATAACTCCCTATGCAAGTTTTAGTTATTAGGCAAAAGTAAAACCAATGTCGGGCCTTGCTGGAAAAGCTTTAGCTCTAAGCGGGTTATCAAGGGGGGCCCATAAACCCCAACCGTGTTAGGGACGCAAAAATCAAGGAACATAACACCGGTTTAAACGGTTCCTAGGGTGGCATGAGTGGAACAAAACACCAAGCAAAGGCTTAGCCTTCCACCCATTGCCAAATATATAGATGATTTAGTTTAACAGATTATATATTGTGATATCCCAACAATAACTTCATCATGAAGCAAGAATCTTCAAATCTTCACCTGCAACTAACAACGCTATAAGAGGGGCTGAGCGATGCTTACGTAGCCAAACAACGGTTTGCTAGGTTGGGTGGTTAGAGAGTTTCATGGCAATAATAGGAGGCTGACAAACAGACATAGGCATCGAGGCAATAAGCTAAAGAGCGAGACATCTAGCATAGGCAAAGATAGTAGTGATATCTGGGTAAGGTCATCTTGCCTGTTGATTCCTCAGAGGGAACGTAACCTTGCTCCTCACACTCAACCTCGGTATAAACCTCATACTCCGTATCGTCACCGGGCTCTAACCAAACACAACAATGTAACAACAGAACAAAATCAATCAACATGCAGTGCTCAACCACATGATGCATGAACATGTTGAACAAGGACAAGAATAGATATGATGCATGGCCTAGGGGTCACAAGAGTGCAACAACATCATAACCAAACAAGATCAAACACAGCATGAAACAAGCAAAGGAACAACTTAACAAGTTTATGTAGTTGTCCAAACAAGCATGCAACATGTTTTAAAGAATTTGGTTAACATGGCAAGGGTGCAACTAACATAACAGTAACATGCTAGCACATTTAAATGGGCTGGAATTAAATCACAACAATATCCAGAAACTCCCATATTAATTTATTTGCATTTGGGACAGATCTGAAAAACTTCTATGATAGAGTTGTCAAACATGCTAAACTACAGCACCAAAATATTCTACACATTTTTCTACCCCAAATGCATATAAAGTTTGTTAATTTTGGAGTTGTAGATATTTAGTTATGATTGTTTACAAGTTTAAGCATATATAAAACAACAATAATTTCAAACAACATTTTAAATGTTTTTACACATGGCAGCAAGTAGCATATTCATAATCTACATAAAATTCTAAGCACTTTTCATATATAACTCAAATTCATCAGAAACATATTTATGCAGATATTAAATAAACAAGAAAAACAGAAAAAGAAAAAGGAAAAACAAAACAGAAAAGATGCAGAAAATGCGCAGGGGCTAGAGTGCCCCAGGGCTTGCTAGCCCAAGCCACTGACAGAGGGCCCGGCTAGCGCTAAGACAGCAACGTGAGTGCGCGCGGGGGTGGAGATGGTGCTGAGTGGCTGGCAGGTGGGGCCCTGCTATCAACCACACAAGCAAAATAAAAAGGGGGGCGAATACACCTGCCCCGCACCGGATTCGAACGCGAGACCTCTCGCTTACTGACGAAGAGACACACCACTGCGCTACTGAACGTTTCACGACAGATAGCAGGAAGTTTATCTGAAGACTATATAGCAGAAAGCAGAAAGCAGGGGAAGCGCTGGCCTCGTCAGAGCTGCTCCGACGACCAAACAAGACGACGGAGTGTTACAGATTGCTCCTAGAAGAGGTCCGCACCCACTCGAGGCACGAGCAGCACCTAATGACTACTGCAGCACCGGCGGCAAGCAACGACAGCACGGCGGCGACGGAGCAACGGCGAGGCGATGCAGAGCCCTAGGGGGAACGACGACTGCACATGTGGCATCTACGTGACGCACTAGAGAAAACTGGCAGCACGACACGTCCTAGAAGGGTCGGAACACTCGCCGGCGACGAGGTCCGACGGCGATGCGCTCGGGCGCTCGGGGAACTAGGTGATAGAGGGCGCGCAGGAAGGGGAAAAGGGCACGGGGAGAGAGGAGCTCACCACGAGCACGGCGATGTGCTCGGCTGGCCCAGTCATGGATGGAGTCAACGACGACGGCTCTCGAACACCTACGGCTGTCGGAGAAGAAGAAGAGGAAGAAGAGCTCGTCGTGGAGGCGATCGGGTCCGCGTAGTCGACGTAGACAAAGTAGGCGACGTCGTGGAAGCTGATAGACAACGTTGGCGAGGCTGCAGTCGACGAGGAGCTCGCCGGTGATGTGGTCGCGCTCTCAGATGCGCTCGGGCATCGACTGGATTGACGGATCTAGGGGTGCTCGGCTCTCTAGGCGGCGATGAGGGGAAAGGGGAACCCTAGGAGAAGGGAGAGGACAAGCTGCGGGTTTAAAAAGGGGGCGGCGACGGCCTCGACGTCCGTGAGTTCGCGGCACGATGGCGCGGGCGCGCGCTGCTCTGTTCTTCTGACGAAGGAAGACAGCGACGTGGACCTGTGACACAGACAGGTAGGGCCAGGCGCGAAAAAGCCACGGCGCGACGGCTGCGCCTGTTGGCTGGGCCTGCGGGTGGAGTTGGGCCTGCGCTGCGAGGGAGAAGGAGATGGGCCTGGGGGAGAGATGGAGAGGAAGCCCATGCCACTGTACTGGCCGCTGTTTTTCCTCCTTTTTCTTTATCCTCGGGCAGAAAAGAAAAAGAAAAACATAGAATAAAAGGAGAGGAGTTAGGGGAAAAGAAAAATATCCCCATGCTCAGTGATTTATGCCTTATTTAAATAAATTGACTTGGACATTTTTAGAGGCAGAAAAATAAAAGGAGTTTGAATATGGTTCAAACTCAAGTCATTTTAAAACCCAACCAAATCATTTTCAAAAGGGCTGATATTTGGAGGAGACATTGTAGGCATGGTGCAAGATTTATAGGAGAAAAAAGAACAAAAGTGGGCTTGCTTATGAGGCTTGCACAAAAGGGCAAAGATAGGGTAGAAGAAAAGAAAGAAGAAGAAGAAGAAGAATAAGAAGAGGGAGAAGGGGTAGGGTTAGCTAGGCATAGCTAGAACCCACACACACAACAACATCACAAGGGTCTCACACATGCACAACAATAAAGTAAACTAGTATGCCATGATGATATGATGATGAGCAATGCAATGATGCAAAAATAATAAAAGATATGGCAATGCAAAGAAATAAATGACAAGAACCCCCAAGGATAATGACAAGGATCAAATTGAGAAGCTATATTGCCATTATTGGAAAGTGTTACATATGGGGCATTACACTGAGCCAAGAGCTAGCATTGCTCGTGAAGAAATTCCAAAGGTTCTCAAGACGTGGTCGCTTTGGATAGTTCTCAAAGAGAAATGATTCCTCATCCAGTGACTACAACAAAAGGCTATGTCACAAATGCAAGAAGCCTGGTCACTACATTCAAGATTGTCCTCAGTGGGAAAAGGAATCCAAAAAGAAGAAATACAAGGATTATAGTTCTGATGATGCAAATAAGAAGAACAAATCGACAAAATCTTCATCATCAAAATCCTCAAAATCTTCATTTCACAAGAAGAACAGCTCCAAAAAGGCTTGGGCAGTCATTGGCAAGGAAATGGACTCTGAAGCTGAATCTGAGGATCATCAAGAAGAGGAGGAATCTGAGGAATCTGAGTCTGGTGTGGCGAGTCTAGCTCTCGCTACTGCATTCGTCGGCAAGTCCATCTTCAACACTCAAGAAAATGGCTTCTCCAACAAGGCTGATGAAGACAATGATGACTATGCTCCCACCTATTGCTTCATGGCAAAGGGTGCTAAGGTACTCAAATATACCTCCTCTGAATCTAGTGAGGATGAATCTGATGAAAACCTTAAGCCCAGCTATTCTAAACTTGCTAATATTGCTGTGCAACAACAAAAGGCTCTTGATAAGGTTCAAAACATGCTAGATAAAAGTGATGATATGTTGGGAATCTTCAGAGACTTTAGTCCAAGTATGATAACCTTCAAGGTCATCATAACACTCTCTTATTTGATCATGAGAAGATTTCTTACGAATTTCTTTAAAGAAAGCAAGATCTTGAAAAGCTAAGAGTGAGTTATGAAGATCTTCAGAAGGAGCGCGATTCATTACTTGCTCAACAAATCAGCGCTTCTCAGGAAGAATTCATTCCTCCATGCTTGAAATGCATTGAACGAGAAACTGCTAATTCTTCACCTGAATGTTCAAATGCTTCAGATGCTACAAATTCTTCAACTGTCTCTGCTATCACTAATTCCTCATCTGAGGACATTGCTAGTATCACTGACAATGCAGGGCTAAAGGAATTGTACATGACAGGCATGTACAAAAGCCTCAAAGGGCATCAGACTCTTTGTGATGTGCTTAAAAAACAGATCCTCAACGGGAACCCTAGGAAAGAGGGAATTGCCTTTGAGAGAAAACTTAATGCCGATGGTTCATATTGGAAGCCTGAACAATACCCCAAAACCTCATGAGTTGCTGCAAAGGGACCTCCAGTTGATCCATCCAATTTATCTGGCTTTACATGTGAATCTCCTCATTCTTCTAACGAGTCATTTGATTCCAACTATAAACTATTCGGAAACCAGAATGGTGAAGTATTTGCTAGATATGTTGGAACTAACTGTAGGAATGGTCCCCCTATGAAGAAAATCTGGGTCCCTAAGAGGCACCTTGAAAATCTTCAAGTGATTGTCCTCATGACACCTCGTGTGAGGAATAGGAACCCCAGATCCAATTCTTCATATGGACAAAAAATCTTCAGATGGATTCAATTCCTCAAAAGGATCAAAGTCCTCATATGAATATCATCGTGCTAACAACTCTATTTCGCAGGGAAGAGCTAAGTGCTATGAATATGTGCATTATTCTTCTAACCATTATGTTCACAAGTCTTCAAAAAATTACTCTGCTTATTCATATGCTTATCCTAACTCCTCTTATGTGAAACGGAACGGGCTGGCGTCTATGCCACCTTTCTCTTATGGAGCTCGCGGAGTGATGAATTTGCCACCCCTTCAGATGTGGGTGGTGAAGAAAAAGAACTAATCTCTTTTGCAGAGTCAGGTCTCCAGACGTGCTCAAACTTCTGAAGAATTTGCTGGAGACCTGAAAACTGCCTGAAAGGACGCAGGCTAATCATGAAGAAATGAACTCTCATTTCTCACGTCCTCATACTGCTTTATCTGTTGCATTGCTTGATGAAATTGATCTGATGAATTGATATCATATTCTTCACTGATGAAGTATATGAGTTTGTAAGCTGCACTAATTCATCTGCAGGATGATCAACCCAAAGCCACTGAGTGGGTCCTCGATAGTGGATGTACAAATCACATGACTGGTGACAAGAATCTCTTGATGGATGATCCCTTATCACCATCTCATCTGAAGCACATCATCTTCCCTGACAAAGGCAAAAGTCAGGTATTGGGTCTAGGTAAGGTTGCGATCACTAGGGATCGAGACATGGACAAAGTCATGCTTGTTGAGTCCTTAGGATACAACCTCATGTCTGTCTCAATGCTTTGCGATTTGGATATGGTTGTTGCTTTTGGCAAACATCGTTGTGCTGTGATCATGGAATCTGACAACTCCATAGTCTTTGAAGGCTTTAGGAGAGGAGATTTGTATATTGTTGATTTCTCTACAGGACCTCAACCAGCTGTGTGTCTACTTGCAAAAGCTTCAGAAGGCTGGCTATGGCATCGACGACTTGGTCATGCAGGCATGAGGAATTTGCACACGCTTGCGAAGAAGAAGCATGCCATTGGCATTGAGAATGTCAAATTCCTCAAGGATCACTTATGTGGCGCCTGTGAAGCTGGAAAGATGACCAAGGCCAAGCATCCAACGAAGACAATCATGACTACTACTCGACCATTTGAATTGCTTCACCTGGATCTCTTCGGTCCTAATCATTATTCTGCAGTTTCAAATGATGCTTCTGTATATGGCTTTGTTATTGTTGATGATTACTCTCGATATACATGGGTACAGATTGTTACTTACAAACATGAAGTGCAGGAATTCTTCGAACGATTTTCCTCGAGGGCTTCAACCAACTTTGGTGTGAAGATCAAGCATATCAAAAGTGACAATGGAACTGAGTTCAAGAACTCTGATCTCGATGACTATCTTGATGAACTTGGTATTACTCATGAGTTATCTTCTCCTTATACTCCTCAGCAAAATGGCATCGTGGAGCGCAAGAATAGGACTCTTGCTGAGATGGCTCGCACTATGAATACAGAACGCCTCGTCGTTTCTGGATTGATGCAATTGATACTGCATGCCACATCATCAACAGTATATCTTCACAAATTCTTCAAAAAGACTGCCTATGAACTCCTCACTGACAAGAAACCCAATGTGAGTTATTTCAAAGTCTTCGGTGCTAAATGTTGGATTAGCGATCCTCATCACAACTCAAAATTTGCACCGAAAGCACATGAAGGGTTTATGCTTGGTTACGAGAAGGACTCGCACACCTATAGAGTCTTCAACAACATTCTTCACAAGGTTGTCGAAACTGTAGATGTGCGGTTCGATGAAACTAACGGCTCGCAAAGAGAGCACCTGCCTACTGTGATAGATGAACCAGCACCTGAGGAAACTATCAAATTCAAGGCTACTGAGGATGTCATTCCTACTGAAGAATCTGCTGAAGAATTCATTCCAGAACCCGAAGATTGTCGAGCTAATGCACCTGAGGAAAATGCTGAAGAAAATGTTGATCAAATTCCTCGACGACAACCAGCTCATCCTCGCGTTGCGAAAGAAGTGCAGATTGAGAAAATCATCAGTGACATCAATATACCAGGTCCTCTCACACGCTCAAAAGCTTCACATTTATCTAACTTTTGTGGGCACTTTGCTTTTGTCTCTATCACAGAGCCCACTAAGGTAGATGAAGCGATTCTGGAGCCTGAATAGATTCAAGCTACGAAAGAAGAATTACATCAGTTCGAGCTCAACAACGTCTGGGAACTGGTCAAACGTCCAGATCCTCGCAAGCATAATATCATTGGCACAAAGTGGATCTACCGCAACAAGCAAGATGAAAATGGCCTTGTGGTAAGGAATAAGGCACGACTTGTAGCTCAAGGATACACACAGGTTGAAGGAATTGATTTCGATGAAACTTTTTCACCTGATGCTAGACTTGAGGCTATTCGCATATTACTTGCTTATGCTAACCATCATGATATAATTCTTTATCAAATGGATGTGAAAAGTGCATTCCTCAATGGTAAGCTTGAGGAAGAAGTATATGTAGCTCAACCCCCAGGTTTTGAAGATCCAAAGAATCCTGACAAAGTCTTCAAACTCAATAAGGCTCTCTATGGCCTCAAGCAGGCCCCTCGAGCTTGGTATGATACTTTGAAGGAATTCCTCAGGAAGAAAGGCTTCAAACCCGGTTCACTTGATCCCACTCTTTTCACTAAATCTTATGATGATGAATTATTTGTATGCCAAATATATGTTGATGATATTATCTTTGGTTGTACTGACCAACGCTATAGTGATGAATTTTCCTATATGATGAGTGAAGAATATCAAATGTCTATGATGGGAGAGTTGAAATTCTTCTTAGGTCTTCAAATTCGCCAATAACGCAATGGTATATTCATATCTAAGGAGAAATACCTCAAAGATGTACTAAGGAAATTCGGTATGCACGATTGCAAAGGCGTCAAAATTCCTATGCCCACAAATGGCCATCTGTGCACTGATGAAAATGGTACTGAGTTCGATCATAAGGTATACCGCTCCATGATTAGTTCTTTATTGTACTTATGTGCATCTAGGCCAGATATAATGCTTAGTGTTTGCATGTGTGCCCGATTTCAAGCTGCACCAAAGGAATCACACCATAAGGCTGTGAAACATATTCTTCGATATCTAGCTCACACAACAACACTTGGATTATGGTACCCCAAGGGCTCGGCTTTTGATCTCATTGGATATTCAGACTCTGACTATGCTGGTGATCGTGTGGATCGCAAATTAACATCTGGTACATGTCATTTCCTTGGAAGATCTTTGGTCTGTTGGCCTTCGAAGAAACTGAACTGTGTATCACTATCTACCGCTGAAGCTGAGTATATTGCTGCTGGCTCTTGCTGTGCTCAATTGTTATGGATGAAACAAACTCTCAAGGACTATGGTGTCAATGTGAAGAATGTGCCTCTACTCTGTGACAATGAGAGTGCCATCAAGATTGCTCACAACCCAGTTCAACACTCGAAGACAAAGCACATTCAGATTCACCATCATTTTCTTCGTGATCATGTGTTGAAGGGCGACATTTCTATTGAACATGTGAAGACTGAAGAACAGCTAGCCGATATCTTCACAAAGCCCTTGGATGAGAAGAGATTTAGCAAGTTGCGGTGTGAGCTAAATGTCTTAGATTCTTCGAATGTTCTTTAAATTGGACACTCATTCTAACACTTATGCAAAATTGATGACTTAGATGTGCAACACATGAAGAAATTGTTTTTCTTCAATCAATGAAGAATAATGCTCTAAGTGTGAAGAAATTAATGAAGAATTTGATTCTCAGAACCATACGACAATTGTACGCGGTGTCTGAAATCATCATTCTTATATGGTGGGTCACGCCACCACAAAAGTTGAAAATCTTCAATTTGAGTTTTTGAAATTCCTCAGTTGTTCATATTCTTCAACTTTGCATTGTCTTCACTGTTTCCGTCTCTGTTCTTCATTGGCTATATATATATGAGTTTATGTCCTCTACATCATTCACTTATTGTTATTTCTTCATGTTGCTTTTTCTGCTAAGTGAATGTGATCGGACCCTTCCCCCTCTATGCTAAACTCAACCCATTCCATTCACAAATTCTTCATATGCGTTCTATTTGAAACTTGTTCAAAATCTTCACTGTGTTCTTGTTAGCTGAAGAAATTGCGAACTCAACGTTAAAACTTATCCTTTCCAAAAAATTTGGTTTTACCGCTCAAATCGTTCCACTTCCCACGACAATACTTATCTATTCACCCACGATCTCACGCGATCTCCACCACACAGTACGTAGGTGACACATGTCGTGCGAATGAGAAGGGTCAGGGGCACGTTCGTCCTAATTCCTCGGGCGAACGGTTTTTTATCTCAGCTATAAATACCCCTCCCCTTCCCTCACTGCACTTTTTACTCCGCTCGTTCTCACTCTCCAGCTCGAGCTTCTCCAACCCTAGCGCCGTCACTACTCCATCGTCACCGGTGAGGAAGAACTTCACTGCCTCGACCTCGTCGCCGTCGTACGCGCGCCGGCCGCGGATTTCTTCACTCCGCCGCCACCGTTACTGTCTTCCTCTACCAAGTTAGGGCGTGGAAGATCTGCACAGACGAACTTCACTTCTCCATCCCATAGTTCGTCGTGTTCTTCATCCAGGGTAATTAAAATTTACTTTTATTGCCCTCTTTGATTCAAATGTTTTCTTCAAAATTCTCAAAAGGTGTTTTCTTCGTCAAATCTTCACACACACTAAACACCTCACATATCATCTGTTCTTGATTTGATTTCTCTAAGCTATGATTTTCTTCAAGATTCCTCAATTGTGTGGATTTTTCAATCTATACAACTCTGGAACCTAAGACAAAGAACGCTTAGTCAAATTCTTCAAGACTCAACTGGTCAAATTCCTCAAACTTGTTCTTTTTACAAAACCTTCTGAGAACGCATATGACCTCTTCACATTCCTCGCAATTATACTCTGTTCACAGGTACTCATGCTCGCTGCTGAATCACTAGGTTCTCATCAACTTAACTCATTTGCAGCGTTCCTTGAAGAAAATTTGCATACTTCCTCAGAGAATTCGATTGTTCAAATTCTTCATCTGAAGAAAATGGCTGATGGAAAGAAGCCACAGAAAGGAGGAAAGAGGCCTGAGGTCAATACTGCCTTTGAAATACCTGAAGACATTTATGCTGACTATTGCACTCCTGATGGGGCAAAATTCGGAGAAGAGGACAAGAATCAGCGCAAAGTGCGCATACAAAGAATAGAGAGGAGGTGGGCACGTGAGTGGAGGGAGTACAGATATGTCACTCCCAAATACATGAAGAAATTCGCACTCAATCCTCCCATCCCAAGACCTCCACTGGCACATGGCCAAGTTGCTGATCCCACTAGCGTCAAATATGGTGAGGACATTCCTGAAGAATGGGCTAAGCGCCAGGCCAAGTTGGCCAGACAAGCAAAAGAAGCAGTGAGGAAATTCAATGAAGACTCTGCTGCTGCTGCCGCCTCTATAGAGGCTTCTGCTTCCAAGCCTAAGAAGGCCATGCCTAAGAAGCCTGCTCACAAGCCAATTGCTTCTTCCTCAGCAATGCCCTCACGGCCAGTTTCTTCCAAGCCCTCACGGCAAATTCCTCAGACTGCTCCTGCTCCTCCAAAGTCCTCAGCTCCTCCGCAAAAGTCTTCAGATGCTGCAACAAAATCATCTGCTCCAGTGCATCTTGCCACATGTCAGAGGACTGCAGGGATATCCATTGCCTCAGGAGCCTCTGCAAGCTCCTCAGCTGCCCCAAGTTCCTCAGCGATACCAAGTTCCTCAGCTAGTCCCTCGCTGCTGAAGAAAAAGACAACTGCTGGACAAGGCTCTCGTCCAAGTCCTCATAAGAAACAAGTTGCTTTCCAAGTGTCGTCTTATGACGAAGCTGATGATGAAGAACTGGTTCAAATCATCAGAGACAGGCAAGAAAAGGCCGCTAGAGCCAAAGGAAGTGAAGTACCGCTGCTGTTGGATCCCAAGGTGATCCTTGATTTCATTGATCTCTGGCATAAGGACCCCAACACTCCTATGCCTGACTTCAACCTGACTCCTGGCCAAAGTCATATGCTGACCGCCTTCATAGGCGAAGAAAAATGGAAGTTTGAACAGGCCAGGCAGACCAAGAAAGCGCAGTACAAGAAGGAGCGCTTCCTGAAGAAAAATGTTGTCAACATGACAACTGAAGAACTAGTCAAGATTCAGGGTGAAATCAAAACCCTCAGTGATGAATTTGAAGCATATCATGCTGACTAGTTGGGCGCCAAAGTCAGATTTGTAAATCTGACCAAAGGTTTTTCTTCAAGTGCTGCTCGTAAGACGCACATTAAAATTCCTCAGGCTAAAGCATCTACTCAGTCTGCTGAAGGACATACCAGCACCGCTGAAGAACATCAGACTGCTGAAGAAAATCCCAGGGCTGATGACTCCACTCCAGCCGCTAAAGAAATTGCTAGGGCAACCTCTAGTGTTGTGCCTGAAGAAAATGTCAGTACAGCTGAAGCTCCAAAGGCTGTGCCTGAAGATCGTGAAGAAGTCAGGACAACTGCATCAGTTGTGTCTGAAGAAAATGAACCAGATTCCTCTACTGCTCCTGCACCTACTCCAACTCCAATCCTTCCATCTGCATTAGATGTGAAGAAGACAAAGGCTGCAGAGCGTGCAGCTGTGAAGAAAAGGAAGGCATCAGCATCTTCAGATTTTTTTAGTTCTGAAGAAAATGAAGCCATTGACAAGCTCAGCTGAGAATCCAATTGATTCCATTCCCATTTCATCTATGCCATCAAAGGACCTTGTTCCTTTTGGTGAAGATTATGTGATTCCAAGTGAATCGGATGAAGACCTTCCCTCTGCTGCTTCCTCAGAGCAGACGGATGAAGAAATTGAAGTGGATGCTATCCCTTCAACCCCAATCTTCTCCTCGCCTATGTCTCAGTTTACTGCTGAAGAGGCCGGCGTTGAAGAATTGGAAGAACAAGACTTGGACGTGGACATTGGGAATGCCACTCCATTGATGACCGATGAATTCTGGGATAGTCAGCATCCCAACTCCCCTTTGTTCACGCCTCTACAACAAATTCCTCATTCACCAGCGCCAACTATTCCATTGGGCTCTGAGGAAACTCATCCCACACAGTCTATTCATGAAGACATTCCAGCCACTAGTGCTGAAGAAACTGCTGCTGCTGCTGAATCGATGAAGACTGCCACCAAAGAGGAACCGGAAATTCCTCAGACTGAAGAACCTGAGATTGCGAATCCTGAGGTAGTGATGCAATTGACTGATACTCCTCAACCAAAGCCAAAGGATCCTTTCTCAAGGAAGCAATCTTTCAAGAAGGCTGATTTCTTTGGCGAGCATGTGTTCTTCACTGATTTCAATCCCTATGACTCTGCTCGCATAAGGAAGAGGCGTTTCTGGACTGCCAGTCAAGCAAATTTCTATTCCTTAGTGATTTACAACAAAGACAAAGTCTTCGATCATCAGCATATTCCTCACGTGGATATGGAATCTCTGCCGTGTTTTGTGCCGGTCCTTAGTGTTCTTCATGACGCTGGACTTCTGGGTTTTTGCACTGATATATGCGATTGGAATGAAGAACTGATTCTCAAATTTTATGCAACCATGCACATCACTGGCAATTTTGAAGATGTGAATTCATGGGTGCTGGACTGGATGTCTGAAAACACTCATTACAAAGTGTTGGAGAATGTAGCAGAAATCAAAAAAATTCTACGTTTCACCAAGATCAATCTAAGGAGTCATCTAGCAACGAGGAAGAAAGGAGTGCATCTACATACCCTTGTAGATCGCGAGCGGAAGCGTTCAAGAGAACGTGGATGATGGAGTCGTACTCGTCGTGATCCAAATCACCGATGATCCCAGCGCCGAACGGACGGCACCTCCGCATTCAACACACGTACGGTACAGTGACGTCTCCTCCTTCTTGATCCAGCAAGGGGGAAGGAGAGGTTGATGGAGATCCAGCAGCACGACGGCGAGGTGATGGATGCAATGGTATTTCTGCAGGGCTTCGCCAAGCACTGCAGTAGGACCATTCAGGAACTCCTCGTGACGTCCGGGATCTCATCCGGGACTCCGAACAACATTTGGGTTACCGTGTGCATATATCTCTACAACCCTAGCGTCACCGAACCTTAAGTGTGTAGACCCTACGGGTTCGGGAGACACGTAGACATGACCGAGACGACTCTCCGGTCAACAACCAATAGCGGGATCTGGATACCCATGTTGGTTCCTACATGTTCCTCGATGATCTCATCGGATGAACCACGATGTCAAGGATTCAATCAATCCCGTATACAATTCCCTTTGTCTACGGTACAGTACTTGCCCGAGATTCGATTGTCGGTATACCGATACCTTGTTCAATCTCGTCACAGCAAGTCTCTTTACTCGTTCCGTAATACATCATCCTGTGACCAACTCCTTAGTCACATTGAGCTCATTATGATGATGTCTTACCGAGTGGGCCCAGAGATACCTCTCCGTCATACGGAGTGACAAACCCAGTCTCGGTTCGTGCCAACTCAACAGATACTTTAGGAGATACCCATTGCGTACCTTTATAGCCACCCAGTTACGTTGTGACATTTGGCACACCCAAAGTATTCCTACATTATCCGGGAATTGCACAACCTCATGGTCTAAGGAAAAGATACTTTGACATTAGAAAAGCTTTAGCATTACGAACTACACAATCTTGTGCTAGGCTTAGGATTGTGTCTTGTCCATCACATCATTCTCCTTATGATGTGATCCCGTTAACAATGACATCCAATATCCATGGTTAGGAAACTGTAACCATCTGTTGATCAACGAGCTAGTAACTAGAGGTTTACTAGGGACACATTGTGGTCTATGTATTCACACATGTATCACTGTTTCTGGATAATACAATTCAAGCATGAATAACAGACAATTATCATGAACAAGGAAATATAATAATAACCATATTATTATTGCCTCTAGGGCATATTTCCAGCAGAAAGCTCCAGCCTCTGAATTGCTTCAGGCTCTGCCTCTTAGTCCTCCAAATGAAGCAGCATGTTGCATGTATGAAGAAACTGAACTCACTGACCACTATAGGCAAGTGCTTATGAAGCCTTTCAAGCCAGGTCAAGCCCCATGGACCAAATTCCTCGTGAAGGAATTGTTGTTTCTGCCTCGGACTGTCTATCGCATTCTGAAAAAGACATTAAGTCCAATCACGGTCCACGACTCGAATGATGAAGAAGTCGTTGGCATCATAAAGAATCTACTATTCAACATCATCCATGGCGTTCCTGTCAACTTCCATGATTTCTTCATGAGGACAACGGCGAATGTAGCACTGTCCCCTTTCAACCTGAAGCCTTATGCTCCATGGATTATGAGATTCATCAGGACAAGGTCTTCAGTGAATTACAAAGCTGACACTCTCAATCATTGCAGCTACTTGCCCCCAATTGAAGTCCTCAAACGGACATTTTCCTCAGCTGATGACAAGGGCAAGGCAACTGCTGTTTTTTATGAAGGCACTCGTCCATTGCATGGCCAGTTTCACAAAGCTGCATCTTATTCCACCAATGATAACTCTACCACTCATGACTCTGCCGCCAACGCTCCCAAGCAAAATCCTCAAGGCACAGCTCCTAGGGTGATGACTGATCGTGAGCTTCTCCTCAGTCTTCATCAAAAGGTTGATCGCAACCACAAATGGGTCAAGCGTCAGTTTGGTTCAATTCTTCAGAACATGACCTCCACACACAATGCAGTGAAGAAAAACCATTACTACCTACATGAAACCCTCAACCGCACCTGGGTTGTTCTGTCTTATCTCTATGGCGAAGAAGATCTGAAGAAAATGGGTCTCAAGGATGACTTTGACTGGTCTGCTCCTCCTCCGAAGAAATACAAGAAGGTCATTGTTCCTCCCTTGGTGGCAAGCTCCTATTCTTCATCACGCGAGACCGACGAGTATGAAGACTTGGACGACACTGCGGCAGGCCCTACTTCAACCATCGACCCCAACAACGCTGTCGCTCCTTCATCATCTTGAGATTCTTCAGGGGCGTTAGTCCTCAGTTTCGATCCTTTTGGTCATTCGATGACAAAGGGGGAGAAATTTGAGTTAGTCTTCAAGCGGGTCTATATATATGGGCGTTTTTTGCTAAGTTACAACTCTCGTTCTTCTGATGACTTTGTGGATCGAGTTGTAAACTTAAACTCTATGGTGACCTGATACTTCTGTTGTGATGTTCCTGCATGCTTATTCCTCATTAATGTTATGCACGCATGCTGAACTACATCAGTCACCATATTTCATCATGCATTTCAAATTCTTCATATTATATGTCAAATGCGTGTATGAATTACAAGATATAGGGGGAGATCTCCATGATTCTACTCTTCAAGTGTGCATTGCTTCAAAAGCAAATTCCTCACTATGCACAACTTCAGGGGGAGTTCTTCTATATCTTGCAATCAAATTCCTCAACATCAGTATTTACACTTCATATGTTTATCCCCGTTGAAAACTTAACCTATATTGTCATCAATCACCAAAAAGGGGGAGATTGTAAGTGCATCTAGTGCCCCTTAGTGATTTTGGTGTATTGAAGACTTATAGGTTAAGGGACTAATGTGTTTATGAGTGTACACAGGTCTTTAAGTCTATGAGGAGTTTGATATTTACAGAGAAAGTCGACCCCTAAAAATGAAGTTCTTCGACTGAAGACTTTGGATTTCTGATGACTTTCTGAAGACTTTGAAAGTGAAGAAATTGGTGTGACCTTGAAGACTTGGTATTCATTTGAAGAACATGAAGCGTGAAGACTTTTGTTTTCGTAGTTTCATTTTATCTTTCTTGAGTCATAGGAAACACCGTAGTATTAAAGGGGGTCGAGGAAATACTAAGGAAAATTTTCCATGTGATGCTCAACTCAAAATCCTACACCTACCAATCCCTTCGAGTGAAGCCATTGGAAATCTCATACAGTTCAGTCATATTCTTTAGTGACAGAGACGAAGTTCTTCTGGTCTTTGAGGAATTTGTTCTGACTGAGGAGTTAGGAATTCGCCAGTGCAGATTACCTACACAGTGAGGAACATGATAGCCCTGAGGAATTTGATACTCAAATTTTCGACCATTGCTGTGCTACGCCCAGCTGTCCCAAAATGTCTACCTACCTAACGGTCATATCATTAAAGGGCATTTATGTCTTATCATGTCGGGATGCTCCCTAGGCTATAAGTAGCCGCCCCCTACAACCACTAGCTAGTTGGCTGATTCGAGAGAAACTGACACTTGTCATAAGAGCAACCCATCCTCCGTGGACTTTGAGCGAAAATCATCAAGTGAGGAAAAACCAGAAACCAAACCCAAAACCTTCATACCCAAAAGTGATTGAGCATCACTGAAGAGATTGATCCCGCGTGGATCCGATGCTTGTTACCTTTGAAGACTGTGCTTCTTCCAGACGGTTAGGCGTCATGGTCTAGAGCATCCAAGAGGAATTGTGGATCGCCGAGTGAACAAGTCTATGAAGGTTCGAAAGTCACATGAAGACTTGCCATGAGTGATTGGGCGAGGTCTGTGTGACCTTAGCTCAAGGAGAATACGGTGAGGACTTGGTGTCTTGGACTGTGTGTCGGTGTACTAGAGTAGGGGTACCCTAGTATCCCGAACTTGTGCACGGGCAGTCGCAGCATCCCGCGGCAAAGCTTGCCGGGTGACCGCCAAGGTCCTCCGTGGTTCCTTTGGAGCCATTCAAGAACAAAGTATTCGAGCGAAGGAGACAAGCCCCCGGCAAGAGGAGCTTGCCAGGAAGGCCACTCAAGGCACAAGACCCCGGCAAGAGGAGCTTGCCGGGAAGGCCAACCAAGGCATCTCAAGGAACTTGCCGCGACGCGCCACGCGTCCCGGCAAGGCCCGGTGAGCGGCAAGCTCCCAGACGCGACAAGACAACGACCGCGGCAAGGCGCTTGCTGCGGCAAGCTACCACTCTGTACCCGCGCTCCAGCACATCCACCAACGTGTCGCTCTGGGACCATTCTAGGCGTACGTGGCGGGAGGCTGTGCAGCCAGCGGTGCGCGGTGGCAAGCGGTGCTGACAAGATTGCCATCGTGGCGAGCGGTGGCGCCCCTGACGGTCCCTTTTGCACTATTTGGGCGACGCCGATAGGCATTCAATGCCCTTGTCCCCTGCCGTCAGAGTTAGGTATGATACACTGTACAGGTAGTTGTACCAACCGCAACACCTTTCCATTTTTACCCTTGTCTATGTTGCCACCTGCCGGTGACCCCTTGAGCATATAAAAGGAGGCCCATGCGCAACGTAGAGGGGAGGAGAAGAACACTCACGCTCGGTCTCGTTAGCCACTGGTGTGTACTGTAGCACTCAGCGCTCCCGAGCAAGAACTCAATACAAACCACAAAGCTGGAGTAGGGTTTTACGCATCCGTGCGGCCCGAACCTAGGTAAACTGCTCGTGTGTTTTGCCTCGATCCGCTCTTCGTGCGATCTTCGCCCCAGCCGAACCAAAAGGGGCTCGGTCCGCCGGTCCCATAGGTGCTCGTGGATCAGTTCCCCGACATCTTTGGCGCGCCAGGTAGGGGGCGTCGAGGTTGTGTGAACCTGATCCGGCGTTCACACGAGCTAGATCTTCATCGTCTTCATCGACATGCCGCCGAAGAAGAAGGCTCCCACCACCGCCGGAGCAAACGGCTGGTGGGGTAGACGCCGGCGGAAGGACGGACGACGGAGGAGAACACTCACGCTCGGTCTCGTTAGCTGCTGGTGTGTACTGTAGCACTCAGCGCTCCCGAGCAAGAACTCAATACAAACCACAAAGCAGGAGTAGGGTTTTACGCATCCGTGCGGCCCGAACCTGGGTAAACTGCTCGTGTGTTTCGCCTCGATCCGCTCTTCGTGCGATCTTCGCCCCCCCCGCCGAACCGAAAGGGGCTCGGTCCGCCGGTCCCATAGGTGCTCGTGGATCAGTTCCCCGACATCTTTGGCGCGCCAGGTAGGGGGCGTCTAGGTTGTGTGAACTTGATCCGGCATTCACACGAGCTAGATCTTCATCGTCTTCATCGACATGCCGCCGAAGAAGAAGGCTTCGGAGGCGGCTGCTCCGTCCGCGCCGAACCCACCACCGCCGGAGCAAACGGCTGGTGGGGTACACGCCGGCGGAAGAACGGGCGTCGACGAGGGAGCTCACGGTGCTGCCAGGTCCAAGGACAAGGCTGCGCTGCCCATCGGCGGCGCAGTCGGCTTCCACAATGACCGGGCGCACTCCAAGACCTCGGCGTCCGTGCATGCACCGCGCCCATCTCAGGAGGCGCGGGACCGGCAGCGTCATGGTACTCACGGTACCATACGTTATCTGGACCAAGATCGAGCTGGTGGATCTCGGAGTGCTCAAGACCAGCATGCACGCCAACATGCTGGCACGAGCGAGGCACGGTCGCCTGGACTGGATACTGCTCCTTCTAACATAGTTAGGAGTCCGAGCATATCCCGCTCCTCACACCGTTCGCCACCGCCACCCACCACTTCAGCAGAAGCTTTGGCGCGAGTTCAACTGCTCCTGGACTACCCTCCAACGGCAGACAAGATCGATGACTGGAGGACCACCATTCAGAGTCTCATCGGCGCCAACGGCGACACTCCACGGCAGCCGAGTACATCACAGCCGCGGCAAGTCAGCCAGGCACGAGCCGATGGCGACAAGACCGGTGGGGGTGCAACCACCGTGCACTCTCCTCCCCGAAGGCCAAGATCACCGACTCACAGGATCCACCTCGACAGCGACTCCACCGCGTCATCAGATCCACGAGCTCGTCGCGATCAGCGCCAAGTTCTTCACGAACGACAGCAAGAAGACGCTCGTACTCGCATCGAGCGCCGAAGAGAAGCACGGCGTCAATCGGACCAGCGCGCTGGGCCCTCTGTCGACATGCATGCGCCAGGGGAACCAGGCAACTTGCCGTACGCGGTAGGTTGCCCTGCGTTTACTCGTGAGCTGCGGCAAGTCCAGTGGCCCAGCAAGAAGAATTTCAAGCCAGACGTACCAGAGAAGGACGACGGCAAGTCGCATCCGTCGTAGTTCCTCAGCATCTACACCATCGCGGTGCAAGCTGCCGGGGGGCGGGACGACAAGATCCTTGCCAACTACTTCCCGCTGGTGCTCAAGCCCAACGTCAGGTCCTAGCTCATGCACTTGCCGGACAACTCCATATCCTCATGGGCAGACCTATGCCATCAGTTTGTCGGCGCCTTTACAGGCGGCCACAAACCTCATGGCCAAGAGAGTGACCTTCATCTGCTCGCCCAGAAGGAAGGAGAGCCCCTGCGCAAGTACATTCAGAGATTCAGTCATGTACAGCACAACATCCCAAATGTCCACCCTGCCGCGGTCATCAGCGCGTTCCACCAGAACGTGCGTAACCGCAGGATGCGGGAGGAGATGGCGATGTGCAATATCAGAGACGTCAGTGAGCTGTATGCCCTGGCCGACAAGTGTGCACGTGCTGAGGAAGGGAGGAAACTCCCCGAAGAGAATACATGAGCGGGAGGATCTGACAGCGAGGATGCTGCCCCGGCAAAGAAAAACCGGCGGCGGAACAACAGGAAGAAGAAAGGCAAAGATGTGCTAGTCATTGAGCAGTCCGGCAACGAAGGTGGCGCCAAGAAAGCCAAAGCTGGTAGCTCCGGCAAGGAGATTGCCGCATGCACCAACTGCCAGGCCGTGGCGGTCGCCGACAAGCAGGACGGCACCGACAAGCAGTACTGCAAGATCCACCGCACCAAGGGCCATGACCTCCAGAGCTGCAAGAAGGTCGAGCAGCTTGTCGAGCAGCAAAAAGCTGAATACGAGCGACGCGACAAGGAGAAGGCCCAAGGAGGTGCTGGAGGATCCGGCCAGAAGGGCCCCGGCCGGGGAGGGCGCCGCGGCAAGGCCAAGCAGCGGCAAGGAGACAGACCTCCCCGCGGCCGCGACAAGGATGAAGATGACGACGACGATGAAGACATGGATGATGTCGAGACCAGTGAGCAGGAGTTCGAGAAAGCCAGAGAGGTCTTGTGCGTTGACGGTGGTGCTTCTCTGCATACTTCACACCGCCAACTCAAGCAGTGGGTGCGGGAAGTCAATGCAGCAGAACCACCTGTCGAGTCACGCAAGCTTGTGAAATGGTCCAGCACGCCTATCATCTTTGATATTGAGGACCACCCTGATCGCACAACTGCGGTCGGGAGCTTGCCGATGTTGGTTTCACCAACTATCCGCAACCTCAAGGTCACTAAGATGCTAGTTGACGGCGGGGCCGGCTTGAACCTGATCTCCTCCACTGTACTCCAGAAACTCCAGATCCCTGACAGCGAGCTTGAAGAGACCGGCATATTCCAAGGAATCAACCTGGGAAGGAGCAAGCCGA
Source organism: Secale cereale (assembly GCA_902687465.1). Taxonomy (NCBI): domain Eukaryota; kingdom Viridiplantae; phylum Streptophyta; class Magnoliopsida; order Poales; family Poaceae; genus Secale; species Secale cereale. The sequence continues at coordinate 838,640,323 of LR738710.1, forward strand.
AGGGGAAGATCACGTTGCCGGTGACATTTGGCAGCGAGTTGAACTTCAGGACTGAGAGGGTCACTTTTGACGTTGCCGATTTTCCATTGCCTTACAATGGGATACTCGGCCGTCCAGCACTCGCCAAGTTCATGGGAGCCTCTCACTACGCATACAACATGCTGAAGATGCCAGGCCCGATAAGTGTCATCTCTGTCCCTGGCGACAAGAAGGCTGCTCTTATCTGCGCCGACAAGATTTACCGGGAAGCGGCAGCCGCAACAGATCGCAAGTCACCTGCCGTTGAAGCTCCCCGGGGGAAGAAGAAGACCAAGTCCGGCAAGATTTCTGATGCCCACTCCGGCAAGCGTACCTCTTCGGAGTGCTGCGCTACCGTCGAGGACGCACCATCGAGCTCCACCGGCAAGTGTAAGAAGACAATGGTAGCTCCGCCAGAGACCAAGAAGGTGTCCGCCAAGGAGGACGGCACTGGTGGTACCTTCACCATCAGTGCCACTCTTGACCCTAAATAGGAAAGTGCACTCATTGCTTTCCTACGGGCGAACGTCGACGTGTTTGCGTGGAAACCGTCTGACATCCCCGGGGTTCCCAGGAAAGTAATTGAGCACCATCCTGCCGTCTGTCCTCATGCGCGGCCCGTCAAGCAGAAGGTCAGGAAGCAAGCAGTGGAGCGCCAAGAATTCATCGCAGAAGAGATCAAGAAGTTGGAAGCAGCAGGACTTGTAAGAGGAGTGCTCCATCCTACGTGGTTGGCCAATCCTGTAGTCGTGTGCAAGGCAAACGGGAAATGGAGGCTTTGCATCGACTTTACCGATGTTAATAAAGCTTGTCCCAAAGACCCATTTCCCTTGCCGCGCATTGACCAGATTGTTGACTCCACGGCCGGATGTGACTTGCTTTCATTTCTTGACGCATACTCAGGATACCATCAGATCTTCATGGCAGAAGAGGATGAGGAGAAGACCGCATTCATCACTCCATGTGGCACGTACTATTTCATACGGATGCCTTTCGGTTTAAAGAATGCTGGTTCAACATTTGCAAGGGTAGTCCATGTCGCTTTGGAGCCACAAATACACAGAAATGTGGAAGCCTACATGGATGACATAGTGGTCAAGAGCAAGGACAAGACAACTCTGATTCAAGATTTAGATGAGACCTTTGCAAATCTGCGCAAGATCAGCCTCAAGCTCAACCCTGAGAAGTGTGTGTTTGGAGTCCCTTCCGGCAAGCTTCTCGGGTTCTTCGTGTCTCAGCGGGGAATTGAAGCCAATCCCAACAAGATCAAGGCCATTGAGAAGATTGAAGCACCAAAGCGCGTCAAGGATGTACGAAGACTTGCCGGTTGCGTGGCTGCTCTCAGCAGGTTTATCTCTAAGTCTGCTGAGCGCACCCTGCCGTTTTTCAAAATATTGAAGAAGGCAGGTCCAATGAAATGGACTCCGGAAGCGGAGGCTGCGCTGCAAGACTTGAAGAGATACCTGTCCTCCACTCCAACACTTGTCACACCTAAGCCACAAGAGAAGTTGCTGCTGTATATAGCGGCAACCAATCAAGTGGTTAGTGCTGCGTTAGTAGCGGAAAGGGAGGCAGATGATGAGCCAGCAACCACGGCAGGCGGATCCAGCGACAAGCAGGGGGCTTCCCCGACAAGCTCTGGTCCCGACAAAGATGGATCTGCGCAGGCGCACAAGGAGATACAGAAGAGAGTGGTGCAGCGCCCAGTTTACTTTGTCAGTTCCCTTCTGTAGGGGGCTAGGTCAAGGTACTCTGGTGTTCAGAAATTGCTTTTCGGCCTTCTCATGGCTTCGAGAAAGCTGCGCCATTACTTCCAAGCACATGAGATCACATTTGTCACTCGTTTTCCGCTGAAGAGGATACTGCAGAATCCAGAAGCAATAGGCAGGATTGTTGAGTGGGCACTGGAACTGTCAAGCTTTGGCCTCAAGTTCGAGAGCACTTCAACTATCCAAAGCAAAGCATTGGCAGAATTCATAGCAGAGTGGACGCCAACACCAGATGAAGAAATTACATAAACGAGCATCTCCGTCAAGGAAGCAAGCAAAGAGTGGTTGATGTACTTTGATGGTGCCTTCTCGCTGCAAGGCGCCGGTGCTGGCGTGCTGCTTGTTGCACCCACCGGAGAGCACCTCAAGTACGTAGTCCAGATGCACTTTCCCAAGGAGCAAGCAACAAACAATACCGCAGAGTATGAAGGTTTGCTTGCCGGTCTCAGGATTGCGGCAGACCTTGGGATCAAGAAGCTCAAAATCAGGGGTGACTCGCAGCTTGTGGTCCGCCAAGTGAACAAGAGTTATCGAAGTCCGTTGATGGAAGCCTACGTCGATGAAGTGAGAAAGCTAGAAGAGCACTTTGATGGCCTACAGATGGAGCATGTTCCAAGAGCTCAGAACAACATTGTCGATGGCTTGTCGAAGTGCGCCACACTTAAGTTACCGGTGGAACCAGGGATCTTTGTGCTCAAGCTGACTCAACCGTCTATAACGCCATCAACTGGACAGAGCAAGAAGAGGAAGTTGATTTATGGTGACTATTTTCCGGCAGAGCTTCCCGAAGCCGCCGCCAAGAAGGTCCCCAAGATCAACACCAAGAGTGCTGAGGAGCAGTCTGCTCCGGCAAGCCCTAGGGTTTGTTCGGTTGAAGCAGAGGCTACCGACAAGCTTTGCTCCGGCAAGCTTGTCGGGGAACGTCAAGCTCTGGCTGAGCCGCAGGTTCTCGCCGTAGAAGCGGATGTTCCCGCAGCAGCAGATGTGCCTTTAGTCCTTGTTGTCGAGCCACAAGCTCCAGCATGGGCACATCAGATTGTCTGTTTCCTTCAGACAGGAGAACTTCCCAAAGAGTAAGGAGAAGTGGAAAGAGTAGCCCGACAGTCAAGTATGTACCAGTTTGTCGATAACACACTGTACAGAAGAAGACTCAACGGTGTGAAATTGAAGTGTATTCACCGGGAAGGCGGAAAAAAGCTGTTGGCAGAGATACATGGAGGCATATGTGGTCACCACATTGGCGCAAGAGCACTTGCCGGCAAAGCATTCAGGCAAGGTTTCTTTTGGCCGACAGCCCTCCAGGATGCAACTGCACAAGTAACCAAGTGTGAAGGGTGCCAGTTCCATTCCAAGCAGATACACCAGCCAGCTCAAGCTCTCCAAACGATCCCTTTATCCTGGCCATTTTCGGTCTGGGGGCTCGACATCCTCGGCCCCTTTCCCCGAGCAGTCGGGGGTTTTGAGTACTTGTACGTTGCAATCGACAAGTTCACAAAGTGGCCGGAAGTGGAAGCAGTGAGGAAGGTGACTGCACAGTCAGCAGTCAAGTTCTTCAGGTCGATTGTTTGCCGCTTCGGGATCCCTAACAGGATCATCACCGACAACGGTACGCAATTCACGAGCCGCACCTTCATGCAGTACGTCCAAGATCTTGGCGCCAAGGTCTGCTTCGCTTCTGTTGCTCACCCAAGAAGCAACGGCCAAGCGGAGAGGGCAAATGCAGAAGTGCTGCGTGGGCTCAAGACTAGGACTTTTGACAGGATGCGCAAGTGCGGAAGAAACTGGATTGAGGAGCTGCCGGTGGTTCTTTGGTCGATCAGGACGACGCCTAATCGAGCCACTGGCTAGACACCTTTCGCTCTAGTCTATGGATCAGAGGCAGTTCTCCCCACGGAACTCGTATACGGGTCACCTCGAGTGCTCGCTTATGATGAGCTTGAGCAAGAGCAGCTGCGACAAGATGACGCGCTGCTCCTTGAGGAAGACCGTCTTCAGGCTGTTGTACGAGCTGCTCGCTACCAGCAAGCTTTGCGCCGTTACTATAGCCGCAAAGTTAACGCCTGAAGTCTCGAGGAAGGCGACCTTGTTCTTCGGCGCGTTCAGTCCACCAAGAATTCCAACAAGTTGACGCCAAAGTGGGAGGGCCCTTACCGGGTGAAACGAGTCACTAGGCCTGGCGCTGTCCGCCTTGAGACCGAAGATGGCATTCCGGTGAGCAACTCCTGGAACATTGGGCATCTTCGTAAGTTTTACCCGTAAGGCGCGGTTGCCGGAACCTGTTCCGGCAACCACCTTTTGTACAAGTCTTGCCGCTGTTGCATGTAATCCTTTGTACAAAGCCAGGCGCAGACCCCGTGCATAAATAAAGCTCATGTGTTCCGCACATCTTGACAATTTCATGCTTTTTATTTTTTGCATGTGTTATCTGACACTTTGTGCAGCACCTACCCCCGGTAAGCAATAACGAGCCGTAAGGCTCCATATCTTTATTTTCTCTTCTTTCTTTTTCTCAAGGAAAGGAAGGTTCCCTCGCCCACAAGTTTGCCGGGGGGAAAGGAGGAGATAATGGTATGGACCAGGCGTCGTTCAAGAAAGTTTCGCCTTACCGGGAAGCAAACAACAGAAAAGCTAAGTTGCCAAAGTTTGAGCAATCAGATTTTTTTTTAAATTTTAAGTTATCATCCTTGAACGACCGTGCTTTGTGTGGAAAACCTGTGCGCGGAGGAACCAACTCGTAGGTAGTTGCGCCCTTACTTTGTTTCGAGTCCGCTCAACAACTTAAGTGTGCTGCGACTAGTTGCGACAAGGTTTCTTGTCGGTAACGGCGCCGCCAGCAGGCTGCTGACGTCTCGCACTCAGCGCTTGCGACTAAGGTGCCTGCGCCGACAAGTTCCCTAAAAGCGTAGGGTAAAAACATACAAAGGAAGGAATCATGTAAAGGAAATAACATTGCAATCATTACCCAAAATAGAGTTATATTACAAGGTAGCTTGTCGCAGCTCTAACAGATTGTTCTCATAACATGAACCCCAGCGACAAGAAAAGAAGAAAACGGGCCGCCTAGTCTACGCGATCGCCCTCAATCCTCTTGATCCCGCTCACCTTGTCCACAATGGGTGCGACAAGGGTCTTGAGCGCTTCCAGATCAGCATCCGGCGGCAGGGCCTTGAGGACGTTGGTGAGGTAGAGGCCCGGGTTGCGGAAGGCCACCTTCACCAACACCTTTTGAAGAGCTCCCGCGCAGATCTTGCGCGACTCGTCGGCCAGCTGCTTTGGGATCTTCTCCCGGAGTCGCTGAAGGGCCGTCGCCACACCTTTGAAGAACAAGGTGAGCTTGGCGCTGGATTGGAGGTTCTCATCGGAGGGATACCCGAGATCCTCCATCCCAAGCTGCGCCAGCTCCCTGTCAATGTCTGCGGCAGCATCCACGAGACCCTCCGTCTAGTGCTCCATATTCTCCCTAAAAGTGTTCTGGGCGGCAGCAGCACTCGCCAGCAACGCCTTATCAGCCTTGATCTCCTCCTTCAAGGCCACCTCCTGCTCCCTGGCGCCGTCCAGCATCTTGGTCAAAGTAGTCAGCTTCAACTCAAGATCTGCGTTGGAGTCCTTGGCGGCGCTAAGCTCCTTGCCCTTCCCAGCGAGACGAACCTGCAGCTCGCCAAAGCTGTAGGCATCCTTCTCCCGCTCATGCTTGAGCGCGGCAAGCTCTTCACCGCTCGCCTTGAGATCAGCCTCCAGCCGCGCCACCTTTGTCTCCAGCTCCTTCTTAGCAGCCTCGGCACCTACGGCAACATCCTCTGCTTCCTTGAGGGCTCCGCCAAATGTTTGCTCGCGCGCGGCAAGCTCCTCCTCGTGGCTGTCAAGGTTAACCTTCCACTGCGCCAGCTCGCCCTCCTGCGCAGACAGCTTCTCAGCAGCAAGCCGCTGCTGTTCTTCGACTTCAGCCTTCTCAAGGAGGAAGGCCTTCTGCTCCTCGGCAAGTTGCGCCCGCTCCTCTGCCAAGGACCGGAGAGCTTCCTGGTTGAGACCCCGGAGCTCCTCCATGCGCTTCTCGATGTCCACTCCCGCCTTCGCGACAAGCGCCTCTCGGGATTCCATCTTGGCTTGCCGAGCACGGTGGAGCGACACCAGCTTCCGCAGCAGCCGCTCCTCCTCAGGCTCGCCGCTGCTGTTGCTCGGCGCATCAACCAGCGTCAGCCCGGCGGAGGCGAGCACCTCTCCATCAAAGCTTTCTCCTTCGACCGGCGCCCTGGAGCTTGACGCCCAGGGGAGGTTGATGAAGATGTTTTCACCGGCCTTCAAGTAGACGCCTGGCTAGGGCTCTTCGGAGCCTGGCGCTGCGGCAGCGGTGGAGGGATCGGCGGTCGGCGTAGCGCCTGGCGCTCCTGCGGCCTCAGGGCCGTCAGTGCGATCGTCAGACCCCTCGCCAGCTTCTAAGGCGGCTGCTTTGGCGGCCTCTTCGCCGGCGGGATCATCAGCGCCGGGTGCTTCTTCGGTGACAGCGGCGTCGCCGGCGACCTCGGCAGTGTTCTCCTCGCCAGCAACCTCGGTCTCCATCGGCTCCGCAGCAGATGGGTCTGATGGCCGGAAAAGGGAGAAAAGTCAAGCAAATACCCAAAAAGAAGATCAAAAGAAGAAGAACCCAAGGGAAGTTTTGAAGTGAGAGGATTACCTACACCGGGTTCTGCAGTCGTAGTCTCCGCCTCCGGGGGGCCGCTGGTGCTCTCCCTTGCCGGAGAACTCTCCCTGGCCGGAGAACTCTCCCTTGGCATGTCGGGGGCGGCCTCCGGGCGCTCCTGGTGGGGCTGCTCTGCTCCTACACAAACCAACAATCAGATGTCAGCCAAGAAAGAGCATCCATGCACGCCTAACAGCGGAAAGTGAACCATATGCTTACACTGGGGGCTGCTCTAGGAACAGTTGCCGGGTCCGGCAAGGTGGTCTCGGATGCACCCTCTGCTGTTGCGGCAGGTTCGTCCTAGACGATAATCACCTCCCGTCGACGCGCCGGGACCTTGGCTCTCTTCGCCGCTCTCTGGGCCAGAGTCCTGAAAAGGAATAAGTCCGGAGATAGATACGACGTAACCCAGGCCGCGCGTGCCCGTGCCCTGTTTTGGGCCTGGCCCAACAGCGCTCGGCACCGTGTATGGCCCAGGCCCGGGGGCTCCTGTCGGTGTACTAGAGTAGGGGTACCCTAGTATCCCGAACTTGTGCACGGGCAGTCGCAGCATCCCGCGGCAAGGCTTGCCGGGTGACCGCCAAGGTCCTCCGTGGTTCCTTTGGAGCCATTCAAGAACAAAGTATTCGAGCCAAGGAGACAAGGCCCCGGCAAGAGGAGCTTGCCGGGAAGGCCACTCAAGGCACAAGACCCCGGCAAGAGGAGCTTGCCGGGAAGGCCAACCAAGGCATCTCAAGGAACTTGCCGCGACGCGCCACGCGTCCCGGCATGGCCCGGTGAGCGGCAAGCTCCCGGACGCGACAAGACAACGACCGCGGCAAGCTACCACTCTTTACCCGCGCTCCAGCACATCCACCAACGTGTCGCTCTGGGACCATTCCAGGCGTACGTGGCGGGAGGCCGTGCAGCCAGCGGTGCGCGGTGGCAAGCGGTGCTGAAATGATTGCATCGTGGCGAGCGGTGGCGCCCCTGACGGTCCCTTTTGCACTATTTGGGCGACGCCGATGGGCATTCAATGCCCTTGTCCCCTGCCGTCAGAGTTAGGTATGATACACTGTACAGGTAGTTGTACCAACCGCAACACCTTTCCATTTTTACCCTTTTCTATGTTGCCACCTGTCGGTGACCCCTTGAGCATATAAAAGGAGGCCCATGCGCAACGTAGAGGGGAGGAGAAGAACACTCACGCTCGTTCTCGTTAGCCGCTGGTGTGTACTGTAACACTCAGCGCTCCCGAGCAAGAACTCAATACAAACCACAAAGCAGGAGTAGGGTTTTACGCATCCGTGCGGCCCGAACCTGGGTAAACTGCTCTTGTGTTTCGCCTCGATCCGCTCTTCGTGCGATCTTCGCCCTCGCCGAACCGAAAGGGGCTCGGTCTGCCGGTCCCATAGGTGCTCGTGGATCAGTTCCGCGACACTGTGTGTCCAGGACTGGGTGTCCGGGACTGTGTGTCCTTAGGTTTAAATACCTAGCCGCTCCAACCAGATGTACAACTGAGACAACAGTTGGAACTGGTCTAACAAATCATTGTCTTCACCAAGCTTACTGGTTATATCTCCTCAACTCTTTATTTCCTCATATCTGTGTTGTGTGCTTGTTCATATCTGTTTGAAGACTTTGACTGAAGACTTTCTCAATTTCCTTAGTTCAATTTCTTCAGTCTGTTTGTCTTCATTCTGTGCTATTCTATGTTTACGCTTTCTGTACTCTGTGTTTGTTTTCATATCTTCATGATGACCATGCTTGTATTCTGTTATGTTTACTTCTGAGTACTTATTCCGCTGCAAGTAGTTCTTCGCTAAGGAATTTCCTCAACAGCAAATTCCTCAGTGAAGAATTCATAAAAATCGCCTATTCACCCCCCCTCTAGTCGATATAACGCACTTTCATTTTATAACCAAAGCGCATTACCATGTTGTTCTAAAAGACTCTCAAAAAGATATAAGTGAAGCATGAGAGAACAATAATTTCTACAAAATAAAATCACCACCGTGCTCTAAAAGATATAAGGGAAGCACTAGAGCAAAACTATCTAGCTCAAAAGATATAAGTGAAGCAGAAAGAGTATTCTAATAAATTCCAAATCATATTTATCTCTCTCAAAAGGTGTGTCCAGCAAGGATGATTGTGGTAAAATAAAAACAAAGACTCAAATCATACTTGACGCTCCAAGCAAAACACATAGCATGTGGTGAATAAAAATACAGTCCCGAGTAAAGTTACCGATAGATGAAGACGAAAGAGGGGAACCTTCTCGGGGCATCCCCAAGCTTAGGCATTTGGTTGTCCTTGAATTTTACCTTGGAGTGCCTTGGGCATCCCCAATCTTAGGCTCTTCCCACTCTTTCTTCCATAGTCCATCGAATCCTTACCCAAAACTTGAAAACTTCACAACACAAAACTTAGCCAAAAATCTCGTGAGCTCCGTTAGTGTAAGAAAACAAACCACCACTCAAAGGTACTGTAATGAACTCATTCTTTGTTTATATTGGTGTTAAACATACTGCATTCCAACTTCTCTATGATTCATACCCCCCGATACTACTCATAGATTCATCAAAATAAGCAAACAACACACGAAAAACAGAATCTGTCAAAAACAGAACAGTATGTAGCAATCTGTAACTTTCAAATACTCCTGTAACTCTAAAAAAATTGAAATAAATTGGTGGACATGAGGAATTTGTCTATTAATCATCTGCAAGAAGAATCAACTAAAAAGCACTCTCCAGTAAAAAGTGGTCGCTAATCTCATGAGCGCTAAAGTTTCTGTTTTTTACAGCATGATCACATAAACTTCACACAAGTCTTCCCAAAGGTTCTACTTGGCACAAACACTAATTAAAACACAAAATCACATCTAAACAGAAGGTAGATGCAATAATTATTACTAAACAGAATAAAAATAAAATAAAATAAAATAGGGTTGCCTACCAACAAGCTCTTTCTTTATAGCCATTAAGATAGGCTTGGGAATTCAATGATGCTCACATGAAAGATATGAATTGAAGCACAAAGAGAGCATCATATAGCATGTGAAAATCACATCTAAGTCTAACATAATTTCTATGCATAGGCATCTTATAAGAAAACAAATTATTAAGGCAAGCAAAAACTAGCATATGCAAGGAAGAAAAAGAAAACAAGATCAATCTCAACATGAAGAGAGGTAATTTAGTAACATGAAGATTCTACAACCATATTTTCCTCTCTCGTAATAATTGCATGTAGGATCATAAGCAAATTCAACAATATCGCTATCACAAAACATATTCTCAACACGATCCACATGCATACGAAGTTGACACTCTTCCAAAATAGTGGGATCGACATTAACTAAAGTCATGACCTCTTCAAACCCACTTTTATCAAAAATTTCATAAGATTGAACATTCTCCAAATATGTGGGATCTAAAGTTGACAATCTTCCAAACCCACTTTCAATATTATTGCAAACATTATTATCAATCTCATATATATCAGGGGGCTTAAATAAGTTTTCAAGATCGTAAGAAGCATCACCCCAATCATGATCATTACAGCAAATAGTGGGCATAGCAAAATAAGCATCCCCAAGCTTAGGGTTTTGCGTATCATTAGCACAATTGACATAAATAGAATCTATAATAACATCATTGCAATTATGCTTTTCATTAAAAGAGCTATCGTGAATCACTTCATAAATTTCTTCTTTCAACACTTCATCACAAATTTCGGACTCACGAATTTCAAGCAAAACCTCATAAAGATAATCTAGTGCACGCAGCTCACTACAATTGGTTCATCATAATTGGATCTCTTAAAAAGATTAGCAAGTGGATGTGGATCCATAATTTAGCAAGTGAAGATGCAAGCTAATAGAGGGCACATGGCAACACAAGCAAGCAAAAAGGCAAACAGAAAAAGGGCGAATAAAACGGCAAGGGTGAAGTGGGGGAGAGGAAAACGAGAGGCGAATGGCAAATAATGTAATGCGAGGGATAAGGGTTTGTGGTAGGTACTTGGTATATGACTTTTGCGTAAGCCTCCCCGGCAACGGCGCCAGAAATTCTTCTTGCTACTTCTCGAGCTTGCGTTGTATTCCCTCGAAGAGGAAAGGGTGATGCAGCACAGTAGCGTAAATATTTCCCTCAGGTTTTGAGAACCAAGGTATCAATCCAGTAGGAGACCACGCGTGAGTCCCTCACACCTGCACAAACAAATAAGAACTTCCCAGCCAATGCGATAAGAGGTTGTCAATCCCTTCATGGTCACTTATGAGAGTGAGATCTGATAGATATGATAAGATAATATTTTTGGTATTTTTGGTATAGAAACAGAAAGTAAATAATGCAAAGTAAAGTAGATGGAAAATCAATATGATGAGAATAGACCCGGGGGCCATAGGTTTCACCAGTGGCTTCTCTCATGATAGCAGAATTCTACGGTGGGTGAACAAATTACTGTCGAGCAATTGATAGAAAAGCGCATAGTTATGAGAATATCTAGCCATGAACATTATATATAGGCATCACGTCCGTGACAAGTAGACCGGAACAATTCTGCATGTACTACTATTACTCCACACATCGACGGCTATCCAGCATGCATCTAGAGTATTAAGTTCATAAGAACAGAGTAACGCTTTAAGCAAGATGACATGATGTAGAGTGATAAACTCAGGCAATATGATATAAACCCCATCTTTTTATCCTCGATGGCAACAATACTATACGTGCCTTGCTTCCCCTGCTGTCACTGGGAAAGGACACCACAAGATTGAACCCAAAGCCAAGCCCTTCTCCCATTGCAAGAACTATAGATCTAGTAGGCCAAACCAAACCAATAATTCGAAGAGACTTGCAAGGATATTATAATCATACATAAAAGATTTCAGAAAAGAATCAAATATTGTTCATAGATAATCTTGATCATATACCCACAATTCATCGGATCTCGACAAACACACTGCAAAAAGATTATATGGAATAGATCTCCCCGAAGATCGAGGAGAACTTTGTATTGAGATCCAAAAAGAGAGAAGAAGCCATCTAGCTAATAACTATGGACCCGAAGGTCTGTGGTAAACTACTCACAACTCATTGGTGAGGCTATGGTGTTGATGTAGAAGTCCTCCGTGATCGATCCCCCTCCGGTGGAGCTCCGAAACAGGCCCCAGGATGGGATCTCACGGGAACAGAAGGTTGCGGCGGTGGAATTAGGGTTTCATCTGTTGCCTCGATGTTTTCAGGGTATGTGGACATATATAGGAGGAAAAAGTGCGTCGGTGGAGCAATGTGGGGCCCACGAGGGTGGGGGGCGCGCCTACCCCCTGGGCGCGCCCTGCCCCCTTGTGGGCACCTCATTTCTTCTCTGACTTGTACTCCAAGTCTCTCGTGAAGATATCATTCCAAAAATAACTCTCCCAAAGGTTTCATTCCGTTTGGAGTCCGTTTGATATTCCTTTTCTGCGAAACACTGAAATAGGCAAAACAAACAACAATTTGCACTGGGCCTTGGGTTAGTATGTTAGTCCCAAAAATAATATAAAAGTTTATAATAAAGCCCATTAAACATCCAAAACAGAATATATAATAGCATGGAACAATAAAAAATTATAGATACGTTGGAGACGTATCAATTACCATGATGTTCTAAATGACTCTCAAAATAATATAAGTGCAGCATGAGAGATCAATAATTTCTATAAAATAAAACCACCGCCGTGCTCTAAAAAGATATAAGTGAAGCACTAGAGCAAAACTATCTAGCTCAAAAGATATAAGTGAAGCACATATAGTATTCTAATAAATTCCGATTCATGTGTATCTCTCTCAAAAGGTGTGTCCAGCAAGGATGATTGTGGTAAACTAAAAATCAAAGACTCAAATCATACATGACGCTCCAAGCAAAACACATATCATGTGGTGAGTAAAAATATACTCTCAAGTAAAGTTATCGATAGACGAAGACGAAAGAGGGCATGCCTTCCCGGGGCATCCCCAAGCTTAGGCTTTTGGTTGCCCTTGAATTTTACCTTGGGGTGCCTTGGGCATCGCCAAGCTTAGGCTCTTGCTACACTTTGTTCCATTGTCCATCAAATTGTCACACCCTGATTTTCATGTCACTTTGCTTAAGCCAATTACCATGTTAAAAATGTGGATTTACAAAAAACTTTTGAGTGTTTTTGACTTTGCTTGATTTGACTTTTGTCTGCTGTTTGCTAGTGCTCTAAAAATCAAATAAATCCTCCAACTCTTATAATTCATCTCCTTGACCCAAAACCTTTTCCCAATGATCATGCCATGTGTATAGACCAGTATAGAATTTTCTTATAAAAATATTTTGGCCAAATGGTATTTTCTAAAATTAGTTTTTCCAAAAACCCCTGAATTGAGGTTTGCACTACAAGTACCTTATTTAGGGTATGAAAAATCTTTCAAAAAGTATATTTGAATCCTATTAGGTATAGGACTTCCAGAAACCACAAAATTATAATTTTAAAAGTTATTTTTATATTTTATTTAAAAGCTTTTTCTTAAGGCCAGAAATGGTCTTTAATAGGGAAAAATTATTTAGTTATTTCAAAAATATTTGCCAAAATTCAGGGAGACTCATAGGACATATATTGTCCATATATAAGAGTTTCAGCACATGGTCATGTTCAAAATATTGGGCAAATCCTTCCAAAACCCATTCTGGATATTTCAAGCTTTTGAAATATTTACAAAGGAAATATTCTCCAAAAATTCCAGGGAAATTCTATCAGGTCAAATATGACATATTTGTTGATCTTGCAAGGCCTCATGCCTTGAAGATCAAGGGAACATCATATAATCCCCTCAAAACCATTATGTCCATATTTGAAGTTTGAGCAACTTTACATTGCCAAACTTGTCCAAATGCTCTCAAACTTGGTGCACATGCTAGAATGGCCTAATAAGGAATCTATGCCAAATGGCACAAGTTTTGGAGAAGCATAACTTGGTCTAAATGCCCCAAAACCGTTTCTGTTCAAATGCAAATTTGAACAACTTTACATTGTCAACTTTTTACCTGGGGCCTCAAACTTTGTGGGCATGATCATAACCCCAAATGATGATGCTACACCAAGTGGTGCATCAAAGTGAGATGAATAGCTCAACTCAAACATGGTGAAACCATTTCTGTTGATTTCTAGAGTTCACCAAAGTTACATTGGCAACTTTGCCCAAATGAGCTCAAATTTGGTGTAAGGGCCTAATTATATGTGACATTTGATCCTGTTAAGTCCCATGCCAATTGGAAGTCATTTGCCTCCCCAAAACCTGATCAAACACCTTCTACAAGTTTGCCAAAACCAGTGTTTGGACCCCTTTTACTATTTCCCTTTACCTCAAATTCTTACCACAGCTTCTCCTAGTCCTATTCTACCTCCAGTAACTTCTCTATGGACTCAGCTCAATCATTGGAGGGGGCAAAACCCCAATTCATACTGCTAGACAGCATTTTTCACCCTCTTCTTCACCTCCCTCCTCATTCCAGTGGCTCCCAGAGCATCCAAGACCACCTCCCCATTGTTTACTACTCCCTAGCACTACTGGACACTGGGAGACACGGCCAGGAAGCAAAGGCATGACCATGCCGGCCAAAAGCATGCTCTGGAGCACGCTACAGTGCGCCGAGGCACTGTAGCCCAGCCCTCCCGAGGCTTCCAGGCGGCCTTGGGCAGAGCGAGCGTGTCCATCGAGGTCTCCTCAATGTCCACGACACGCCTCGCTGTCGGCCCTATCCTCCCCTGCCCTCCTTCTCCCTCTGTGAAGCTCGCCCGTGCGCGCCCTGGACCGTGCTCACGGTGCACCGCGGCTGCGCCTATATAAAGCCTCCCCGCGGCCGCCCTTGCTACTTCTGGACCCTCCTCTCTCCGGTGCACCTCCCAGACATCTTCCCTCTCCTTCTCGTGTCCTCTTTGCCCCTCCATGGCCGACGAGCCGCCGTCGGTCTCCTCCCAAATTGGCTCCCTGTGGCCTCCTCCTTCTCTGCTGGCCACCAGGAGGGGAACGGCCACTGGGTTGCGGAGCTCCCCGTCCCCTCGCCGCCTCTTCCCGTGCCCCGTGGTGCCCGCACCACCGCCGCCCGTTGAGGCCGCCCTCCAAGGCCGGTGCAGGAGGTGCTCCGGCCCCTCCCCTGTCGCCCCAAGGGACCTCCGCGTCGCGCCGTACCCTGGGGGCCCCTCCGGTGGCCGTAGCTTGGCCAGGGATGGCCTGTGCCGCCGGGGACGGGCGCCGGCGTCGCGTGGCCCGAGCCTCCGCTCCCCTCTGTCGCGGGAGCGGGAGGAGGAAGATGACCCTGCGGGGCGGGCCCCACCTGGCAGCGACCCGGCCAGCAGGGCCCAGCAGTTTAAGTGGAGGCAGCTACGGCGTAGCCCGCCTCCCCAGCGCGAAAACGCATTCCCGGAAAGCCGTCTCTGGCGTGGCCCCCCTGCGCATATGCGGCCGAGCCGCTGGGCCGGCCCGCGAGCTATCCACTTCCCTGAGCGCAGTGGAGGGTAAACCCTTATGCCTTTTTCCTTTTCTTTTCTTTTTCCAGTCAACTTCAAAAATGCCTAAATAATTCATTTGAACTCCAAACTTGATGATTCAAATTTCCTATGGCTCCATAAATCATGCTCTATCACATGGTGCAACATGCATAGTATTCCAGAGACTTTTCCTACACAAATATTTATCAAATGCCATTATTTCATTTTCTGTGATGAACTTTAGAAAATCACAGAGAGCTCAATCTTGATCCAAATGTAGTGATTCAAATTCCTAGATGCTTGTCATATCCAAACTTAGTTTTGGAACATTTTTATTAATACTTTCTGTACCCCACCAAATAGTGAGCCATTTCTTCATATTTATCAGCTTTGCAAAATCCTAGGAAATTCATTTAAATTCCAAATCCAGTGAAACCAACTCCTAGATGCTTCTAAAATCATGACTTGTTGATGGGTGCCTTTGCTCATCATTCAAGAAAATATTTCTGTATACTTCTTTCAAATCCATAAACCCCTTGGTTCCATCATATTGAAATGATCCAAGCTATTCATTTATCCAATACCTATGAAACCACCTTGGTTATTTTTCATATGACCAGAGGTATCCTAGAAAAGTCCAACTCCTATTTTTAGAGCACTTTTATTTTTGCTTTGATTGTGTTGCTTATTATGATTGTTTCCGTCGTTAGTTGACAAAATAAACGGAGTACTCGGAGATGGACCAGAAGGTTTAAAGACTCGGAAGAATAAGGCAAGCAGCCCTTTGACCATGTTCGAGAAACCTTTTTATGCATGTCTCATAGCACCTTATTATTCAATGCATCGGAATCATGTAGAAGAGGTAACCACTTTGGTTGGTACCTTTGTTACTTACTATTGATACTTGCATCAAACATGACCCTACCTTCCTATGAGGGTTATGTGGGTGGGAGTAGATAGATGTATGCTATAGTAGTTGGCTACGCAAAATGGGTCAGGGTTATGCATTGAGTAAAACAAGTGTGGTCTGACATACTTGCAAATGACCCAGTGGGTGTCACTAATGCCCCTGGGAGTTGATGAGGAGCTAGGGCACTACTTGGTGAAGAAGTAGTGTGCCGAGGCTTGATGAGAGTGTTGTTTACAGAGATGGATTAGATTTATGTGTGACTACCGTCCCAACCAAACTTGCGCAACCACTCTACCCTTATATGGGAAAGGGCATTATTGATTACCTAGGTCGATACTAG
This sequence comes from Secale cereale, assembly GCA_902687465.1. NCBI lineage: Eukaryota > Viridiplantae > Streptophyta > Magnoliopsida > Poales > Poaceae > Secale > Secale cereale. Next base: position 838,656,520 of record LR738710.1, read on the forward strand.
CATGGTGCCCGCATTACTAGTGACGGGAGTGACATGAGGTCACTCTTCGGACGGGGTCGCGCTTGGATAGGCGGCCATGACTGTCTTTACAGGGCACTGGACACACCGTTGGTACCCCGTGCTTGTGATATGTGATGAATACGGAGCGAGTCTCCACATACCTTGAGATGTGAAATGTGGGCACGGGGGTTACTACCAATCGAGTGGACTCTATGTTAGTGTTGTCTAGGGAAAGATAGTGATCGGGTGCTTACCCCGGGTACTTGAGGTACCGCGGGTCGTGGATGACACGGAAGTTCCTCGGATCTAGTGGGTAAAGTGTGCAACCTCTGCAGAGTGTCAAACTATTCGAATAGCCGTGTCCGTGGTCAAGGACAGTTGGGTGGTGCTACTTAGACTATGTCCATAAGTTTCTGGGAAACAACACGATTCAGAGATATTGTTGATGTGATTGTGAGAAAGTCACAATGAGCTTGAGCATGAGCTGATTACAACTCTTTCTCAATAATGATGTCTGTGACCTCCTGATACTTGTTGCAGACACATGCATGTCCATGTTATATGTTGATCATACTTGCATATGAAAAACTAGCTTTCCGCAAAACTACCAACCTAGCAGTAGATACTTGCATAATTATTCTATTATCACACTTGGGTTGCTTGCGAGTACATTCAAAGTACTCATTGGCTTGCCACTGGTTATTTTATTGGCCAGGCATGAGAGAACAGGTTATGATGAAGATTTCTTGGTGACGAGCATGCGAGCTAGGACGCTTCCCAGTCAGAATGCCTGTAGGGTTAAGGCAGATGGCATGGGTCCAAGTTGATATTGAAGATTTCCGCTGCGACGATATACTCAAGACTTGACCTTAATGGTCCTATTTGTGTAATACGGTATGTATGGATGTAAGACTCTTGTTATTCAGCTTCTGTGTGTTCAGTGAGCATTGATCTCTGGGATCACTGTACACGTGCATTCGGTGATCTCGACTTATGAGTCGGGGTCCCCACAGAGCTGGTATCAGAGCCATCCTGACTGTAGGAAGCCTTAGTTAGCATGGTCGTTAGTTAGGGTAAAACTATTTTCAAAACTATTACTAGTTTTCAAAACTGTCTATACTTCTCTTCCCTTCTCAGTTTTTCGAAAACTAGGTTATACTTAATCTCTTCCCCCTTCAAAATTGTTGGTCGCTAGAACCCTTATGCCCAGACCACTGGATTTTCTGTAATCCTCGTGGAGTGCACCTTGCCGAACACTCACCGCCAACTCTGCACACAAGAGTGGCGACACCACGACAAGACGGTACCAACAAAAACTACATCCTCGATGGATGAGGACATGAAGACCCAGAAGATGGTGATACCCTTAACAGTGCCCCAAGAAGATGCAACGTTGGCCTGTGATGACCAGGGTATAGGCTATGCAAAATCATGATAAACATCGCTAATAGAGTAATCATGTCACTACCGTTGTTGTATCGACAACCACCGGTGGATGAGAACCTCGCCATTTGGTCCGCCTCACTATAGTGCGCAGGGAAACGGTTCTCTTCGTCCCCCGCTCTTGGTGTCGATGCTTTCATCAACGAAACCGACATGTTGGACCTCTATTATGCCTTGTTATTGTCATTGCATATGGATTGCCTACCTGGTACCCTCGACGCCCCAGAAGGCACAAGGGATCGTCATGATTAAAGAGACAAGAGAAGACCAAGTCAACACCAGCTACAAGGAGGCACCTTCACCACCTCAGCTCATCAGGCAAGAAGTTGTTGGAGATTCTTCAGGCACAACCCGGATCCTTCCTCAAGCAACTACAAGGGACATAGCAACACCTGAGGAAAACTCAGGAGACTGCACGAGGCACAAGTCACGACACTGAGTCCGAGAACCCCTAGGGTAGGATGAGTCGTGTACCCCCTATGCGCAGTCGAGTCCGTATGATGGTTCGAATAGAACCATGATTGTGTGTTGTTTGCTTTTATTTGCCTGTGTTTTGATATAAGTCGCACTTTTGCACAGGCAACAAGTGCATGGCTATATCACCTTCCTTGCCTTGTTTCTTTTGTTTCGGCCTTTTTGCACCTGCACTATAGAACCCCCTTTAGGCGTTTCCCTCCTCTACGCTGCTTCTTCCCTCTATTCTCTCTCTCCCCGACTGAAGACCCGCAAGACAAGATGCACTAAGGATTCTACCTCGGCAACCAACCAGCACTGAAGACTTCTGCTACAACCTCCACGACCAAGTGCAACCCCGTAGAATTATGTTTAACCCTCCAGACCAGTAACCCATTCCGAGACCCTTTGAGACTTCACGAGACACTCCAGCACGAATCCTTAACCGGGTGCCTAACCCATGGTAAGGCGAGAGAACCAGTTAAGCCTTTATAACCTTGCACAACACTGGGTTCGTAAAGGAGCTAGTGGACACAGTGAGCGAGCACATTTTCATCCTAATATAGCACGAGAACTGACGATGCCATTGATAGACCAGTTCGAGGAATTATCGGAGACCTTGGTGGATTGTGAGATTTCATATTGGTGGGATCATGACCTTGGGAAGCATGTAGGAGTACCCGATGGGCATAAGATTTGGATTTATATAGGTGATTCTGGATGCTAGATATGTCTGCATGGTTTGGAGTAAATTGGATTTAGACCAGTGATCCTGATTATGATACCATGCTTCTCGGTGGACAATAACCTAGGAGATTGGATTAATTGTCGGAGTTGATTTAGGGATCTTTATAATCCTGATCTTGGAGTTTACTTGACCTGGATGATGGGAATTTGGTGGACTTACTATCGTAATGCAGTTCTTCCAAGTATTTGGGTGTTATAAGGACTTGAGATCTTGTGGAACACCGTAGACATCGGATTTGTAGAATGGTTGGATTATGTGGTGATTGATGGAATTACCGGGCTATTGGAGTTGATCTATAGGAAGGAAACAAAATCTTGGAGTGGCATATGACGTGTTTCCTTAGAATAGAGATACCTTATCTTGAGCCTTGCAAGGATAGGTTGAGTGCTTGGATTGTGGAGTTTAATTTAAGCTCAGCATCATGTATGACCTACCCATGGATTTTAGGGGTAGACATACATATGGATTTGGGGATCGTTGACTAGTGCAATTTTGTTAGACCGTCTCTTGAGAATCATGAGGATATGTATGGCATGAGTGGTGATTGAAGCTGGTTTATGCTTTTCGTTTGGAGTACTAAATAGAGCTATTGGCATCTCAGAAACCGTGCTTAAGGATAAGATGATATAAGTTCACTCACTCACTAGAATCCTTGAAACCCTTAAGCCCCACCGAGCCACAACCTGGTCAGATTCCGACCACGGGCCTTCGCTCTAAGTTAGGAAGGCCTCTGCAAATACTCAGCGGAGACCACCATCAATACCCCAGCCTACCTTGCGTACCCCCATAGACTTCATGGAGTAATTGGACAAGTAGGGTAACATAATTATTTGATGGCCTACTTGTCTGCCCGAAGACAAAGAAGAGACGGACAGCTGGATAGAAGACATTTGAAGACCGCCCTGTCAAGAAGGAAGAACTACACCGACCACCGTCATCAAGAAGTAAACTTTCGCGTCGAAGACCGGGCGTATCTGCAAACCACTCCTCTTAGAGGAACCGAGCATTTCCGTATCGAAGGAATGCTCACACCAAGATGTATCAAGACTTGAAGGCACGATTCTGGTGGCACAGGATAAAAAGAGAGATTGCAACCTATGTTGCAAAGTGTAATGTGTGCCAAAGGGTCAAGGCTGAATATCAGCGACCTGCTGGATTGCTTCAACCACTCAAAGTTCCTGAGTGGAAGTGGGATAAAGTCGGAATGAACTTCGTCACTGGATTACCAAGGTCGGATAGAGGACATGACTCTATCTGGGTCATAGTCGATCATTTGACCAAGGTAGCCCATTTCATTCCTGTCAAGACCACTTATGATGGCAACCGGCTGGCAGCACTCTACATCGACCGAATCGTAAGTCTTCACGGCGTTCCCAAGGAGATTGTATCAGATCGAGGAACCCAGTTCACCTCAAGGTTCTGGAAGAAGTTCCAAGAATCCTTGGGAACCAAGTTGTCCTTCAGCACGGCTTTCCACCCACAGACCGGAGGTCAGACAGAATGAGTCAATCAGATTCTCGAAGACTTGCTCCGAGCTTGTGTCTTGGCACATGGAGCCAAGTGGGAAGATTGTCTCCCTTTTGCCGAGTTCTCCTATAACAACAGTTACCAGTCGAGCCTTCAGATGGCACCATTTGAGGTGTTGTACGGACGCAGATGTCGCACACCCCTCAACTGGTCAGAGACTGGAGTAGGGCTAGTCTTTGGACCGGATATTCTCCGCGCAGCAGAAGAGCAAGTCCAACTAGTCAGAGAACGTTTGAAGGCAGTCAAGTCAAGGCAAAAGAGCTATGCTGACACTCACCGTCGGGACATGAGTTTCCATGTCGGGGACCGTGTGTACCTGCGGGTAACTCCTCTGAAGGGAACCAAGCGTTTCCACGTCAAGGGGAAGCTCGCACCAAGGTTCATTGGACCCTTTGAGATCACTGCACGATGAGGAGAAGTGGCTTACCAGTTGGAACTACCACCCGAGCTATCCGGTGTGCACAATGTATTCCATGTGTCACAACTCCGGAAATGTCTCCAAGTTCTGGACAAGCCTAATCTCCACAAGGATGTTGATCACCAAGCCATTGATCTGCAGCCTGATTTGACCTACCGCGAGAAGCCCATCCGCACTCTGGACGAAGCAGAATGACGAATGCGAAGCCATACCATCAAGCACTTCAGGATTCCAAGGAGCACCACTCGGAAGCAGAACCAACAAGAAGAAGTGAAGACTACCCCGTATCCGAGACTCCGCCTTTCTTTCCACGCCTAGTCTGGGAATCTCGGGGACGAGATTCTTGTAAGGGGCGTAGGTCTGTCACACCCTGATTTTCATGTCACTTTGCTTAAGCTAATTACCATGTTAAAAATGTGGATTTACAAAAAACTTTTGAGTGTTTTTGACTTTGCTTGATTTGACTTTTGTCTGCTGTTTGCTAGTGCTCTAAAAATCAAATAAATCCTCCAACTCTTATACTTCATCTCCTTGACCCAAAACCTTTTCCCAATGATCATGCCATGTGTATAGACCAGTATAGAATTTTCTTATAAAAATATTTTGGCCAAATGGTATTTTCTAAAATTAGTTTTTCCAAAAACCCCTGAATTGAGGTTTGCACTACAAGTACCTTATTTAGGGTATGAAAAATCTTTCAAAAAGTATATTTGAATCCTATTAGGTATAGGACTCCCAGAAACCACAAAATTATAATTTTAAAAGTTATTTTTATATTTTATTTAAAAGCTTTTTCTTAAGGCCAGAAATGGTCTTTAATCTGGAAAAATTATTTAATTATTTCAAAAATATTTGGCAAAATTCAGGGAGACTCATTGGACATATATTGTCCATATATAAGAGTTTCAGCACATGGTCATGTTCAAAATATTGGGCAAATCCTTCCAAAACCCTTTCTGGATATTTCAAGCTTTTGAAATATTTACAAAGGAAATATTCTCCAAAAATTCCAGGGAAATTCTATCATGTCAAATATGACATATTTGTTGATCTTGCAAGGCCTCATGCCTTGAAGATCAAGGGAACATCATATAATCCCCTCAAAACCATTCTGTCCATATTTGAAGTTTGAGCAACTTTACATTGCCAAACTTGTCCAAATGCTCTCAAACTTGGTGCACATGCTCGAATGGCCTAATAAGGCATCTATGCCAAATGACACAAGTTTTGGAGAAGCATAACTTGGTCTAAGTGCCCCAAAACCCTTTCTGTTCAAATGCAAATTTGAACAACTTTACATTGTCAACTTTTTACCTGGGGCCTCAAACTTTGTGGGCATGATCATAACCCCAAATGATGATGCTACACCAAGTGGTGCATCAAGGGGAGATGAATAGCTCAACTCAAACATGGTGAAACCATTTCTGTTGATTTCTAGGGTTCACCAAAGTTACATTGGCAACTTTGCCCAAATGAGCTCAAATTTGGTGTAAGGGCCTAATTATATGTGACATTTGATCCTGTTAAGTCCCATGCCAATTGGAAGTCATTTGCCTCCCCAAAACCTGATCAAACACCTTCTGCAAGTTTGCCAAAACCAGTGTTTGGACCCCTTTTACTATTTCCCTTTACCTCAAATTCTTACCATAGCTTCTCCTAGTCCTATTCTACCTCCAGTAACTTCTCTGTGGCCTCAGCTCAATCATTGGAGGGGGTAAAACCCCAATTCATAATGTTGGACAGCAGTTTTCACCCTCTTCTTCACCTCCCTCCTCATTCCAGTGGCTCCCCAGAGCATCCAAGACCACCTCCCCATTGTTTACTACTCCCTAGCACTACTGGACACTGGGAGACACGGCCAGGAAGCAAAGGCATGACCATGCCGGCCAAAAGCATGCTCTGGAGCACGCTACAGTGCGCCGAGGCACTGTAGCTCGGCCCTCCCGAGGCTTCCAGGCGGCCTTGGGCAGAGCGAGCGTGTCCATCGAGGTCGCCTCGACGTCCACGACACGCCTCGCTGTCGGCCCTATCCTCCCCTGCCCTCCTTCTCCCTCTGTGAAGCCCGCCCGTGCGCGCCCTGGACCGTGCTCACGGTGCACCGCGGCTGCGCCTATATAAAGCCTCCCCCCGAGCACCCCTTGCGTCTTCTGGACCCTCCTCTCTCCGGTGCACCTCCCAGACATCTTCCCTTTCCTCCTCGTGTCCTCTTTGCCCCTCCATGGCCGACGAGCCGCCGTCGGTCTCCTCCCAAATTGGCTCCCTGTGGCCTCCTCCTTCTCTGCTGGCCACCAGGAGGGGAACGGCCACTGGGTTGCGGAGCTCCCCGCCCCCTCGCCGCCTCTTCCCGTGCCCCGTGGTGCCCGCACCACGGCCGCCCGACGAGGCCGCCCTCCACAGCCGGTGCAGGAGGTGCTCCGGCCCCTCCCCTGCCGCCCCAAGGGACCTCCGCGTCGCGCCGTACCCTTGGGGCCCCTCCGGTGGCCGTAGCTTGGCCAGGGATGGCCTGTGCCGCCAGGGACGGGCGCCGGCTTCGCGTGGCCCGAGCCTCCCCTCCCCTCTGTCGTGGGAGCGGGAGGAGGAAGATGACCCTGCGGGGCGGGCCCCACCTGGCAGCGACCCGGCCAGCAGGGCACAGCAGTTTAAGTGGAGGCGGCTACGGCGCAGCCCGCCTCCCCAGCGCGAAAGCGCATTCCCGGAAAGCCACCTCTGGCGTGGCCCCCCTGCGCATATGTGGCCGAGCCGCTGGGCCGGCCCGCGAGCTATCCACCGCCCTGAGCGCAGTGGAGGGTAAACCCTTATTACTTTTTCCTTTTCTTTTCTTTTTCCAGTCAACTTCAAAAATGCCTAAATAATTCATTTGAACTCCAAACTTGATGATTCAAATTTCCTATGGCTCCATAAATCATGCTCTATCACATGGTGCAACATGCACAGTATTCCAGAGACTTTTCCTACACAAATATTTATCAAATGCCATTATTTCATTTTCTGTGATGAACTTTAGAAAATCATAGAGAGCTCAATCTTGATCCAAATGCAGTGATTCAAATTCCTAGATGCTTTTCATATCCAAACTTAGTTTTGGAACATTTTTATTAATACTTTCTGTACCCCACCAAATATTGAGCCATTTCTTCATATTTATCAGCTTTGCAAAATCCTAGGAAATTCATTTGAATTCAAAATCCAGTGAAACCAACTCCTAGATGCTTCTAAAATCATGACTTGTTGATGGGTGCCTTTGCTCATCATTCAAGAAAATATTTCTGTATACTTCTTTCAAATCCATAAACCCCTTGGTTTCATCATATTGAAATGATCCAAGCTATTCATTGATCCAATACCTATGAAACCACCTTGGTTATTTTTCATATGACCAGAGGTATCCTAGAAAAGTCCAACTCCTATTTTTAGAGCACTTTTATTTTTGCTTTGATTGTGTTGCTTATTATGATTGTTTCCTTCGTTAGTTGACGAAATAAACGGAGTACTCGGAGATGGACCAGAAGGTTTGAAGACTCGGAAGAATAAGGCAAGCAGCCCTTTGACCATGTTCGAGAAACCTTTTTATGCATGTCTCATAGCACCTTATTATTCAATGCATCGGAATCATGTAGAAGAGGTGACCACTTTGGTTGGTACCTTTGTTACTTACTATTGATACTTGCATCAAACATGACCCTACCTTCCTATGAGGGTTATGTGGGTGGGAGTAGATAGATGTATGCTATAGTAGTTGGCTACGCAAAATGGGTCAGGGTTATGCATTGAGTAAAACAAGTGTGGTCTGACATACTTGCAAATGACCCAGTGGGTGTCACTAATGCCCCTGGGAGTTGATGAGGAGCTAGGGCACTACTTGGTGAAGAAGTAGTGTGCCGAGGCTTGATGAGAGTGTTGTTTACAGAGATGGATTAGATTTATGTGTGACTACCGTCCCAACCAAACTTGCGCAACCACTCTACCCTTATATGGGAAAGGGCATTATTGATTACCTAGGTCGATACTAGCATGGTGCCCGCATTACTAGTGACGGGAGTGACATGAGGTCACTCTTGGGACGGGGTCGCGCTTGGATTGGCGGCCATGACTGTCTTTACAGGGCACCGGACACACCGTTGGTACCCCGTGCTTGTGATATGTGATGAATACGGAGCGAGTCTCCACATACCTTGAGATGTGAAATGTAGGCACGGGGGTTACTACCAATCGAGTGGACTCTATGTTAGTGTTGTCTAGGGAAAGATAGTGATCGGGTGCTTACCCCGGGTACTTGAGGTACCGCTGGTCGTGGATGACACGGAAGTTCCCCGGATCTAGTGGGTAAAGTGTGCAACCTCTGCAGAGTGTCAAACTATTCGAATAGCCGTGTCCGCGGTCAAGGACAGTTGGGTGGTGCTACTTAGACTATGTCCATAGGTTTCTGGGAAACAACACGATTCAGAGATATTGTTGATGTGATTGTGAGAAAGTCACAATGAGCTTGAGCATGAGCTGATTACAACTCTTTCTCTATAATGATGTCTGTGACCTCCTGATACTTGTTGCAGACACATGCATGTCCATGTTATATGTTGATCATACTTGCATATGAAAAACTAGCTTTTCGCAAAACTGCCAACCTAGCAGTAGAGCCTTGCATAATTATTCTATTATCACACTTGGGTTGGTTGCGAGTACATTCAAAGTACTCATTGGCTTGCCACTGGTTATTTTATTGGCCAGGCATGAGAGAACAGGTTATGATGAAGATTTCTTGGTGACGAGCATGCGAGCTAGGACGCTTCCCAGTCAGAATGCCTGTAGGGTTAAGGCAGATGGCATGGGTCCAAGTTGATATTGAAGATTTCCGCTGCGACGATATACTGAAGACTTGACCTTAATGGTCCTATTTGTGTAATACGGTATGTATGGATGTAAGACTCTTGTTATTCAGCTTCTGTGTGTTCAGTGAGCATTGATCTCTGGGATCACTGTACACGTGCATTCGGTGATCTCGACTTATGAGTCGGGGTCCCCACACAAATCCTCACCCAAAACTTGAAAACTTCACAACACAAAACTTAGCAAAAATCTAGTGAGCTCCGTTAGTATAAGAAACCAAATCACCACTCAAAGGTACTGTAATGAACTCATTCTTTATTTATATTGGTGTTAAACCTACTGTATTCAAACTTCTCTATGATACATACCCCCCGATACTACTCATAGATTCATCAAAATATACAAACAACAGACGAAAAACAGAATCTGTCAAAAACAGAACAGTCTGTAGCAATCTGTAACTTTCGAATTCTTCTGTAACTCTATTTTTTTGAAATAAATTGGTGGACGTGAGGAATTTGTCTATTAATCATCTGCAAAAATAATCAACTTAAAATCACTCTCTAGTAAAAAGTGGTAGCTAATCTTGTGAGCGCAAAAGTTTCTGTTTTTTACAGCATGATCGCATAAACTTCACCCAAGTCTTCCCAAAGGTTCTACTTGGCACAAACACTAATTAAAACACAAAACCACATCTAAACAAAAGCTAGATGCATTATTTATTACTAAATAGAAGCAAAAGCAAATAAAATAAAATTGGGTTGCCTCCCAACAAGCGCTATCGTTTAACACCCCTAGCTAGGCATGATACAAGAATAGATCTAGGTATTGCCATCTTTGGTAAGAAATTCTTCAATTGAACACTTATAATTCTTAGTAGTTTCTTCCTTCCGATCAATAATCAAACTTCTAGGCAAGAAATCAAGATATTCGTTTAAAGCAAAAGGTTCCCTTATGATAGTGAGAAAGTTGGGGTGAACACTTATTGACTTGAGATCCGTAGTCTCCTTACTAGAAGATCCACCCTTATTTTTAGGAACATACATAAACTTGGCCATTTTAGTGGTAGAGGGGTTCGAAGTATTTCTCACAGCAGAAAAAGCAGACCCTACATTAGTAGTAGTATCCTCTAGTTTATCAATTCTAGTGGAATCTTGATCTATTCTCTCTTTAACTATGGGTTCTTTTTCTTTTAAAAAATTCAGAATAACTCCTACCTTAGATCCATATTGAGTAATTTGGTTATGGATCTTTTTATCCAAACTCTCAACCAACTCTACAGTGGCAACTTTATTTTCAATAATTTCAAGCCTTTGCATTACATGCTCTAAAGTTAAGATAGTTCCATTAACCAAAAGAGGTGGTGGGCCAAACAAATCTGTCATAGCATTATAAGAATCAAAAGTATGGCTACCCAAGAAATTCCCTCCGGTAATGGTATCAAGAATATATCTATTCCAAGGAGTGATGCCAACATAAAAATTGCGAAGAAGCACGAAAGTGGAAAACTTCTAGTAGATCTATTTTGAGCATTGCAAATTCTATACCAAGCATCTTTTAGATTTTCGTCCTCCCTTTGTTTAAAATTAGGAACTTCTCTCTCGGGAGTATTGATAATGATAGGAGAGCTAGCCATGACGGCAAAGCAAATGATAAAACACACGGAGCAAATAAGAGGGCGGATAAAACGGCGAAGGTGAAGTAGGGGAGAGGAAAACGAGAGGCAAATGGCAAATAATGTAATGCGAGGGATAAAAGTTTGTGATGGGTACTTGGTATATGACTTTTGCGTAGATCTCCCCGGCAACGGTGCCAGAAATTCTTCTTGCTACTTCTCGAGCTTGCGTTGTTTTCCCTCGAAGGGGAAAGGGTGATGCAGCACAGTAGCGTAAGTATTTCCCTCAGCTTTTGAGAACCAAGGTATCAATCCAGTAGGAGACCACGCGCAAGTCCCTCGCACCTACACAAACAAATAAGAACCTTGCAACCAACGCGATAAAGGGGTTGTCAGTCCCTTCACAACCACTTGCAAAAGTGAGATCTGATAGAGATGATAAGATAATATTTTTCGTATTTTTGATATATAATTGAAAGTAACGATTGCAAAACAAAAGTAAAGTAAAGATAAATAGTTGATGGAAGATTAATATGATGAAGATAGACCCGGGGGCCATAGGTTTCACTAGTGGCTTCTCTCATGATAGCAGATTTCTACGGTGGGTGAACAAATTACTGTCGATTGATAGAAAAGCGCATAGTTATGAGAATATCTAGGCATGATCATTGTATATAGGCATCATGTCCGTGACAAGTAGACCGAAACGATTCTGCATCTACTGCAATTACTCCACACATCGACCGCTATCCAACATGCATCTAGAGTATTAAGTTCATAAGAACAGAGTAACGCCTTAAGCAAGATGACATGATGTAGAGGGATAAACTCAAGCAATATGATATAAACCCCATCTTTTTATCCTCGATGGCAACAATACAATACGTGCCTTGCTGCCCCTGCTGTCACTGGGAAACGACACCGCAATATTGAACCCAAAGCTAAGCACTTCTCCCATTGCAAGAAAGATCAATCTAGTAGGCCAAACCAAACTGATAATTCGAAGAGACTTGCAAAGATATTTAAATCATGCATAAAATTTTCAGAAAAGAATCAAATATTGTTCATAGCTAATCTTGATCATAAAACCACAATTCATCGGATCTCGACAAACACACCGCAAAAAGAATTACATCGGATAGATCTCCAAGAAGATCGAGGAGAACTTTGTATTGATATCCAAAGAGAGAGAAGAAGCCATCTAGCTAATAACTATGGACCCGAAGGTCTGTGGTAAACTACTCACAATTCATCGGAGAGACTATGGTGTTGATGAAGAAGCCCTCCGTGATCAATGCCCCCTCCGGTGGAGCTCCGGAAAAGGCCCAAGATGGGATCTCACGGGTACAGAAGGTTGTGGTGGTGGAATTAGGGTTTTGTGGTGCTCTCGGATGTTTTCAGGGTACGTGTGTATATATAGGAGGAGGAGGCACGTGAGGGGAGCCACGAGGGGCCCACGAGGGGCCCACGAGGGTGGGGGGCGCCTACCCCCCTGGGTGCGGCCCCTGCCCTCGTGGTCGCCTCGTTCCTTCCCTGACGTGTACTCCAAGTCTTCCGTGTTGTATTAGTTTCAAAAATGACTCTCCCGAAGGTTTCATTCCATTTGGACTCCGTTTGATATTCCTTTTCTGCGAAACACTGAAATAGGCAAAAAAACAGCAAATTGCACTAGGCCTTGGGTTAATAGGTTAGTCCCAAAAATAATATAAAAGTGTATAATAAAGCCCATTAAACATCCAAAACAGAGAATATAATAGTGATACATCTCCAACGTATCTACTTTTCCAAACACTTCTGCCCTTGTTATGGACTCTAACTTGCATGATTTGAATGGAACTAACCCGGACTGACGTTGTTTTCAGAAGAATTGCCTTGGTGTTGTTTTTGTGCAGAAATAAAAAGTTCTCGGAATGACCTGAAACTCCACGGAGATTTATTTTGGAAAATATAAAAAATATCTGCAAGAAGATCCAGACCAGGGGGCCCACACCCTGTCCACGAGGGTGGGGTCCCCCTAGGGCGCGCCCCCTGCCTCGTGGGCCCCCTGGTGCTCCACTGACGTATCCCCAGATCCTATATATTCACTTTGGGGGAGAAAAAAATAAAGAAGAAAGAATTATCGCATTTTACGATACGGAGCCGCCGCCAAGCCCTAATCTCTCTCTGGAGGGCTGATCTGGAGTCTGTTCGGGGCTCCGGAGAGTGGAGATCGTCACCGTCATCATCATCAACCTTCCTCCATCACCAATTCCATGATGCTCACCGCCGTGCGTGAGTAATTCCATCGTAGGCTTGCTGGACGGTGATGGGTTGGATGGGATCTATCATGTAATCGAGTTTGTTTTGTTAGGGTTTGATACCTAGTATCCACTATGTTCTGAGATTGATGTTGCTATGACTTTGCTATGCTTAATGCTTGTCACTAGGGCCCGAGTGCCATGATTTCAGATCTGAAACTATTATGTTTTCACGAATATATGTGTGTTCTTGATCCTATCTTGCAAGTCTATAGTCACCTACTATGTGTTATGATCCGACAACCCCGAAGTGACAATAATCGGAACCACTCCCGGTGATGATCGTAGTTTGAGGAGTTCATGTATTCACTATGTGTTAATGCTTTGGTCCGATGCTCTATTAAAAGGAGGCCTCAATATCCTTTATTTTCCAATAGGACCCCGCTGCCACGGGAGGGTAGGACAAAAGATGTCATGCAAGTTCTTTTCCATAAGCACGTATGACTATATTTGGAATACATGCCTACATTGCATTGATGAACTGGAGCTAGTTCTGTGTCATCCTAGGTTATAACTTCTACATGATGAATTGCATCCGACATAATTTCCAATCACCGATCCAATGCCTACGAGCTTTTCCTATATTGCTAGTTGCTTATTTACTTTTTTGTTGCTACTATTACAAAAACTACAAAAACACTACCGTTACTTTTATTGCCGCTACCGCTACTAAACTATCTTATTGCAGATACTAAGTTTCTAGGTGTGGTTGAATTGACAACCCAGCTGCTAATACTTAAGAGTATTCTTTGGCTCCCCTTGTGTCGAATCAATAAATTTGGGTTAAATACTTTACCCTCGAAAACTGTTGCGATCCCCTACACTTGTGGGTTATCAAGACTATTTTCTGGCGCCGTTGCCGGGGAGCATAGCTCTATTCTTTAAGTCACTTGGGATTTATATCTGTTGATCACTATGAAGAATTTGAAGGACTCAAAAACCAAGATCTTACCCTCAACTATGAGGGGAGGTAAGGAACTGCCATCTAGCTCTGCACTTGATGCTCCTTCTGTTATGGGTAAATTTGCGACACCTACTCATGCTATTGAATCTGATATGTCGTACGTTCTTGATGATGCCACTTCTGCTATGTATGATGAAACTACTTCTATGCCTGATACTATGCCACTTGGTGAATTTCTAGCTGAACAAATTGCTAAGGTTAGGGAGAACGCAAATATTGAAATTGATAATATTTATGAAAGTGATGATGAAGCTTCTCCCAATAGATATGAATTTCATGTTGTTCCTGAGGGTTATGTTATGGATGAAGAAACTGCTAGAGACTTTCTTGCTTGCAACGATAGATATGATCTTAAGAAACTATTAGCTAAGCTAAAAGAAAAGTCCTTGAATGCTAGAATGAAATATGACCCTGCTTTTGCTACTTCACCTATCTGTGTTACTGATAAGGATTATGAATTCTCTGTTGACCCTGAGTTAATTACTTTGGTTGAATCTGATCCTTTCCATGGCTATGATTCTAAAACTGTTGTGGCACATCTTACTAAGTTGAATGATATAGCCACCCTGTTTACCAACGATGAAAAGATTCGGTATTTCTATATCCTTAAGTTATTTCCTTTCTCGTCAAAGGGTGATACTAAGACTTGGTTTAATTCTCTTGATCCTGGTTGTGTGCGTAGTCCCCAGGATATGATGTATTACTTCTCTGCTAAGTATTTTCCCGCTCATAAGAAACAAGCTGCCTTACGGGAAATATATAACTTTGTGCAAATTGAAGAAGAGAGTCTCCCACAAGCTTGGGGGAGGCTTATCCAATTACTTAATGCTTTGCATGATAATCCTCTTGAGATGCATGATATACTTGATGTCTTGTATAATGGACTAACCGATGATTCCAGAGACCACCTGGATAGTTGTGCTGGTTGTGTTTTCAGGGAAAGAACAGTTGAACAAGCTGCATTACTACTGAATAATATGTTGGCCAATGAAAATAATTGGACACTTCCTGAACCAGCCCCTAAGCCAACTCTGAAGAAAAGAGGTGTTCTATTTCTCAGTCTTGAAGATATGCAAGAGGCAAAGAAATTTATGAAATAAAAATGTATTAAAGCTGAAGATGTTAAGAATTTACCACATATTAAAGAAATACATGGTCTTGATAACCCGACACAGGTAGTAAAGGTAAATTATCTTTATAGATTTGATGAAGGTGATATTCCTCGTTATAAGTCTGCTAGCCAATGCTTAGATGAGTTTGACAATTTTATTGTGAAACAAGAAAACTTCAATGCTTATGTTGGTAGACAATTGCAACACAATGCTTATATGATTTAACGCTTGAGTGATTATCTGTCTAGAGCTAAAGGTGAACTGAAACTTATTAGTATATATGCTTCTATGGTCACCACTCAAGTAGACAAGTACTTAAGGCTCAGAATGATTTGCTCAATGAATTAAATAGTAGGAATAATGATAATGCCATTAGAGTTGTGACTAGAGATGGTAGAATGACTTAGGAACCTCTGTATCCTGAAGGCCACCCTAAGAGAATTGAGCAAGATTCTCAGAGAGCTAATTTAGATGCACCTAGTTCTTCTAAGAAGAAGAAAAAGAAAAATGATAGGACTTTGCATGCTTCTAGTGAACCTATAGCTGACACACCTGAGAATCCCAATGATATATCTGTTTCTGATGCTGAGACACAATCTGGTAATGAACATGAACCTAGTAATAATATTGATGATTATGTTCATGATGATGCTCAACCTAGCAATGATAATGATGTTGAGATAGAACCTGCTGTTGATCTTGATAACCCACAATCAAAGAATCAACGTTATGATAAGAGAGACTTTGTTGCTAGGAAGCACGGTAGGGAAAGAGAACCATGGGTTCAGAAACCCATGCCTTTTCCTCCAAAACCATCCAAGAAAAAGGATGATGAGGATTTTGAGCGCTTCGCTGAAATGATTAGACCTATCTTTTTGCGTATGCGTTTAACTGATGTGCTTAAAACGAATCCTTATGCTAAGTATATGAAAGATATTATTACCAAAAAAAGAAAGATACCTGAAGTAGAAATTTCCACCATGCTTGCCAATTACACTTTTAAGGGTGCAATACATAAGAAACTAGGAGATCCAGGAGTACCTACTATACCTTGCTCCATTAAGAAAAACTATGTTAAAACTGCTTTATGTGATCTTGGAGCCGGTGTTAGTGTTATGTCTCTCTCTTTATATCGTAGACATGACTTGAGTAAGTTAACACCTACTGAAATATCTTTGCAAATGGCTGATAAATCAACTGCTACACCTGTCGGTATTTGTGAGGATGTGCCTGTCATAGTCGCAAATGTTACTATTCTAACGGACATTGTCATACTTGATATTCCCGAGGACGATAGCATGTCTATTATCCTTAGTAGACCATTTTTGAATACTGCATGGGATGTTATTGATTGCAACAAAGGCAATGTCACTTTTCATGTCAATGGTAATGAGCATACGGTACACTTTCCGAGGAACCAACCTCAGGTCCACAGTATCAATTATATTGGAAAAATTTCAACTATCACTATTGGAGGTTTTGAATTTCCTCTTCCTACTATCAAGAAGACATATGAAAATCTTATTTTTGGGGACATACATATCCCCATTGACGTAACCTAGTGTTATTCGAAAATTCTCCGGTTTCATGCTACTCGGAAAGAGTTTATTAACAAGACTTGATCAACCTTGTTAATGGATTCCTTTTGATGAGCATGGGATAGGTGAATCTAGATAGCACCACCTTCTGTACCCTCCTTTTACTTTCTGTTAATTAGAATAAATAAAGCAAAAATAGTATTTTCTGTCTGTTTCCAGACTTATCCGTGCAATAAAAAATACCCCGAAAATAAAAGTTCTCCAAATGCCATTAAAATGAAATATGTTTTTTTCTAGAATATTTGAGGAAATATGGCACAAAACACACAGCGAGGGGAGCCAACACCTGGCCACGAGGGTCCAGGGAGCGCCCCCCTGCCAGGGTGCGCCCCCTGCCTTGTGGGCCCCACATGGCCCCCCTCCACTTATTCCTGCACCCACACTCTTCTTCTTCCTCCCAAGAAAATCACCAACCAGCTCAAACCCGAGTTCTAGCTCATCTTGCTGCCATTTTCGATCTCCTTGCTCAAAGCACCATTCACCAAACTATTTGGGGAGATTGTTCCTTGGTATGTGACTCCTCCATTGGTCCAATTAGTTTTTGTTCTAGTGCTCTATTTATTGCAAATTTTTGCTGCTGTGGTGACCTTGTTCTTGAGCTTGCATGTCAAATTTTATTAGTCCAAAGTAGTTCTAATGCATGATATAGTCTCTAGGCACTAGTAGGAGTTATTGCTATCAATCTTGTTGAGTTTGGTTAACTTTTATTTTGAGTTACTAAAAATTTCAGAAAAATGCATAGGAAAAACTTCCAAGGTGGTTCTTCAAGGAAGCAAGAACCGAGGCTCGCGTTCCGTGAGCCGGATGATGAACTACCGAGGGATATTGACGTACGGCCTTGTGAATGGCCGTCAGATGACTTTATGGATCAGGTTGGCATCAAGGATGAATTTTACGCATACGTGCGCAACGCTGACCTCTAGGGCTTCATACAAGATAAGTGCCCTCAATACCGTGGCTTAACTGATAGCTTTGTGATAAGGTTTAAATTTTCATCTTCACGTAATTCTCACACTGTCCTGTTTGACCTATATGATAAATCTTATACCATGGACTTAGAAGATTTTATTGATGCTTGTAAGCTCCCACAGTGGGGCAGTATGGGTGATCCTCGTAAATCTGAATTTAGAGAGTTTCTTGCTAGTATCACTGTGGGAGAATCTAGAGAAATCACACAGGCCACCATAGGGAGCATCCATTTTCCTGCTATTCATTACTTTGCTCTCTTTATTGGTAGATGCATAAATGGTAAAGATGAGGCTTGTCACATGTGTGTCCTAGATCTTAGTGTTCTCAGGAGTGTTGTACTAGGTGATAAACAATATAACTTGGGAGCCATTATTGCACGTAGGCTACACCATAATGGTATGTTCGGAGATTTATTTGGTGGGATTTATGCCACTCGCATAGCCCGCCGTCTTGGTGTGCCTGTGCACGAGAATGATGAACCTTTACCTCTTGCTCATTTAGATTGCCATGCTATGACTAGTCATCGGTTTATAGAGAGGGATGATCAAACCCTCAAATATCGACTAATCTTTAACAGGCAGCATGCCATCCCTATTGTTCTTCATGCCCCTACTTTGTTTAACTTTCAGGCAAAAGGAAGATAAACTATAACTATGGAGGAGGCAAATGCTTATTATAACATGACAGAGGCAGCCCGCCTTCGAGCTACAGCTCAACATGCAGTGGCTGCTGCATCTCAGTATAACCCCAACTACGACTTTATATATCCGTCAGGCCAATACTGGCCATAGACCAACTTAGGCCAAAAGCCTAAGCTTGGCGGAGTACGTGTTTCTCACCGACTTTACATTCATGTTCACACTTATTCTAGTTGTCGGTGCTCACACTCTTTCATTGTACCATCCATGTTTAGTTTCAGTTTCTTTTTCTTCGTCTTTTTCTCGTGTGCTCGAAAAACCTTAAGAAAAACAAAAAAAAATAGTTGTAGCTTCTAGCTAGTTTACTTTTCTTGCTTGTAGTAGTAGTAATTAAAAAGAAAACCCAAAAAGATTTCCCATTCTTCTTTTGTTTGTTGGGAGCTTTCTCGTGTAAATAGTTTCTTTTCTTTTCTTTGGGGTTTAAGAGTACAAGACCATGATTAAATTGCTTAATGGCTCTCATATGCTTTATTGTTGATTTAACCTCGAGCCATATTACCTTGTCTTCTCTCTTGTATTAAAATGTCTGCAGATTCCAGCTTAGTCCAATGCACGTGCACTATTATTATTATCCACAACGTTCGGTCGTGCGAGTGAAAGGCAATAAGGATGATATATGATGAACTAATTGAAATGAGAAAACCTGGTATGAACTCGACCTCACTTGTTTTTGTAAATATGATAGTTCATCGTTCCTGATTCAGCTTGTTATGAATGAAACATGCTTGCAATGACAATTAGAGATCATAGCTGCTTATGACATGTTTAATTAGCTGAGAGTTTATAATGGTCTATCTTGCGTGCCAACATGATATTAAAATGGTTGTGATGTGGTATGATGGGGTGGTATCCTCCTTTGAACGAATTAAGTGATCTGACTTGGCACATGTTCACGCATGTAGTTGAAACAAATCAACATAGCCTCCACGATATATATGTTCATGGTGATTTATATCCTAATCATGCTTGCATTCATTGTTGATTAATTTTAATGCATGTTCATGACCATTGTCGCTCTCTAGCTGGTCGCTTCCCAATCTCTTTCTAGCCTTCACATGTACTAAGCGGGAATACTGCTTGTGCATCCACTTCCATAAACCCCAAAGTTGTTCCAAATGAGTCCACCATACCTTCCTATATGCGGTATATACCGGCCGTTCTAAGTAAATTTGTATGTGCCAAACTCTAAACCTTCAAATGAAATTCTATTTTGTATGCTCGAACATCTCATGTATCAACTAGGGCTATCTATATCTTCCATGCTAGATGGGTTGTTCTCACGATGAGTGGACTCCGCTCATCATTCATGAGAAAATGGCTTGTAACCGGGATGCCCAGTCCCATGCTCAAAATCATAATAATTAAACAAAACTCCCCCAGGGTTGTTGCTGGTTTGGAAGGTACCCCATGGATTCGGATGGCCATGGAGTGTGCTTGTTGGTGGTTGGGGGAGTATAAACTTTACCATTCTGTTTGGGAACCGCCTATAATGTGTGTAGCATGGAAGATATCGAGATTCTTGGTTGCTATGTTGACAATGAAAGTTTCTTGCTCAAAATGTTATTCATCTCTATTTAAAAATCGAGCTCTAGCACCTCTACAAATCCCTGCTTCCCTCTGCAAAGGGCCTATCTATTTACTTTTATGCAGAGTCATCATCCTCTTATCAAAGAGCAACAGTAGGAGAGCACCTCTGTCATTGCATGTATTACTATTAACTAGCAAAGATGCCCGTGCATGGCAACGGGTGAAAATATCACATGCCCCTATAAACATGGCTTAAGACCCATATATTCATGACTTTTGTAAGAAAAAAACAAAGAAATCAATGCATCATATTTTGTTATAAATTTGTAATCTATCTTTCTCACATCTTAAAACACTCACGAAGCTAGGAGAGGAAATATTCAAAAGGAAGCCTCTCTAACGTGGTGTAGGCAATGACGTTAATTATTAAGCGAAGAAATTTCAGCAATAAATCCAAGTCGGAATCTACTCAATTTTGGACTCGCCACCTGTCGGTGTACTAGAATAGGGGTACCCTATAGTATCCCGAACTTGTGCACGGGTAGTCGCAGCATCCCGCGGCAAGGCTTGCCGGGTGACCGCCAAGGTCCTCTGTGGTTCCTTTGGAGCCATTCAAGAACAAAGTATTCAAGCCAAGGAGACAAGGCCCCGGCAAGAGGAGCTTGCCGGGAAGGCCAGTCAAGGCACAAGACCCGGCAAGAGGAGCTTGCCGGGAAGGCCAACCAAGGCATCTCAAGGAACTTGCCGCGACGCGCCACGCGTCCCGGCAAGGCCCGGTGAGCGACGAGCTCCCGGACGCGACAAGACAACGACCGCGGCAAGGCGCTTGCTGCGGCAAGCTACCACTCTGTACCCGTGCTCCAGCACATCCACCAACGTGTCGCTCTAGGACTCTTCCAGGCATACGTGGCGGGAGGCTGTGCAGCCAGCGGTGCGCGGTGGCAAGCGGTGCTGACAAGATTGCCATCGTGGCGAGCGGTGGCATCCCTGACGGTCCCTTTTGCACTATTTGGGCGACGCAGATGGGCATTCAATGCCCTTGTCCCCTGCCGTCAGAGTTAGGTATGATACACTATAACAGGTAGTTGTACCAACCGTAACACCTTTCCATTTTTACCCTTGTCTACGTTGCCACCTGTCGGTGACCCCTTGAGCATATAAAAGGAGGCCCATGCGCAACGTAGAGGGGGAAGGGGAACACTCACGATCGGTCTCGTCAGCTGCTAGTGTGTACTGTAGCACTCAGCGCTCCCGAGCAAGAACTCAATACAAACCACAAAGCAGGAGTAGGGCTTTACGCATCCGTGCGGCCCGAACCTGGGTAAACTGCTCGTGTGTTTCGCCTTGATCCGCTCTTCGTGCGATCTTCGCCCCCGCCGAACCGAAAGGGGCTCGGTCCGCCGGTCCCATAGGTGCTCGCGGATTCGTTCCCCGACATCTTTGGCGCGCCAGGTAGGGGGCATCGAGGTTGTGTGAACCTGATCCAGCGTTCACACGAGCTAGATCTTCATCGTCTTCATCGACATGCCGCCGAAGAAGAAGGCTTCAGAGGCGGCTGCTTCGTCCGCGTCGAACCCACCACCGCCAGAGCAAACGGCTGGTGGGGTAGACGCCGGCGGAAGAACGGGCGTCGACACAGGGCCATCTCGGGGCCGCGTCGACGAGGGAGCTCACGGTGCTGCCAGGTCCAAGGACAAGGCTGCGCTGCCCATCGGCGGCGTAGTCGGCTCCCACAACGACCGGGCGCACTCCAAGACCTCGGCGTCCGTACATGCACCGCGCCCATCTCAGGAGGCGCGGGACCGGCAGCGTCATGGTACTCACGGTACCATACGTTTGTTGGACCAAGATCGAGCTGATGGATCTCGGAGTGCTCAAGACCAGCATGCACGCCAACATGCTGGCACGAGCAAGGCACGGTCGCCTGGACGGGATACTGCTCCTTCTAACATAGTTAGAAGTCCGAGCATATCCCGCTCCTCACACCGTTCGCCACCGCCACCGACGACTTCAGCAGAAGCTTTGGCGCGAGCTCAACTGCTCCTGGACTACCCTCCAACGGCAGACAAGATCGACGATTGGAGGGCCACCATTCAGAGTCTCATCGGCTTCGCCAACGGCGACACTCCACGGCAGCCGAGTACATCGCAGCCGCGGCAAGTCAGCCAGGCACGAGCCGGTGGCGACAAGACCGGTGGGGGTGCAACCACCGTGCACTCTCCGCCCTGAAGACCAAGATCACCGACTCGCCGGATCCACCTCGACAGCGACTCCACCGCGTCATCAGATCCACGAGCTCATCGCGATCAGCGCCAAGTTCTTCACGAACGACAGCAAGAAGACGCTCGTACTCGCATCGAGCGCCGAAGAGAAGTGCGGCGTCAATCGGACCAGCGCGCTGGGCCCTCTGTCGACATGCATGCGCCAGGGGAACCAGGCGACTTGCCTTACGCGGTAGGTTGCCCTGCGTTTACTCGTGAGCTGCGGCAAGTCCAGTGGCCTAGCAAGAAGAATTTCAAGCCAGACGTACCAGAGAAGTACGACGGCAAGTCGCATCCGTCAGAGTTCCTCAGCATCTACACCATCGCAGTGCAAGCTGCCGGGGGGCGGGACGATAAGATCCTGGCCAACTACTTCTCGCTCGTGCTCAAGCCCAACGTCAGGTCCTAGCTCATGCACTTGCCGGACAACTCCATATCCTCCTGGGCAGACCTATGCCATCAGTTTGTCGGCGCCTTTACAGGCGGCCACAAACCTCATGGCCAAGAGAGTGACCTTCATCTGCTCGCCTAGAAGGAAGGAGAGCACCTGCGCAAGTACATTCAGAGATTCAGCCGTGTACAGCACAACATCCCAGATGTCCACCCTGCCGAGGTCATCATCGCGTTCCATCAGAACATGCGTAACCGCAAGATGCGGGAGGAGATGGCGATGTGCAAGATCAGAGACGTCAGTGAGCTGTATGCCCTGGCCGACAAGTGTGCACGTGCTGAGGAAGGAAGGAAACTCCCCGGAGAGAATATAGGAGCAGTAGGATCTGACAGCAAGGATGCTGCCCTGGCAAAGAAAAACCGGCGGCGGAACAACAGGAAGAAGAAAGGCAAAGATGTGCTAGTCATTGAGCAGTCCGGCAACGAAGGTGGCGCCAAGAAAGCCAAAGCTGGTAGCTCCGGCAAGGAGATTGCCGCATGCACCAACTCCCAGGCTATGGCGGTCGCCGACAAGCAGGACGGCACCAACAAGCAGTACTGCAAGATCCACCGCACCAAGGGCCATGACCTCCAGAGCTGCAAGAAGGTTGAGCAGCTTGTCGAGCAGCAAAAGGCTGAATACGAGCGACGCGACTAGGAAAAGGCCCAAGGAGGTGCTGGAGGATCCGGCAAGAAGCGCACCGGCCGGGGAGGACGCCGCGGCAAGGCCAAGCAGCGGCAAGGAGACAGACCTCCCCGTGGCCGCGACAAGGATGAAGATGACGACGACGATGAAGACATGGATGATGTCGAGACCAGTGAGCAGGAGTTCCAGAAAGCCACAGAGGTCTTGTGCGTTGACGGCGGTGCTTCTCTGCATACTTCACACCGCCAACTCAAGCAGTTGGTGTGGGAAGTCAATGCGGCAGAACCACCTGTCGAGTCACGCAAGCTTCTGAAATGGTCCAGCACGCCTATCATCTTTGATACTGAGGACCAGCCTGATCGCACAACTGCGGTCGGGTGCTTGCCGATGTTGGTTTCACCAACTATCCACAACCTCAAGGTCACTAAGATGCTAGTTGACGGCGGGGCCGGCTTGAACCTGATCTCCTCCGATGTACTCCAGAAACTCTAGATCCCTGACAGCGAGCTTGAAGAGACCGGCACATTCCAAGGAATCAACCCAGGAAGGAGCAAGCCAAAGGGGAAGATCACGTTGCCGGTGACATTTGGCAGCGAGTTGAACTTCAGGACTGAGAGGGTCACTTTTGACGTTGCCGATTTTCCATTGCCTTACAATGGGATACTCGGCCGTCCAGCACTCGCCAAGTTCATGGCAGCCTCTCACTACGCATACAACATGCTGAAGATGCCAGGCCCGATAAGTGTCATCTCTGTCCCTGGCGACAAGAAGGATGCTCTTATCTGCGCCGACAAGATCTACCGAGAAGTGGCAGCCGCAACAGATCGCAAGTCACCTGCCATTGAAGCTCCCGAGGGGGAGAAGAAGACCAAGTCCGGCAAGAGTTCTGATGCCCACTCCGGCAAGCGCACCTCTTCGGAGTGCTGCGCTACCGTCGAGGACGCACCATCGAGCTCCACCGGCAAGTGTAAGAAGACAATGGCAGCGCCGCCAAAGACCAAGAAGGTGACCGCCAAGGAGGACGGCACTGGTGGTACCTTCACCATCAGTGCCACTCTTGACCCTAAATAGGAAAGCGCGCTCATTGCTTTCCTACGGGCGAATGTCGACGTGTTTGCGTGGCAGCCGTCTGACATCCCCGGTGTTCCCAGGAAAGTAATTGAGCACCATCTTGCCGTTTGTCCTCATGCGCGGCCCGTCAAGCAGAAGGTCAGGAAGCAAGCAGTGGAGTGCCAAGAATTCATCGTAGAAGAGATCAAGAAGTTGGAAGCAGCAGGCCTTGTCAGAGGAGTGCTCCATCCTACGTGGTTGGCCAATCCTGTAGTCGTGCGCAAGGCAAACGGGAAATGGAGGCTTTGTATCGACTTTACCGATGTTAATAAAGCTTGTCCCAAAGACCCATTTCCCTTGCTGCGCATTAACCAGATTGTTGACTCCATGGCCGGATGTGACTTGCTTTCATTTCTTGATGCATACTCAGGATACCATCAGATCTTCATGGCAGAAGAGGATGAGGAGAAGACCGCATTCATCACTCCATGTGGCACGTACTGTTTCATACGGATGCCTTTCGGTTTAAAGAATGCCGGTTCAACATTTGCAAGGGTAGTCCATGTCGCTTTTGAGCCACAAATACACAGAAATGTGGAAGCCTACATGGATGACATAGTGGTCAAGAGCAAGGACAAGGCAACTCTGATTCAAGATTTAGACGAGACCTTTGCAAATCTGCGCAAGATCAGCCTCAAGCTCAACCCCGAGAAGTGTGTGTTTGGAGTCCCTTCCGGCAAGCTTCTCGGGTTCTTCGTGTCTCAGCGGGGAATCGAAGCCAATCCCGACAAGATCAAGGCCATTGAGCAGATTGAAGCACCAAAGCGCGTCAAGGATGTACGAAGACTTGCCGGTTGCGTGGCTGCTCTCGGCAGGTTTATCTCTAAGTCTGCTGAGCGCGCCCTGCCGTTTTTCAAAATATTGAAAAAGGCAGGTCCAATGAAATGGACTCCGGAAGCGGAGGCTGCGCTGCAAGACTTGAAGAGATACCTGTCCTCCACCCCAACACTTGTCGCACCTAAGCCACAAGAGAAGTTGCTGCTGTATATAGCGGCAACCAATCAAGTGGTTAATGCTGCGTTAGTAGCGGAGAGGGAGGCAGATGATGAGCCAGCAACCACGGCAGGCGCATCCAGTGACAAGCAGGGGGCTTCCCCGACAAGCTCTGGTCTCGACAAAGATGGATCTGCGCAGGCGCGCGAGGAGATACAGAAGATAATGGTGCAGCGCCCAGTTTACTTTGTCAGTTCCCTTATGCAGGGGGCTAGGTCAAGGTACTCTGGTGTGGAGAAATTGCTTTTCGGCCTTCTCATGGCCTCGAGAAAGCTGCGCCATTACTTCCAAGCACATGAGATCACAGTTGTCACTCGTTTTCCGCTGAAGAGGATACTGCAGAATCCAGAAGCAACAGGCAGGATTATTGAGTGGGCACTGGAACTATCAAGCTTTGGCCTCAAGTTTGAGAGCACTTCAACTATCCAAAGCAGAGCATTGGCAGAATTCATAGCAGAGTGGACGCCAACACCAGATGAAGAAATTCCAGAAACGAGCATCCCCGTCAAGGAAGCAAGCAAAGAGTGGCTGATGTACTTTGATGGTGCCTTCTCGCTGCAAGGCGCCGGTGCTGGCGTGCTGCTTGTTGCACCCACCGGAGAGCACCTCAAGTACGTAGTCCAGATGCACTTTCCCAAGGAGCCAGCAACAAACAATACCGTAGAGTATGAAGGTTTGCTTGCCGGTCTCAGGATCGCGGCAGACCTTGGGATCAAGAAGCTCATTGTCAGGGGTGACTCGCAGCTTGTCGTCCGCCAAGTGAACAAGAGTTATCAGAGTCCGTTGATGGAAGCCTACGTTGATGAAGTGAGAAAGCTAGAAGAGCACTTTGACGGCCTACAGATGGAGCATGTTCCAAGAGCTCAGAACGACATTGCCGATGGCCTGTCGAAGTGCGCCGCACTTAAGTTACCTGTGGAACCAGGGATCTTTGTGCTCAAGCTGACTCAACCGTCTGTAACACCATCAACTGGACAGAGCAAGAAGAGGAAGTTGATTTCTGGTGACTATTTTCCGGCAGAGCTTCCCGAAGCCGCCGCCAAGAAGGTCCCCAAGATCAACACCAAGAGTGCTGGGGAGCAGTCTGCTCCGGCAAGCCCTAGGGTTTGTTCCGTCGAAGCAGAGGCTCCCGAAAAGTTTTGCTCCGGCAAGCTTGCCGGGGAACGTCAAGCTCCGGCTGAGCCGCAGGTTCTCGCTGTAGAAGCGGATGTTCCCGCAGCAGCAGATGTGCCTTTAGTCCTTGTTGTCGAGCCATAAGATCCAGCATGGGCATAGCAGATTGTCCGTTTCCTTCAGACAGGAGAACTTCCCGAAGAGCAAGAAGAAGCGAAAAGAGAATCCCGGCAGTCAAGTATGTACCAGTTTGTCGACAACACACTGTACAGAAGAAGACTCAACGGTGTGAAATTGAAGTGTATTCACCGGGAAGGCGGACAAAAGCTGTTGGCAGAGATACATGGAGGCATATGTGGTCACCACATTGGCGCAAGAGCACTTGCCGGCAAAGCATTCAGGCAAGGTTTCTTTTGGCCGACAGCCCTTCAGGATGCAACTGCACAAGTAACCAAGTGTGAAGCGTGCCAATTCCATTCCAAGCAGATACAGCAGCCAGCTCAAGCTCTCCAGACGATCCCTTTATCATGGCTATTTTCGGTCTGGGGGCTCGACATCCTCGGCCCCTTTCCGCGAGCAGTCGGGGGCTTTGAGTACTTGTACGTTGCAATCGACAAGTTCACAAAGTGGCCGGAAGTGGAAGCAGTGAGGAAGGTGACAGCACAGTCAGCAGTCAAGTTCTTCAGGTCGATTGTTTGCCGCTTCGGGATCCCTAACAGGATCATCACCGACAACGGTACGCAATTCACGAGACGCACCTTCATGCAGTATGTCCAAGATCTTGGCGCCAAGGTCTGCTTCGCTTCTGTTGCTCACCCAAGAAGCAACGGTCAAGCGGAGAGGGCAAATGCTGAAGTGCTGCGTGGGCTCAAGACCAGGACTTTCGATAGGCTGGGCAAGTACGGAAGAAACTGGATTGAGGAGCTGTCGGTAGTTCTTTGGTCGATCAGGACGACGCCAAATCGAGCCACTGGCCAGACACCTTTCGCTCTAGTCTATGGAGCAGAGGCAGTTCACCACACGGAACTCGTATACGGGTCACCTCGAGTGCTCTCTTATGATGAGCTTGAGCAAGAGCAGCTGCGACAAGATGACGCGCTGCTCCTTGAGGAAGACCGTCTTCAGGCTGCTGTACGAGCTGCTCGCTACCAGCAAGCTTCGCACCGCTACTATAGCAGCAAAGTTAACGCCAGAAGTCTCAAGGAAGGCGACCTTGTTCTTCGGCGCGTTCAGTCCGCCAAGAATTCCAACAAGTTGACGCCGAAGTGGGAGGGCCCTTACCGGGTGAAACGAGTCACTAGGCCTGGCGTTGTCCGCCTTGAGACCAAAGATGGCATTCCGGTGAGCAACTCCTGGAACATTGAGCATCTTCGTAAGTTTTACCCGTAAGGCGCGGTTGCCGGAACCTGTTCCGGCAACCACCTTTTGTACAAGTCTTGCCGCTGTTGCATGTAATCCTTTGTACAAAGCCAGGCGCAGACCCCGTGCATAAATAAAGCTCATGTGTTCCGCACATCTTGACAATTTCATGCTTTCTATTTTTTGCATGTGTTATCTGACACTTTATGCAGCACCTACCCCCGGTAAGCAATAACGAGCCGTAAGGCTCAATATCTTTATTTTATCTTCTTTCTTTTTCTCAAGGAAAGGAAGGTTCCCTCGCCCACAAGTTTGCCGGGGGGAAAGGAGGAGATAATGGTATGGACCAGGCATCGTTCAAGAAAGAATCTCCTTACCGGGAAGCAAACAACAGAAAAGCTAAGTTGCCAAAGTTTGAGCAATCAGATTTTTTTTAAATTTTTAAGTTATCTTCCTTGAACGACCGTGCTTTGTGTGGAAAACCTGTGCGCGGAGGAACCAACTCGTAGCTAGTTGTGCCCTTACTTTGTTTCGAGTCCGCTCAACAACTTAAGTGTGCTGCAACTAGTTGCGACAAGGTTTCTTGTCGGTAACGGCACCGCCAGCAGGCTGCTGACGTCCCGCACTCAGCGCTCGCGGCTAAGATGCCTGCGCCGGCAAGTTCCCTAAAAGCGTAGGGTAAAAACATACAAAGGAAGGAATCAAGTAAAGGAAATAACATTGCAATCATTACCCAAAATAGAGTTATATTACAAGGTAGCTTGTCGCGGCTCTAACAGACTAATTCTCATAACATGACCAGCAGCGACAAGAAAAGAAGAAAACGGGTGGCCTAGTCTACACGATCGCCCTCAATCCTCTTGATCCCGCTCACCTTGCCATAATGGGTGCGACAAGGGTCTTGAGCGCTTCCAGATCAGCATCCGGCGGCAGGGTCTTGAGGACGTTGGTGAGATTGAGGCCCGGGTTGCGGAAGGCCACCTTCACCAACACCTTTTGAAGAGCTCCCGCGCAGATCTTGCGCGACTTGTCGGCCAGCTGCTTTGGAATCTTCTCCCGGAGTCGCTGGAGGGCCGTCGCCACGCCTTTGAAGAACAAGGTGAGCTTGGCGCTGGGTTGGAGGTTCTCATCGGAGGGATACCCGAGATCCTCCATCCCTAGCTGCGCCAGCTCCCTGTCAATGTCTGCGGCGGCATCCACGAGACCCTCCGTCCAGTGCTCCACATTCTCCCTAAGAGCGTCCTGGGCGGCAGCAGCACTCGCCAACAGCGCCTTATCGCCCTTGATCTCCTTCTTCAAAGCCACCTCCTGCTCCCTGGCGCCGTCCAGCGTCTTGGTCAAAGTAGTCAGCTTCAACTCAAGATCTGCGTTGGAGTCCTTGACGGCGCCAAGTTCCTTGCCCTTCACGGCGAGACGGACCTGCAGCTCTGACAAGCTGTAGGCGTCCTTCTCCCGATCACGCTTGAGCGCGGCAAGCTCTTCACCGCTCGCCTTGAGATCGGCCTCCAGCCGCGCCACCTTCGTCTCCAGCTCCTTCTTGGCGGCCTCGGCAGCTGCGGCAGCATCTTTTGCTTGCTTGAGGGCTCCGCGGAATGTTTGCTCACGCGCAGTAAGCTCCTCCTCATGGCTGTCAAGGTTAACCTTCCGCTGCGCTAGCTTGCCCTCCTGCGCAGACAGCTTCTCAGCGGCAAGCCGCTGTTGTTCTTCGACTTCAGCCTTCTCGAGGAGGAGGCCTTCTGCTCCTCGGCGAGTTGCGCCCGCTCCTCTGCCAGGGACTGGAGAGCTTCCTGGTTAAGACCCCGGAGC
Source organism: Secale cereale (assembly GCA_902687465.1). Lineage (NCBI taxonomy): Eukaryota > Viridiplantae > Streptophyta > Magnoliopsida > Poales > Poaceae > Secale > Secale cereale. The sequence goes on from LR738710.1 coordinate 838,686,430, forward strand.
TCCTCCGCGCACTTCTCGATGTCCGCTCCCGCCTTCGCGACAAGCGCCTCTCGGGATTCCAGCTTGGCATGCCGAGCACGGTAGAGCGACACCAGCTTCCGCAGCAGCCACTCCTCCTCAGGCTCGCCGCTGCTGCTGCTCGGCGTATCAACCAGCGTCAGCCCAGCGGAGGCGAGCACCTCTCCATCGAAGCTTTCTCCTTCGACCGGCGCCCTGGAGCTTGACGCCCAGGGGAGGTTGATGAAGACGTTTTCGCCGGCCTTCAAGTAGACGCTTGGCTGGGGCTCTTCGGTGCCTGACGCTGCGGCAGCGGCGGAAGGATCGGCGGTCGGCGTAGCGCCTGGCGCTCCTGCGGCCTCAGGGCCGTCAGTGCGATCGCCAGACCCCTCGCCAGCTTCTGCGGCGGCAGCTTTGGCGGCCTCTTCGCCGGCGGGATCATCAGCGCCGGCTGCTTCTTCGGTGGCAGCGGCGTCGTCGGTATCACCGCTCCCGGCAATCTCGACGACATCATCGACGGTGGCCTCAGCGGTGTTCTCCTCGCCGGCAACCTCGGTCTCCATCGGCTCCGCAGCAGATGGGTCTGACGGTCGGAAAAGGGAGAAAAGTCAAGCAAATATCCAAAAAGAAGATCAAAAGAAGAAGAACCCACGGGAAGTTTTGAAGCGAGAGGATTACCTGTACCAGGTTCTGCAGTCATAGTCTCCGCCGTCGGAGGGCCGCTGGTGCTGCCGCTTGCCGCCGCAGCGCTGGCCGGCATCTCTCCTGCGTGAGCCGGCTCCTCGGCAGAGTCCCTTGCCGGAGAACTCTCCCTTGGCGGCGTAGTCGAAGCAGATGGCATGTCGGGGGCGGCCTCCGGGCGCTCCTGGTGGGGCTGCTCTGCTCCTACACAAACCAATAATCAGATGTCAGCAAAGAAAGAGCATCCATGCGCGCCTAACAGCGGAAAGCGAACCATATACTTACGCTGGGGGCTGCTCTGGAGAATAGTTGCCGGGTCCGGCAAGGTGGTCTCGGACGCACCCTCTGCTGTTGCGGTGGGTTCGTCCTCGACGATAATCTCCCCCTTTGGACACGCCGGGACCTTGGCTCTCTTCGCCGCTCTCTGGGCCAGAGTCCTAAAAAGGAATAAGTTCGGAGTAAAGCAAATGAGATACAAGACAAAACAGCAAGAATTGAAGAACTACAAGTACAACAAAGAATCTTAATATTCTTCTTCCTCGTCGGAGCTGAACGCCGAGAAGTTGAAGTCCGACTCACTCCGGCGCGAGGAGGCGGAGGAGTAGTTTCCCTTAGCCGCTTGGTGGGAACAGTGGCGGTGGTCCGAGACGACCCCGCTCCGGCTGCCGCCATGGCTTGAGAACCGGCAGGAGCAGAAGCGGTGGTCCGGGTGGACCCCGCTCCAGTTGCCGCAGCAGCGTGAGGTGCTCCCGCGGCAATAGTGCTTGCCGCGGTGGAGCGTGTCGCGCGGCGCAGCAACTATCGACTCGTCTGCCGCTCCGCTACGTCCCCGGCCTTGCGGAGACGCCTTCTTGGTGGAGCTGGGGGCTCTGCTTGCGACGAGCTGTCTGAAGATGAGGAGGAAGAGGAGTTGATCTCCAACGAGCCGCTCGTATCCTTGGCGGACTCGCTCGACCCGACATCATGCCCGGCAAGCTCTTCCTCGCCGGCAAGCTCCTCTCGCTCGGCACGGCTTGCCGACTCTGCTGCCTCTGCCTCCTCCACGGTGAATCCAAACTCGCCCGCGGCTGCGGCTGTTGCCACCTCTTCCAGCCTAGTGGCGATGCGTTTCATCTCCGCATCGGTGGTGGCGCGAGTGAGGCTTTTCTGTTCGTCGGAGCGGACCGGCACTTCTACCAACCCGTCAAAGAACTCCTGCACTACGACGTCTGCAGGCTCTTGCCAAGTTGGGACAATTCCATGCGAGTCGCACAGCGGCATCATTGCACGGATGCGGCTGAGCAAGGAGTTATTGCACATCGGAATGACATCCTTCGGCAACCTGAACACTTCGGGATGTTGAGAGTCGTACTTGAACAGCTCCCGGAGCATTGCATCAAGTTCCATAACAGTGAAGTTGAAGTTAAGGCCCGGGCGCAGCCTCATGATGTCCGCCGCATTCTGGAAGTCCCAGGCGGGTCTCCTCCTCTCCTGCAGGGGGGCGATGCGGCGGCGAAGAAAATCTGCGCCAACCGCGCCTACAGTGAGCCTGGCAAGCCTAAGGCGTTGGATCCGGGTGACGGCAATCTTCAGCCTATCGTCTTCCGGGGCCACGTTGCTCCAATCGCTGCCACGCGCTACTGGGGTTTGGCACTGGGCGGTAAACGGCTACGGGTTCTCCTCGACAATCCAGCACCAGTCTGCTCTCCATTCCTCCCACTTGCCGCGGAACTCTCCCTCAGCTCCTTCGCGGTGAGCTTGGGGGGCGGGGGAGATTGCCCGCTCCTTTCGCAGCGCCACGAGCCGCTGCGCCTCTGTCGACTTCACGACCTTCCCCTTGTCGGCTTTCGGAGCCATGGCGGAAGTGGTGGAGGAGGTCGACGGCGTTGGTGGTGCTAGTGGCGATGGGGGGCAGAGCGCTGCTCTCTTTCAGCTTTGGGAAGAAGGGGGAGCGGCGGAGGTTCCCGAGATTGGAATAGCAACCGGCGAGTGGGCGAACTGCCCCTATTTCCCCTGCTTATAAGGAGGGAGGGGGCGGACGTTCCGTCTTTCCGAATAAAGAAACCACCCACGATCTCTCCCACGACGCCGCATTCAACGCGTGTCGTTCGGGGAGGGCGCGGTGGATACGGAGAGAGATACGGCGTAACCCAGGTCGCGCGTGCCCGTGCCCTGTTTTGGGCCTGGCCCAACAGCGCTCGGCACCGTGTATGGCCCAGGCCCGGGGGCTCATGTCGGTGTACTAGAGTAGGGGTACCCTATAGTATCCCGAACTTGTGCACGGGCAGTCGCAGCATCCCGCAGCAAGGCTTGCCGGGTGACCGCCAAGGTCCTCCGTGGTTCCTTTGGAGCCATTCAAGAACAAAGTATTCAAGCCAAGGAGACAAGGCCCCGGCAAGAGGAGCTTGCCGGGAAGGCCACTCAAGGCACAAGACCCCGGCAAGAGGAGCTTGCCGGGAAGGCCAACCAAGGCATCTCAAGGAACTTGCCGCAACGCGCCATGCGTCCCGGCAAGGCCCGATGAGCGACGAGCTCCCGGACGCGACAAGACAACGACCGCGGCAAGGCGCTTGCCGCGGCAAGCTACCACTCTGTACCCGCGCTCCAGCACATCCACCAACGTGTCGCTCTAGGACCCTTCCAGGCGTACGTGGCGGGAGGCTGTGCAGCCAACGGTGCGTGGTGGCAAGCGGTGCTGACAAGATTGCCATCACGGCGAGCGGTGGCGTCCCTGACGGTCCCTTTTGCACTATTTGGGCGACATAGATGGGCATTCAATGCCCTTGTCCCCTGCCGTCAGAGTTAGGTATGATACACTGTAACAGGTAGTTGTACCAACCGTAACACCTTTCCATTTTTACCCTTGTCTACGTTGCCACCTGTCGGTGACCCCTTGATCATATAAAAGGAGGCCCATGCGCAACGTAGAGGGGGGAAGGGGAACACTCACGCTCGGTCTCGTCAGTTGCTGCTGTGTACTGTAGCACTCAGCGCTCCCGAGCAAGAACTCAATACAAACCACAAAGAAGGAGTAGGGCTTTACACATCCGTGCGGCCCGAACCTGGGTAAACTGCTCGTGTGTTTCGCCTCGATCCGCTCTTCGTGCGATCTTCGCCCCCGCCGAACCGAAAGGGGCTCGGTCGGCCGGTCCCATAGGTGCTCGTGGATTCGTTCCCCGACACCACCCCGCTGCTCCTTTTTCTATTGATTGTTCCTTGAAAATAGTCTATTCTCAGATTTCAACAAATCATATCGTATCTGAAGAACAAAGGCACAAATCCTCGGCATTCTCTTATCCATAGCAGCAACAAGATCATGTATACATCTAATCCTGTCAATCACATACATTGGAAAGACAAATACACATCCAAAGTCATAAGAAACAATAGTTATACTCGTATCATGGTTTGCAGACATAGCTTTTCATGGAGAATGCGAGAACAATAAATGTTCAATCTGAAACGCTATGTTTGCTCATTTTAGGCTGAGCCATTTTAACCATTCGCCCAGTTTCTAGAAGTGCTGATGCGGCATAAACTGCTCAAACTTCAAGAACAAACAAACTACTAATGCGTGACATAATATAGTTATATAGATGCGGCGGGAAAATTCAAACTGAAAAAAAACATTGGTTCAAGGAAGCAAGTACAGAGCAGCAGCATGAAAATTTCAGCAAACCAGCCTTGCCATGCCATCAACAGCAAGAGGAGTGCATCAACCAGAAAACCAACGTTGATAGCGAGCGGAAAATCTAAACGGCCTGTATTTAGAAAGATGAGCTCAACGGAGTATTCCACAGTTAATTGACACAAAAATTATCATAAAACACTAACAGCGGCAAGAAGTATACTTGAGAGGAAAGTTCAGCAGAGATGTCAAATTATGACTCGTGGGTTCCTGTGTATCCCCGTACCCTTCCTTCAATTGTGAACTATAGGGTAAATATATGGCAATGTACTGCCAGACTGACTTTGATCGACAATAATGCAACTCCTCCCCTGCAAGAAAGGACCATATATCGTAGCCTAAGACAGTTTTATATGTGTTTAGCATATATATATGGATATAACTCATATATGCATAGGCTCAAAATTCCAGTAATTATGACTGGACTAAGATACTAAGATACTAACTACCGAGTCTTTTAGTGATGACCAGGTGATATGCAACAGGACACTAAGCTAACAATTCAAATATTGATACGAATAGAGTAAGCTACTGACTATTGAGTGATTTACAGGAGAACAAGTGACCTGCAACATTCCTGGACACTGCTGACAATTCACAATATCTTCCAGCGCTGCAAGAGAAAACAAAAGGTGTTTACCTGGATATGTGATGGTTGATGAAATCTAATGGTTCTTAATGCATGTAGAATCTAATTGCCGCAAACAATCTCATTAAATGAACTGTGACTATTAAATGAGACCAGCTTTTCTACTCTCGGGTGTAGGTACACCCGAGTTTGGAAAAAAATAGAAAAACATGATCAAACAATGTAAAAAAAAATCTGAAATTTGGGGACATGAAACTTCATCAAATAATGAAGCTTTCTGCAAAAATTCACAGAAAAATAACATCAGAGGAGCTCTCGGCAAAAAAAAACAAAATCAATGCTCTATGTTTGTGCACTGTTTGAGCACTTTTTGAGCATTAATTTTTTTTTTTTTTGTGAGAGCTCCTCGGATGTTTTTTTTAGCTGAAATTTTGCAAAAAGTTCAAACACTTGATGAAGCTTGTTGTCTCGAAATTACAGATTTTTTGGACCTTGTTTTATCGCATTTT